>OZ018417.1:12366275-12986964 GCA_963969595.1 Neckera pumila | reverse complement strand
ATTTTTTTTGGAAAAAAAATATTAAAAAAATAAAAATTTGATGTGGCACTACTAGTGCCACGTTAGCATCCAATTTTTAAAAATTTAAAAATAATTAAAAGTAATAATAATAATTTTTTATTTTTATTTTGTCCATAATTGTAGCGGGCGGGTGTAGAACTCGCAACCTTCTGGAGGGCTGAAATTTTTCCTAATGCAAAGTACTAAAATACATATAATTTCATATTGCATGAATAAACTATGGCATTTCAAAGTTTGATGCTATAGTTTTAGGATGTTACAATAGGTAACAAATAATGTATTAATCAAATTTCTTACAAATTGTTGAGAAGTTTAATAAACCTTTTAGATCTTAGAAAAGTTTTATAAAATGCATTTTTATACTCTATAAATGTTTGAAAAGTACTCTTAACCCAAATAATCCTTTCTAATAGTGATTCTTTTAAGGAAAGGTCAAATCATCTAATGTTAAGGAACTATGGTCACTTTATAAAGGTCAAGGTGGTTAGAGCTACCTTAGTTGAATTCTTATTTAATGTCCGTCTACTTTACTACACCTAATTTTCAAGGGGCTCATTATGTATACCTTTTCAATATTATATACGTCCAAAGGATATTTTAACCCCTAAAGTTCCATGACTATGATTTCACCGAAAACGTTCAAAAATTGCCATTTTGAATACCAAATTTTTGAATTTTTGACACATGTATTTATAGGACCTTGTAGTACGCTGACTTGAAACATGCGGTAAAAATTTCAGAAAATTCCACCATGTGATTTGCAAGGTAAATGCATTTAATTCACTAAAATCATTATTTTGGCCTTGCAAAAAACAGGGCAGCTGCACTTCACAAGCTCACTTTTTGTTGAAAAAATGCCAAAAATGGTGGTGTTTCTTTGGATTCTTTTTCCTAGACAAGTTGGCTACATGCTTGAAAAATTTCACTTCATTTGAAATTCTACAACATTTAGGAAAAAAATAGTAAGTAGATAGTAGTAGAAAATGATTCAAAATACTAAATAATCAAGAATTTAATTATAGAGTTGAAAAATGCCAATCCCAATGGTTGCAATGTTGTAATAAACAATACACATCCCATAATTTTTTTTTCAAAAAATATTGAAAATTAAGTAAGAAAAAAGACTTCAAAGTTTATTTTAGAGTAAAGAATCTATAACTGTCCGCAAACTAAAAATCTTCATAACTATTGAGTCATTGATAAAAATGGAATGATTCAAAGCTTTCCCCGTACATATAACTCTAGAAAAAGAATTTCAAATTTTTGTTTTTGAAAAAAGTGATTTTTTCTGCTCGGATTGCCTAGTTGCAGCATATTAGGCCATAAATTTTGCTTCACATTTCGAAATGTCATGGAATTTATTGCATATGAAAACTTTTCCTTGTCTCCACCTTCTATAAAAATTTGGGCCAAAATCATGAAAATCTCCAATCACATGTACCTGCCCAAAATTTCTATGTAGCCAAAAAACGCATCTTGATCCTTTAGGGGTTAAAGTGGGGTATTACTTTGCCTTAAGGTCATTTAGTGTATCCTTTTGTTATCAAATACTCAAACACCACACATTCAAAAGGGCCTATGATTTGTATAAAAATAAATTGTTGTTTAATTCAAGAGCATGTTTGTTATAATATTAGGATTTATGGCACACACAAGAAAACAAAACAATGACATAATTGTAAAACTTGTAAATGCTATCCAAAAATTACCATAAACTTCATACTTAAGCTAGTACAATGGGCAACAAAGTATGAACATTAAAACATGGAGATTTAAGCAATATGAAACTTTTGCACTAAACAAACAAAATCATTTAAAGCGAATGTTTAAAGAACAAAACATTTACAAATATAGACAGATGTATGAAGTATTCTACAAAGTAGTAGTTGGCAATGGTTTTGGATAAGACACAAAAGTAATTCACAAATTCTTAAAAAGCAAAGCATTTGATGTTGCCGTCAAAGTTTACAACTTGTAGGTTTTATCCCTTAAGGACTATGAGTGTAGATTTTGAACAATGAATGAATAGAAACACATTGCAAAAATCACCAAAACGTGTTTTTTCATCCATCAATTTTGTTTGAAGAATTTTGTGTTAATCTTTAATTTTTAATCTTTATATAGATTATGAAGACTTTGTTTTGCTAATATTCTATGATTCAAAAGATTTTGGGAGGTTTGGCCTCAAAAAGTAACTTTTTCTGAGCAAAAAATGGCCCTTCAAAAATGACATGAATCAGAAAATAAATAAAAAATCTTCAAAAATTGTTATAATTAGAACCCAACATTTTAAACTTGTAGGAAAAAAACCTTGTAAAAATCTTAAATATTCAATCTACAATTGGATTTAAAAGGAATTTTTTAATTTGGGTTCCAAATTTTATCGAAAAATATTAATTTGTATATTTGTTGATCCAATAGTATGGGTGTGATTTATAAATTATATTTTACAACTTTTGTTTGAGAGTCATCATTAAAATATTGTTCTAAGTTGCATTTTATAATAGATCTTTACAATTTTGGAAATTTGGATGACCCCCTGGTCCTTTAGATGTTAAACCAGCTTTATTTTTTTTCCTTTTTGAATGGTCAAGGTTCTCATATTCTGAAAACTTTTGAACATAGATGAACAAATTAATAGTTTCCTAGATTGTACTATAAAAGGAATATGAGGCTAAAGTTATGCTTAGTCTCAATAATACATCTCTTATACTTTTAGCTTTCCATTTTAGCAATACTCTTGTATTCATTTTTGAAATTTAACCCTAAAGGACCAAGGCCATTTTGTTGTCAAAAAACATTCAAAACTACCATTCTTGCTGTGTTCACCTATGAAAAAAAAATATAAAAAAATTTTAGAATCTAATTGTAGGATCTTATATTTGACTTATATGAAATCTTGTATTAAATTTTTTTGAAGTTTGACTACACAAATTGGAAGATTTTGCATTCAAAGTTGAAAAAAAAAGTTTTCTTAAACGTTGATCTGCAATCTCCAATGACTTTGACCAACATTTGTGGAAATTTTTGGTACTACAGACTTTGAATTAAAAGAAATTTGTGTTGAAGAATTGAGTTGAAAAAATGAAAAAAAAAAACATTTGATTTTCATTCTTTAAAAAATTGTTGAGTAGAAGTAGGTCCAAGATTGAGAGAAAAATCAAATCATTAATAGTTCTAAAATGGGATTAAAACACAATAATTTCAATGGTGAGATTGTTCTAGCAAAAAACTTAGCCTAATCAATCAATTTTTTTTTGGAAAATTGTGAAAATTGCATAATAAATAAACCCTATAAGTTATTCATTCAAGATGATGATTAGATTGCCCCCAAAAAAACAATGTTTATCTTTCTAATTATTAGTCAAAATGGACTAGTGGAATGAATTAAAGCTTCACATATAGACAAAAAAAAAAAAAAAAATTTAAAAGAAATTTGTTTCAAATTTTTGTAGATTTTTCTTTTGCCCAATGACCTAAAAATTATGTTTAAGATTTCATAACTTTTGCTCCTAGGCACCAATTGAAATAAAAAATATATTTCCAAAAATCTATTAAATTTTTCTATCTTATGAGAAAGTTTAAAAAAAAAATTGCCAAAAATTGAGGTCATAGGAACTTGTTTGAAATCCATTTTGTCCCCGAGGTGACAATGGTCCTTAACCTCTATATGCCCAAGGCACCAAAATCTGGTGTTTGCAAAAGTTTGATGTTAAATAAAATCTAACCGAGTTGCTATTTTTAGTAGTTTATGTTTTTAGAAAGTTCTTCTTGAAGTCTAATTTTAGCATCAAAAATCCAATCTTAAAAATAAATGATAGTGATTTTTCTATTCAAGTTTTTGTACAAGGGTACCCATTGCAATCTTGACTTCATGTAGTGTTGAAAGCTCTTGGAAATGAGCCTCAAATATACTAGACCTTGGAGAAAAAATCACATTCAAAATTCATTTAAAAATTGTAGAGTAGATTTTAACCCTTGAACGGCCCTCAGGCTCTAGAGATACAATACCGTAGGTGCCAAATACAGTCACCACCAAATTTGAAGAAGCTTGATGTGATGCAAAGTCGCAATTCCAGTCGTTCCGATTGTCGTCTTGTGCCTTGCAGGTCACGTACAAATTATTGCGAGGCAATTTGCTACCGCATTGCCTGCAACTTTAGCAAAATTAGCCCACGCCCAATGTTTGGCGGTCTTGTGCACCAAGTTTTTATTTTCTGCAGAATTATGGCCTCACTTGTTAGGAGATCGCTCCAGTATGCGGCCTTACCTTTATGTCAGAAGCATTAGGAAAAAATCTGGCTCGCAATTCGGAGCGCATTCTCAATTGTGCCATTCAAAGCACCGTATGCATAGGAGTCGAGTCACCCGGAAATGCGACGGGCTAAATTTGGATACGGCCTGCTCTAGCATTCTTGTTGGCATACAGCGGAGCTGCTTCTTTCGCTGGACAGGCCATGTCGGTGACAACCAGGCAGGTGTTCAAGGTGGGAGTGTAATCGCTTTTGCCAAGAAGTCATGTTGGGAGTGCTTCTTGGATGTGGGACCTTTCTAACCGCTCTATTTTTTTCAACAGTCCACAGTAGCACGGTGGACATGACAGGAGCATGACAAGGTGAAATCACATCAAAGAAATAAGAGCCTCAATGTTCATGAGTTCTGATTCATAATATCATGTACAAGTAGTCTTTCAAGTCTCATAGCAAGAGTTCTACTTCATATCTATGTGGAATTGCTACAGCGCTCTACAAAACTAGGCCCACAAGCAAGACCAACGATATATTTTGCCCTACCTCTAATCCCCCAAAAGAACGCAATTTACCACCTGCTCTAAGTGTTGACACCAGCAGTTGTGACCTCTACTGACAAAATTGCCTCGCAATTGCAAATAGGGCACCCTACAACTTTCGCTATGGCAGTCGGGCACACAGGAAGAGTGACTCTACAATACGCCATCAAACTTGCATTGCCAAGTGACAAGTTGCTCCTCCCACACCAAGTGATATAAGTCTTCATATGGTGGCCCACCTAAACAGGGATCCCAAAAGCAACAATAACACACACACGCCCCACACCCAACATCGCCCCCCTTCCGCCCATACTCCCAACCCATCAAAGATGCAACATTTCATACTACACAACTCCAGCGCGCATGTTGGGAACATATCCGCATTGGGTGTGCACTACCTGAAAGCACACTCCCTCGCACTAGAAGATGCCTCCTCAGCTAGGGCACAGTCGGTGGGTCCTTTGACCGCACACTCCACATTGCCGACAGAGCATGGGGTGTTTGGAACTGAAATGGAGTCCACCTGCTACCAAGTTCCAAAAGGGTCCTCGAATCCAGCTAGCGTACATCCGAGGCTCAAGCAAGTCCTCGGCAAGGCTGTAGTGCTATAAAAGTCGCTAATGCAAAGGCAGCCCCAAGGCACGGCAATCGGCTGCATAGAGGATGTAAGAATCTAGTAACTGGGAATCTAAAATGAATATGAAGATCCAATGCCACCACTTGTGGAAGTGCAATTGGGTGCTATACTCCTACCGTTGTTGATCCACAATGTCCACACCACAGATCCTGGCTTAGTATTGCAGGAGAATCAAAAATGTGGGGAATTCTACTTGCTCCTGTTCCCAACCCTATGGCCCGCATATGAATCCTCTCCAATTGGATCACACACCATGGACAAGAGGAAGATGGGCTTTGCATCCATCCAACAAATGGCTGCTATCTTCCGGCTTTGATGCATCTTCAGCACAAGGTGACCTCGCTCAGGCAGATCCATTTGGCAAATCCAGCAACACTGGATGGGAATCCCTTCCTAGTCTTGCGACAAGTACTAGTTGCCCAGAAGCCACATTGTAGGAGCTCACTGAAGAGTCGCGGGGACATGAAAAAGTTATTGATTATGATGACTTGGCCGCGCCCTTCAAGCCTTGAAATGGCGGAGAGAATTGCATCCTCTCCAACAAAGCCCCCCTCAGTACGGGCATCATCGACTCCCAAGTAGTCAATAACATTTGAGACATACCTGCAGCGAGAGTTACGTCAACAGTCACAAATCAATGCACTGTTGAGGTACAATGTGAACAAGCAATAATGAAAACCAAATTAATTTGCAAGAAAAGGTCCAAGTTCCATACTTGCTCTTGGAATTTGCCAATGCCCAAACCTTCACACTGAATTTGACAAGTTTGGACTTCATATATTGGCGGATGTTACAGAAGCAACCCTTGTATGGGATCATAATCTTGTCGACTGTCAACACTCGCTCATTGTTGTAAAGAGTATGAGACATGCATGTGAACAATTCACAGAGCCAACGCACCTTTGCCAACTTGTCAAACGCCGGGTCTGCTCAGTCGGTCATAAGCGCTTCATTGTTCACCAAATGTAAGCAGCAAATGATTGCCTCAAACCGCTTCTTTGGCATTGCTTGGGAGATGAGCAGACAATTGTAGAATGGCCGGCGGTCCCAGTAACATCTGATGTTTGGAAATTCCTTCAACCCCATCAGTATAAGAACGCCAAACTAGGCCAGGAGCTCCTCGGTGTCAAGTGGCGTCTAGTCGGCGCGTCCATTTGTCACAGCTAGGTTCCACTGTGAGGGCTGGACTGCATACCTTCAGCAAATGATGTCACAATACACAAGGGAATTGCATCAGTAGCATCCTTCACTGCTGTACCTAAAAGAATGCTACAACACCGAACAACTGAAGAAGATGTCATACCCCCCACTCCTTATCTACATCTCGGAGAGGCAGACAGCTATTACAGGCATCCCAACTGCATTGCCTACTCTTCCATTTTTGTATTTGGAGAGAAGAAGAGGCATAAACAAGACCACAAAATTGCAACTGTTTGCATGCCGGACGTAAGACCAAAAAGTCACAATTGCCTGCAAATAGAACTAAAGACTACAAAACCGCAAGTTTCACCATATAAGAGTGCAGCGGTACCTATTTGTCTTGTCAACAACGTGCTATAGAATCTCTGGAGGCCAAAATCAAAGGAAGTAATCAGTCGGCTGCAATGCAACAGCTGATGTTGGACCTGGTACAGGTCCGGAGAAGTTATCAGTATTGTGCACCAGCGTGATGGATTGATCCAGCCACTAGTCGTCTGCAAATAGTCGTTCAAATGGCCAATTTGAGACGTCTTCAATGTTATTGTAGAGGCCTAACTCTTACAACGAATCTTCAGTGAACAATGGAGCCTCGCAATCAAAGCTGCTCCCACCATCCACTTCCTCGCCATAGATATCTTTGTATGCTCTTTCCCATTCAAGGTCATCTTCAGACTCGTCTTCCACTATGGGCTCAGATGGGTGTATGTTGCCGCCTGCATGATCTTCATCGTTGGCAAACAATATGCGCTGCATTCCGTTGAATGCATGGCTGTTGTCCACAGCATTGTCACAGACACGGACAGACCTAGCCCAAATGACACCACCAAAGTCCACTTGGAACATGGGCGTGCCAGTGACGTGGTGATAGAATCGAGAGACCACAATGCCACTGACTCCATATTCATTGCCTACAAGGCCCGGGTTGATGTCTAACGTTTGGGGTGTCACAGTCACGTGCACAGTCTCCAGAAAAGGGCGGTTGTCCAGTAGAGCATGCTCATTCAGCAAATGCACCGGATCTGGAAGGAGTGCCTCCGGTGGACTTGTTCCGAGGGTGAAGCAGCGTACATCCTCTCGCGCTATCAAGCGAAAGTCCTCGGCTTGTACACGTAGTTGTGACGCCTATGGTATCACAGCCTCCACTGGCAGGGGTACTTCAAATGTTCCCACAATGTTCGCAATGAAGTCCCAGTCCCCGGCCAATGCAATTGCATCACCTACGCCTGAGATTCGTGGCTGCAGGTTAACTGGGCTTCTCTGTTGCGTCCCAATCTTAGGTGGCTCCCACCCAAGAGGCGCCAACACAGCTCTGTGGATAGCTTGGCCATCAGGGGCGCAGCTCATTCGACTCCCACTCCTTTGCTTGTGGCCACTACCTCGTCCTCCAGCATCATTTGCTGCAGTGCTCTGTGCCGGATCTTCTATGCACCTTCTTGCTCCACCTTCTCTTCTTTGACTGCGGCTCAGTTTTCCACGGATAGCCTACTTCAACTATTCCCAATTGACCAAGATACTGGGGGGGTCTTGGGACATCAGCGATGATAAAGGCGTATCTCCAAAGTGGAAAGCAAACATTCTGGACCCTCTTCCATTGACAAGCTTATATGCTCCCAAATGTAGGCTGGGATGTCCGGACTCTGTGGTGGTGTCAGTGGACACTCTTGGCTCCCGAGGGGGGACCCGCCTCGATTGCAGCCACAAGGTTGAGTACCTCTTGAAGGTCCGCCTGACTGAGTGGAGTCGACTCTGGCAGGATCGAGTTGCTCACTTGCAGTGGCATCGCAAATTCCGTCGTCTCCGCTATATCCATGGCTTTGCTGTCCATGCCCATCTCGGTTGTTGCAGGAGCTTCTTTGGCTTTGTCCGGCTGACGATACTCCCCGCGCTTCTTCACCATGGATCTGAATCGCGCCATTGCCAGGGAGTTGTGGGTCGAGAAATAACCTCTCCCTGATGAGAGTGTTGACCTTGCTTCCAAACCCGTCGGGGTCGCTTTCCTCTCGCCTTGTCGTCCACTTCAGAATGTGCTCAACGTGTCTCCTGAAGAAGTAGCGAAACCAGAGGTAATCCGGAGTATCTAGTCGTCTATGAATACGCGGAGGCAGTGGAAGGCTGCGCATCCAGTTTGCATCTAATAGCACTACAATTTGCCTCGCTTGCCTTAAGCTCGCACCTTGCAAATTCGCCCAATGGCCTAAAACCTTTGCCTCCTCTTATAGCACACCCGATAGCTGCATATTGGAGATGTGATCAGTATATCTGCCTCCCGCACATGGCAGCGCACTTGTGAAAAACCACCCATTGGAACTTGCAATGAGTAATGGCAACGTCTTTGTGCTAGTGCGCCGAATTCCAGTTTCAACAATCATTGCAGCCCTCTGTGTCGCGGGAGGAAATAAAGTAGTTCACAATCCCTAATGAGTCCCACTACATACAAACACACCGCTCCATCATCAAAATTGCACCGTGTAATCCCCTGTATATTGCCATCTCAATTTTGTTTGCAATTGTGGCGGACCGAGCCTCCTTTGTCGTAGTGGAATCAAAAGCTGACATCTCCCACCAAAAGTCCCACTCTCCCGCCTCCTCTTTGACAACAAATATAGACACGTTTGCAGAGCTTGACCTACCCAATCAAGCATACACACTCGTCGTTTATTGTATTCCATTTTGCGTATTCTGCTCAAGTGTGAGCGTTCTACTTTGTATTTTTGGGCGTGCAAGAAAGCTTCCAACGTAATTTTGTAGCCGCTTCAACTTTGTTGTGCACTGGAAATCCTAATTTAGGCTCCAAAGTACGCAAATATGTGAAAAGTTGACATTTAAGGCTACAGAGGGCCTTCAGGACGTTCAGGGGTTAAGAAGCCATAAATTGATCAGGGTTATACAAGTTAGCCCTTTGACCTCATATTTTTTGGTCACCAATTTTTTAGATTTGACTTGTGTAAAGATAATTGAAAGATTTTTGTAATTTTAGCACCCCTCATGGTCACACATTATAATCTTTAACTCCATAAGTGATATTGTTGTATTTTCTTTTCCTATGAGATCTCTAATATGTCCAGTTTGAATTTGTATGGTTATAATTAAAAAAAAATTGATACAACCTATCAAAATGTTGGCAGTTTGTTCAATTTAGAGCAAATTCCAAGAAGCCCAAAATAGGCCTTGGGCATTTAGGGATTAAGGGTTTAACTACTCAAGGCCCAACAACTTTTTGATAGTGGAGGTTTTCAATGAATAATACAACTTTGATATTCTTTTGCTCATGGATGTGCTTGAATTTTTTTAATTAAAATTGTACAAAAGTAAAACTTACTTTATCTAAATCACATGGAATTAATTGTTGAAAATATTGATTGTTGTATTTTTAGATTTAAAATAATTTTGGATGATTACCTTTATAGGCAAAAAACACAATTTTGGGGGAAGAAAAATTATAAGAAGATAAATAATGCTTTTTCACCCCTCCAAAAAAATTATATTGGAATCTAAGGCAAGCATGATATTTTTTAATTTAAAACTATTAGAAAAAAAAAACTCCAAAATTTGTAAACATTTTCATATAAAAAGCCAAAACTAATCAATTATTTCCTACAAAATTTAAAAAAAATTATATATATATGATTATTTTAAATTTAATAATTCATATTATTAGCATATTTTTTGGAACATCTTCAAATAAATTTGAACCATTCTAATTACTTTTGTATTTTTAATCACAAGAGCTTGAACCTTATATATTTAAAATTGCTAAAACTACAACTTTGAATTTTTTTTCTCTAGGCCCAGTTCATTTTTTGCAGAATTTAAATTAGGAATGTCCAAATGTTTTTTTCCATTTCCACTATTTCTTTCATTTAAGAAAATTTTGTTTGCTCTCTGTCCCTATTAGACAAAATAAAATTTTTAAATACTTCACACATAGAAATTTTGAAAATCAGAAAATATAACATGTATGTCAACTTATTGTCCTATAAGTCTCTAGTTTACAAAGTACTATGATTTATGTCACCCTACCGAGAATTTGCCATCAAAAATTTGAAGAGCGCACATTGTGTCCTCTTAGTTCTTGAGGGGTTAAGATTTGATCTTGTCTTGCAAAATATCCATTGGTCTTGTGTTTATAATGTCTTCAACAATTTGTCAAGACTTCATTCAAATTTTGCTTTCAAGTTTCTTATCATAGGAAAGAAACCAAGTGTCCGATTGTTCTGAAAATTGGTATGTAGATTTTTTATTAAAGTCTTTTATCATCTCTCTTAAAAAAACAAGATTTGAACTATTGTTCCAAAAGTTATAGCGTTTAAAGTTTTGGAACTATTGAAGAAATTGTGTTTTAGGTCTTATATTTGTATTTTGACATAGAGAAGGTTGGGAATAGTTAGTATTTGGCTTTTTCACTAAAGTTGTATTAGAACTTGGTCTTTTTCAATTAAGATTGGATTATCCTTCTTCCAAAAAGTATTTATGATTGTATTTAGAAGTTGCAGACTACCCTCTTCTAAATTACTATTGTTTTTTCTTGGTTGAGTGCAGATTACTCTTCTTCTCAAAAACAACTTCACCACAAACTTCTTATGTTTTCCAATTCATAAAGCAATGTAGTTCATTATTTAGAATTCATTGTAATGTTCACCTTCTATCAGATAGCATCAAACTTTGAAATGTTTTAACTTATTCAAACAAAAACAAAATCATGTTTTATCTAAGTTGAAATCCTCATTCAACTCTCAAAATAAGAATCACTACTAATTTTTTCTTTAATTCATGCAAAGAGTGTAGATTGAAGTGTGACCTTTAAACTTTAAACTACTCTAATTGAGTTCAATACCTCCTTTAGGCTTGAATTGGAAAAAATACTGTAACAAGTTGCAAAGATTCCTAGGAAATCAAGTCTAAAACCAATAAGGCCACCACATGAGGATGAAGGTGTGTCCAAAGTCCAAATAGAAGGGGACCTCTAAAGAAATCAAAAGGGGGACCAAGAGCATCATTAATAGGCTGTATGAATTGCTACACTATTGCTGACATGCTGCGTGAGGACCCTGATTTATCTAAAATTTTGATCCAATATAAAGATAGCACCTTCTTTTTAGGTTTTGTTGCACATCAAATCCAACCTTGCTCAGGACAATTTTATCGATTTTTTTGTATAGAGTATTTTCCACAACAAAACTTTATTTAAACTTGTCTAATTTGCTTCCCCATAGTCAAGCTAATTTAAGATGCCACCATGGCCAAAACATGGTACTTGGACAAACATCTAGCCGTCAATGGATTTGAAAGTGGCACAATGCACTTCACCCAACCAAACTACAAGTTGCTACAGGGTCACAATAAACTTACTATGTTGAATCAAAATGCTGAGTGTCAATTTAGATGATGCTCTAAATTTGGTAAGCCTGAAGCCCCAAAGAGTGCAAAACAAAAGAAGACTCACGGGCCACCACCTAGTAGAGACTTTGCAAAGAATAAATCAAATCCTTGTTTAAGGTAAAATTAGTCACTAACTAACTAAGGGAACAATGATTGGTACAATGCAAAGGAAAATGAACAAGAATCTCGGGACAAAAAATTACTAAAAGCAAACAAGTGAAACAATTGTCTCCCCAAAATAGGCCTTAACCCCTAAAGGTTTTTGACTATGTTTTCACCAAAACCTCTCCAAAACTGCCATTTCTAATACAAGTATCCAATTTTGGAAAAAAAAACATTTTTGAACACATGTAACCGTGGGATCTTGTAGTACACTAGTTTAAGAAGACGTGGAAAAAATTTCAGAATTTTCCACCATGTAGATTGCAAAATTATAGTGTTTGAATTGACAAAAATCCTTTAATCACTGCAGAAATCCGGGCAGCTGCCCTTCACAAGGTCACATTTGTATGAAAAAATGTCCAAAATGGTGGTTACTCTTTGGATTCACTCTTCAAGGCAAGTTAGCTACATCCTTGAAAATTTTCAGATCATCTAGAATTGTGCAACATATAGGAAAAAAATAATAAGTAGGAAGAGGTAGAGAATGATTCATAATACTAAATTGTCAAGAATTTAATTATAGAATTGAAAAATGCCAATCCCAGAAGTTGAAATGCTATAATAAACAATATACACCCAATGTTTTTTGTTTTATTCAAGAATAATGAAAATTGAGTCATATAAAGGACTTCAAAGTTTATTTTAGAGTTGAGATTCCATAACTACCCTCAAACTAAGAATCCTCATAACTTTTGACTCGTTAATCCAAATGGAATGATTCAAAGCTTCCCGTGTACATATAAATCTAGAGAACCAATTTCAAATTTTTATTTTTTTTAAAAGTGATTTTTAAAGAAGTTTTTTTTGCTGCCCGGGCTGCCCGCCGAGCAATGAAAATGACATATTATGCAATAACTTTTTAATCATGTAGTCAAAAGTTATGAAAATTGTTGGGCCTTAAAGCTACTCCTCGGAAAAATATTGTATGAAAATTTCAAAGAAAAAAATTAAAAACTCCGCTTGTAGTGAGCTGCCTAAAAACGCTATGTTCTCAAAAAAGCATGTTTAGGGCTTTAGGGGTTAACCCCTAAAATACCGAGGCCCTTTTTCTGCCAAAAAACACTCAAAACTGCCATTTCTATAGCAAAAAGTAAAAAAAGTTGAAAAATGTTTTTTTTTCACATCTTACTATAGGATCTTACACCTAACTAGTTAGAGAGTGTGGAAAAAATTTCAAAATTTTTGACCGCACAGATTGCAAAATATCTGTATTTAAAGTGAAAAAAATAAGTTTTTCAACACATTGCGGGACTAGATTTTTTGACTTTGAACATTTTTAACTTAAAATTTTTGCATTACGGAGTTTTGAGCTTTAAATCTTTGTAGTGGAGAATTGAGTTGAGAGTCTAGGGAAAAAAAAATTCAAAAAAACTTACTTATCATTCTTAAAAAAATTATTAAGTAGAAGTATTTACAAGATAGAAGGAAAATCTAAAATATTCATATATTTTAGATGGAATTAAAATTCACTAATCTCAATGGTGAGATTGATCTATCAAGTAATATAAACCATGAATAAAAAACCCTGAAAATTTGAAAAATTGCATTCAGAAATGCATCCTAGAAGTTATTTTTTTCAAAAAGATGCTCTAACTGCCCAAAAAACAAGAATGTCCATAACTTTCTCATAACAAATCAAAATGAAATGAATCAAAGCTTTCCAAATAGACAAAAATATAATCTATGAGAAAAAAAATATTAAAAAAAAAGTTCAAATTTTTGTCTTTTTTTTTTTGCTACCCGCCGTCCCCTGTTTTGAGCTTATTTGGTCATAACTTTTTTTTCCGAGCACCAATTATGAAAAAAATTATATTTCCACAAAGCTTATCACTTTTTCTATCTTCAAAAAAAGTTTCAAAAAATCACAACAAAATTTCAGCTCGTAGGTACATGCCCGAAATCCCAAATGTTTGCTGAACCGATAATGGTCCTTTAGGGGTTAAATTTAAAGGGAAATCCTACCCTTCTTTATGATGTCCAACCTACAAAGATATTGCCCTTCAAAATAATATTTTAGCCTTGATTTATTTTTTCCTTTCTAAGGTGAAAAGCATCAACAATTTTTGCTCCAATATCTTTGATTTAAGTAGTTAAAGCCTCTGAGGTGCCTCCCTCTTAGGTATATTAAGAATATGAGAGAGGTAGCAAATAAAAGTCTGGAATTTTCACAAGGGTGCCGGCTTGCTTTATGTTCATTTATTGATTTCTTGCCTTTTTTTTTATGGTAAGTGGATTGAATAGATGCATAACATGGCATGGGGGCTTGACAGGCATGGATGATGGGTCCCCAAGTTTAGGTGGAAATAATTTATAGATAATGCTAGATTGTTGGATTAATGAAGTCAAGAGCATAGAATCCAGGGAAATTTTGAATTTGGAACTATGAAAATTAGAAGTATGGCCACTATCCGATACATATTTTGTTTGGCTTTCTCTATTCTAGAGGCCTTTTGGATTTTATTTCCACCTTATCAAGAAGATGTCTTTCAGTCATTTTCAAACGTTTGAAGACATGCATACTGCCTAAGGAGGACCTAATGCTCGACACATTTAAAGCTTATCCCAATTTACCACACCCGAAAGCCAATAGCCTAGACTAAATACATGAACAAAAATAAGTCCTTCAAATTAATGAACATGCTTGTTAGCATGATGAATTTGTGCAAGAAAAACAAAATGTTTGGTTGATGTAATGAAACTTTGAAGCTTCATAACTTATTCCTACGATATCAATACCTTAAATGAGTTTGTTTGTTTGTTTGTTTGTTTGTTTGTTTGTTTGTTTGTTTGTTTGTTTGTTTTGTTTTGTTTTGTTTTGTTTTGTTTGTAGCATGGACAACTTCCTGACCGTGCGTCCCCCGGCCGCGCGCTTGGTACCGTCGGAAAGCTCTCGCCGAGGAGGGGTGCACCGGCTTGGTTTCGTGGCGTTTGGAGCGGTGGTGCAAAAGTTATTGAATTTCAAAGTATTTATTGATTAAAAAATTAGAAAATTACTTTTACTTTGATTTTGGTGGCATTCTTGCTACTGGGAATGGAACCGGGAGTAGAACTGGGAGTAGAATCGGAAGTGGAACTAGAAGTGGATGAAAATTGGGCCAACGGCACAGGGTCACACTAGTCCAAATGATGTACATCTCGTTGTGTTGGAATCCCCTTTGAACACTCAAACAATTTCCAAAACATTTCATCAAAAAAAAGGGTAAAAAAAGAGCATGCGGTGAGCGTGGATCGAACACGCGACCTTCAGATCTTCAGTCTGACGCTCTCCCAACTGAGCTATCCCCGCAAGGTTCCGTAACCGGGGCTCGAACCCGGGTCGCCTGGGTGAAAGCCAGGTATCCTAACCACTAGACTATTACGGAAGGTGCGGGAGCGTTAACAAATCGCTTCCACTCAAGATGTCACAATCTCGATTTGTTAAGTATCTAGCCCGGTAGGGGCGTTGAGCCCTAAGCGATTTTCGTTTCGCGATTGTTCCATCGTATTGAACTGCCTCGTTTTTCAGTTCTTGTTGCTGTCGACATTTTAGAATTCGGTGCCGAATTGCAGAAATTTTGGTAGTGGTCTCTTCTCAGATTTGTTTCCGCTGTTAATCCAGCTCTCTCCTGACTCTATTTGGCTCAGCGCTAACAGGGCCATTCCGGAAATGCAAGGAGCCAACTAGGATTTTGAAGCGGCGAGAAGGTGGAGAGGAGGGTTTCGTATGGTTGAAATCTGTCCTTCAACCTCAATTTCGGTGCCATTCAAGTAAGTTACATTTTGCACCGATGGAAGCAATGGAATCAAGTCTTATAGCTTTCACTCGGTGTATTTATTCACTAGGGTTTGTTCAGCCAATATGGCTGTTTCGAACCAGGCTCAGCAATATCGGTCTGTAGCTTCATAGCCGAATTCGCCGTTTCAACAACGTCAGGCTGCAGCAGCATAAGTTCCGAATCCGCTCTATCAGTTTACTCAGAACGATTTTGTGAATCTTGAAAGTCGAAATGGAACACCAAATTCCGCAGAAGGAATTTCAATCTAAAAATCGATATCACAATGTTCATCTTGTCGTGCAATTCCTTAAATCCGACACAGTTCAAACATCCGCGGGGCCTCGATTTTCCGCAGGTGTTGCGAATCCAGCGTTGTCTTACCTTTTGTTAACCTAATCGATTGTAAGAAACGCCCGTAGGCGTTTGAACCCACCCTTAAACCCTAGGGTGAAAGTCAGAGTTGGCTCGGCAAACTCCGTCTTTTGTCCGTCGGTCTTCATCTCAACAAGTTCCGTTTCCATGACTTTACGTGGGAAGCAACCTTATGAAGTAAGAGATAGGGTTTTCGAGACTGTTGCGTTGTATTGAACTGTCGTTTGTCATTTTCTTCATGCTGTTGAAGTTTCAAATTTGTTGCCGAATTGTGGAAATTCTGGGAGATAGTCTCGTCGCATCAGATGTGAAAGTCTCCTTCGTAGATATGCTAATCTGGTACGAGTCGTATATGTGATTTTCCAGGCTAAGGGATACCGCCGAATTTAGAGGAATTATATCGTGTTTCTGGGTGGCTATGGCCATGGCGTCGCTCTGGATGCCTCCTCTATCATCGCAATTAGCCTCCATGTCCATTTGTCTGCCTCATCGAAAATGTGCAGGCGGAATGTTACGAATGAATTTCGCTGACCGTCGCGGTGGTTGCCCTTTGCTGGTTGTTCGAGCTTCTGCGATGGATGCGGCCACGGAGCTTTCAACGGTAAGTTTAGGCTTTAGGGTTTAGAGCTTTCAACGGTGATGTTGCAATGAATTTACTTTCAGCTGCATGATTGGCCTTTTTCTGACCTTTTTGTCATTTGGTGAGTGGTTCAGGGGGCAAAAGATGAGATTAGATACAGAAACGAAGCTGGCTCTGGGATGGCACGGATTCTCCTGAAGTTCAGAAAGAGGGGGAGACGAATAACCGTGGATGAACCGTGTATGTGATAAATTAATAGATATCTTTCTAGTGGAAAGATGAATCCGGAGGAATGGCTCATTTTCTTAGCCTTCAGTAAAGATTGGGTCAATATAAGGCCCCTTTTTTCAGCCGCTGCAAGTTCTTGGTTGCTCAGGCTCAAGATCCCATGAGGAGAACTAACTTGCTCAAACTTTCAAGGCGCTTGAAGGAGGTATGCTGTCTATGTCGCCATGGTTCCTTGGCATCCTGTCTTTTCGTTGATTGAATCAAGGCTTCATGGTTTTAGAATATGCAATTTGATTCAGGTTAGTGAAGAACATTGTATGCGTTGGTCATAAAATAAATAAAATTGGAAAGTCCCCATATGTCCTCAAAACTGCTCAAAACGAATATGAAGTCCTTATAGGGTTAACCTATACTTCGCTACTTCATGTTTGAAAGAATCTTATTAGGAGTATTTCAATATGCAGCTGGACGAAGACATGCAGCAACACGATAGACTCCTTGCTTTAATTGAGAATCTCCTGCGAATATTGTTGCTGCTGTGGCTCGTCAAAGAAAAGATTTTACTGAGCACCTACGAAAACGCATTCAAGCAAGTTATGACGATCAGAAACGTCGAGAAGGTAGTGCGACACCTCGCAATCAATTACTGGGGTTTAGGGTTTAAGATTTTGCTGAATCCTGTTTTTTCAGTTTCCTTGTATCCGTGCTGAATCTTTTCTTTGTGTACTGAGGGCAGTGTACCTTGTCTGCCACAGAAGTTGCTGCAATAACCAAGAGGTGCCTGACCATCGTTTAAGAGTATGACAGAAGCGCAGAAGACATCATGTCATTGAGTGCAGCACAGAAGAAGTTTGATGACAATGTAAAATCACCTTCATTAGTGATTGCGTCTAAGAAAATAGAGAATCTTGCAAAGGAAGGGGAGTTGAATTGTTCGCTCATGCTACTTATCTCAAAAGCCTACTCCGCATCGAAGGATCTACTTCAATGAAAGAGGAGGTGAGACTTCCCCTTCCCATTTGAACCCTCTCATTCGACAGGGATCATCCTTGCAACAATGGAAAGATGGAAAAGGGTTTAGATCGACGATTGGCTGCAAAACTGGAGTGCTCCGAACCAAGACGAACCCTCTAATTTCACCGGATCGTAATGGTACTCATATAAGTGCTTCTCATTCCAAGTCCAACAGCTTCAAAGACCGCAAGTACTCTGAAAGGAACACGATGGACGACTTGGTGAATGTGTCGTCAGATACCTATGTCTCTTGTGCTGTTGGACGGAAGCGCTCTGCCGCTCGATTTTCCGTGGAGAATGTCAACGAGGTCGGTTGGTTTGTCAAGACGCTTGCTGATGCGTGTAGGCGTGAATCGTAATTTTATTCAGTGTCATCGGGCAGTTCAGTGTCTGGTCACCATATGTTCAAAATTTCTGTTTAATTGTATCATATCTGGGACCCTAGCTAGGCGTATAAAATTACAGTGACCATTTTTTTGATTCGGGAGTGACAATTTGAACAATGCAGGAAAGATACAAAGATTTAAAGTTACATCTATGACCAGCAATCTTTTTTATTATATGGCCTGGTGTGAGATTATATAAACTTCAGACCTGGTTAAGTAGTGCATACTGCATACTGTGACGCTGCTATGCTACTTTTGATTCCAAAGTCGCCTGTAGGTAGGTGTGCTAGTTGCTTGTTTGCCAAAAGTTGCATTTTCGTCGCATGTATTCATAGTAAGGGTGTATATTCACCATCCTGATTGTTTGTGAGGATTTCACAATTGATGTAGTTAGACTAGGGGATGTAATGATGAGTTTCTCATGGCTTGCCTTTCTGTTTAGTTTTTTTTTGGTTGATGCAGACCTTTCGATGGACACGTGAAAACTTGTCTCTTCAATGGACACTTGAAAACTTGGGTAGGATCATATGAAGTCAATTTTGGTTGGGTGTTTGTGAAATTGACACCTAAAAACTTGGGGAGGATCATATGAAGTCAATCTTGGTTGGGTGTTTGTGAAATTTTGACATGTGTACCCTATTAGTGGAAATATAGTTTTTTTTTATCGGGTACCTAGATGAAAAGTTATGTTGCCCAAAATAATTTGGACAGCTCGAGCAATTTGGACATCATTTGGCATCATTTGCTAAAACGTACCTCATTGACTTTGGGAATTTGGCATGTATGTTATTAATAAAATATGTCATAAAATTGTTCAAAAATATTACTACAATAAAAAATTTAGTTCTCAAAACATATTTTAAGAGGTGTCAAACTATATTAGCTATATTGTTCTAATTTTGAGAAAAAATGTTTTTATTCTAACTTCAAGTCCTACTATCTTGCAATCCATGAAATCAAAGTTCTTGAAATTTTTCTCATATGTTCCAAATGTTTGTCTCTAACTTTTTGCTATTTGAATTTCAAATAGAAAAACTTCCTCATTGCCCAAGAGATCATCAAAAAATGACAAGTGTATTGCTAGTTCACTTAACCTTCTTGCATTGCAAGGTGATTTAGAGTAAGCTAGATTCAATATTTGCTTCTAAATTTTTGCTTTAGTAAACTTAACCCCTAAAGTTCCTTGACTATGTTTTCACCAAAATGGCTCCCAAATTGCCAATTCTAGTACAAGTACCAAATTTTAGAAAGAAAAACATTTTTGGATTCATGTAAAGTAGGATCTTGTAGTACAATGGTTTGAGAAGATGTGGAAAAAATTTCAGAAATTTCCATAGTATGGATTGCAAGATATTAGCATTTGAATTGCCAAAAATCTTTTTTTTATGCCCCATTGGTTGGGCTTTGTTGGAAGACCTTTACGCTCCCAATGTAGGAAAAAAGAACTTGTTGTTGGGTATGGGCGACATTCATTTTAGAGTAAGTGATATTTATATAGTTGTCGTCTAGTTAAATACATAGAGTGGATTCCTAGAAGCGTTCAGGAGCGTGGCGACTAGATGCGTACGCGGGTTTTATCAGCTTCAAAGACTGAGAGACAAGCAATATGTGTACTTGGGTGTAAACATCCAATTGACAAAGCAACATTTATTGTGTTAAGGAGGAAGCAAAGGCATGCACCACAGTCTAGTAAGTTACGTTACAAGATGATCAGCATGAGGTGAGACCAAGATGCTTTACAAAAACTCCTAGCACAAAGGGACCTCCTAGCAAATGAAACAAATCAAAGTACCAACATGCCTATGCCATAAAATCTAGGTTATTTGACTTTTCATATGAAATTTTTATTTTTTATTTGTCCAACAGAATATTCATTGAGATAAGGTGATACAAGCAAATAGATTTACTGAGTCATAAATGTCTTCTTTATGTTAAACAGAACTATAACCAAATTTGAAATTCTTATGATTGAAATAAATATTTGTCAAGAAATGTAAAGAGCTCTTAACATTATGGTTTGCAGTAATTGCTTGAGTAGTTTTTTTAATTTTAAGAATAAAATTAAAGATGATTTTGAAAAAAATTGGTTTAATTTCCATTAAAAAAAATTAATTTGTAGGTGACACAAATTTTGCACCCTCATTCCAAGTTAGTGTAAATTAATCTAGTTGAAAAGATATCCTTGAACACTAAAACACAGTGCAGTCTTGCGGGGTCTCTACATATTAAATTTTCTATAATTAGAACAATCATGCATCCAAAGGATATTTGATAGTGGAGGTATTACTATTCTAGCCATCTGAATTGGCATAGTAGTATGGCTCATTACAACAACAATATGGTGGGAAAAAGAGAAAATTGAAGCCCAAAACCTTGCCAAATTCTAATAAGAACAACAAACCACACTAGTTATTTATAACACAAAATAAATTCTTATAGTTATTAGTTTATAGCAAAGTGGCAAACTAATTTAAAATCCTAAAAAAAAAAAACATTCCACGATGTAGCAGTTATCTCTACATAACAAAAAAAACAAAAATAAGATCCCCCTTCAATATCTATTTGTGGCTAACTTGGATGGAGATGAGACCTCTTCCAACGTGTACACTTGTACCTTGTATTGAGCCATACTACCACTATAAGAAACCCGTGTTTTTTTTTATCCCTGGATTCTGCGTGCTGATGTTGCGACTGATGTCTTGAAATGTCTACGTGGACGTCCAAAAAATCACGTTGCTCAAGACTCGGGTTTGACATCAGATTTTACGTCGGACATGAGCATACTGGGGGACCGGATGTCCAAAAAAAATGGGTCAACGGGGTCCTCAAAGGCCGCCATGTGGCTGCAACCTAAGCGCCATATGTGTCCGGGCAGCCATGTAGGAAATTTTTTCATTCATTTTTTACCATGATGTGGCATCTGAGGTGGCATGTGACGTGGCGGCGGGAAAAGTGACGTGGCATCCAGCAAGGATGACGTGGCATGCCACGTCAGTATATTTTTTTGTTGTCTAAGAATTTTCTTACTATCTTTGAAGATGTCAACATAGACATCTATACGTTTTCTGAGACATCAACTCAGACGTCTAGACGTTTTCATAGACATATTTTGAAACATCACCTTAGACGTCCAAATTTCTTGTGACATCAATGTAAACATCTACTTTTCATCATGAATACCTCTGGCAATGTTTGGTATGATCTAGGAGAACAAAATGATGTCACATTAAACATTCATGGAATGGAATGGACTATTCAACATAATGTTAATATGGACAGTCTCACATGTCTCATATGATGTCCCTCATGCATGTCATAATGTCCAATATAACATGTCATACACAGTACACCATACATTATATATCATATATCATATATAATACGCCGTATAAAATACATCATAATTGGCAATTATGTCACATGGCTTCAAAAGCCACTTGATGTGAGTTTATGGAGGGGAAAAGACAAGCTCTTTATACAAGTGGAGTGGTAGAGGGGAAGGCAAATTATATGGGACATTGAAAATACTAGATTTAAATTTTGGTGGAGCAGCACACAGACGTCTAGTAGGATGTATTTTGCATGTCTCAAAGGCCGCTCTGATGACATCTCTATAGATGTTATACCAACTGTGACTATGTTTCTTAAAACATCTAGAAGTCTATAAAAACATACAAGAAAACATCTCAACATTTTATGAGATGTCTTTAGTGACATCTCTACGTCTACTTAAACATCTCCAATACAAGTGTAAAAAACGCAAAGATGGGCTCTTTATACAAGTGGAGTGGTAGAGGGAAAGACAAATTATATGGGACATTGAAAACACTAGATTTAAATTTTGGTAGAGCAGTATACAGACGTCCAATAGGATGTTTTTTGTATGTCTCAAAGGCTGCTCTAATGATGTCTCCATAGACGTTATACCGATTGTGACTATGTTTCCTAAAACATCTAGAAGTCTACAAAAATGTCCAAGAAAACATCTCAACGTTTTATAAGATGTCTCTAGTAACATCTCTACGTCTACTTAGACATCTCCAAAATAAGTGTAGAAAACGCAAAGAGACAGCCCCGCTATGCTGACGTGGCATGCCACATCAATATAAGTTTATGCCACATCAACTAATTTACACGTGGCATGCTACATCATATGCCATGTCATCTTTTTTTCTCCAAAAGCTGCCCAGAGGCTGCCCAATCCCTTTTTTTTAACCTTGGTCAGACTTTTATCCAAGGAAAAATTGATTTTCAAAAAATTACCCTCCTTGAAATTTTTCCCCAAAGCTGCCATCCATGTTTTTGCAGATGCCTTGTTGGACATCAGTGAGTCCTTAAAAATGTCATAAAAAATCTCAATGTCCTCGAAAACACCAACTGGTTCCATTCAAATTTTCCTCTATCATTTGGAACATCCTTGGAAATTTACCCTAAACTGCAATCCTCTTCTTTAACGTCTTGATGTCTCAGCGGACATAGTATGTTAGGCCTCGGACATCACATGCTTTGGGGCAGACATAAAAAAAAACACGGGTTTCTTATAGTGTACTATGCCAAACCGCTCAAGCGTAAGCAAAAAAGAAAAACATAAATTGAAAGCCTAAAACTCAAAAGTTAGATTCATAAGTGAATGATGTACATGCAAATTGGCAACACAACCATTGTAGGTTGTTTGCAAATGGCCTCCAATCATAGCTAGCAAAGCTTTTATGTTCTAAACCAACATGATTTTCATTTTCATCAAAAGTTGTGAATGGAAGTTCTTGGACACGTAGGCTTTCAAATCTCGTGATACAAAGCGGACAAGCTTATTTTTTAACAAGGCTTGCACCAATAATTACAGAAGGAAACCGATACAATATGAAGCCTATTTTATTTTAATGCGGCATCCTATATTTATTGTAAAATAGTGGGTGATTACCACACTCTATGTTTTTTAAAACTCCAAAAATTCCTATACTAGTGCCCTATGTTGGAAGTAAACAAATTTAATTTAATTGCTCAAATTTTCTAAAAATATCCTATGTTTGCATTTACGTATATTCTAAAATTAATGCCCAATGCCCCCCCCCCCCCCCCCTCCCCCCCCGATATTGTAGCGCACTGGACCTTAAGAATCAAGGACCTCCTTTTTTCTAAGGTAATCACAACCAAATGCATCCAAAAAGCAATTGAGCAATGTAACAACTATCAAATTGCCCCTAGTTTTCTATTGGATCTTGTTGGAAGTGAAAGGAGTACTCTAGTCTCTCTTTTTTTATGCATTTTTTGGGCATTAAAAAAGTAAACTATAAATATTCAAAGTGCTAAAAATAGATGAATCCAAAAGTGACTCCATACTCTCATGCATCACGGATGTACATTTTAGGCAAGAATATAAAAACATTAGGAGAGATTTGAGGCCTCTAGAGTGCTGTTTTTGGCCTATTCCCCAATCTGGCCTGACCCTGTGAACAACGGTATGGGTTGTCAATTTTTTTTTTTCAAAATATCATTATAAATAGTTTATATATTTTTTTATATTTTTATTTTTTCAAAAATGACGTGGCATTGTCTCGACCACATCAACCAACAATTATCATGTATTCCTGCAGTTTGGGAACGCAAGAGAACTCGCAGTCTTCCAATGGCCCCAAATCTCCCCTACCAAGTGATTTGTTTTAGTTCCCTTTGTGAGAATCTACTGAAGTTAACTTAACTTATGGCCCATGCAAAACATGCCTCAAATGTAAATTTTTGGAATCCAAGAACAACAGTTCCAATTGGTACGTTGAACTAATGACATTCTTCCATCCCATCCCATCCCCAGTTCAGACATTTCAGTTGTACTCTCTGTCTGTGCATCTCAGGTCATAGACTAAGTTACTCAAACACATGGACCTGCCAAATTACACTTGGCACTCCCTCACGCAACAATCCAATGAACTCCACCCGGCGGGCCTTTCAGAGGGGCCCATGCATGCTGCACAGGGCACATGACAAACAAAGGCCAGAGGGATGGAAGACCAGAAGCCTGTAAGGTAGGGTGCTCAAAAATCGCCTAAAATGCAATGGTCTTTTCCATTTGTTAAAAAAACAAAAAAAACAAAATGCCTAAAAGTGACCACTAACACATAGGTACCTTCAATGTACAAACAATGTACATTTTAGAGGTGGTTGCTTTTAATAGTGACCACTATGTTTCAACTTCCAAAATTCATAACTAATTACTGTAGTGGTAATACCTTGTGTTGTTAAAATCAAAGTAAAAGAAATTTTCTAATTTTCTAATTCTAAAAAGCTCTGAAAACTCAATAACTTTCACACCATAGGTCCAAATGCCATGAAATAAAGCCCAAGCACCCCTCCTCACAAAGAACTTTCTGACAGTACAAATAATAACACGGCTGGAGGACGCACGGTCTAGGAGACTTTACCGTAACAAACAAAACAAAATAAACAATCTAATTTAAGGTATGGATTCCATGAAGGTTAAAAAAAATATGAAACGACTTGGGTTAAGATGCCAATTCCATTTGTCTTCCTACAAAAATTTAGTGATGATCGTTTCAAAGAGTTGAACTTCTCCCAAATGCAATCAGCTTTTAAAAAGGTCGTTGTAAGAACAGACTAACTTACCAACAGTTGAGTACACATAAGGTAAATGACCCCATTGAGGTCAAATGGCCTATGATAGACATCTAATGACCCCATTGTGATTTTTCAAACCACAATCAATGCCTTATATGCTATTTATGGAATAATTAGTGACCTCAATAGGTACTTCCAACTTTTTAGTGTAAAATTTTTTGTAAAAATTGATTTTTTTAGGTCTTCCATGTTTGAAAATGTTGTGACTGCATTGGGTAGAAAGATGACCATATTTGATTCAGATTTTGTTGGTCATGAGGTAGCCTATAGACCCCTTTTGGGCTGATCACTTCAAAAATTCAGAACTAATTCATACTTGGTCCAAATTTTTTTATTTCAAATGTCCTCACTGTCTCTCACACTTATCTTTGTGTTGGAAAAAGTTTAAAAAATTTCAGCAATGGTATGAGGGCACACTTCTAATTCTGACCACAATGGGCTCTTTTACCTTAGTCTGCACTCAACCAAAAAAATATCTTGAAAATGAAGCTCAAAACCATTGAAGTTGGACCACACTTTAAGGGGCAGTAATTTAGTTACACTAGTAACTATAAATTCCCATGACCCACTTCTTGACACGTCACATGAACAGGCACCCTACAGAGGGCAGGGAATCATGTCAGTAGCACTCCTTCAGTCACTGATGAAATATTAAAAAAAAAACTCATCGAATTTACTTACACCACTGACTGCAGTCTCCAAATAACATTGTTTATCAATGTGGGGCCGGGGTTAACTGACTCCCTCGCTCGGCCACTCGGGAAAACTCTGAATTTTTTTAATTTTCCACGCATGATAAAATTTGCAAATTCTGAATTCATATTTGCGATCAGAGTCCGCAAATTAGCTAGAAGAGGTGTAGAAGGTGAATTCATCAAGCTCAAAGTAGGGTGCTTTTTTTTTACTTGTACTGCTGGAATAACTTGGAGGGGCCGAGCTAGGGGACCAGTTCACCCTGATCCAATGAGGCAGGGGCCCTTTTGCATCCTTGAAAAGGAGACCCCTCCCTACAATGAACAAAATGGTCTTCTATGGCTCATCAGCTAGCTACCCACAATCCTAGAATTCATCGATAAGTTTTTTCAAGATATATCTAGTAAAGCATAATACCTTCCAAACATGGACAAGACCATTGCATAGTGGTTATATAGTACAATGTTACATACGTCATCAGACTAGTGTTTGGAAAACGCCAACGGCTAATTCAATGTTAGAATTGGTTGCAATTTGAAACATCAGAAAATAACTAGTGAAGAAATCTATAAAAATTCCTATTTAGAACAAAAAATAGAAAAAATAAGCGGACTTAGTATTTGAAAAATTAGTTCAATATGGGAACCAAAAGAAAATAGATGGAAAACTCAAAAAAATCCCAAACACTACATCAAACCATCATAGTTTGTACCTTTTTAATTGTCAAAGAATTTATACTTTATGTTTTATTTTGTTTGTTACGGTAAGATCTTAGGGACTACGCATCCCTGCTAGTTGTGTTTTTAGTATCGTTGGAAAGTTCTTTGCAAGGGAGATTGTACAGGCTTTGTTTTGTGGCATTTGGACCTATAATGTAAAAGTTATATTAATTTTGGATCTTAAATAATAGAAAATTACTTTTACTTTTATTTTGACTATGGCAACGGCTCATGGCACACTAGTTTGTACCTTGTTTTTATTAATTGTATTGTGGTTTTTATTATATTGTGGCACAATGCACACTATCGTAGGGGAAGGTTTGATTTGGCACTTGAGTGCCAGAATAGTTTTTTTTTCATGTGCAAAGGATTTCAGACAATTAGAACAATGAGTGCTAGTGTTTTGGCACTTAGGTGTCCAAATTTTTTTTGTATTTGGCAACTTTTAGATTTTCTTATTTTGGAAACCTGTCATGCGGGACTTAAGGCATCATGTAGGTTTTTAGAAATATTCAAAAGTTTAAGCAACATGGATGAAATTTTTTTGCAACATCTTGAACATATTTGTAATATTCCAAACAGTACAAAAGTTTTGACACACAAAGTTCAATTTTTAGTTTGGCGGGTAGAATCCCCCCCTCCAAATTCCAAAAAATACTTAATTTATGTCTGTATACTTCGCGTAGGGTACAGTAGTGTCTGTAAGTTATTCCACAGTTATTGTGGTGTAACTTATTCACATTCTACTTTTCAGTGAGTGGCAGTAAGTACACTGCACAAGAATATGACCCTCCATTATAAGAGCCCGCAAATGATATCACATTATCACTCCTCCATTCAACAAATTTTATTGTTATTAGTATAATTAAATATAGTTTCGATGACTCCTTCCGAGTCTAGGACCTATTTTAGACCTCAGTGCCCTCCTAAAATGGAAAAAAAAATGAGAGATTTTTCAGCACTTTCAGATTATGGATGGGATGAATTCCGAGGTCATCCAAATGGATGATTTTCATCCGTTTATGCTTTTGTAGGCCCTTTTGCAGTGATCAAGGTCTTGTGCACAAGCGAAATGCTGTGGTGTTGGTGATGATCCCCCATTGCAGCAGCTCCGATCTCTTCGTTGCGCTCGCGGCGTCGGGTGAGTGCATCTGGCGGATTAGATGTCTGCTTAAATGGTCGTGATTTGCAAATTTCTCTTGGGATTAGCAAGCTTGTGTGGTGATTAGCAAGCTTTGTTTGGAGATTAGCAAAGCGTGTGTGGTGATTAGCGAGCTTGTTTGGTGATTAGCACGCTTGTTTGGTGATTTGCAAGCTCTCCTGGTTGTTGTTTTGCTGCTAGAGTGCGTGTTTTGTTTGTGAGAGAGATTTGATTGAGGTTTTGCTGAATGTGTGCCTTGCATTTGCGTGGTAGAGCTTAATGTTATGCTAGTTTCTTGGCGGAGGAGGCTTGTGTTCCCGTGCAAGTTACTGGATTCCTTGAGCGCTTGTTTTGTAATTATATATTTTATATTTGTATCCCAACGTGTGCTCGCGCATGCACAAGATTGGCAACCAAGCATTCAGGAAAGAACAGTTGCATGGTGGTGGATCTTCGTGTTTGGAGGAGCCTTGTATTGCTATGAAAGCTGATAGGAAAAGCACGTGCGGTCGAAAATGACTCTTTGTTTTCGATTAGTTTTCTATTGCTCTTTGGATCTTCATAGTTCGGGGGTTGTACCGCTCCCGGAGAATTCAATGCTCTATTTTCTTGAGTTCCGTCTGAATCAAGCTTCCTTTATTAAATCTAAGTTTCTGCAGATTGTGTACCCGCGGTCCATAATTCAACTTGTACTTCATAAACAATCTCTCGTTTCGTGGAAGATTAAGAAAATATACACCTTCCGCTAACGATTTCTCGTTTGTTGTTCTTGCTCTGACTATTTACACCTGAGCAGAGTTACTATTATGAAACATAAATGATTTTTATGGGATCTTAATGGCAACCGAACTGCACGCATTACTGGCAACGGAATAGCAGACCGCATGAATAAGTTATGAATTTTCAAAGCACAACGCACCGAACGCACTGTCTCTACGGATACTAAAAACCGACACTAGGCTCTCATAGCTCTCATAGGCTTTCATAGGCTCATATTTTGATTGCGGACAATTTGTGTAATCAATATCTAGGTTTTGATGACCTAGGTCCAAATGTAGGTGTCACATGTAAGTGTCGCATTTTGGGCAGTGTTGATTATGGTTGTACATGCTTTAGAAGACTGCTTGTCATGCAAGAGTTCCCAAGGTTTCTAAAGGTTTCGCTTGTGGATATGCAGAAACACACGGGCCATGTAAGAATTGACTAGGAATAGCATTGAGAAGAGCAAGTGTTCCTTGTAGAAACTTTTGTGGGAATATTATATTTGCTTGTAAGATGGCGATCTTCGGCCATGGGAAGAAGCAGACGACGGAGGAGGCGGAGCATCAGCAGTTGCAGAGGGAGCTGGTTCACCATGCTCAAGTCACGTTCGCCCATCCGGCCGCTTCATTCGATGCCTCCGTCATGTACGAGGCCACGGCGCAGAGTGTGCGGGACCGCCTGGTGGAGCGCTGGAATTTGACCGAGGAGCATTACACCAAAACGGTACAATCCCGAACGTAGCCAATGCAATGCAATTCATTTGGCTTTCTTGTTGTGACAATTTTTTTTTGTTTTCATCCGATTACTCCATGTCAAGCTATTAACACGATCCTCGTCTTGAAGTAAGTAGAATATCCTCTGTACGGTGGTATCCGAAACTGTTCTAACACTCTATGACGTTGTTCTTGAAGCAGTTCAATTTTACTGGATACCATCTAAGTATTTGTCTCAGGGCATTTACCAACCTTGCTTCGCTACCTTGTTTTGTTTCAGAATGCGAAGAGGATTTACTACCTTTCTCTGGAGTATTTGGTGGGGCGATCATTGCTCAATGCAATTTTGAATTTGCAGATGAAGGTGCATTCAAACCGAGTTCTGTGAATGTGACCTTATGAGCTGGGTATGAAGGTTGTGGTAACCCATTGTTTTCTCAGATTAGGATGTTTGCTTCCGTTTGTTCGTTCACGGCTTTTTAAATCTTACTGATTGAAGGGTGATTTGTAATGCAGGGTGAGTATTCTGAGGCTTTGCAGGCTGAGGGCTACCGCCTTGAAGAGACGGTAATGTCTAATTCTAACCCGTTTGTAAATTTTTTGTATTCCCCCTAAGCTTTCAGAGTTTCCAGAGTTTTCAGAGTTATCCGCCTTCCTTTGTCCTGGATTCCTCTGATGTAGCATGATTGAGTTCTCAGGTGGAAGAGGAAAGAGATGCAGGTCTTGGAAATGGAGGCCTAGGGCGCCTTGCGTCGTGTTTCCTCGACTCAATGGCCACACTCAGCATCCCCTCTATCGGGTATGACCCTCAAAAATCGTCCTGCCTAAAAAAAATTTTTGATGAAAATAGGAATTGATCTCATTGACCTTTGATTTTCTATAATTTTACTAGAGTCCTCTATTGTATGCCTACGTCCTCATTTGCTCTGGCCCACTTTACATCTCATAGGTTCGTGTGGACTCCTATCTGGAGATAACCCGTTTTCGAAAAAATAATCAGCAGAGAACGCAAGCGCAAAATAGTGCAGAGTATCTTGTATTGTAGCTAAATTGTTCACCTAGAGTAGTAAACACTACAGTGTACCAGTAGTTTCTCCCCTGGCCAAGGGTTTAGCTTCTGAGTGTATATATATATAAGCATTTGCCTATAATTATTAATGCTATTATCTATTACTTATCACCTGGATATAGATTATGATCCTCATAACGAAATTGAGCTTTCATCGCTCTTTTTTCAAAACTAAAGATTGAGCGATTACGATCCTTGTAAAGAAATTGAGTTTTCATCACTCTTTTCTCCCAACTAAAGATTGAGCGTGGCTGTATCAGTGTATACTATTTCAATCAATAGTATTCGATGCTATTTAGGTAACAGTATCTAAAACCGTTCGCCGTCCCCCCTTTCTCTCCTCTTGGGGTCTTTTGAAGTGTAACCAATATGACCTCAAGAAGTCTTCAACTTTACACTTGTCGCTATATGGCTCTAAAGTAACTCTCGAGTAATTGTGAATGGTTTGAATCTTTTGGAAGACTATTCAAGGCTGCCCCTATATGACAAGTGAAGGTGTTTTCTTCAAGTCTTCACTTTGAAATTCGCAGAAACAAAAATTCTCCTAGAAATATTATTTTTTGAATATTTATGATTTATACTTCTTCACAAGTAGAAGGTAACCTCTAATTGGTAATTTCGATTCAATCCATGCACTTCAGCTTACATATTGCACTACAGGTACGGAATTCGGTACCGATACGGTATCTTTGAACAGTTAATTTTGGACAACAAACAAGTGGAACGTCCGGACTACTGGTTGGCCAAGGGGAACCCATGGGAGGTGGAGCGTTTGGATGTGGTCTTTCCTGTTCGTTTCTACGGACATGTGGTCACTTATGAGGAAGGAAACAAGACTCTCTTCAAGTGGGAAGGTGGGGAGGTTGTGCGAGCTGTGGCCTATGACACTCCCATTCCTGGCTTCGGCACTCTCAATACCAATACCATGCGTTTGTGGAGCGCGTATGCTCTCTCACCCTCTTCTCATCTTCATCTGCAAATTTGATTCCCCAACTTTTTTAAATTTAAATTTAAATTTATTTTTAAACCTTTTGGCAACGAATGATATCGAGTGTTATTGTCGAGGAATAATTCTCCAAATTTCATCTGTGCTGGTTGCCACTTCATTTTGGACCATGTTCTCATGGAATGCCTGTTCAGTATGTTGTTAACCCCTAAATACCTACATGGCAAGAGTTGCTGCTTGCATATTACATTCAACATTCCTTAGTGATACTGCTTTTGAAACCTCTGAATGCGCTTTGACATGTGCTCACAAATTTTTGTCATGCAAGAGTTGTATACAATCAGTTTGTATTCAACATGACTGATTCTGTGGGTATTTTGAGGAATGTGCAATTACAGGGTGTGCTATTAGAGAGCTGAGTGTATAGGAGTTGAAAATGAAAGATTTAGGAACTTCAAGGAAAGTAGCAAATATTCTACTAGAATGAAGAGACTGTGCCCTTCGTTTTTTTACAGTAAAAATAGGCTTTGAAAGTTTAGCAATGCACTTCGAAAGTGAATCTTATATTTTTACTTCAGGCACTAAGGTGTTGATGTTTCTAGTCCATCTGCAATTTTTTCTAATAGCCTTGTCTACAATGCGACCCAGTTCGATGACCCTGGTTTTGGGGGTGCAGGCGTCCTTTGGAAGAGTTTGGTTTGGCCGATTTTAATGATGGCCACTACAGTAAGGCAGTGGAGGCTAGAGATAGGGCAGAGGCAATCAGCTCTGTCTTGTATCCCAATGACAACCACGATGAGGGGAAAGAGTTGCGACTCAAGCAACAATATTTCTTTGTAGCTGCTACTCTTCAGGTAAATATCCAGCTGTATGAACGTTTTTTAGTAAGGAAAACAAGAACTAATCTTGCTTTTAAGATAAGATTAAGCCAATATGCTACTCATTTAAAAGTATCCACCTTCATTATTTACCGGTACTTTGTTTCATTTTTGCAACAAGACTGAGACACTTGCAAGCAGTTTTATAACACTCGGTTGTGTCATACTTGCTCCAAAGTTGCTTATTTTAACTTAAAGGCTTCCCGCACTCGAGGAAAGCATGCCATTGGTCTATCAGAGGAAGTGGTCTCCACCCTAGAGCAACGTTTTCAAGTATGAAAGCATATTCTGCTTTTTTCTACAGAATATTTCATGACCTGAACATATTTAGAACAATTTCGATCATATTTGATGTTCTTAAAACTGAAGTATGCGGCTTGAAATTTTGGAAATACGTAGCAAGTGTACGCGAAAACTTCGTTAGAGTATTTGAATGAGAGAATATTTCATATTCCTATGACTTACCGGAAGAGGAATGGCAAAAAAGATGGAGGGAGTTTTTTTCCACACATTTGGGCATGCTTTGCGCATCGTATGTGACGTGAAAAATGACATGGCAAAGAAGAAAGTGTTCTTCTACTGAGCACTGAGGGTATTCACCCAGTATTCATCGTCATATTTCAAGTGTCCGTTTTGGATGCACATATCTTCTTGCTTGGAACCTTCATAAATTGAGGAAAAGGAAGGAACTTTATTTTGTAGTTATTAATGCTTTGTGCACTGGACTCGGCAGAAGTGGTGTTACCTTAATCAGCTTTCTTTGTGGTTGTGCAGGATATCATGAAGCGTTACAAGAAATCGGGAGACGCAATCTCAAATTTTGACAGCAAAGTTGCTGTGCAGCTCAATGACACTCATCCCACCATCGCTATTCCAGAGCTCATGCGCCTCTTCCTAGATGAGGAGGTCAGTACCTAATAATATACTATGCAGTTAAGCCTTTGAGGTTCAAGCATCCACATATCGGATGCTTCTTGGTCAAATCTTATGGTCACCTTGAAATTGCTTTAAGTTCGATTAGGTTAATGAATATCGTCAAGTCTAGTTTCCAATTCACTTTTCAAATCTATAGAAACCAAAGTGTAGAACATTTTATCGCAGTTGCAAGTTTATAGGTCAAGATCCAAACTACACTTATTCAACATGTTCACCTCAATCTACACCGTGCATTTTTTAAAAGGCTCTTTTTCATATGTATCCTAAGAACCTTAGCGAAAAAATGTAGGTCTGCAACTTAACGTGCGTACATTTTGCATGAAAGTTCATATTAATGCCTTCAAAGTCGACACTCTTATCAAATAGTGCACTGTTGATCCCTTTTTTTGAATGCAGAAAATGCCTTGGGATGAAGCTTGGGACATCACTACTCGGGTGTTTGGTTACACCAACCACACCATACTTCCAGAGGCGCTTGAGAAATGGTCAGTCCCATTGATGCAGAAGCTGCTGCCACGCCATTTACAAATCATCTATGAAATCAATCATCGGCATCTCCAGGTACTCCACTTGTTTCTTTTCCCTATTTGTAACAATTTGTTAGTCTCAGGGTCACGTTAGATTGCATAGGTCGAAGCAACAAGCCTACAGTTTGGACTAGCATAATGTGCAACTAAGGGTGACACAACATGCTTAAAATAATTCATTGTATTTATGATATCTCATGGTGTATTTGAGACACTAGCAACTGTCCAATTCACCTCAAACTAGGTGGCTTGAATCCTTGTTGTCTTGAATAGTTTTAGCATGTAATATGGTTATCTGTAAGCGCCACCTCTTCATGCTCATTCTTGTTACTTGATCGAATATAACGCGAACATTGAAGTAAATGATGTAAATTAATAAATAATGAATTGCTCCAAATTGTTAATTTTTTTTTGTCATCTCAAGCTTCAACATGTACAATCGAAGGTGGCTCTTACAATGTCCTTGAACCTGGGACAAGATCTGCATCCTGATTGTAAGTGGCTTGTGTTTGGTAAAAGAAGGGCAAATCATGGAACACAGATTGCAGTTTTTAAGACGCTGCTAATTTGATAAATCTGTAAAGCAGTTCTGATATCCAGAAGATGAACGATGACCTACCTCTGGTATGGGAAGAGAAGCTTTTTGAAGTGAGCATGATATGAGCAATTTTTGATAAGACCTTCAATTTTCTTTCTTTTTAGGTTGTTGAGGCCAGGTGGCCAGGTGATACTGAGAGGCTGATTAAGATGAGCATCATTCAAGAGGGCGAGACGAAGATGGTGCGCATGGCCATTCTAGCTACCGTTGGATCCCACGCTATCAATGGTGTAGCTGAGATTCACTCCGGCTTGGTAAAAACCTCTCTTTTCCCGGAGTTTGTGGAACTGACGCCTGCGAAGTTCCAGAACAAGACTAATGGTGTGACTCCACGACGGTGGATTCTGCAAGCAAATCCTAGCCTGAGCAAGGTATTTACATGCCCTGCATAAATGAATCATTTAGAAAGTTAAAGAAGTGTCACAAAATGTGCAAGTAGAAAAATGAAATCATTTCTGAACATTAGAAGTATGTTATGAAAATACTGTGACTGACAATCAGCTTCCAAAGTGGAATTTCTTCTTTTTGCATGGGCAGTTCGGGGCCAATGCCATCCTGCAGGGTCAATGGGCTCAAGAAATCTGACCAAGTATGCCTATTTGCAGATCATCAGCAAAGCTGTGGAGACCGATGAATGGGTTCTGAAGCTGGATTTACTGCGGGTATGTCTTATTACTCTCTTATTTACGCTAGTTTTTGGGTATTAAGATGTCATACCTGCGCTAAAGCTTCAAGGCCCGCGTCTTAGCTTTTGTAAAGGGATCAACAATGAGAGTGATACATTTATATTTGACCCAGTTGACATGATATAATTTGATTATTGATATTGGAGTAGTTACACACTTTTCCCAAAAGATATTGTATTGTCTGTACAAGCTGGTCATAACGTTCTTCCTCTTGTGAGAACTCACCCTTCACTGTAGATGACAATTGAAAAAGGATCTAAAAGTCTGAGATTCATTGTAGAGTACATGCTGAAAGAATCTAATTTTTTTCCAAAAGTGTTGAGGTAGTTTCTCAAGAATGTGATGGTGGTATATTGAAGTGTCTCTTGGCTTTGACTGCTTGTTTTCAGAGAATGAAAGATTTGGCCAGCAACAAAATCTTGCAGCAAGATTTCAGAGCATCAAAGCAGCTCAACAAAGCCCGTCTAGCTGCACTCATCAAGAGTCATTGTGGTGTCGAAGTAAGCGAACTGTGCTTGAAACTACTACGTCAAGAATTAGTCATATTTTTTTGTTTCTAGTTTTATATGGCTACTACAATTTCTGAATGCATCTTACACCCTGCAGCTGATAGAGTTCTTTCTTTGTTTCAGGTCAGTGAGAAGGCGCTCTTCGATGTGCAAATCAAGCGCATTCACGAGTACAAGCGCCAACTCTTGAACATCTTGAGTCTTATCCATCGCTACATCTGCATCAAGGTAATGGTTCAGTCTTGTTCTCTGAAATTTTCCTTACATTGGAGGATGGCATCTTATACCCTAAACTTTGAAACCCTAAACCCTACATTTTTTGGACACCCCAAGTTTGAGCTCTTCATCATTCTTGTTTTTTACTGGCCTCAATTATTCCTTTTTCTCCTGGCCTTGAATTACAGAGAGCCTCACCTGCAGACCGAGAAAAGTTTGTGCCTCATGTGACCATTTTTGCCGGGAAGGCAGCACCAGGGTATTACCTGGCAAAACGAATTATTCACCTCATTAACGCGTGAGTACATTACTTTCAATCATCTTCCAGCTTAGGTATTTTGAACTTTTTGTTGCATTTTTTTGAACATAAGGTAGAGGATTCTAAAACCGTCAAGGAACCTATTCCTGTCCTCTATCAATTCTTTCAAATACATTTTCAGGTACAGAACGCACACTGCTTTTAGATGACAGAACTAGGGATAGAGGATTTTCAACTTTTACGATCCATAAAATATTCGAAGAATTGTGTTATTTTTAAATTAGGACTACAAGCATGCAATTCTATCACCATCATATTCTGATAGAAGTACATCAACCTGCATTTGTAAGCAATATTTGAAATAAAGGGAAGAGTGTCCTCTACCTTACTACTAGCTCCCTAATAGTCACCAACTCTGTACACAGGGTTGGTGCCAAGGTGAACAATGACCCCGAGGTTGGAGATTTATTGAAAGTGGTGTTCATTCCCAACTACAGCGTGTCGCTTGCTGAGGTAACATCTCATAGCTGGGGTTTGTCTTTCTCTTACACATATTACTTTAATAGCAGAGTTCTTGTTGATTCTACTTCAAAATGCATGGTTATAATTTGACTATAACACACTACATGTGAAAATGATCACGTTGTATGTATAACATGGATGGAAATTTTGTATGATTTTTTACAGGTATGTCTCTCATATGTTTTTGACATATAATGTGAAAATTCAATTGCTTGAATGCATTCTTCATGGAAAACCAATGCAGCTATTTGTTTCCACATTTATCGTGCAATCCTACTTTTGATGATGAGTATATACAATAAACTGAAAGAAAAATGACAATTTTTGGAAATCCAAATTGGACATGGTGATGACGCAGCATGCTTGTGAAACATGTGTAGGTGATCATCCCTGCCAATGACATCTCCCAGCACATCTCAACAGCTGGGATGGAAGCCAGCGGCACGTCCAACATGAAGTTCGTCATGAACGGAGGGTTGATTGTGGGCACCATGGATGGGGCGAACATTGAGATCGCCCATGCGATTGGCCGAGAGAACATGTTCGTGTTTGGAGCCTCTTCTGAAGAAGTGGAAGGGCTTCTTCATGATCTAAAGCATAAGGGCGAGGAGTTCCTCGACGAACGACTTCTCGAGGTATGGAAGTCCTTTTTCCATCACCATGACCTAATTTTGACCTCTGATACATGAAACTCTTGAAATGTGGGTAGTTTGTTAGCTGAGGTTTGATTGGCTCTCATATTTGGTTGATTTTTGATTTGCTCTGATGGCATCTAAAACTGGTTTGGTACGGGTTTAAGGTTTAGGATTTATGTCCCATGACTTGCTGTGTATAATATTCACGTTATTAGAATGGAGTCTTATTTGTGAGGGTCTGGTTCCTATTTTCGAGTCGATTCTAATACACTAGAATATGTATTGTTTGGGTACCGTATGAATATGCTATGAATTGCTGAAGTTTGGTTCTTCAAATTGGTATAACCTAGACTGCCCTTGAACCATGAGGATTGCATCTACTAAGTATCCCATGGAAGCATCTTTGACTGTGATCTCCTTTCTTACAGAGTTTCTTGTTTGGATGAGACTTGCATTGTTCATGATTTTATAATACCCTTAAAATTAGGTGTGGTGCGTTCTGATCTTATAAAGACCTGGCTTCTAGGTAGCTTTTTAGGTTAGGTTAGGTTAGGTTAGCTGATGTTTTCAGTTGATTTGTGATGTGCCCTGATGTCATGTAAACCTCGTTTGTGGGTAGCTTGGGAGGTTGTTGTGGTTCACGTTATCAGTAATCATAAAACCCTCAAAAACGAGTTGTGAAGCATTCTAAAATTGCAAAACCCTGGCGTTTGGGTAGCTTAGGTTAGTTTTGTCCGCATTTCTGGTGGCTATGGCTTACGAGAATGTGCATTGGCAGGTCTATCATGCAATCGAGGCGGGCGAATTCGGACCGTATGAAGAGTTTGAGCCTATCTTGTACTCTTTGCGGGAAGGGAGGGACAAATACTTGCTAGCCCATGACTGGCCCTCTTACCTTGATGCTCAGGTTAGGAGCAGGATCTTCTTCCAGATATTGCACGACAGTTTCATGTGAGTGTTTGTTGTACTTGTTTAAGCAATTTGGTGCTGTTATTTTTTGCTGCAGGACGCAGTGGATCAGGTCTTCGTAGATGAATCTGAATGGACAAAGCGGTGTATCGTGAGTACGTCCATGATGGGCGTTTTCAGCAGTGACCGAACAATTGCCGAGTATGCCAAGGCGATCTGGAGTGTTACGGTAAGTGCATCCTACTCCAAGCCCCGAAAATCCTAAATCCTTAACCCGAAATCTGCTAGGTAGTCAGTACTCGGCATGTGCTTCCCACCTAAATTGGGATGCTCTAATTCTATCATCGGACCTAATTCTGCCAGTTGTTTTCATGGAACACATCGGATATTACAGGGGTAGGCTCTCAATACACGTAAAAAAATTTTAGTGAACAAGAATAAGGGCACTGACTTTTGCCCTAGGATGTATTGCTTGGGTACATTGCAAGAATTAGGACTCATGACAGAACTAGAGATCCGCACTTCATCTGAATTTTTATGCAAACAATTTTTCTTGCTGGTCATCCTCCATTGGAGTTTCCGGATCTGATCGCTCATTAATGACTAACACTTGTTTCTGTTTTCCTTTCTGTGGCAGTCCTCACCGGTACATCATTGAATCTCATCAGATACAGAAATAAAAAGCTCCGCCAGCTGGAGTATCATGCTTTTGTAATGGATCATGGGTAGGGCAATTTTGTATCATCCTATCCACATTTCCTTTGAAGAGATTTGGCAACAAATTTTGACGATAAGTAGTAACGTCGCAGCAAATGCTTGTTTGAATGAATACAAGAGCTCTCAGTGACTAGGGAGGCTAGAATGTGACGCCGGAGAGAAAGAGACTGTTACAGGATTGCTTGTATTGCTATCGCAATCTGATTATTCTAATATCATTCTGATCCTCCGCTATTGCCCTATGTCTTTTGACAAAATTTCTACATACCCGTTGTCACGAATTCCAGGCCTTTGTGTATGATACATTTGGGTAAACTTCTAACTGTATGCTTTAACTCTTCCGCTGATATTCCTTTTTACATTCGCTTGATTTTAACTATGTACTTTTCAGTAACAATTAGTCCACTTATGACCTGTTCTTGGTTATCATCCCTTTCTTGAAAACATGGAGTTATCGTCTCGGGGAACTGTCTTTAAACTGAAATCCAGATGCTGTAAGCAGCTTCCATGATCCCATTCTAATTGGAGACTCTAACGTCTCACTGAAAACTTCACGCTCTGCTTGTGTGTAAGCACAATATTGTATTCTTTGTACATGCTCAACAGATACTTTGGGGCTGAAGCTTGAAACTGAAATTGCTAATCCTTCCCCTGCAGAAGACAAGAATAGGTTTTGTGATGAACAGTGCCCGAGTCCTAATGATTGTAAGACTGGTCTACAAATTTAACACTTTCAACGAAATCACAAATAAACGTCGACGCTAGTGTGTATTCCATGAGCTTCAATTGCTATTGAATTTGCATGATTTCAACCTCAAAATTCAGGGCAACTTCATATATCGTCCATTACGTTTTCCTATGTTGATTCTCCTGGAACCAGAATTTACTGCAATAACAGAATATTAGGAATCCATCGTGGTCCTGGCACATGAAATTGGATCAGTTGAAAAATGCTTACCATGAGAGATGCAGAGTACGTTGTCCTGTGGAAATATGTCAGCAACAGCAAGGAAAGTGTTGATGTACCGGCGATGTCCATCTTCGTAGGACTCCTCCCAATCGGGCAACTGTCAGAGAACAATATTCTAATGAGTTCTGGAGTCCTTCAACGCAGACCACAGCGACAAGATATGCATGACACAAAAGGACGTGTGTCAAGAGGACGTCATGACTCTCATTTTCATGTTTTGGAAGGTACTCTAATTGCGTATGAGCATTCAGAGCGAATTTTATATTTGTATGTCGGGCACTCAGGAGGTAGAAAGCGATACTTCAACAGACCAGACATAAGTTAAGCTTACATTCAAGAAATGAACCGTGTTCAATCGTGCTACCGGTATTAAATTACTACGACTACTAAACAGTAGTCCTTGTTTGCAGCGCTCCATCTGAATTCTCACAGCTTTGTGTACGATTAAGCTTATTTCTGTACTTCACACTTTCCTCAAGTATGGATGAGTTGACAGCACAGCTGCAAAAATTGTTTACAATAATTTGTGCTCAGAGCATTAGACTAAATTAAGGCTATTGTGCAGTACAATATCAGTATAAATTTCCGTTTATCAATTCTAGTTTAAAATGGAGTATATGTTTACTTCTTTTAAACCAGGATGGAGTGGATTCAAAGGTGCAATTTTCTCTGACCTGGGAAAGAACGGGAAGCACTGAAAAGTCTACCACTCCACTTGGCAGAGCAGAGACGAGCTCGTCCAACGACAAAATCCAATCCTTGCTACTCTGGGGATCATGAGGAGGATATCTGATTGCTCGATTGTTCATAAGCTCCGCTAACCCATACTCTATGGAAACCTGTACTTCAAATGCATAAACATAAGATCAAACCCCATGTCAATGCTGTACTCATTCAACTTAACATCTTTAAAGACCCACTGCTTTACTCAAGAATATGGATCCATCATTCTGATTCTATGAGACATTTATATGATTCGGTATGCGAGCTTGCTATCTTGCCATTAATAACATAGCAAGTACCAAGAGGAGCAGCATGGGAGTTTTGAACGAATGCTTAAGAAAATTCAAGTTCAAAAAACAAGTCAATCTTGGAAAAGTAGTCATGTCGAAATGTGAAGCAATTTTGACTTTGTAAATCTGCCATGTTCATTATAATTGCAAAATTTCATTATAATTCGGCAAAGACTCGCTAAACAAAATTGCATATGATTTCCACAGATGGAAATCATATGCAACTTTGCCTTGATAGACGAGAACGTGTGTGTGACCATGCTCATAATTAACAGTCCTAAACCCTAAAAGTACAATACTCACAAGCCATTCAAAATTCAAGCATCAATTCAAAGCAGTAAACAAGCAATGTCCGAATTCGATCATCAATTCAACCACTTCTCATCGCAATTGCGAGCAGAATAAACCAGCCTTAAGGCAGGCGGTATCGGTATCGCCATCGTTATACATGCCATTGATGAACCCAATTAAAAGTAGTAATCAAGCATTTCCAATTCCAATCACCAATGGAACGTCGCAAACAAGCCATATCCAAATTCGATCACCCTTTCACCTGTTCTGATCGCAATTGCGTGCAAAAGAAACCGACCTTGACACTGGCGACGTCAGTGTCGCCATTGTCACTTGATACATGCCCCTTGATCAACCCAATTCAATGTCGCACACAAGCAATTTCCAAATCCGATCACCAATTCAACCTCGTAACCAAGCAATACCCAAATTCGATCACCAATTCAACGTCGCATACAAGCAATTTCAAAATTCAATCACCAATTCAACCAGAGAACCTCGATCACCTTAACATTGATGGCGCCCTCCTCGTCGTCGCCATCGGGAAACATGCCTTTGATGAACCCCGCGGCCGTCTGCACACACCTCAAGAACGGCGACACCACAATCCTCGAGACTCTCACCCCCTGCCCTCGCAGCTTCTCCCCCACTCGCACCGCCTGCTCCACGCCCACCGCCGTGAGCGGCGGATCCCACGTCCGGGCGCCCTCCTCGTGCCGCCACGCCCGATTCACGTCGTCCCAACGCTGCCCGTGACGCATCACCAACAGATGCTGCTTGCTTGCTGTTGCACCCTTCTTCTTCTTCCATTCCCCATTTCCAAGCTCCATCGCTTACAATTCAATCGATGAGAGGTTCAATTTCAAATCTGCAATACATGCAATGCCGGATTCAATTCTGGGTCCCGTGGAATGAAATTTTGCTTCGACTGATATTGGGAGTGTGAGTATTTAAACGAGTGAAGAAGGGCGTGATTTTGAATTGGGGAGGCAGCGAATTTGGACTGGTTGGGCGGATTGTGGGGAGAATGTTGGGAAACGCGGTGTCGGTGACGCGGAGTCGGTGACGCGGTGTCGGTAATGTAGCTCGGATGTGCAGACGCTGTTTGTTGTTGAGAGGGCGGGGAAGTCAGTTGGTGGAATTTGAACTTGGAACGTGAAGGCATTTTAGTTTGTTTTTTAATTTTATATGGGGTGGTTTACCAAAAAAAATGGTACACCATCCACTCAAAAGTAGCAACTCACATCCCTCTCAAAAATACTAGGCCCGTTTCATTGAAATAAATCCTAAAAATATAAATAATAATTTGGATCCATTGTGAGGTATATTATGGGATACAAGTATGGATGGTATACGATATATGTAGATAAAAATACAAATACAAAAATATGGCAGTTATAAGACGAACATATACAATATATGGAATATACATGTCTTTTATTATTTCAGATGATATATGAAAAATTATAAACTGGATCTAGGATTCTAGCGTCTTTTAAGTGACTTTTTTAATTTTATATGGGGTGGTTTACGGGAAAAGAATGGTACACTATCCACTCAAAAGTAACATCTATATCCCTCCCAAAAATACTAGGCCCCTTCCATTGAAATAAATCCTAAAAATATAAATAATAATTTGGATCCACTGTGAGGTATATTATGATATACAAGTTAAAATGTATATGATATATGTAGATAAAAATACAAATACAAAAATATGGCAGTTATAAGGCAAATATATACAATATATGGAATATACATGTCTTTTATTATTCCCAATGTTATATATGAAAAGTTATAAATTGGATCTAGGATTCTAAAGTCTTTTAAGTGACACAATCCAATATATTTAAGTACTTTGAGCTTTTTCTCCCTTAAAACTTGATTTTGACATACAATTTTGTTTGCTTTCAAGAAAAAATTACAAAATGATTGAAGCTTTTTAATTGTAGTTTCTACTCTATTTGAAAAATTTGAAAAATTTGAAAAATTTATCCATTTTAGAGAAATTTGAAGTTGAATAGGCTATGACTATGTTTATAAATATGGAGTGACACAAAAAATTTCTTTCATAACACAATGTTCTAAAACAATAATGTTCCTCTATTTTGAAAATTTTAGGTTTTTTGAACATGATTTGTATTTGATACAAATTTTTTTCATTTTTTCTTCTAAAATTTATGGTAATTTGAAGTTTTTGTGACAAATATTTGACATGTGATTTCATTTGTGAAGAATAAAACCAAATAATTCACTCATAAATAGTGAAGAAATAGAAGATACAGAGTGAGGGACTTTCAAGTTTGACTACACAATCATAGGCTTCACCCTGTAGGGATTAACAATAGAATGATTGCACAAAATCCCTATCAATTTTGTTGCGCTTTATAATTCTCATGCTTTTTTTTAGTCCTTTAAAATGGAAAAAAAATGGCCAATGTATACTCTTATAAAATGAAGGTAACTATTGAAGGAAAATCATAGAAAAATTCTCTAAATAGGAGAACTAGAATAGTGCCAAATCTCAAGAAAACACATACTTTGATGTTTTAATTATGAAAAAATAGGAATTAAATAAAATATAATTTGTCCATTGGTAGCAACTCTATGGAGATGGTAATTCACCCAAAAAAATCCAAAACCATTTTTTGCATGTTTCGAATTGCAAGTAGAAAGAGGATCACTTTGTAAACTTTTATACAACATATAGTTAACAATTTTTTGAAATCCTTTGAGTAGTAGCTAAAAATGTACTACAAGACCAATAGACCATCTCTTCTAAATTTCAGCTCCAAATTGAGAGGGTGTTTCTATAACTAGAAAGTTTGAATTTTGTTTTGCTAACTTTGTGGGGGATTTTGGAAGGCTCTTAGCATTTGAGTAAATTGAAGTATAGTTATCTTGCAAATTCTGTTTAGTGGCAAAAAATTGAATTTACATAGCTTGAGTAGTTGAGTGCCAATCAATGAAACTTTTTTGGAATTAAAACTAGATGAAAGGTAGTAAATTGGATGATATATAACTCAAATTGGATGAAATTTTGGCGGTAAAAAAATAAAAATTTAGTCCTAATTTAGCATTAATTTCTACAAATTAGTGGAGGTTGGTTCTTTGGAACACATCATAATTATGTACATTTGATGAAGATGTATTTAACATCATTATTTTTGTGCTAAGATATCATTGAATACAATATAATAACTGTACTAGTTTATGGTGGTCCACAAAATATTTCGGATCTAACTTCTACTTTGACATAGATAGAGCAAGGGAGCTAGTCAGACTTAGCCTCAAATACATAGTACCAAAGATTTTAAAACATGGAATGAACTAGCATCTCGATTTCATCTTTTGGATTCCGAACAAATTCAATGGTTCAATATTCTCTCCTCCATTCCCACAGGGGATGCATTTAGTGTATCTAATCCAAACTACGTGCGACCAAAACTTTGTACCCCCTATATTATATCCTAAAATTTAAATAAATGAAAAAAAAATATATATGAATATATTTTTCTAATTTGAAAGTTTATATTTCGAATTATCGTTATTTTTATTTGCTAATGATAATTAGTTACAAATTTTTGAAGTAAATAGATACACTGCAGAACTGAAAAATAACTTTCACATCCCTATATTATATCCTAAAAAATTGTCTAAAAAATGAATAAAAAATTCCTAAAAATAACTCTCTATTGAAAGCTCATTTTGAGTTGAATATTGATGCAATGGTCATCTAAATGTGTTCTCTATAAATATTTGAGTTGAAAAAGATGCCATTTTAGGTTCATTTTCAACCTCTTCTAGAAATCATTCTATATTTCATTTGAGTTGGAAATTTTGGCAATAGAAACCTATAGTCATTACCAAACAATGCTCAAAATTTTAGGTTGAAATTATAGTTGATTAGAAACCACTTGTTTGCACGTGGTTTGTAGTAGTAGAACCAAGTGCCTTTCTCGAGTCCATTCCACTAGAGTGGAGATCTATGCTCACACACCACTTTCCAAACCTAGATATGGGAGTGGCTTGGCATCTTTGATCAACCAGATGAAGCCCTTCCCTTTATTGTGTGGCAGTACCAAGAAACCCCTATAGACATTCTCACGCCAGACTCCCAACAAATTTTAATCTCAAGCAGAGCTAATAGAGCAACAATCAGGCCAAGTTATAGACAACTAGTCATTTTGCCCACTTTAGGGATCCTAGAGGCCTATACATGGTTCATCTGTAGAGTGAGGATTTTGGAAATCCAAAAGTCGCAATCATTGCCCGGAGTTATTTTATGTAGGCAATATTTGTACCTTGGATTATGACCCCGGACGTTGAACCTAGAGCAATATTAAATAGTTGTTATCTTATACTACGTCATGTGGTAGATTACTCCTTGCCCAACATTGTCAACCTAAACAAACGATTCCATCAAAGTGGCCCAATATCTTAATTCCAATTTTTGAACTTGATTGGAGAGACGTATGGCTCAAGGCGTGTCTTCAAAAGGAAGTAGCCTTTATGTGGTCTGTATGGTACAAAGCAATAGCGGTTTTACCTTGTGGAGGGCCAAAATTAACCCAGACTTGGATATATCTTGCAACCGTTGCCCAACTGGGGCTAATGAAATATCCAGTCATAGATTCTACCAATGTCCCAGAGCACACAAATTTGGGACTATGCTCAATCAATTTTACAATACTTATTAGGTGAACAATTTGTGATGGGTCTTCATGTTCGTTTTGACCATATACTCTGTATTTTTGGCTTGATTTTACCTCAACAATCCCATGACTTTTGAATCATTTGGTCCCTATTGAGAAGATCATCACTTTGGCTAATCTGGATTGTACAGAACCAATAGGTGTTCTCACACACATTGTGGCCGCGTGGTCTTTTGCAACAAGCGCTATGGGACTTGCTTCTTGACTCAGGTAGAGGGGCGTTACTTAAGGCCCAAACAACGGCTAGGCTCCAACCTCACCTAGTGGCCCCTGTGTGGCTCAAATTTGATAATATTTGGCTCTGTTCCAAGTTGTTAGCATTGAGGAAGGGTGGCATTATCAGTGGCAAGGGTGTAACCCTCCCGGATGTAGTTTTTCCTAGGGTTCTCCAGTTTCTTTGTATTCTTTGGTCCTTTTTGCTCATTATTTCTTCATTTGTCCAGCGTCACGGCATGGCTATTTTTTATTTATTTTTATTTTTTTAATGCAGTGGTTTTTTCCCATTTGTTCAAAAAATAAATAAATAAAAGTCTAAGTTTGTCTAAGTTTTAATTGAATCTTATTAGAAGTCAAAATGTCAATTGGAGATCCTATATTCTCTTTACTTACTATGTAAAGAGACAATGCCATTTTTGGGCAATGTATAAATAAACAATGAATTTTTCACAATTCTCCAAAAGTCATTCATCAAACACTTCTAGTCCTTGGCATCCTTCTAGGATTAATAATAGGAGCCATGTTCAAATAGTAATTTTGACAATTTTAGGGCAAACTTTTATGTTTTATCGGAATTGAAAATGAACTTTCAAGCTGTCTATAATGGAAATTGACTTTGTCAAGTTTCATGATGCTTTCACTTTAAACCCTAAAGGCCAAAGACCTCTTTGAAATTTGTTTTTTTGCACATCTAACCATAGGATCTTACACCTAACTAGTATGAGAATGTCTGGAAAAAATTTCAGAATTTTTGGCCGCACAGATTGCAAGATATCTGCGTTTAAAGTGAAAAGAACAAGTTTTTCAGCACATTGTGGGACTAGATTTTTTGACTTTGAACATTTTTAACTTTAAATTTTTTCACTACAGAATTTTGAGCTTTAAATATTTATAGTGGAGAATTAAATTGAGAGTAGGAAGAAATTACATTTTATGAATAGATTTGCCTTGTTGTCAAACTAAAAGCAACTGTAAAGATGCAGTCTAATAGTCAAAAGAGTTTTCTGGAAGTTGGAAATTTGCCTTGTCACATTTCACAAGACTCCTCCAAAAAATTTGCAAGTCAAAATTCGCAATTGTTGCACAATTTAGTGTAGAATTTTTGAATATTTTTTTATTCTTTTAAGGTAGAATTACCTAAAATGAACACTTTAAGCAATTTTGCATTCTTTGAGGTGGATTTGACTTGTAAGATAATTTTTAAACACATGGGCATTTAAAAATTATGAATTTAGAACAAAATAAAATAAAATTCTGAAGATTTCTGAAGATGCTATGAATTTGTGAAGTTTATGCAATTTGCATTCATGTACTATGAATTATAGAATATTATGATTCCTATTATATATTTTGGTAAGTTCATAAACATATATTTTTGGTAATTTCAAAATGTAGGATTTGCATATTAATCATAATATTCTTATATGTACAACTTGCATGGTATATATAATAATAATAATAATAATAATAATAATAATAATAATAATAATAATAATAATAATAATAATAATAATAATAATAATAATAATAATAATAATAATAATAATAATAATAATAATAATAATAATAAAATAGCTTTAAAAGTATAATTTTTTAATTGTAAACATAAATTATAGTGAAGAATATTATTCCATATAATATAATTTAACTTTGTATGTCATTCTGTAAATGAAAAATATGTAGACTATGGCAGTAGTCCCAATGCTTGATTTGTAATAAAAGATTCATTTTTTGGAATTTTTGAAAATTTTAAGTTGAATTAAGAACAAAATTTGATTTGCTTCATTTCATTAGTTGAAATCAAATTTAAAAAAGATAATTTTCATGAATGAAATTCAGATTTTGTGCAAAGAGCTAGAAGTTGTGAAATGCACTACCAAATCATTTGTGGCATACGTCCAAATTCTTACTAAGATATGCACAATCATATAGCTAGTGTCGCCATCAAAATATTTGGGTGACTAGCTAGGTCATAGGGAGCTGCATCTTTGTAGAGTTATCCATATGACGATGTAGAGGCCTAAAAGTATTCAATGGATTGATAGAGAATCCTTCTATATAAGACAAAAATGCAAATGTTCATCTTTGAAATTTTTGGTAGAAAGGGGAGGTCTTGCACAATAGCTTGACCTCTAATGGGTGCTCCTAAGTGAATGATTCACAGGTGATTGCAAGAAACACTTGTCCTATTTTGTGTCACATGGTACATTTTGATTTGTTTTTTGGGCATAACTTTTGCATTTTAGATCCAAATGACTTAAGATTTATAGGGAAGGTGCTCATGACCATTATACATCTTGCCCAATGTTTTTGCAAATTTCAAAAATGTTTTATTCTATAAAACAACCCTGATTTCATGGCACAGTTGTCAAATTGGGGGATTTTAGTACTATTTTGTATCCAAAAAATTGAATTTGGAGCTGAAATTTTGATAAAATGGTCTTCTAGTAGACTTATAGCTATGCAGGGAAGGAATTTTTAAAAATAGTTAATTTTGTATTGTGTGAAAGTCCACAAAGAGAGTTTCTTTCTTCTTACATTTTAGAATACATAAAATATTATTTTGGTGGTCTTTTTGGTGAATGACCATCTCTATAGAGCTGTAGCAAATAGCCAGTTTTGATTTTGTGTATTTACTTATTTTTACTATTTTTTCCTAATTAAAACATGAAGGTATATATTTTCTTGTGACTTAGCGCTTTTCAAGTTCTCCTACTTAGAGAATTTTCCTATGAAATTCCTTCCCTAGGAACCTTTGTTTTAAAGGTGTATACATTAGTCATATTTTTTGAATTTTAAAAAAATTAGTTATCTAGTTTTAAAGTACTCCCAAAAAAATCAGCCAAATGCAACGAAATCGACAGGTGTTTCTTGCAATCACCCTCACATGGTACCAAAGATGATGGTTTCCATAGTGGCCAACCTAGCATAGTGACCAATTTGACGTTCCACGGTTAAGCAAGGTTTGTCCGATTCTAAGTGCATAGAAGTCCGCCTTCCCAAAATGTAAAAAGTAACCAACCCAGCATTCCAGGGTTACCTTAAATCCTTAACCTTGTAAAGATGGGCTGGTCTCCACATAAATCATCCTTTTTGATACAGTGGGAATCATCTACTTTAAGATAACCAAAAGTATTCATTCAAGGTCAAACTACCGTGCAAGGCCTACACTTTTTTTGCATGAATTTCCAAGGATGAACAACTGCATTTCTGTCTTACATGGAAGTATTCTCTGTCACCCATCGCGGCAGCGTTACAGGGTTAAGCAAGGTTTGGCCGATTCTCAGTGCACGGAACTCCGCCTTCCATGCACTTCGAAAAAGTGGGCAAATGCTCTGTACTTGGCCGGCACATGGACACGAAGTGCCTGTAACTTAGTCTCCGCCCTCTGAAACGATCTAAGCTTCTGACTCCTCAGGCTAGCTGCCACTGGCATTCCAAGTGATGATCGAGCCCTGAAATTAAAACCAATTGGATACTGTTTTCACAGCCAGGATATGGCAGAGACTCACAGAGAGCCCACTGGAGTACTGGAGCCAGTGATCCCAGAGCAGCTAGATTTTATGCAATTTAGTGCAATATGCTACCTCCAAGACAAGCAGGCATCAACTTTGGCTACGTACTTTGAGAGTGAGTGGCATTAAAAAATAATTAGAAAAGAAAGGATGTTGCAAGTTGTAAAGGATGATTGGGAGTCAACTATAAAACCCAAAACTGACTAAACAAATGCTAATTCCAATGTGGAGGAAGTAAACAAACTGGAGCTATCAATTCTATTGGTTGTTGCAGTCTTGGCTAAAAACTGTTTTTCTCTCCAATGTACATTTAGCTACTGAAAATAGCAAGGGAGCGAATTTTAACCCTTTCTGTACGTGAACGCTGCACTGGACCGATCGACTGGAGCCTCCAGTGCAAGCGAGACCCGAACGGTTTGCCTGCGGGTCCTCTGAACTCTGAACTCACTGAAGCCTGTGATCGAAGGGGAGCTAGCTAGTACGTACGTTGATGATTGATGGGATCATTGCAAGTGGGGGTAGTCGCCCTCGTGCATTCGACGGTGGCGATGGAGGTGGTTGAGCGTTGAATGAGCTCCGATCCTGAGCTAGCATAGCTAGCTTTCAGTTCCTGCACTGCACTGCACTAGCTGCACTGCGCATGCGGACAGCTTTTCCTTCTTCTTCTTCCACTTCCTTACAGTACAATTGAAGGCGGCCCAACGGGACATGAGTCACATGAGCGGACCCTCCGGCCAACAAACAACGTCATGTGCCAACAACGAAGGTAATTAGCTGTACGTTACGTAGCTGAGCTTTGGGGATCGGACTGCAGCAGCTAGCTGCTGTGCCCGGCAGAACTAGTACAGACTACGTAATTAGAGTCTAGAGTACAGAATCCAGAGCGACTTCAATGCAGAACTCAGATTTTAGAAGGTGGCAGAATGCTTCTCCACCTGCCCACCACACAACGGAATCACATCATTAGACGGGTAGTTAGCTACTGGGCTCTGACCTCTATAATGTCACAGCCTGGGAAGGTGGGACTACTGCACTCCAGAGTCCACAGTCCAGACGACTTCAATCTGCCAATGTATTCTGTACTCTGTATGCGTAACTTAGTGATCTGAAGCAGCGTTTTTTTGTGTGTTTTTTGTGTGTGTGTCGGTTTAAGGTAAAACAACCCATTGTGGTCAAAATTAGAAGTTTGACCTCACGTAGTTGTTGAAAATTTTCAAGCTTTCCCCACAATTGAAATTAATATGTTTTGTTTTGACAAAGTATGAATTTGTTATGAAATTTTGAAGTGTTTTAATGCATCATGGCCCAAAAGAGTTTGTAGACTACCTTAGAACTAACAAAAATCTGAATCCATCATGCTCACTTTGCTCACCTAAAACAGTCATAGTATTTTCTATACATGGAAGGCCTATAAAGTCAATTCTTACAATGAATTCTCACTAAAAAATTGGAAGTTTTTAACCCCGAAAGGCCCAAGGCCTTTTTTCTGCCAAAAAACACCCAAAACTGCCATTTTTTAGCAAAGAGTGAAGAAAAAATTAAAAATGTTTTTTTTGCACATCTAACCATAGGATCTTACACCTAACTAGTATAAGAACGTGTGGAAAAAATTTCAGAATTTTTGACCGCATAGATTGCAAGATATCTACGTTTAAAGTGAAAAAGACAAGGTTTTCAGCACATTGTGGGATTGGATTTTTTGACTTTGAACATTTTTAGCTTAAAATTTTTGCACTACAGAGTTTTGAGCTTTAAATGTTTATAGTGGAGAATTGAGTTGACGATCTACCAAAAAAAAAAACTTCAAAAAAACTTAATTTTCATTATTAAAAAAATTGTTAAGTAGAATTAGGTACGAGATAGAAGGAAAATCTAAAATATTCATATATTTCAATTGGAATTAAAATGCACTAATCCCAATGGTGAGATTGTTCTAGCAAGTAAACTAAACCATGCCAAAAAAAAATTTTGAAAAATTTGAAAAATTGAATTAAAAAATGAGTCCTACAAGTTATTTTTTTCAAAAAAATGCTTTAACTGCCCGAAAAACAAGAATGTCCATAACTTTCTCATAACAAATCTAAATGAAATGAATCAAAGCTTTCCAGATAGACAAAAATATAATCTACGGAAAAAAAATTTAAAAAAAAAAAAAATTATTTTTTGCAAATTTTGTTTTGTTGCCCGCTTTCCCCTGTTTTGAGCTTATTTGGGCATAACTTTTTTTCCCGGGCACCGATTGAAAAAAAAATTATACTCCCACAAAGCTTATCAGTTTTTCTATATTCTAAAAAAGTTTCAAAAGATCAGGACAAAATTTCAGTTTGTAGGTACATGCCCGAAATCCCACTTGTCCGTTGAACGGACACTTGGGCCTTTAGGGGTTAATGAAGTCACTAATCACCCCATTACCATCATATAAGACATACATTGTAAAGTCAAACTCTCACAAACTAAAAAATCCATAATGGGGGCATTCTTTAGGTGACCACTATAGGTCATCTGACCATAATGGGTTGTTTTACCTTATCACTTGATAGACGATTTCAACCTATGTGATCAATCCCTCCATGAATGCGTCAACGTAGTGAAAGAACATACGTCTCTATTGAGGGCCACAAGTCTCTCTATTGTTGAAAAAGCAGTTGATTGATAGCTGTATGATTTGACTTTATTTTTTATTTTTTTAGGAGTGGTATTAGTGAGTCTCTTTATCACAAAATAGTGAAATTAGGTTGTCCCACATTAATTTTTTGACAGTCTACACTATATACATATTCACTGCTACTGTACAATAAGGCCTTATTCATTAAATTGAGACAAGTTGTAGTCTCATTTTAATACATTGTATATTTAGAATAAAACAAGTGTTCATTAATTTGAGAGTCTTCAATAAATTGAGACTCGACAAAGCCAAGATACAATATTATACACTTTGCCAGTGCTAAAATAAGGAGCAAAAATCTATAAGGAACATTTGGAATTTTTTTTTTATTTCTTAAAAACATTGAGGTACAACAATACAAGAGCTTATACAGAGAAATTGAAGAAAATGTCAGAAAGCGCAATGACAAAGATTTTATTATTATTAATAGAAATCAAGATTACTACAAGACAACAATACCATCATAGAAACAACATAAAATAAACCTGCAAGCATTTCAAAACATCTAAATGCAGAAGCGCATTCTACTTGAATCTCAAAAACAAAAGTTATCAAACAAAACTACAAATTACTCCTCTGCATCTTCAGAAGATGCATCATTGTTGGAATGAGACAAAAGGGCTGCCACCAATAATTTGATGATGTTGATCTGTGCCTTGGGAATTTTAACCTTTGTAACATTAGGTTGACCGTCAACTTCCTTTTTTCCATGTGGCTTGAAAGCCGTCATGATACACCTTGTTTTTGCCTAGCACAGGTGAATTGATGTATCCTTGCGCCACACTATCCTTGCATTTTTGTCCCATCCAGCATACGTATCCAAATTGATGTGACAATCTGAAGCAGGCGTCCAATATTGAATTTGGATCAAGTTAACATGCCCCGGATCCGGATTTGGATTTGTGAGTGCCCTGGCAAGCCAAAACGGCTTTGGATCTTTACTAGCGGGACACACCATGACAAAATAATCGGCAAATACATAACGGTTAACACGAAACGAATCTTGTGGACAATCTTTTCTTTGTCCAACAAAAGGCGGATCCTCTGCAAACTCTTCATCCACTGTGCCGTTTTCGTCCATTGTGTCTTCCGGTTCAATAATGATCTCTGAAGCCAGCCAAAATCCATCCTTCAGTGTCTCGCTGGCCTGTAGAGGTACATCTAGAGCAGCTCTCACACCTTTCCAATAACTTAGTATAGGCCATTCTTCCTCCTGAACTCTCCCGATTGGTCATTATTCGCCATACTGCTCCAATGTGCAATGAAACCACACAAACCTTTTTTGATATCATCAAGGGATTTCATTTGTTGTGGAACCAAAGGTCGCGGACTACCGCTAGGCACTTTGGGACGGTCATCTACAGTCTCAGACCACAACCAAATCCCTTTGCCATCTTCTGGCAACCATTTCCTGTCCGTACAAAGATGCTTATACTCCATCAACGGCCATCCATTGGAATCTATGTGAAATTTGAACTGCTGGGACTTTGAATGACCTTCTAGGAAGTCCCTGCCTGCACCCAAATATCCTTGCACAAATCGCTTGAAATTAGGAACTTCCTCAATGAAGTGAGGAATGACAGGGTGGGTTTCACAGTTCATGAAGGATTTCATAAGCCTCGGAATAGTTTGGTAGCTATTCGTCTTCAACATAGTGCTCCATTGTGAGTGTTTCTAACTCCACCTTTGAGTCAGAAAGTGGCACACAGATTCTAGCGGCTTTTTTAGAATGGAGATTCACTCTTGGGTGTGTGACTCCTAAGCAAGTGTACGCCTTCCAAGCAATGGATACTTTTTGTTACCTGAGTATTTCCTATTTCAAATAGTCAATCACACTATTTATTAAAGGTTAGAAGATCGTGGCTTATCAAACCACGGAAGAGAAAATAAAAGCTATTCCAAACTAGAGTTGTATCTAAATGAATGTTAGAGTGTACCCTTCTTCCTACCAAGTGGTGGAGAAAGATAGATTTTGGATTCTTAATAAAAGTTATTGGCAATTTGGGGTTGATTCCTAATTTTGTCGTGAGAATTAACTAAATTCTGAATTTTAGGATTGAATGCTTAATTAAATTGACTATTGAATTCTAATTTCAAACTTAATTTTGACCTAATAGATTCCTTGTTAATTCCTTTTAATGGAAACCTAATTTCCTATAGTTAAATTGTAACTGTTTGTAACTTATGGATCTTTGTTATTTATCCTACATGAAATGGGTTAAAAGATCTCTAAAAAATTACCTACTTGTCCTAATTACTAAGATTCTATCGTAACTAATGTCTAATTTCTAAATTCAATTCTAATTCAAGTAAACGTAAATAAATGTGAAACTAACATACCTCGGTCTCGACGGCTTCTAACGTACCGTCATTGCACATCACGAGCATGATGGTCTCAAAGTAACCGTTGTTCTCCATCGTGTAATTTTCCTCACCTAATTAGAAGGTAATTGGAATTAAGTCAATTCAAAATTCCTTTGTTCCTATATCTTCTTTGGTCAAGGTCCTACAATAATTGGTTAGTTTCAAGTGCTTCTAATTTAATTCCTCTAGATTAAGGAACTAAATTAAATACCACAAAGAATTTAAGTTGGTTTAAAAATTCAATCAAATTTCAAAGCCCTAATTCTATTTCTAATTCCTATTCTTTGGTTGTTAAATTAATTTCAAAGGTTCAAGGGTTCTTTATCAATTTTTTAATTCAATTGCTTTAGTTGAATAATTAGTTTATTCTTTGTTCGTTGGTTTTTTAGTTCACTTGGATTATTCTGAGATATTTGTTGACTTTTGTTTCTTCCTATTTGGCTTATTAGGCCTAATAAAACAAAACAAAACAACATTCAACCACTAATTGTCTATGGAATCAAACTTAGTGACAAAAAATCAAATTCTTCAATAGTAAAAGGAATAAAATACCGGAATGATTCTAAATGAACAGGGAAAAGAATAAAATCAAAGAATAATTCCCAAAGGAATAGTGAGATTCTTACCAAATCGTTTTTGATGCTCCTTTCTTCTTCGGGTTGTCTAATTGCCTTCTAATATGTCTTCTTCTTCAATTCTTCTTCATTCTAGTTTGTTGTTTGTGTTTTGTTTGTGGAATGGCTATAGAGAGTGGTGAGGTTGGTTTTTTTATGATGACAAGGCAAATTTTTGGGAAAAAATCCCAAAAGTGGGTGATGTGGTGAGCAACAGCCTTTTTTTTTGTGAATGTCAATTTCCTTGTTGTCAACTGAGCTTTTTAAAATTGGACTCCTTGGACTAGATAGACCACCCCCAAGCGACTCCCTGGACTAGACAGACCATCCCCGAGCGACTCCATATACTGGACAGACCACCCCCGAGCGACTCCCTGGACTTAGACGGACTACCCCCGAGCAACTCCCTGGACTGGACAGACCATCCCCGAGCGACTCCATATACTGGACAGACCACCCCCGAGCGACTCCCCGGACTTAGACGGACTACCCCCGAGCAACTCCCTGGACTGGACAAACCACCCCTGTATTGGCTCCTCCCCGTGACGTGGCATGGCCTTGTAAGCCCGACCCCCCTCTTGTACTGGACTCCTCGAACCTCCGACTGCTGGACCGTTCGGCCTTGGACTAGATCGTTCTGGCTTTGGGCTGGATTGTTCTGGTTTTCGTTTTTTTCTTGCTAAAAACTAATTCTAAGACAAAGATAAGTTAACAAATAATTATTCTAATTTTTGTTGGGTTTTTTAAGGGAAAATTTTCTAACTAAACAAATTCTAAACCACGACTCTTTTGTAAGTTCCACACTCAATGTACTTTTTGGGGATTTTCCAAGACACAATTTCTAACTATTCTAAGAGTTTACTAAGAGGATTTTGAGGCTAAAATAATTCCAACTAATGAGTTGTGTAGTCAAAGCTTTGCCGTGCGGGAGCAACCCCAGGAAAAACTTGAACACAAACGGTTCCGGTACTCTCTCGAGAATTTAATCTTTGAATGAGGTACACATGATAGTGTTTAAACCGAAAATCAAAGATTATGGTGAATCATGATAGTTTAATTCCTAAATGAGGTACACATGATAGTGTTTAATCAAAAATTAGGAATTAATCAAGTCAACGCTGCTACAATGGCCAGGTGGTTAGTATTTTAAACGATGTATCAAGCTTCTGGGGGACTAAACCTCCCAATGTAAGTTTTAGTGTGGTTTGTTGGTGTTAAGGGAACCCCGAGTCCTCTAACCAAGAACCCCACTAAAAGAATTGAAATTGAAAGCAGAAGATGGCCGTATCTTGGCCTCAATAAATAATCCCGACAAAGTGTCGGTAAGCAAAATCAAAGTGTGGTTCTTCCACACTTGGGCAGTGTTTCAGTGAGCAAAATTAAACTGTGGGTCTTCCACATTTTGGCAGCGTATCAGTGAACAGAAAAGGGGTTGAAGAAACCTTGGAGGGGGGGCCTTTTATACTTTTCAAGAAGCCCCCCCCCTTGATTTACCACGAGATATTGTACGCTTTTGCCCCAAAACTCATCTAACTAACCCTAAGCTAATTTCTAATCTACCCTAAGATATTTCTTAAATAATCTTTGTTTAATCCAAGAATTTTTTAGAACAAGCCTTAATTAGCAAGAAAATCTTGTGCAAGTAAAACTTTAGAGTTTTCCCAAAGATATTTAGGATTATAACCTATTTTACCTTAGGATATTATGCATTTTAATCTTAAGATATTTCCAAATATTCTTAATTTAATCAAAGAGGGTTCTTTAGGAAAGATTTGAGATCTTAACTAAATCCAATCTTTGTTTCTAACCAAGATATTTTGTGAATTAACCCCTAAAGTCCCAAGGCCAATTTTCTGTCAAAAATCACTCAAAACTGCTACTTTTGTTGCGTTCATCTAAAAGATGAGAAAAATTAATTCTTTTTAGAAAATAACCGTAGGATCTTATACTACACTTTTTACAGATCATGTAGTAAAAATTTTGTGATGTTTGACCGTACGGATTGAAAGATATCAGCATTCAAAGTGAAAGAAAAAGTTTTTTTCAAGAAGATGCTCTCATTGCCCGAAAAACAAAATTGTCCATAACTTTCTCATAAAAAGTCCAAATGAAATGAATCAAAGCTTCTTAAATAGGCAAAAATATAATCTATAAGGAAAAAAAATTAAAAAAATTAAATTAAATTTTTTGCAAAATTTTTTTGCTGCCCCTTCTCCCCTGTTTTGAGCTTATTTGGGCATAACTTTTGCTCCCTGGCACCGATTGAAATAAAAATTACATTCCCCAAAAGCTAATAAGTTTTTCTATCTTATGGGAAAGTTTCAGAAAGTTTCATTAAAAATTGAGCTCATAGGAACCTGCCCAAAATCCATTTTGTCCCCCGTAGGGACAATGGGACTTTAGGGGTTAACTTAGAATTACCGCTAATAACTTCTAAAAAGTCAAACCTACAGTTGGACCCTCTCTATCTTTTAGGGAACAACTTAAAATTGAAAACCAATTGCGCCATTGCGTTCAGAAGACCCAAAATAGTCTAGGGGTCTCCTAACCCCTTTTTTCCAAGCTAATTTCGCCCGTAAAAACCACTAACAGTAACTTTAAAGAAAAGGTCAAAACTCCAACTAGTAGAATTTGCATTTTTCAAGGAATCTGACTAGCTAGGGTTTCTTGGAAGGTTCATCGAAGCAAGAAAACATTCTTTATTTGCAACATTTGGACACCGTGAACTCCGGATATGCCGGTAAACCTGCCGCCATGTTGTAAATTCTTGTTAAATTTGATGCCATTGCTGATTCTGGTACTTCTGACTATCGGAAAGTCTTCAAACTTGACAGGTCGCTTATCAGACATACAAAACTCTATCCTAATTTTTAGTGATATTTTTCTGCACTTTGGGTAATATTCTATGAAGTTACCATCAGTTTCAAAGGCAGTGGACTTCTCATGGAGTCATCGTGGAGTTTTGTAAAATCCCGAAACTTTTAGGGCAACCTTTTGAGAATTTCTGCAAGCTAAGGCGTGGGAGCCCGGAATGCCAAATTCTATTACTTTGTAATAGAATTAGGTTAAAGACATTTTATTTCCATAATTTTTTTGTTGTTTTATAGGTTAATGTACATAGTTTAGTAGATTTTTAGATTAGCAACCATTGGATCTTTTAAAAGAGATAAAATGGTTAAGACGGATCTTAATTGTTCCTATCTTGGACCGAAAACCGGAAACCTATGTAGGATCACAACCGGGATTCCAAGGATTCAGGAACAGTCAAACCAGTATCGGAAACGGAAACTAGGAGCCAACAGTCACTAACAGGAAAATTAGAGAGCCGTTGAACGGAAATCATTTCCCGGTATAGACAGAAATGGCCAATTCCAACGGTGGGGAAATCGGACAGTCAGGAGAGAGGAAGGGGTCAAGTAGAAGCATCCGCATTCTATCTTCACATTCTGGTGTTTCCTGATTGTGAGTGAATGTTTGCAAGAAAGTGTGGCGCTGAAGAGCTTGGAGGAGTGCAAGTTTTGAGATTCCGGTCCTAGTTAGGTGACTGTGAGACTGATTAGCTTTGTGAGAGAGAACAACAGTAGAGCTCAAGTGATTAGGGCAAGAAGAGTTGAGAGGTTGTTAGTCAGTCCAGGTTGTTGCTCAGAGCCATGGTGAAGGCAGAGGCGAGTGAAGAGTCGCCTTCACTGAAACTCCGGTTAGTGGTACCCGGACTGCCGAAGAATGCCAAGGAGAAGGCGCTCTTGCGAGAGGACCTGAAAGGGTTGGGATGCGATGGTTTCATGCGGAGGCCATGGAACCTGAAGAACGAGTCAATGGTTGGGGAGCTGCTTACAAAGCAGTCAAGCAAATGGCATCACACGATCCAAGCGCAAACAACCGGATGGACTCCGGATATGTGGAGCAAGGTGTACAATTTTCCCAAGGAAGGGGAAGGAGTAGCTGGATGGCAACACAAGTTTGAGAGTGGTAAGTTTTGCAACCCTGTCCACCCCAAGGATGGATATGCCATGGCAGATTGCACAAACTTAAGGCATAGGAGAGTGTTGGAGTTCTTAATTCCGATTTTGAATCCAGAGCATTCTACCCGGGCCACCATTACGATAGCAAAGACGATTTTTGGAGCGCTGACCGGAGGGAGGAAGGTGAATTGGGGTTTAATACTTAAGGAAGCTGTGGGCAAAATGGTCTCAATGGTAGGCAAGTCCAAACCTTCCGGTTTATCTCCCTTTCTGTCGCAACTAGAATTTTTGGTTTTCCTTTGCTTATCTAAATAATGGAACGGAAACGGGTAATTAGGATCCGTATCCGGTTAGAGGGGCAGAAGGAAACTGGAGATATACATCGCTAATCCAGTAAGGAGAAAACTGGATTTGATCCGGTCAGAATGTTAGTATTAAGGAGCGGAATCACATCCGGATCTCACCTCAAATCGGATTAGGGTTGGACCGGATCGATATGGACCGGACCGAAAAAGGTCATAATGACCTGCCAGGGGTCTTGGGACTATATAAAGGCTGGTCGTCCTCATTTTCACTCCTTTACTTCCCTCGAGCTCTGGAGCTGACCTTGAGCGCTTTTACGCCTCCGTCTGCGCCAGAGCTGTTGTATGTGTGTGCGCTTCCGGCCGGGCATGTCCGAGAGTGTAGGAAAGGTAGAAAGCGTGTGAGTTGCAGGTTTTGTGGTGTTTTCCGGTTGAGATCGAACGAGAGGAAGTGAGGAACGGGACGTGCGGCTAGGAGAGAGTGAGGTAGCGATTGGTAAAGGTCTAGTGGCCATTAGTGTCCATGCCTCAGTTGCGTAAGGCTAGACCGGGCGCGCCCAGTTCCTCCTTCGACATCAAGCTCCGGAAGATAGTTACGGTCATTCCTACGGAGGAACTGGCCAGGTTCGAGCTCATGGAGGATCTCAACGCCATGGGGTGCCTCGTATTGATGGATAAACCCTGGGGGTTTAGAGAAGAGCGGATGGTTATAGAGATTAGGTGTAAGGTGTCGAATGAGTTCGACAACACTCTCCAGGGCCGCCCGACCGAATGGGAAGAAGAAAGGTGGAGGGAAGTTTACAACTTCCGGATGGGAGGTTCCGGCATGGCTGGACGGAAGGACGAGTTCATCCATGACAAGTTTCATGGAGAGCCGAGCAACAAGGACGGGTACACAGTCGCGGACTGTAAGAGCGACCGGCACCGTAATCTCCTCCAGTTTCTGGTTCCAATTGTCCACCCGGAGAAGCTGACAAGGGTGACAATGACCATCGGCAACACAATTTTCGGTTCCCCAAGCGGGGAATGGAAAGTGAACTAGGCCCGGATCTTTTCCGATCTGGTGTCCCAGTTGGTGACAAGGATCGGAAAGAGTAGGGCCACTCCTTTGAGTCCCTATCTCTTCCACCTCTACCACCGCAACCAACTCCTCATGCATACGGAGGAGAAGACGTGGAGCCTTCAGGAGTCTATCCTGAAGTACGGGGAGAATCGGGTTCGGATGACGAACAGGAAGAGCAAACCGGGTCCAAACCCGAAACGGAAGAGGAAGAAGAGGAGTAGCCTTCCCGGCCGAGGAAGCGGATGAAGACAATGCCTCCTCGCAAGAGAGGAACCCCTCCAACCACTTGGTCTACTCTAGACTAGGGACCGGATGTGGAGATGCCGGATCCCGAGGACCCGACCGACCCGTTCAACCAGTTGACGGTAGTCCTGTGTGGGATACGAGCGGACTGGGAGGTCAAAAGGAGGGCTCTCACCAGTATCGGAGATATGGTGGGTGCACCGGTGGATAGTGATTTGCCGGGTAAGGTGGGCCAGTATCTAGCTGATCCAGATGAGAATCGGAAGCAAGAGGCAGAAATCCGTTGGCTTTAGGAGGAAGTTGACACCCTAAGGGCTGACATGGTAGCCCTCAGGGAAGACAAAGTCGCAGTCCGAGAGATGGCGGAGGCAACCTGGAATGTGGCTGAGTTGGTGAAGGACACTCTCGGAGAGTTCGGATCCACCGCAGTCAAGGCGGCACTATTTGATAAAGGGGTGCATGAGGAGAAGAAGGTATCCGATTCCCAGATAGTTCGGATCCTGACCGACTTCACCAATCGGGAGGAAGCATCCTTAGTGGCAGTGAGAGAGGCGACCAACCGGATGGATATCAGCAGTAGGAAGCTGAACGGGTCCATGTACTCCCGGGAGATACAACTTTCGGACCTCTCGCTACCGGATTCGTTTGCAGCCGGAGGGTCGAATCCGAGGGAGCCCAAGGATCAGACACCCAAATCGAGGAAGAGTAATCAGAGACCTGGGCCTGGACAACCGATTCATCTGGATTCATCGCCAGGGTCAGATCTTCCGGATCCAACTGCCGGGGAGCAGAGCCGGAACCTTGTCAACGTCTTCAACCAACTGCCCAAGGAACCCAAGAGTCCTACGCTGGGTGGGGAAGTTGGAGAGTAAGTAGGTAGGTAGGTAGGTAGGAATGTAAAGGTTTGTAAGATAGTTAGAACTGGATTGGATGTTGATCCGGTCTGGCCGGTTAGGATCGGACCTGGATGTCCAGCGCAGATTTCCGGGGGCCTTTTTGCTTTGTAATCAAGTTGTATATAAGTCATCCCTTGCTTGGGAGCTGGGAGTCTTTTTACCTAAATTTTGTGTACGTCTTCTCTTGGCCTCTTGTTGTGTGTCTCTCCCGTGTGTGGCAGGGTTGTGTGGTGAGGAGTTAGGGAGGCGCATGCTTGTGCGGGTGTGATTTCTCCCTTTGGCGTTCTTGTTTTGATCTTATGTGCAAGTGAGCGGGTTACGAAAGCATTGGGAGTGGATTTCGGTTCCTCAGTAGCTCTAAGGTTAGGATTCCGGGCGAGACAACCGTTGGCAGATAGGGAGGGATTCCTTAGTCACGCTAGAACTCCTGGATGGGAAATCCGGTTGAGTGTCCGATCTCCTGAGAGATCTCGCTGTCTTAGTGGGCAAATGGAAGGACTTTAGTTGATGTTGGAACGGACGGGTTCACTTGCAACCGCCTGGCTTTGTACAGACGGAACGTGGCGCTAAGGTTGTTGTAGTATGGGAGGATCGTACGGGGGGTCCTTGTGTGACTGGTGATCCGGAGAGTTCTCTGAATTGCTGTGAAGGATCAAACCGGATCCGGATTAGTGTAGGAAATGGGAGAATAGAGAAGTGGGTCTTCAGCCACTATAAGTCACGGAAGGAGCGGCAGGCCTGCCACTCTCAAAATCAAGGGGTAAACCCTCTGATGGTGAAACAGAGGTAAAACTAAACCAGATGGGAGTAAGAGCGGATGTGAGCTGATCAAACGGGATCGGAAAGTTGACCGGATTGGAGAAAGAGAAGAGGGTCTGATTGTAGTTCTTGATGTTGTTATGTTTTCGGTTGTGGTGTTACAACCGGAAGAGGAAATATTGGTACTGACTTAGCTTAGAGACCAAATAAGGCTATCTACTTCACAGAATCTCGCGGGTTCGATCTTTAGAGTCACTTTGTTATACTTTAAAGTGGTTTTTGGTAGTATAACTGGGAATTTGCTTGCCCTGTGCTGCGACACTTTCTCTTCCACCTCTATAAGCACAATGAGTTATTGAGAGGGAAGGAAGTAACCGAGTACAAGTCCGCAAACGTGATGTTACAGCATGACATTAATCCGGAACCGGAAGAGCAGAGAGAGGCGTCAATAGATGAGTCAGAATCGGAAGAGGAACCGGAGGAACCTCAAAAGAAAGGCAAGGAAGTAGCTGGAGAGGGGACTAGTAAGGATCCGGTTTGGGCGAAGTCAACGGACCCTCTTGGGGCGATTATAAGTGAACTGAAGGGCATCCGAGAAAAAATGATGAGTGATAAGGAGGTGACCTGGAAGTCAAAAAACCAGATAGCTAGCCTAACCGGTCAAGTAAAGGATCTGAAGAAGGAGATAGGGAAAAAGTTTGAGAGTGAGGTTAGACAACTCTCGGGCTGAAACCTTAGACACCCTTAACCGGATGCGGAAGTTTGTTGGGAACTTGGGCGATGTAGTTAATAAAGCCAAATTTTTTGAGGCTGGAGTTCTCGAGGAGGGATCTCAGATGGGACCCAAGGTTGTTTCAGTCTTGGTGCCCTATCATGAGGAGATGGAGCATACCTTATTTGAGTTGAGAGAAGTCATGGAGAATGCGGGCTTCCACTCGGAACCAGAACTGGCAAAGGCAAAAGAAAAGGTGATGGAGGAAACTCTGAACAAGGCAACGCCGTCAAAGAGTTCAGCTGACTGGAAGTCGAAGGGAGAAGTGGAGGAGAAGACCACACCAGTTAGCCGCTCCAAATTGAAGATTGACACGGCAACCGGAAAAGGGTTTTCACCTGGATCCCAGACCCGCAGTCAGAGTAAGTTTGCAGAACCGGATCAGGGCACTCCACAGAGCACCCTTTCCGATTGGTCAAACAAGCTAGCAGCAAAACGACGGAAATCAACATCAAAGAGGGGTAGGGAGGCATCACCCACGATTGAGATTGCATCTGAAGAAGGTGAGTTGCCAGAGACCACGGAGAAGGAGGAGAGCCAGTCCAAATCAGGAGAGGAATCCGAGGAAGGAGAAGAAGAATCTGAATCAGAACCGAAACCTGCGCGTGAAAAGGGGAGAGGTAAACCTCCAACTCCCCCAAAGGGGAAAGCTTCTAAGTCTACTAGAGGTAGACAGCAACCAGCAAGGAAAGGAGCGGTCAGGACTACACCAATGCCATCCAAGTGGCAGAAAAAGTAGGCAGAAAGTTTTTAGAAGTTGAGTTAGGGAGTTAGTGGAATTCTAGTTTTTGGTAGGTGGAAAGTAAAAGTAGAGTCCAGTTAAGTTCACTTTAGGAAAGCAAAAGACAGGTGGAGTTCAGTTAAGTAGAGGAAAGTTAAAGTTTTAAAAAGCAGCTTTCTAGTTGTTTTCTAGTTGCATGCATTTGGACAGCTGGATCCGGTTTTCCTGGATCTGAGATCCACTTTTGTGGAAAGGGCCGGCTGTTAGGATGTCAACACTATTAGTTAGGATTTTGAGATTGGTGGAATGATGCGTGTCATTCTCTGGTCTGTAGTTAGGATTCTCATGGGGCCTTTATTGGATTTCCCTTGGTTTGGTATTTCGGGGGTTGAAATTAGTTTCAATCCCAAGCTTGATAGGATAATTTTATCTTACACTTGTGTTCTTTTTCATTTTCCATTGCAAAGTATTCTGATTTCCACATCCTAAGTGTTGGTCTGAAAAGTCTCAATGCTGGGTTGATATGCCGATAATGCTAGAACCATTACTTCGTGCGGGTAGCTGTGTTTGCAGGTTGTGAACCACTATATGGGTTCACCCTTTAGATAATTGAAAATATAAAAACTATGAATGAGTTTTTAAGTTCAAAAGTGTTAGTACATTAGATTAAACTATAACCATTAGTAAAAGGCTTTTAGTGCATAGGAAGAGAAACTAGATCAAAATTGCAACCCTAAAATATATAAAAGATAAAAGATACAAAAAGGAATCCAAAACAATGGTGAGAAGTTGAAAATGGATCTAAACATAAATAGAAAACCAATAAAAAAGAAGAAATATGGAAAAGCACAAAAGAAGTGATCAAACTTAAAATTACTATGAGAACACTAACATAGTGGTAGAAACTCTAATTTAGGCAATAAGTAGTGATTTAATGGAATTTCAGTAAATTAGTGTAGATGAAAGTGATTAGGAGTGTTAGTTAGTTAGTTAATTGGGGTATTAGTCGAATTAGGGTTTGGTGCTCACTCTCTCTCTCTTGTTTGTTTTGGGGGAGAAAGTGGGAGGAGGTGGAAAGTGGACAATACATAGGAGAACAATGATTGCAAGGAGGTAGGTTAGGATGATAGTCAATTTGTCGAGTAGGTTTTCACCTTGTGGGGTAGAAAGTGGGTGAAAAGTGAGGATTGTGGAGGTCAGATGCAAAAAGTGTTGGGAAAGAAAGTCCGTTGCCCTTGCAAGTGGAAGCAGCAACTTTGGCGAGCTATCGCGAGAGCATGGAGTAGCGGATGGAGCTGAAAATTGGTGGAATGGTGCATCTTCAAGCTAGCTTCCCAACAAGACTCAACTCGACCGATTTGGAGCACAGATGAGGCAGTGGTGGTCGATTTTGTGGCGGAAGGCCTACTGCCGCAGGAATTTCGGAGCTGCAACTTGACGGACGATTGCAGAAGTGTGGCCAAGCGGAATGAGCTGAATTTTTGGCGCAAGGAAGATAGAGAAGTCATCTTTCCAACGAGATAAGGCTCGCTCAATTTGGAGCTAGTATGAAGACAGGGCGGACAGATTAGTAGGAAGAGGTTAGCTGCCCTATCGGTTGTGAGTTGTGTGTGTTTACTATGGTTCTTGTGGTCCCAAATGAATAAAAATGTAATGATAATTACAATTCAGATTGGGTCTTGCATGTTTGGAGTACATTTCTCATGAGCTTGTATGATTTGGATGTTTAAAAAGAATGCGTCATTAGTGAATTCTACTTGTTAGGGTCTTTAGGGCACATGTGGAAGCATTGCCCAAAGGGAGTCTAGATTAGGCACTTGGTGTGAGTGATTTGTGCTGTGATTAGTTTTTAGGGTGCAATTTAGTTCACTTAAGGCCTAAATTAGGCAATTTTAAGGTGATTTTGACCTAGGAAGTTTACTTGTCTTTTCAAAACATGTATGAAGATGAATTGGGAGTGTTAAGGCACATAATGGGATGATTTTGAGGTGCTGCCCTTTTTTCACTTAGGCTTGATTTATAAAAAATTCACTAAAGAAAAAATTTGGAAAATCCATTGCTTGGAGGCATTTAGATTAGAGTCCACACACTCCTTATCGGCCAAGTTTGTGGATGGGTTTTACCTCATGGTGAAATTCACTCACACAAGTTTTGGAAGAAGATGAGTGCCCCCAGATGTTTCCTGTATCCGGTTTCCAAGAGTAGCGTCTCTGTCTGAGAGCTTGGGTCGGGGAAATCTGTCATTGTAGTATTGTGAGGACAGTAGGGGTTTCCTGAGTGACCTTCTGATCCAAATTAAGCTTTTGGGTTAGTTGTAAGGAGAAATTGAAGTCCTATTTCTTTTTGTCTTTTGTTATTTTTCTTTTTTTTAGTGAAACTTCTGTCACTCTAAACATTGAAGGGTAGGAATTCACGCAGCCTTCTTTAATTGTAGTATGCGGAACCCTCTGACATAGAGGCTAAACTTCTAACTGGTTAGTAAAATTTAGGATCCAAAAGCGAAAACAAGAAGAGGCACAAGGTAACGACACTCCTTCCAATTCCGGTTTTGAATCCTAGGGTCAAAATTGTATTAGAGAGAGAGAAGGGGTGGTACATTGTTGAGACACTGCCCTGTTGTTGTTGAGCGGATTAGGACTAGAGTGGGATAGTCCAACCGGATGGGAAGCAATCATTTAGGAATATTAAGCTTTCCGTTCTAGAATCCGGTTTGCTTGTGGTTGTTGTGACTTCTGCATCCGGTTCCAGCCATCACTAAGAGAAGTCCAAACTAGATCTCTGAGGGAACAATACCCGAGTCACCCTAAAGACGTTTTTAATACGTTAGAACGTCTATTCGAGGGAAATTACTTTCTTGTGCTACAACACGAAAAATTAGCGCCGCTGCCGGGGATTTGAAGGAATTTTTTTTTTTTTTTTTTTTGTGATCCGGTCACTGTTTGATGGTTGCCAAAGAAAATTAAAAAATTAGTTTGAGTGAAGTTTTTAGTAATTCTATCTAGGTTTTTTGGTTTAGTCTATTCTAGGGTGAAGAGTGAGCTTTCTCATGAAAAGAACAAAGAATATAAGAACCTCTGATAAACAATCAATCCGGATTAGGAGAGGAAAATTTTTGGTTCACGGCATTCCTAGTGTTAACACGGAACCTAGGCGTACGCCTGTGTTAGAAGTTCAGGAAGATCCTGTTGTAGATACAGCAGAGGAGGTATACAATACTCCTACGACAAATCCAAACCCAGTTTCTACTGGGGAGGATCCGATTCTGTCCGACGAGGATAGGGAACAAGTCGAATTTGAGCCTGAGAATGACGACATGGTGGGTTCCACGCGTCTAAAATATAGTAGGTTTAAGGGAAATAGAAGTCAAGAGGTTGACAATTGGTTTTGTGAGTTTGAGTCCATTGCCACAGCAAATCAAGAGGACTTTGATGCCAAACAGCGAATCTTCCAGGGCCTGCTGAAAGGCGAAGCTTTGAAATGGTACCAAGATGTTTCGGTCATTACCCGGAATGTCTGGAATCAACTCATCCTTCTATTCTTGACATTTAGAGAAGCAAGAGGTGAGGCTAGGGCTTTGGGAAGGCTGAGTAGGATGACCATGAAACCAAGAGAGTCAGTCCGTAGATATGGGTAGAGAGTGAAGGCCCTCATCCAAAAACTGACTACAGCAATTGCTCCTAGTGTACAAATTGAGTGGTATGTGGCAGGGTTTCCAGAAGAGATGGGATTCTAGATTTGGCAGGTTCATCCAGCCACATTGAGGGAAGCCATGGAAGCTGCCCAAAATTATAAAGATTCAGCCCAATCTCTTCGAAATGCTTTAAAGAGAAGTGAAAGGAAGAGCAAGAAGTACCTGACGAAAGAGAAAAGGAGGAAGAAATACTCCGACAGCTCAGACTCGAGCAATGGATCCACCACTTCTGTTTCCCAGTCGGAGAGCTCGAATTCGTAAACCGGAGCTGTATCAAGATCCAGAACTGGATCAAGATATCCCCATCACAGAAGTTCGAAGACAAACAAAGGCAAAGCAGTCGTCAAAGTGAAGTTCAAGGATGACGAGACCAAGAAGTTCATCAAAAATGTTCAAGATTCACTTGAAGCAATCCAAGTGAACTTAGCTGAGAACCGAAATCCAAGAAGAACTGTTTTGTCGCAGCACAGGGCAAGCAAATTCCCAATTATTCTACCAAAAATCATTTTAAAGTATAACAAAGTGACTCTAAAGATCAAACCCGCGAGATTCTGTGAAGTATCTAGCCTTATTTGGTCTCTAAGCTCAGTCAATATCTATATTTCCTCTTCCAGTTCTAACACCACAACTGGAAACACAACAACACCGAAACTATAATTAGAACCTCTTTTTCCTTCCTGATCCAGCTAATTATTTAATCCGGTCTGATCGATTCCTATTCACTCCTACTCTCATCCGGTTTAGTTTTGCCTCTGTTTCACCATCAGAGGGTTTGCCGCTTGCTTTTGAGAGTGGCAGGCCCGCCACTCCTTCCGTGACTTATAGTGGCTGAAGATCCACTTTTCTATTCTCCAATCTCCTACACTAATCCGGATCCGGTTTGATCCTTTACAGCAACCCAGAGAACCCTCCGGATCACAGGTCACACAAAGACCCCCCATACGATCCTTTCATATTACAATGACCTTAGCGCCAAGTTCCGTCTGTACAAAGTCAGGCGGTTACAAGTGAACCCGTCCGTTCTAACATCCACTAAAGTTCTTCCGTTTGCCAACTAGGGCAGCAAGATCTCTCAGGAGATTGGACACTCAATTGGATTTTCCACCCAAGAGTTCTAGTGCGACTAAGGAATCCCTCCCTATTCGCCTAGCCTAACAACAGCTATCTCGTCCGGAATTCTAAACCTTAGAAATGCTGAGGAACTGAAATCCACTCCCAACTCTTTCACAACCCGCTCATTTGCACATAAGATCAAAACAAGAGCACCCAGGGGAGAAATCACACCCGAACCAGCATGCACCTTTCTAACTCCTCACCACACAACCCTGCCATACATGGGAAAGACACACAACAAGAAGCCAAGAGAAGACACAAACAAAATTTGGGCGAAAAGACTCCCAGCTCCCAAGAAGGGGCTGACTTATATACAACTTGAGTTGCAAAGGCAAAAAGGCTCCCGGAAATCCGCGCAGAACACCCGGGTCCAATCCTAACCAGTCAAACCGGGTCAACACCCAATCCGGTCCTAACTATCTTACAAAAATTACATTCCTACCTACCTACTCTCCAACTCCTCCATCCAGCGTAGGACTCTTGGGTTCCGCGGGCAATTGGTTGAAGACTTCGGTCAAGTTCCTGCTCCGCTCCCAGGCAGCAGGATCCGGAAGATCTGATCCTGGCGATGAATCCAAATGAATCGGTTGTCCAGGTCCAGTCCTTCAGTGACTCTTCTTTGATTTGGGAGTCCGATCTTTGGGCTCCCTCGGATTTGACCCTTCGGCTGCGAAAGAATCCGGTAACGAGAGGTCTGAAAGTTGGATCTCCCAGAAGTACATGGATCCGTTCAGCTTCTGGCTGCTGATGTCCATCCAGTTGGCTACCTCCCTGGCCGCCACCATTGATGCTTCCACCCAATCGGTGAAATTAGTCAGGATCCGAACTATCTGGGAACCAGATACCTTCTTCTCCTCATGTACCCCTTTATCAAATAATTCCGCCTTGACAGAAGCGGATCCGGACTCTCCGAGGGTAGCCTTCACCATCTCGGCCACCTTCCGGGTTGCTTCCGCCATTTCTTGGACTACGACTTTGTCCTCTCTGAAGGCAACCATCTCGGCCTTCATAGTGTCGACTTCCTCTTGAAGCTGACAAATCTCCGCCTCCTGCTTCCGGTGCTCATCCGGATTAGAGATGTACCGTGCCACCTTACCCGGTAGCCTGTTATCTTCCAGCGCACCCACTAGCTCTTGGATACTAGCGAGGGCTCTCCTCTTGACCTCCCAATCCACTCGTATCCCGCACAGAATAACGGTCAACTGATTGAACGGGTCGTTCGAGTCTTCGGCTTCCGGTATCTCCATTTTCGGTCCTTGTTCTGGAGTCGACCGGTTGGTAGGAGGGGTTCCTCTCTTATGAAGAGGCGTCGTCTTCATCCGCTTCCTCGTCCGGAGATGCTCCTCCTCATCTTCCTCTTTTGTTTCCGGTTCGGATCTGGTTGCATCCTAAGCTTGTCATCCGAACCCAACTCCCCGTACTTCAGGATAGATTCCTGAATGTTCCACGTTTTCTCCTCCGTCTCCGTGAGGAGTTGGTTGCGATGGTAGAGGTGAAAGAGATAGGGACTCAAAGGAGTGGCCCTACTCTTTCCAATCCTCGTCACAAGCTGGGACACCAGATCGCAAAAGATCCAGGCCCGCTTTACCTTCCGTTCCCCGCTTAAGGAACCAAAAATCGTGTTGCCGATGGTCATCGTCACCCTCGTCGGCTTCTCCGAGTGGATGATCAAAATCAGGAACTGGAGAAGACGGAGGTGCCGATCGCTCTTGCAATCCGCGACCGCATATCCATTTTTGTTGCTCGGCTCTCCATGAAACTTGTCATGGATAAACTTTGCCCCTCGTCCTGCCATGCCGAAACCTCCCATCCGGAAGTTGTAGACTTCTCTCCACCTCTCTTCTTCCCACTCGGTCGGGCGGCCCCGGACAGTGTTGTTGAACTGATTTGACATCTTGCACTTGAGTTCTCTCACCTCCGCTCCTCCCTAAAACCCAGGGTTTATCCATCAACACCAGGCAACCCATCGTGTTGAGATCCTCCATGAGCTCGGTCCTTGCCGGTTCCTCGAAAGGGATGACTGGAATTACTTTCCGGAGCTTGATCTCGGAGGAAGAATTGGGTGCTCCCTATCTGTTCTTACGCAGCTGAGGCATGGACACGGACTGCTAACTGGACCCTTCCCGGTCGCTACCTCACTCTCTCCTAGCCGCACGTCCCATTCCTCACTTCCTCTCATCTGATCTCAACCGGAATACACCACAAAACTTGCAACCCACACAATCTCGACCTTTCTTGCACTCTGACGTATCCGGCTTGAAGTTCGCAGACACACAACGGCTCTGGCACAGACGAAGGCGTTAAAGCGCTCAAGGTCAGCTCCAGAACACGAGGGAAGTAAAGGAGTGAAAATGCGGACGATTAGCCCTTATATAGTCTTAAGACCCCTGACTGGTCATTATGACCTTTTCCGGTCCGGTCCATAATAATCCGATTCAACCCTAATCCGATCTGAGATAAATCCCGGATGTGATTCTGCTCCTGAGTAGTGGCACTCTGACCGGATCAGATCCAGTTTACCCCTTATTGGATTAGCTTCATCTATCTTCAGTTTTCCTCTGCCTCCTAGTAGGATCCGGATCCTAATTACGTTTCCGTTCCAACTTTTAGATAAGCAAAGGAAAACCAAAAAATCTGGTTGCGACAATTTTTCCATTACCTTCGACTCAAATATAATGGTCCTTGTTCTACAATGTTGTTTTCTCTTATTTTAGTGGTGGCTAGATCTGGTTGTCCAATTTAGTTTAAAGAATAGCCTTGAGTAGAAGGTAGTTGAATGATGCTTCTGGTCAAGTACTGATCTCGCTTTGGGTCTTGCAGAGGTTTTCTCATGCCGTTGTCAGCCGATTCCAAAACATAAATCCTGAGAAGGATGAGAAGAACACCAAAGCGGTAGGTGATTTGAAAAGCGAGATCAAAATCATCACGCTTTGTGACACAGTCTGGAATCTTTGGAAGGATTTTCTTACCAAGTACTCCTGCGGTGAGATTATTGAACCATACTCTGAGAAGCTCTTTAGGAACTTAAAGGACTTCAGTCATGTGTTGCTTTGCTTGAAGAGAGAATTCTTTGAGCATTTAGGGCACTTCACGGACAATGATTTGAAGGTGTTTGCATAGCACCTTCTAAATGAGACTCTAGAGCAAACCCTGAGCTACCGCAAGGTGTTTGTAGGCAAAACGAAATATCTAATGCTGGACAACCAGACAACACTCGATTGGGTAGAACGTTGGAAGAAGAAGCGAATTGTACATAAGGAGCTGATGGCCATCAAGCCCGGTCTAAAGCTACGAGATGCCCTCAACGACACCAATGTCGATGTGTGGAGATTTTGGAAGAAAAGGCACAATTTTTCTTCCTCGATGTGGAATTTTCTTATCTCTCACCCAAAGTCATTGTTTTTTAGTAAGCGGCTAATGAATGACACAAAGCTGAGGCATGCCAAAGACCTTGGAGAGAAGTTTTCTGACAAAGTGGCTTTGTTCCAAAGATTCATGAAGTTAAAGTACCAACCTAAAGAGAATACCAACGGTGTGGAGTTCAAGGGGCTGGATGCCAAGGAGAGGGCACTTGTTACGAGTGTGCACTACAATTATTAGAGTAGGCCTCTGAACCTTGCTGTCCTGGACATCCAAAGGTTGAAGAGGCCCGCCGTTGTAGGGAATGTGCCAAGTCTTCAGCCATTTCTGGACTTTCTCGTCACCCATCTTGAGCCAGCTGCGATTGAAGCTAGTATTTGGCTTTGGATTCTCGGAGGGGAAGAGGACTACGATGTGGCGAGGAAATTTGTCATAGAAAATATGCCAGAGTACAAAGCATACAAGTCTAGGTATTATCCGTGTCGGGTGGAGCTGCTCGACAACGTGTCTAGCCGTCTGAAAACGGCCCCTGATGTGCGGATGCTGTTCCTCTTCAAGACAGGCAACAGCCACGCCAATTTTGTTCACGACAGATGGAAGTCAGTTTACTCAGCTGCAAATGTTCAGTACTACAATGACTCAAAGTTTAACAACAAGGCAAAGTGGAGATTGTATGCTACTGAGCTAAAAATGGAATTCTACTTCGAGATCCTCCAGTGCTTTGCGGTCGCTGAAGAAAACGTCTTAGGCGTTGAAGCGGGCATGAAGTTTACGCTCGCAGCCAAGGTATATTTTCCTTGGCTCAAAGATAAGTTGGGTTTATTACTGTGGAGCTGAAGTTCTTCTTAGTTCATCCATCATTGTCATCTAATCATTTATTCTCTTGCATGGCCCGGTTGACTCCTGAATCTTTTATCTTTGAGTCGAGGATATCATTCCCTGACATTTGTTTATGTCTCATATGTTCTCTAGATGTTTGGGTGCTTACTTCTACGGATTGGTCCATAAGGATCTTACTGGAAGGCATCGAGACTTCGCAATATTGGCTGATCGTTTGGATATGAATGACTTCTTGCATGCCAACTCGCCATACTCATTGCTAAGAGCAGTAGCAACAAGCTGGATCGCAGGAGACACACGATACACCTTGGAAAACCCGTCGAAAATCTTGTCGAAAATCGGCAGTCTCTACCTCCATGGATAAGGAGGTGGAAGGACCCAAGCGCCAGAAGGTGAAGTCGGTTGTGCAGCACGTAGTGACCATCCTGAGTGATGTCGATATTGATACCTTTCCGGCGGAATTGAATTACGATAGTGAATCTGGCAGTGACAACGAGCAACCTCTGGGAGACCTAATTGGTGCCTCCTCTGTACCCTAGGTTGGCGACGTTGCTCCTGCTGCATTGTCGGTTGATCCTGCTGCTCCACCTCCATCCGCAAGTAAAGTCCAGACCAGGTACTGGCACGCAAAAATGGAGCGCAAGGATAGAAAAAGGATTCGGAAGCAAGCACAGCAGGATATTCTTGACAAGAAAGACCAGCAGATTGCGAATGCGCTCTGCGTGAGCCAGGAGGCCTAGGAGAAGATCAACAGACTAGACCACTAGATGAAAGATTTTTTGAAAACTAGTCCCGCATGTCCCTATCCTAGTCTGTGCCTCTTCCTAGCCAAATTCAATCGGAGCATCTTGCAATTCCCTCGGCCTCCGCACTTGACTTGATGCAAGAGGCTCGCAGTCTCATTACTGGTCTGGTAGATTCTCAAGTTTAGAATTCGAGTCCGTCGATAACTCCTGTCGACGAGGCCAAACTCCTTCAGACCCCTGCACCCCAAATGATAAATCTACAACTTACTTCCACTATAGCTGCGGATGATTTTGTGTCGGAGACTCAGCCAGTTGCTCCACTTGTTGCAGCTAGGTAAGGATCTAAAAGTTATCCTTGAGTCGAGGGTAATGCTGAGGCAGCTGGTTCCCAAGCAGTGGTGCCTTTGGTACCTCATACTTTGACGGTGGAGACCCCTACACTGACTCCACGTTAGACATCCGAGCGGAAGGCCCAACCCGTCGCTCCTTCCGGGGCGCATAGGCGGGTATTTAGAAATTATCCTTGAGTCAAGGATAATACTAAGGCAACTGGTTCCCAGGCAGTTTTGTCCCTGGTCCCTCATGCTGTCGGGACCGCTAGAGCGACTCCAGATGTCCCTCCGTGTCAGACCTCCGGGCATAAGGTCAAAGAAGCATTTTCGATCGCCTTTTTGGATGACAAGCAGGTGGATTACGAAGACGATGAAGAGACCCTTTGTGACAATGTTCCTGAGGAGGGTGACAAAATTCTACAACAGCCGGCAACGGTGGGGGTTGTGGATTTGCAGCCTCACGAATCAATTGAGGTATACTCAGCTGACCCGTATACTTTAGCTAAAACCGTATAACTTTGTATGAGACCATGGGTGTCTTCTCTTACTTATCTGCGGCACTTATCTTCTAGAGACTATCACTTATACTGTATTCATTTTGCTTGACAAGAGGGCCTTCCTTGATTGTTTGGCACTTACAGACATTTCTATGATTGCGGTCCGTGTAAACTAGTGTAGCATAGGATTGGCCTATTTATTTTGCAGCCCCAGATGGTAGCTTCAATTTTTGGATGTGTTATGTAATCTTTGTAAATAAAATCTACGGTATTCAAATCCCATATGTGGCAATCTAATTGTATTCTCTTGTCCATGTTTTTGTGCTCAGCACAAAACCACTAAAAGCTTGCTCCGTCCAATGGCAATGAAACTACTTCTTCATGGGAGCAAGCACTCAATTAGTGGAATTCAATGCTCCTACCCGTTGTCTGGCTCACCTGATTCTGCATTCAAACAAGTAACTCTATTTCTTTGTTGTTTTTCTTTGATTAGGTAGAACAGCAGGGCCACAGAGAGATTGTGCTAAGGAATTTGTTGCCAGTAGTGCCTAAACACCGAGGGAGGTGGTTGAACATTGTCTTCAACCTTAACGGCATTCTCTGCCATTGCAAGCCCAAAATGTACACAAAAAATTTATTGCAAAATGGGATCAAAGACAATGTATTAAGCCACATAAATCCCACCATCGTTGGGCCGAAGGCAATATTTGCCAGACAAAATCTGCGTGAATTCTTGCGTGAAGTGTCTCGCGTCACGGACAGGGTCGTAGTGTGGTCCTTGATGATGCATTCTACGGCGGAATTGATCACGGACTTTATATTCAAGGGAAACAAACCCCCCTTCGAAGTCCTAGGTCAGGAACACTGCAAGAAGATAGAGACCCGGCCATGGAAGTTCTTGTCGCGTGGACCAAAATCCGTATTTTTGAAGGTCTTGTCCGAGCGGGTGTTCACGCTTGCATGTGAGGGCGTGTCCTTCACCACGAACAACACCATTCTCATTGACAACTCCTCAGAGAAGAGTCCCTGCAATGAGAGGTGGAATGCAATTTTCTCCCGTACGTGGAGTCATGCACAAGTGCACAACAGGAGGACGACTTCCTTTTGGGGTCCCTTCTACTGTGGCTCCGACGTCTTCAATCAGACTGCGGGCAGGGTCGTCTGCGCGACTACGTGTATAGAAGTCGGATTGGATCAAATCTTGAGGGTGCTTTGGACTATATTGTGCAGCACATTCTGAGAGGGATGAGAGAGTCCGCCCGGAACCTCGGGTCCTGTTTCAAATTTCCAGGAATAAATGTAGTGATAGAGCCGAGTGGACATAGGACTTAGGTCTTGCTATAGTCTCCCGCAATTGGACTGGACGACATTCTTTGCATTGTATCGTGACTATAGTATATGCATTTGTAAATATATATTTTGTGTTGGAAGTTAACCATTTAAAATCTGTGTATGCCTTGTGATGCTTTGTGTCAATTTGTCTCATTCACATTTTGGGCATGCGTATCTCTTGTGATCCTCGTGTCAAGGATAATGTATGTGAAAACATCTGGGTATCTATTACTACAAGAGAAAGGGGTATTTTAAGTAAAATTTTGCTAAAAATCCCCCTAAAGATCATTACTTAAAATCATGTGTCTAGATATATACTTAAAAACTCACTTAAAACACCCCTTTCTCTTGTAGTGTATACTTCATGCAGGTGGGAGCGCTTTCTGTAGTGTTGTCAACCAAACGATAGAAGCTGTCTAGGAGCCTCCTTTCTAGATTGGAGAAGTTGCTGTCCCTATCATCTGAATGCACTTCTGCGGAGGAAGCACTAGACCGTCTCTTTTGTCCAGACCTTACATGATGCTTACCGCAAAGGACGTTGCATTCGCAGCCATTGACTTCTACAAGGGGGAAGTAGAGGACGACGTTGTTGACAGTCCCCCGAATCAAGGACCGGTGCGGACCCCCGTCTGCTCTCCATCCCCTCTGAAACAGGCATCCTCGAATCGAGACAGCTCGTTCTCACCCACTCCTTGAGCGGAAGCTACAACAAATCGGAGACTCAAACTCTCCATTGGCGAAGCTCCAGTGGATCCTCACCTCGAGGATGCTGGTGCTTTTATGCCACTAGCTCGACCAACATTTGACGTGAGCGGTGTAAAGTCGGTGGCTGATCGTGGAGTCACTTCCATGAGTGCACAGTACTTGTCTTTGACTGCACCTTGTTTGCCTCGGCTCGAGGATAGCCGACCTTGTCTTTCACTGTCTGTCGGGGCCCGGCGGTTGCCATCCACAGACAGTGTCCACAAGCAAAGGTATCTTCAAGATCATTGATGGTCTTTGGACTCTAAATCAACTAGATCGGGGAGTTCGTACATAAATAATGTCAATAAGTTGCTGCCTAGGTTGCCTTCCAAAGGTTCTAAAGCGCGTTCTGCCTCCGAGGTTCAACAAAGCACCTACAAGCCGAAGTGGATGGACACTGGATCTCAAAGTGTGGAAGTTGGAGGTGCGATGCACTATCCTTCTCGGCGCGAGGATATCTTCAGAGCACTCCATAAGCCAAAAGCGTTGGAGGCAGTGAAGGGCAATTATACAGTCAATAGTGATGCTTAGTGAATGAACAAAAATTTTGGAGCTATCCGCTTTTGACCCTTGTTTACTATTAATAACATGATAAATATCATACAAAGAAAATGATTCAGGAAAGTAGAGAGCTTTATGTAAAGTGAGCCTCTTCATTTCTACAATCACATAGACTTTACAAACTCAAAGGTTTATAATTCATTCATTCAAATGAAATTCATCTTAAAGGAGCTTACTGAATGTAAATTTACTCGCTTTTCTATTTCCTGAGTGCTTTAGCAGCAAAATACTTCTGATGTTTTGATGTATTCTTATAACTCCATTGTCTTGGTTTAAGTCATTTGCCTTACCGTGTTTAGTAATTTCTATCATTGTTGTAAGCAAAGGCTTTATTTATCTTTAGATTCACCAACTAGTACCTCAATAGAGCTTCACACCCTTATTTTCAAAGTCTCAAAATAACCATATTGTCTCAAATTAACAAATAAGGCCTTCAATGATGCATTCATTCTAAAGCCATGTATATGGCACAGATTAGTGCACTAGTTCAAGACCTAGTTCAAAGAGTTGCATGTGCCTCCATGTGGATAAGCAATTACTACAAGAGAAAGGGGTGTTTTAAATATAGTCCTAGTAGTATCGGCTTTTTTAAGTAATGACCTTTAAGGCAATTTTTAGCAAAATTTTACTAGAAATACATGTGTTTCTAGTAAAATTTAGCTAAAAATTGCCATAAATTGGAAATTCCTTCTAAAAGCAATTGAATATTGAATATTTATGACTTTAGAAGATTTTTTTTCCCTTTAAGTAAACTTTTTACTAAAATTTTACTAAAAAGACAGTCTTTTCAGTAAAATTTTACTAAAAAACTTACTTAAAAGTCATCACTTAAAAGACGATACTACTAGAACTATACTTAAAACACCCCTTTCTCTTGTAGTAAATGATCTATGAGGTAATTTATATATCTAGGTAAGGCAATCTAATTTCATGCCTCTTTCATTAGAGGTGAGAAGCCATGGATTTCAAGCTTTTTACAATGAGAGTTTTAAAATTGAGGAGGCCAAGGAATTAAACTTTGTATTCAAAATTCCTAAAGGCTCACTTTGTATAGATTTAGAAAATACATATGTCCAAATATAGGGGCCCAACAAAATAGTGGGAAAACAAATTGAAAACTATTTCATTTAGCATAGGTTACCAATAAAGCCATTCATGACATTACAACTACCAAAGGGTATTCTAAAACATATGTCGTTTTTCAAAGTTTAAGAGTAACATAGCACCCACTTCATTCAAAAGCGTTACCTAAAAAACATCCAAGACTAATAATTTTCTAGCAAAACGAGAGAGACTAGAATCAATTTTATACAATGAATGCATAATGTTGTAGTCATTGATTGCTCAAAGGTTGAGAATGCAAATCGGTGAATGGTATAAGATTGTAATAAAAATGCCACCCTTATTTTGAAATACATATGTGGAATTTAATAGTGAGGTTATAATTTGGAAAGTTAGTGTTTTTGTTCTTGCATATTGGTGTGTGCTGAAGAATTGAAAATTCAAACAAATATACCTTGCTTTAAAAGGAAATGAATGCCCCCTTTTCATTATGGAGTGTTAGCATTTATATAATAATTAGAGTACCTTATATTCAAGAAAAAAAAGTGATATCTACTCTAAAATATTCCTTCACAGGATGCGGGTAAAATACAAATTATACATGTAGTGAAACCTTCAAGTTTAAATTTTAAGTCTAAAGGAGAGAATGATGTAAACAACACTTTTGTCTACTAGGAAAAAAAAGGTACATAAGTTTTGAATCTTCCACAATTTTAGTCAAATCCATCTAAAGAGATGAGCTTGCACCCAACTGGATTTCAATTACAAGGGAAGGTAATTACAAAAAATACCTATTGATTTTGTTAAGTTTCATAGTAATCATGCTTTTTTTCTGGAGTACTTTAAAACAAGGAAAAACAATAGTTTTAAAAAAATATGACCAATATATATACCTTTAAGATGAAGGTAACCACCAAAAGAAAAGCATAGTAAAATTTTCTAAGTAGCAAAACTAGAAAAGTGCCAAATCTCAAAAAAATAGATATTCTCATGTTTTAATTAGTTAAAAATAGAAAATTAATTAAATAAATCAAACCAAAATATGAAATTTGTAACAATTCTATGGAAATGGTCATTCACCAAAAAAACACCAAAATAATATTTTATATATTTTGAGATACAAGACTGTTGGAAGAAGTTTATTTCCACACCACATTAATTATTTTTAGAATTCCTTTGGACAATAGCTTTATGTATACTAGAATCAGTCTCTTGCAAATTTCAGCTCCAAATTTTGTTTATTTGGGTATTAAATAGTTCTATCCTTCCAAATTGGCAAGTATGATATCAAATTGGGGACTGTTTTTGGACAATAAAACATTTTTGAAAGTTCCAAAAAATTAGAAATGGTGTATAATAGTCATGAGTACCTTATCTATAAATCTTGAGTTATTTGGAATCAAAATGCAAAAGTTATGACGAAGTGTGAAGCAAAATAGTTCAAGTGTTTTTTGCAATCATCCTAGATACAAGATGGAAGGGGAAATTAAATCTTGAATAGTTCTAAAATAGAATTCAAACATGTCAGTTTTGAGAATGAGATTGTTGTAACAAATAATCTATATGTAATGGCCCCTTCTTTTTTTGAAAAATTGTAAAATTGAGCTCGGAAATGCAAAAAAAATTCAAGAAGATGCCTTGATTGCCTTCAAAACAAGACTCTTTATAAATTTCATATGACTAATCCAAATTGAATGAATCACATTAGAAAAGAATGGGGCCTTAAAAGGGCCGCTAGACTTTGGACCACTAGTGCAAAAATCGCAAATAAGAAAATAGTATTTTTTGATAAAAATATTTTTAAAATTAAAAATTTGCAATCTAATATGGCATCTGAGGTCATGTTAGGTGCTACGTTAGGTTATAATTTCAATTTTCTTTCAAAAAAATATTATTATTTATTTGCAGTGCTGGTCCAAATTTGGTGGCCTTGTTGAGGCCCTCTTCTTTTTCAGTCTAAAATTTGAAGCTTTTCTATACAGACATGAATATAATTTGTGAGGAAAAAAAATAAAAAAATAAAAAATTTGAGTTTTTTTGGATACTCAAAGTTGAGCATTTTGAATTTAAGAAGGTACCTATAACTTTTTTCTTGGCAACAATTGAAATATAAATTATACACCCTGAAAGCAAATAGATTCTTTTACCTCTATAAGAAATTTTAAAAACTTATTGTAGAACTTTGCAATTTAGAAAATTATCCAAAATTCTTAAAAATCCATTCCAAGACTTTGAATCTTTAGGGGATAAAATTACTCCTCGGTGTAACTTATCAGCAACACAAATCATCCTTGATTATAGAGAGATTATAACATTGTGGCAAGTTGGCAACCAGTAACATTGCTTATAAAAGTGACATTAAAGAAGTATTTGAGGTGGTAGAAGCTACTCTACTTCCAAAGGGTATCACTTGTTTTCAATACATTTTTTGCAACATTGTTTCTGACACTGAAAGTGTCAAAAACAAGATTTTTTGCAATGTGTTTTTGACACTTTAGTATTGGAAAACTATCAAAAAGAGTGTAGGAATCCAAACTCGTTTTTGTTAAAGTAAAGCAGCACATTGTGGTCAAATGACCCATGGGGGACACATGATGACCCTATTGTGGTTTTTCTAACCACAATCAATATCTCACCTAACTTCAATGGAGTAATTTGTGACCTTATTAGGAACATGCAGTAATTTCAATGTAAGTCATTGTAGGAAGTGACTTTTTATGGCCATCCACATATAAAAAAAAATTGTCTCCTTTAGAAGAGGTAGGTGAGTATTATGGATGCACTTGCAGTTGGTTTTGGAGTAGTTTGCTGACTTCTTTGGGCTAAACACTTGAGAAATTCATAGCTAATTCATACTTTGTTTGAAAATTATGATTTCAATTGCCTTCACAAATTCTCATACTTGTCTTCAAATGGAAAAAAAATTGAAAAACTTCGGTGATGGAATGATGGCAAACTCCTAATTCTGACCACAATGGATTGCTTTACCTTAGTGCAAGGAATGATGTGTGCCCTACTACAATTTTCATACTCATTGAACTTCTTCTTGTCACATTATGTATGCAACTTCTTGAGACATGATAGTGAAAGTAGAGAATTATTTTGAATTGGGCTAGTTAGTTCCCCAAAAAAACCTGAGGTTCGGTGACAAAACATAAAATGATATTTAGAGATAGGTGAAATCAAAAGTGGTACAGTTTTATCGTACTTTTTTGGAAGTAACGTTTTGGGACATATTCCCCATTCGCAATGGAATCGCTGAATTGCTCCAAAAATCTTTGGAAAAGATCGCTCCAATTTGAATGAATCCATGAGTTCTCATACACATTTGGTGACGGAGTTCCTCCATATCTGTCGAGCTTCATGACTCCAGTGTCGATCCCTTTCGAAGACATGAAACCCTAAAACCCTGGCTTTTAGAGTCTTCTTTGGGTCTAAACCCTAAGTTTTTTTTGAGGTAATTTTTAGGGACATATTCCCCATTCACAATGGAATCGCTAATTGCTCCAAAATCCTTGGAAAGGATCGCTCCAATTTGAATGAATCCATGAGTTCTTATACACATAGTTCCTCCATGTCTGTCGAGCACTCGTGTCGATCGCTTTCTTTCTGCACTGCCCGGAGACATGAAACCCTAAAACCCTGGCTTTTCGAGTACGTCTTCTTCGGTGCACCCGTGCATCGGCCTGACACGCCCATTTGGAAGCCCAATCTGCAGTCTACTAACAAGAATGCTAAACAGCTAACTTAAACGTGTGTAAAGTGGAAACAGAAGTTATTCGCTAACCAGATCATGATCCCTCTGATAAAGCCGACGTGGGCGTTACTAAGCCAATGGAATTTAGTTCATGAAGACCGGGGGCTGCTACAAGAACCTAATTGGCAGAATTTTCAAAATTCATGCAGGAGTGGCACGCGTATTCATGCACCTGATGCCGGCCATCAGGCCATTCACACGAAATGGCGACAACGACGAGCCAAACAAACGGCAAAAGCAATCCCAAAGCCAGGAGCTCCTGCTCATTGGAGAGCCAATTTTGTGGACTGCAATTGTCGATCAGTAAAGCAGATGCTGAACTGAGCAGCAGATGCAGGTCAACCATCATTCAGTTTGGACTTTGAAGAGGCGGATTTGTCACAAAACAGCCAGAATGGCTCCTAGAAAACTGGGATTCCTTCCAGATTACGGGTTCCAATGAAAATGCAAAAATTGTCAGCAGAAGTCTAGGCTCATGCAGGAGCCGTAGAAGAGAGTCAGTTTAACCAGGCAATCGTCCTCCCCATGCGCGGAAGGTACTTTGCTTTGCTAGATGCTTGAGAGCTGAAGGTACTTTGCTTTGCTAGATGCGTGGAACTGGGGAGGGACTTATCAATTAATTCAAGGATTGGGAATTGATTCAAGAGTCACAGAAGATAATTTTGTTCACTCAAAGGGTCCCCTTTTTAAGGATGCGAAAGGGATCCCTGCTTCATTGGTAAACAATGTTAGGTCCCCAATCCAACCCGCATTTTCTATAACCTCAACAAGTCCATTCATATTTGAAAGGAGAAGAAAAGGTTGGATGTAAATTCTAAACTTGAACCCTTAATTAAAAGATGCAACCCCCATGACCAAGGTAGTCACCAAAATACTCCGATTATTGAACCAATAGATGCATTCTTTGTTTTTATAGTGAACATGCAAATCATCCATGAGTCAATTTTTAGCCTTAGCGTCATGTATGGATTAGAGATATGGAAAGCCTAATTTTGGTTGCAACAAAGTCTTTATATTCATACTTCGCATCAAGGCCCTCGAATTAGTATGGCCAGATAGATGACGAAATACTCAAATAACCGCTCCTCAATAGGGCCAGATTTTTACACTTCTTCCCCACGGTGAAACTTTTGGAGCTTTTGCACGGCCTTTCCGCCTTTGCGTACCACAAGACCGGATGTCGAATGTCGTAGGTGTTCTGCGTAGGTGTTCACGTAGATGCAGTGTCCCTAGTGGACAGGAATCTGTACGGGTGTCTTTAGGGTGTCTTTAGGGTGTCTTTAGGGTGTCTTTACAGTGCCCATCAGCGGCCTCTTTGCAGATACCGCAACGAAATGCGACAATCTCGCGCCACAATGATGAGCTTTTGACGGGATGCTTATCGACAATGCTAATCGACTGGACGACGATGCGCCTTCAGATTCCTCCAATACCATGTCCCGTCCACTCGTGCACCAAGCCACCAACTTACAGTAATCACGCCCTCAACTAACTTAGCCAGGACAGAACTGGACTAAACTTTACTTTTATATTATAAGATTTGGTTGTTATTAGCCGCCGCTTCTGCGCCGTGTGGATCAGCTGAGCCGAGACTTAACTTAAACTAAACTAAACTAAACCAGAGAGAGAGATTCGCTTCTCTCAACAACCGAAGCCGAATTCCTAGTAGCTCTGATAAGTTGCAGGGAGTTGCAGTGGTTGTGTCTGAAGGTTGCAGTCCCAGTTGAAGCTAAGTCATCTGACACCCTTCAACGTGACTTCGATGTATCCGATCTCTTCACGTGATGACATGCTGGGGTACTTGCAGTTTTCACGTGGTTCGGAATCGGAGTACGCTTGGGCAACTTGCGCCTGTGGGTTGTGGCAGGGGAATTGGAGAGGCAATAGGAGGTGTCACAGGAAAATATCTTGTTAGGGGAATGAGCATCAATCTGGCGGGAGGCTGAAGGCTGGAGGAGGGCTTTTAGATACTTTATTAGGCTGCTTGGACTCGCAGTTCACGATATCACCCATGATTTGTCTGGCTTAAACAGTTTGTTTCCGAATTGTAGCTTGGAATTCTGAGTCCCAGAATCTCTCCTTGCAGTAGTTCTGGGCGCCGTGAAACTGCGTCAACTGCTTAAATCCTCTTCGTCTCGCAGTAGCGCACTTGTTATGTATCCTTGTGTCGAAAGCTTTTGGAATTCGAGTCTGAGGCTGGTGCGAAATGCGACACCTTTGGGCGTCTGGAAGCTTGGATTCAACAGCCTGGGCGTGTCACAGTTTACGACGACGGGTCTTGTCTGTTTCCAAATATTCTGAGCTCCAGGATCTCTTCTCCTCCACGTCCTAGGCCTCTCATAGTAACTGGAAGTCGCGGTGCCCAAATCGTGTGCTGTCTCGGTCTTGCACTCAGACATTCTGCTACCCCTAAATTGATGCTGCCACCTCGCGTTCAGCTCACGCCTCTGCACCGTGCACATCGTTGTGGCCATTTCAAGATGAACCCGATGAGGCTAAATAGCTAGATTAGGGCTCGATTCTCGGATCCCCGCCGCAGAAGCTGAGTAAGCACCAAGGGACAGAACGTGCGCGCATTCTGAGCATTTGCGTGCATTTGAGTGATGCATTTGCGTACCCGCTCGAGTCTGCATGACATGTGGTCTCGAGGAGTTGAGCGCAAGCCCCCTCGGATAAAGCCGCCCAGCAGCTTGCGGAACCGGCTCCAGATAGTTCGGGCGAAACAGCAGCCGAATGCAGCGGACTCGGTCCAGAACGCAGAGACGACCAAGGCGGTGGCGTGGGCCGTGTTCCAGCACAATGGAGGAGGCGACGGACGGGCGAATCCTGGTCATCTCCATAGCTACAACCCCGTTGGCGTCCGACGTCCCACACGATTCAAGATCGAGGCGCAGATGAAGCAGGAGATCACGCACGGGTCGTCCATGAAGGAGGTGGTGGCAGTGCGGTGGAATGCGGACAGCACGCTCTTCGATTCATTCGAGCTGGACTCGCTGCTGAAGACGCTCGACGAAGCGACGCATCCTGGGGTTCGGAAAGAAGTAGAAGCAGGAGCTGTGGTTGTGTATTCCCCGAAGCAAGAGATTCTGAAAGCCAGGTACTATTCGAGTCTCTGGTGAAACATTCTTGATGATTTTTGTGTACACTTCTGGTATCTTGCATTGTATGCACCTCACATCCGAAAACAAAAACCATGAACAAATTTATTTGGGTATTCCACTGAGACTTCTTCAATCTCACCACCTGGAGTTCCTGAATGTCCTGCTTTTCCACCGAAAGACGGATTCATCCAGATACTCTAGCATACTCCAATTACTGCAGGATACAAAACCATCAGAACCTCTACGGGTATGACAGTAATTCACCTCGAAATTTCTGGAAAATTGCATCGGAATAACCATTCTTTTTCCTGACCCACACCAGATTTCTCCACGAGGATGTCGTCGGCGCCATGAAGCCCGCTTTCAAGTCACCCAAGGAAGCCTCGCAGTCTACCCTGTGGAGGAGTTTCGTCCACTCCCTTCACCTGGACGGCACCCTCTTCCACGGTCTCCACAAGCTTCAATCTCGAGTCGCCCCTCACGATTCGAAGCCTCACAAAGCACGGACCCCTAAATCCCCTAAATCCCCTAAATCTCCTAAATCTCCTAAATCCCCTGGCACCAATCCTCAGCGCCATGTCCCCAGCACCCACATCGACGTCGCCCAGTTCGATGCTCTCTTCGGTGGCTACGACTTCCCCGTTTCGAAAGACGGGCGCCATTTCTTGAAGCTCAGCTTCAAGGCGCCCTTTACTCAGGACCAAGCTTGGGCGGCGGCGTTCGCGGCTACTACTACTACCACTCTTCACGAGACCACTAATGGCGTTTCCCATCACCATCGCCACCATCACCACCATCAGCATCACCAGCATCACCATGACGGGGGCGAAGATTACGAACTGACAGTGCAAGCAATCTCAAGGCGCGTGGCGCGCGCTTCTTTTGAGGAGAAGGTGCGTCGCGTGTCTATGGAATTCGAGAGTGGGATGGAAGCGCCAAGGAACTCGCTCGACATTGAGTTCGCGGAGCGCGTCGCGCTATTCCCTAAGCCGCGCTCTGTGTGGGATTCGTACTAGTTTTTAGGCTGGTAAGGGTCACGACTCCGTTTTTTTGTTGCTGTTTTGAAGAGTTTATTTTGTTAGATTGGTCAATTCTTGTTGTATGCTCTTGTTGGCGGTTCCGACGCACGAGAGATTGCATTACTTGGATACCGATTGCAAAAGAAATGGAGTACATGTGGTTACCTTACTTTGCAAATTTCAATGATGGACTTGATTAGACTTGATTGGTTTGATTTTTGAGTCATGTACATATAGGTATTCTTGACAGATGTTTTGAAAAATTAAAATTCTTCCACTACAGGTACATATCGGACCAAGTGACGCTATTGAATTCCTAGCGTAATTGGGAGGACTACCTTACGATCCTCTCATCTACCTTGGCACTGCTCCAACATTTGTATATAGATGCTGCCTGCGTACCAAAGATATGGAGAAATTGGAGTCTATTATGGCGTGTCAAGAGTCTGAGCTCCCAAAATGGAGGCTTGGAATCTCTTTGGAGGATCTCGAAGCAACAACAAATTTGGAGTCCAAGGTTTTTGGACTCGGAATCAAGGGCCAAGAAAACCGTGAAACTCTTATAGCACACTGAGTTGGGGAGCTTTGATTTTATCGTATTCGATCGATCAGTTGAGAGGTTGCTGTCATCTAAGGTAGAACCCCATTCCTTTCAGCGAATTTCGTGATTAGAATGGATGTTTTTTAGGTCAGGTCTTGTCCCCATTTTTGAGAGGGTGCTTGTGTACTAAAGTATGGATCATTTGGGTAGCTAGTAATCTAGCATGTGAGTAAGGTATGCATTGTTGAAGTTTGAAGCCGTAGTAAGGTGTCATTCACAACCCTAGACTACCCCTTTAAACCCTGAGTACTGTGTCTAGAATTATCTCCACACTGTTCAGAGAACCTGTACGTTCTTGGTCATTACTTACAAATTACAAGTTTGGATGGCATATGTATTTTAAGTGGCTAAGTTTTCAACCTTCTGGAAATGGAGCCTCTGGAATGGGTTCCTTAGTGACTGCATAGTCAGTAGTATTCAGCTTTCAGGTCTCTTGTTCATTGATGTGTACCAATGCCGGCAGTAATCCAAGGTTTATCGTCACCATGTTAGCCTTGTGAGACTGTGCTGCGAGCTATAAGTACAAGGCTTGCTTTGTTTCATCCACATCATGCTTTGCATTTTCTGTGGGCTAAAATACTGCCAGATTATGTCAAATGCTGCACTTTGGTGTAGCTTCAAGTCTTTTGGAAATTTGAGGAGGAAATGAAATTATTTTGCAAAATTTTAAAGCAATTTTGTTGTAAATTGTCAAAAGCATGATGTAGCTACCAAACTAACAATAACAATAATATTAGGCAAAGTTTATTAGAATTAGAGACTCAAGTAAAGTTTGGAGCCATTCTGGTGCAAAGAAGAAACTAAGAGAATAAGGGTGGTACACATGATATATATGCTTGTTTGTTTGGCATAGAACTACAATCTCTTATTGAAGTCCACATTGTTATAAGAAATATCATTTTAAGGTAGATCTTTAGTTTTCATCTTTTGTTTTTCCTTCGACATCCTATAAGTAGTGTAATTAATAACCAGTTTAGTACATACCATCATAGACCACTAAGTATTCAATTTTAATCAATTCAAAGATTGGAGGTATATAATAAGAAATATGGAGGGTAGAAGTTGATGCAGAGTTCATTTGACTTTGAAAATTGCATGAGAAACAACTGAGTAAAATATATCTCATTAAATGAGTTGCAACCTTGCAAATTCAAATGTTCATTCAATATCAACTGAAAGAAGAAGCTTGAGCAAATCAATTAGTTACTTGTAGTATTGGCTTGCTTATTGTATACAATCCAATTCAAACTTTTCTACATGTAATTTTGTCAATGCAAAGCCTCCTCCTCTTTAGTCTAGAGCCAACAAAGGAATGATTGCATTTGATTTTATAAGAAGTTTGGCTTCATTTGATTTGAGTTTTGAGATATTCGGTGATGTCAAGGTGAGAACACCTAATTGTGATATGTTTGCAAAACCGTCCCATCTGGACTCTTGCCTAAAATGTGAGCCTTATGAACATAAGAGCCTAGGACCAATTTTGGGTCCACTTATTTTTAGCTCTTTGAAAATTCATAGTTTATTCATACATTGTCCAAACAATGCACGCAACAAAAATCTTATATCCCCATTTGACTTCCAAAAAGATCCAACGAAATTAGTTTTATAATGGGAACCATACTAAATAACTTATCCGGAGGATTTTAGATACAGTTACCTTCTCCACGGCTACAGTTGGCAAGATGAACTGTCAGTTCCGTGTTACAACCGCTTCCCCTTCCCCTTCCTGACCCTTCCGCCGAACTTGCTAATTCCATGAAGCACAACACATTCATGTGATCCTGCATTAGGTCTTCCTCACAATTAAATCCGCACAGTTTTTGTTTCATTTTTGTTACAATCCTTAGGACCCAGACAGAGTTTGAATGTGCAAACGTTTCCATACCATCACGAAGGTTGCAGCAATCCCGGCAGCAAGCTGACTTGAGAAAGCCGTGCACTTGCAGGTCAGTACAGGCTTCGATCGCTTGTAAGAGTGTTGCACTTAATTGGCAATGTGCTCTTTGTTTTGAAATTCACTGTATGTGGTTCCCAGTTATGCACAAATTTTCAGTTTTTCAACATCGGGAGGATGCCATTCCCGGTTTAAAGTCCTCATGCAAAATTACTTGGGAAACTGCGGATATTTTTGTGGGCGAAACAAGGATCATCTCCCGCTGTAACTTCTTAGAAAAATTTCACACTTAAGGCTCGTTGGTGTTAAAATGCTTGCTGTGGTTTCATTATGATCTGGTTGATGTGGTTTATTATAATCGTGGGTGGAGGTCGTCGCGATCTCTCTCGTCTGGTCAATCTTATGAAGGTCTAAAGTGAAGAGCGTCAGTTGTTAATGCGTGGTCTCATTCTTGTGACGTCTTTCTTGTGAAGGAGGCTTCGCAGAGGGACTCGAGTTTGGAGCATCAAGGATGGCGACGGAAGTAGTGCACCGACCCGCTGAAGTAACGCTGCCGCCTTCCCCTGCTGAAACCCCCACAAAACTGAGTGAGAATTGGGATGACAAGAATTGCGTCATGGGGTCTCAAGAGGGTGAAATTCCAGTTGGTGATGAGCACTTCGAATTAGAGTCGATAGAATCCAACGAATCTGACACAGGCAGCACCCCACGATCGAGGCACGAGAAGGCGGAAGCATTTTCGGAGGCTCGTAAAGAAAGAGTGGAAGTGGAAGCCAATGCGTATCTGGACTCTGAAATTCGAAAGGTCAATGCGCGAGCTCATACCGCCCAGGTTCTGTTAGTTTTCTCCCACCGCACCATCTTTTTCATCGCCCTCTGCCAATTTCCTGGCTCCCATTCGTTGCTGTGAGTTTCTGTTTTTCTGTTGTCGGGTTAACATCGTTTCTGGTTTATGCCAAACGCAAGGTAGGAGTCTGTTTCTAACGCATTGGTTTGTGATACAGGCATTAGCTGAGAAGAAACGAATGCATGAAGAAGCGAAAGCTCTTGAGCTAAAGAAGCGCGAGGAGCTTCGTGCGGAGCAACTTCAGAGCACTGCCGAGGTTATTTCAGTTCCTTGACCTAAAGTTGTGATGCTCTTTGGGTTTCTGATAAGAATCGGTAGCAGACTATTAATGGATTCTAATTGAACGAAGAGACTGGGCTAGTCTTAATATAAAATCAAACCTGAGGTTGTAAATGTAACAGGCAAGAGCTGACAAGATAATGGCAAAAGCGAAAGAGGATACATTCAAAGTTGCTGTGAGAATTTAACCCAGAGCGAGATGACCCTTTTCCATAGAGTACATAGATTTTGAAAAGGGATAATTTACATCTTTCTCTTGGTACCTTGAAAATTCACTTTTAATTTGAACTGTTTGCAAAAAAATTATCTGATTTCAAATGAAGAGATTTCGTCTATGTTGTAAGTGACAACATAAATTATGAACCTTTCAGCTATACGTGATGAACAGATTTGTCGTCCCTCGTCGCTGGTTGTCTAATGTTAACATTCTTAAGTAACCTGGTGGGACTCTGACCTTATAATTACTCCCTTAAAATTAGGTAGCACATGTGAGTGAAGATTGAATACGAAACTCATGATGTGAAGTGGAATAGATTTAGAAAACACTTAATTATACAGATACTGGGGTTGCAAGTACTTCTGTCTTGACCAATGAAGTACGATTTGATGTCCTTTGCAGGTGAAAGCCGATAAAATCGTAGAAAATGCGAAGCAAGAGGCTGCCAAAGTGAAAGCCCACGTCTACGAGCAGACCGAAAGAACTATTGCTGATTCTACCGCCAAAGCAGAGAAAGTGAGACTTACATATCATTTGTTCTTCTTTACCATTTCCTTGCACTTGAAGAAGCTCCTTGAATTCCCATATCTGTCAATATCATATCATCCACGTACGTTGGCTCTGAAAGCACTGCGACTGTGTGAATGAATCAAACGCAGGACAAAGCAGCGGAAGAGGAAGCTAGGAAAAGAGGAATTGCTGAACTTGTGGATGAAGTGGTACAAATGAAGGCCACCGGAGAGCTTCCAGCCCACGAGAAGAAGGGTGTGATCACTCGGATAAAAGAAAAGGTTGCTGCTCATCACCATGGATCCTAGGGCGGCTGCAATGGATGAATCTGTAAGAGCTAGCTGCCGTATTCGGAAACCCAAGCATGTAAAACTACTGAGATTATATGTTACTACTGCAGCAGTGCTGGTTTAGTATGGTTATGTGTGAGTTCTGGAAACTCTAAATTCAAAACTGTTTTCCACACTTACCACAAAATTCTATTATATGGGGGTCTTTAGAAGTGTTACCTCGAACCTTTCACTTTTGAAAATGATTTTCTTCAATTTTATACATGGTGCAATATGGTTGTAAAGTAATAGAGCTTTCAGTGAATGGTTTTGAGTCTTTTTGAAGACAATTCAATGATGCATCAATATGACTCTTTTTTTCCTTCATTTCTTGACTTTGAAAAATTCATAGAAATTCTCTTAAATTCTCCAAAAAAGAGCCTTCAAATTATTTTTTTTAAAAAGGCTTCAAATTCTTTAAATTTCACATTTTTCTTTTAAATAATGTTTCCAAAAATCCTCCAAAAAATGCAATATTTATAAAAAAAAATTATGATTCATTCTGTTTGCATTTAATTATGATCTTAGAGTTCAACTATATTTGTGCTTATATGCTTAACCCCTACAGTCCCAAGGCCATTTTTCTATCAAAAACCACTCAAAATTGCCATTTTGGCTGCGTTCACCCAAGCATACAAAAAAAACATTTTTCTAGAATCTAACTGTAGGATCTTGTACTTCACTTGTCAAAGATCATGTGGCAAAATTTTCATGAAGTTTGACCATATAGATTGGAAGATATTTGCATTCAAAGTTGAAAAAGAAAGTTTTTTTGAACACTGACCTGCAATTTTAGATGACTTTGACCGCCATTTGTGGAAATTTTTTGCACTATAGACTTTGAACTTATAATTTTTTATGTTGAAGATGTAAGTTGAAAGTATACCCAAAAAAATTCAAAAAAAAACACTTGATTTTCATTCTTTAAAAAATTGTTAAGTAGAAATAAGTCCAAGATTGAAAAAAAAACTAAATCGTTAATAGCTCTTAGATGGGATTAAATACAATAGTCCCAATGGTGAGATTGTTTTAGCAAGCAAACACAACATTCTCAAAAAGAAATTATAAAAAATTGTGAAAATTGCATTCAAAAATGAATTCTACAAGTTATTTTTTCAAAAAGATGCTTAAATTGTCTGAAAAACAAGCTTGTCCATAACTTGCTCATTATTAGTCCAAATAAAATGAATCAAAGCTTCACATGTAGACAAAAATATAAAGTTTCAGAGAAAAAAAAATTAAAATTTATTTTGACTTTTTGCAAAAAAATTTGTGTTGCCCACTGAGTTCAGTTTGAGGCTTTTTGTAGTATAACTTTTGCTCTCGGGCACCAGTTGAAATAAAGATTATACTCCCACAAAGCTAATCATTTTTTCTATCTTATGGAAAAATTTCAAAAGGTTTCACTCAAAATTGAGCCCGTAGATACCTGCCCAAAATCTGATTTGTTCCCCAAGGAGACAATGGGATTTTAGGGGTTAAATGAATTGTTCTTTTTAGAGTTCTACCTTAGTCGCAAATTGCAGTGTTCAACATGTGACTTCTGAAACACAAGGTTAGGATTAATTGGTATTATGCTATACGAGCAGGGGTGCCAAAAATAAAAAACTTGCGGACCTTTTGAAGGCTGAAATTTTTTGTAATGATAAATTTCTTAGAAAGAAAGAAATTTCTACTCCTATCAATGTGATTGTCAATTGTGACCGAGGAACCTTGTCCAACCTTAGCTATTATTCCTTCTCTGCAACTTTAACCCATTACTTCTTAAGGACCATGTATTCAAATTTCAAATAATAGATGAATGCAAACACATTCCAAGCATACAAAAATGCAATTTTGCATTCACCAATTTATTTGATGATTCTTGAGTTGGTTCTTTAACATTTGTACAATATAGATTTGAAAGACTTTGCTTTTCAAATATTCTATAATTCAAAGGATAGATGTAGATTTGAATTCCAAAAGTAATGTTTTCAATTCAAAAATGATCATGCGGTGTCCAAAATGATCCTGATGACTTGAGTAAAAAAATAAAATAAAAATCTTGAACTTAATATTTTGAATTTAAAGGAAAAAAATCTTGTGAAAATTACAGATATTCAATCTACTATGGATTTTAAGAGGAATTTTCAATTCTTGACTTCACATTCTATTGAATAATATTGGTTTGTAAGCTTGTTGATTTAATAGTATGGATATGATCCATTGATCATAATTTACAACTATTGTTTGAGAACAATCATTAAATTATTCATCTAGATTGAATTTTACAATACTTCTTCACAATATTGGAGATTTGGACTACCCCTAGTTCTTGAGGGGGTAAACTTTCATCATCACATTTTGAAAATACACTGATAAGTCAATTAAAGGGAATTCTTCTAACCTTTAATGTTAAAGATCAAGAAGCTATATTTGGAATCATGTTTTCTAAAGCAGTTTTGAAGAATTCTTATAAAGATTTCATTTAGTCCAAAACTTCTTCTTTTTTAATCAACACATGCAATTTTCTTCATTTAATCTAGTAGTCTAAAAAAAATCCCCATTTAAATTACTTTTTTTATTGTACTTGCAATAAAATGACAATTTTAAAGTGATAAATCTTTCGTTCTTAAAAAGTTAATCCTTAAATAACGCCATGGACGTTTATTGTCTGACAGATGACAAAGAATCCTTCTATGTAGGACAAAAGTGCCAATGCTCATCTTTGGAATTTTGTGTAAAAATGGAAGGTCTTGCACAATAGCTTAATTCCAATAAGTACTCTTGGATTTTTTTTAAGCAAATAATTTATATAGTATCCAAAAAGGATGGTTCCAAGATGACTAACCTATCCTTTAGGATTAATTTGAAATAAGAAGTCTACTACCATGATCATCCACCAAAATAAATTCTTCAATAAATGGATAGTTGAATTCTTAGTATCTATAAGAATCTTAAAAGTTATTCATTAGATACTTTAAGTTGTCTATAGCAGTTCTATGCTAGTCACCAACTTGCTTTATTAGGTATTTAGGACATCACAAAGTAGCCTTTCACCAATACATAGGAGACAAGTTTCAAAACTCTATCCCACATGAAAAGTTTGAGATTGGTGATCATGGTGTGAGATTCTATTGGGGATGACAATTTAAGTAGCATAACTAAAATAAATACACCATACTCATCCAACTACACTACAATAGGAATGCAAGGAAAAATGAAGATTGTCATATTAATAAATGCTTATTAAGCAAATGCAAGTGGTTGCATAAAATTTTGAGAGGCACAATCAATTAGCTATAAATTTTCAAATGCAAAAGTTGTAGGAAGTTACAAGTGTAATCTACGCAAATGTAATATCCCTCTAATGCAAACCAATACCAGGTACATGTACCTCATACAGAAATGATAGCATAATTTTCTTTTTCAATTTACCTCTTTGCTTAGGTAAAGTGAAGTACAGATGCACTCAGTATTATAATTTATTCATTGCCAGCAACTACTAAGCAATTGTAGATTACATTTTGCATACAACCGAAAAATAACAGAAAGGATCATCTTCTAAATATTCACTCTGGCCCGTTTCTGTGAGTGTACAATTCGCCAGCTAGTTAACTGACCTCCCACAAAGTCGTAGTGCATACCATATATCTGCAAGCGTCCATTGTGCAGGCGCTCTCGAATGAAGGGAAATGTCAAAAGATTGGCCAAGGAAAGATTGACCGCTTCCTGGTGAATCCAGAAAAAGGAGTAAAAAGTGCTGATTAGTATCAAAGTAACAAAGGTCAATCTTCACACAAAGCTAAATATTGTCAGAATCTGACCAAAACAAAGGGACTTCTACTCTAGTGGGAGCCATCGATACTGCGCACTTAATACCAGCATTGCAGCAACTGCTAAAATAACTACCGAGTACCTGTTCACAAAAACTGCATTGCTCTTCAAATGGCTTGTCTCCCAAAAGAGAAAGTGTCTTGTTCTTAGCTGGCATTCCAATTTTGACCCAGCTCCCGATGAAATCTCTGGCATGAGCATATGGAAACCTTGAGCAGAATACCAGAGGCACTGGCGCGCCCTAGTCTAGAGCTTCATGATAATCACTGTATAGATCACCCCAAATACCTTTGATAACAAGAACAGGAAACATTGTTGACGAGATTAGGATAAGGCACAATACCCTGAAAAGTCATCCCGGGACATGAGAGCTTTGATTCCACCACAGCTACTGTGGCCCATCACAATGATGTTTTCCACCTGTCAAATTTTGCCAGAAGGTAAATTAGAGTACAAGAGGTAGAATGAGAAGGTTCTTATTTGATGTTTGACCGGGGAGCAGACGGAAACCCTCATGGAATGACACCACACAGCACAGATGACAGCTCGGAATTGCAAATAATTCTACTGCGGCAACAGAAATCACATCAACGAAAACTTGCTGAAACAATCCTTCAAAAAGAAAAGTAGCAGGTTGAAGTGGAGCACTTATTCCGTATTCTTACATTCAAGACAGTGACCGCATACTCTATTGCAGCGCTTGTTCCGTGGTGTTGTCCCTGCAGAAAAACAGTGGCACCGCGAGAGTCGTGATCAACTCATTAACTTTATGAAGAGCTAAGATAGAATACAAGAAAAAAATCTTCCTTTGAAATAGTCGAATCAAGAAAACTGAAATTCTATTGATACAAATTAATATGCTAATTGTCATAATTACTCAATAAAATACCTCTCGCTTAATCAGAGGAGCAATACGAAATGTCATATGAAGGATCTGACAACCTCATATGTTACTTTTATTCGACTCTGGAGCATATCCATTTCGAAAATTTTGAGCCACTGGCTCAAATATGACAACGAGCACTGTATCTTACAGGTCTCAAGAATTGATTGAACACAGAAAATTAGTATTATTACCGATCCTTCGCACGGAGGAACCAAGTTGGCAACATTACGGACGATAAATGCCTCACCAGCCTCAAGTCCATGAAGCATTGTTGGACAGACACGAGAATCAGCGCATGTGATCATCATCATCTGCAACACCAAAAATATAGCGGTTAGCATCATGCAAAATTTGAGAAAATAGTCAGAAGTCGGCATTCATGAGCTGACCGGAGCACAAAATCTCAGAAATTAATTGATTCCTCGATCGTACCTCGAGCACTCTAGGCCAAGAACCACGCCAAAAATAATTCACTCAACCACTTGCACACATCATCTAATAACAAGGCAAACCAAAATTTAACCTCACTGTAAATAGCGTGCATGGGCAAGTGAAACCAGATTGAAATTTTTGCAAAAGTATCACAAGCAGAGTATAAACCTTTGGCTCTTGTCCATCTTTAAGTTTATCGTACAGTTCTGGTTTCTGTCTGCACACATCAAAAGCCAAAATTATTGGCAAAATATTAAAGCTTTCTGGACTGAAGAGTACTCTAATACAAACTTGGATGAAGCTAGTAATGAGCTAATCAGGGTTCTTATAAAGGAAAGGAAATTTTATCGGTAAGTATTCAACAAAGCGCATCTACAGCCATGGTGGCATGGACACGTCTGGGCACAAAATTATGTTTCTGGTAAAATTTCCATCAACAAAACCGGTTGAAAGCACAAGCTTACCGGGATGGATTGAGCTACTTACCTGAACACTCCGTCCTTGAAAGTTTTAAAGCCAGTTATGAGCTTCTCAATTACATCGTTGTTTCCGTCAAAAGTGTGATTCTCGTCAACCACAACGTGATCAGTCAGCTCGTAGCCGTCTTTAAGAATTTCTCCCAGCCCGTGCGGTGGCCCGGCCTTGGGCACGGCAAGCTGATCCATACTTCGTCGATTGTTCAGTTAAGGTCCTTGATGCTGGACGCCTAGGATATTCACAAAACACAACGAGGATCTTCTGGCGCAATTCCTCTCAATTCACTTCTGGGGCTAAACTGCACGATCCAGGAGTCCCTGTAGAAAATTTTGAAATCTATATCACTGAATTTCACGGGTACAAGGTCTTGATGCAAATTCAAGTTGTAGTGAAATAGATCTATAGGCCGAATTCTTAGCATTACCCTACCTTTAGAAATAAGTAATGTCTAGGCCTAGAACTATGTTCAAGAGCAAGAGAAAAGAAAGATTTCTACGATACAAGAAAAACATATCCACTGCTTCGACCTGAATCAAGAGCTTTTCAATCCGCAGGGGAAAGAAAATTAGGCGAATAACCTCTCAAGCAACATACTGCATGATCGCTATGAGCCAGTAAGCTTCATACTCCTCTGACAAGATGTAAAGCTCAGTATACATAGCCCTCTAAGAGAACAGAACTCCCTATGCGGTCCACAAAATGAAAACAGAGGCATTGGAAACACAGCTATGGAGACCCGCTCAAATTAACACTCGTCGATCAAAAAACGTTGCAGATGAGAATAACAACAAGCAGCTCAATAGATACGATGAAAGAAAATACTCGCACTCACCGATCCCTTCCTTACACAAAATTAAGCAGCGCTGAAAGAAAATACTCGCACTCACTGATCCCTTCCTTACACAAAATTAAGCAGCGCTGATAGCGCTATGGTGACGATTGCGCTATAGAGCTGGATTACATAGTTTCACCTCCTTAAGGCACGGATCTGTCGCTGTTAAAAGGCTCAAAAGACTGCAATGTCTCAAAAACATCTTCTGCGGACGGCTCTCTCCATGCTCGTCGGGAAGCGGGAAGGACACAGGGGATACTCTCAAATAGTACTGCAAATCACAACAATATAATGCAAAAAATAAATAAGTAAAGGAATCCCGTTGCATCCACTCCGTCCTGTCACGACTCACGACGGCTGTTAGCGAATGTCCGAAATGGTGTAGGTCCTCAAGCGGAGGACGAATCGAAGCAGACGCTTCGAGAAGGTTTCAACGGAATTAGGTCCAATTGTAGCTCAAAGAGGTCAACGACAGTAAGTGTAGGATTGGGTATCGGCTTTAGAGCATCCCCACCAGGGTCCTGCACCCCTAAAATTCAGTGGGGAGGTCAAGCCCAATCTGGTGTAGGGGAACATATAATTAAGGTAAGAGTATCTCCTGCGGCCCTCTTGGTTTGACCCTGCCAAATGGGCTTTGGAGGGAAGAGTGGCAAAATCAAAGTGAGCGGGGTTGGAAAAGGCTCTTGCAGACCGAAAGAAGAGGGCCAGCAAATGATGGTGCAGAGCCAATGGGGAAAGCTTGCGGCTTTCCCGAGGCAACTTTCTCATTAATTTAACCCTTGACTTGCCAAAACACGGAACTCGATGACAAAGAGGGGCCTCATAGGGTCCCTATAGAAATGGAAATTCTAGTGCAGTAGAGCCAAAATTGAGAGGCCCCGCACCTCTACATCCTTGTCTACAATGCTGTTGGGGATTGGATTTCCCTCGGCCGCTCAAAACTTCCTTGACAGGGGTATTTGAGCGGGCTGCAGGAGATGTTCTAAACCAACCCATTGTAGTCAAATGACCCATAGTGGACACCTAATTACCCCATGACAGTTTTTTTGGCCACAATCAATGTCTAACCTGACACCAATGGAGTGATTAGTGACCTCATTAGGAACACTTGCTTTTTCAGTGTAAATCATTGCAAGAAGTCACTTTTCATAGCCTTCTACATTAGAAATTATTGGGACCACTTTAGGTGATTAAGAAGAGCATATTGGGTACAATTTTTGTTGGTTATGGAGTAGACTACTGACTCTTTTGGACAGATCACTTCAGAATTCCGTAACAGATTCACACTTTGTTTGAAAAATACAATTTCAATTGCTCTCACTATTTCTCCCACTTGTCTTCATGTGGGAAAAAATCTGAAAACTTTCAGCAACAGCATAATGGTAGACTCCAAGTTTGACCACAATGGGCTAGTTTACCTTATACACGCAAAACTCAAAATCACTTCTTTGTATACCAATGACATATTCAAGCTTCTTATAGGGGGTAGGTACACCTTCTTTGCTCCCTGTCCATTCTTTGAAGAATGGAAACATGGTGGGTTAACCCTTAACCCCTAAAGTTCCTTGACTATGTTCTCACCAAAAATGCTCCAAAACTGCCATTTCTAGCACAAGTACCAAATTTTTGAAAAATATCATTTTTGGACACATGTAACTGTAGGATCTTGTAGTACTCTAGTTTGGGAATGTGTGGAAAAATTTTCAAAAATTTTCATCGTCTAAACTGGAAGTTATTAGCATTTGAAGTGGCAAAAGTCCTTTTTCTAGCCTTGCAAAAAATCGAGCAGTTGCACTTCACAAGGTCAGATTATTATGAAAATAATTCTTAAATGGTTGTGCTTCTTTGGATTCATTCTTCAGAGCAAGTTGGCTACACGCTTGAAAATTTTCAGATTATTGCAATTGTACAACATATAGGAAAAAAATAGTAAGTAGAAAGAAGTAGAGAATGGTTCAAAACACTAAATTGTTAAGAAGTTAATTATGGAATTGAAAATTGCCAATTCCAATGGTTGCAATGTTGTAATAAACATTCTAAATCCTGCAATTTTATTTCTTTTGAAAAATATTAAAAATTGAGTGAAATAAATGGCTTCAAAGTTTATCTTAGAGTAGACAATCCATAACTGCCCGCAAACTAAAAATCCTTGTAATGTTTGACTCATTGATCAAAATGGAATGATTCAAAGCTTTCTATGTATATATAAATCTAATAAACCAATTTCAACTTTTTATTTTTGAAAAAAGTGATTTTTCCTGATCTGCCTGTACTACCCGATTACAAAAAAAAGTAACATACTAGGCCATAACTTTTTACTCGTATTTCCAAATGTCATGAAATTTGGTGCATATGAAAGATAGTCCTTGTCCCCACCTTCTGTAAAAATTTCAGCCCAAAATACGCAAATCTCCAATCACACGTACCTGTCCAAAATTTCTATGTTGCCAAAGAACGCATGTTGGTCCTTTAGGGGTATTGTCGGCTCGGCAGACATTTGGGATTTTTCTTCTATCTTGTAACTACTTCTACTTAATAATTTTTTAAAGAATGATATTTAAGTTTGTTTGTTTTATTTATTTTTTCCTAGACTCTCAACTCAATTCTCCACTACAAAGATTTAAGCTCAAAACTCTATAGTGCAAAAAATTTAAGTTAAAGATGTTAAAGTCAAAAAATCTAGTCCCGCAATGTGCTGAAAAACTTGTTTTTTTTCACTTTAAACGCAGATATCTTGCAATCTGTGCGGTCAAAAATTCTGAAATTTTTTCCACACACTCTCAAACTAGTTAGGTGTAAGATCTTACGATTAGATGTGAAAAAAAACATTTTTCAATTTTTTTTACTTTTTGCTATAGAATTGGCAATTTTGAGTGTTTTTTGGCACAAAAAGGGCCTTGGTATTTTAGGGGTTAAGGTTGGTTTGCCGCTAGCTGAAAATACTATTTTTGCAAAGCCTTCATGACATCCATTATTCTCTTACGGAAGTGAATAATGGGTGTGGCAAAACCTTTGCAAGTGAATTTTGTAATTCGGCATTCCTTGCTTTCACATGTGCCCCTTGCTTCTCTTGCAATTTTGCAAGTTGGCTTGCATACTTTTAGTTTAGGTGAATCCATTCTTTAGAGAAATCTTCCAAACGACACAAAAGGAGGGGTTGCACCTTCTTCACCCGGAATTGCTCCCATTGGCTCCTATTTTCTCTCACAAACTTCTCATTCTTTTGCAAAATTTGCTTACCAAAAAAGGTGTGACTACCCTAATATGAATCATGATAGTAATGTAGTGGTAATTTATTGAACATCAACGGTGAAGAAGAGCATTCCCTATCTCCATATTTGTTCCCCCCTTCATTCAGATGGGGATGGAAATAGGGAAAAATTGGCGGGAATGCTCTAAATAAAGCTCCTTGAAAATACATGCACATGCGGTGGTGTAATTTCAAAGGGTTGGTTCTCAACCCCACGTGAAGCGTTAAAGAATGAATTGTATGGCCATGGAATGAACTTCAAAAATGCGTTGCTTCATATGCTCCATTTTTTTTGTATATTTCAATAAAATTTACTTCAGTTTAGTTTTTAGAGTACAATCACATGTTCTCTAGAATTCCTAAAATCTTCAAATTCTTTTTGGAAAATTGTGAATCTTTTGTAATTTTTAAAGAAAAAAATTCATATCAAATATAAAATATGCTTGAAGATTATGATATTTTGCAGCATTGGCATATATTGTAGAGGGTATTGTCCATTGAAGAGGGATTTATGGCAAAAATGGTCCAATGAAGAGGGGCATTTTTTTGCCATAAATCCTAATGAAAAGAGGATTGCTCAACCAAAAACACCAATGGGGAATGCAATAATGATTGACAATTGAGCAAATGTGATATTGATCATTTGTTAGGGCAAACGGGAAACCCATAATCTTTGGTTATGACAATTTTCTCCACTAGTCTAGCTCCAATAAAGGATTATGGTAAATAATTTGCCCAAAAAATGAATGGTGCATTTTTTGGCGATGATTTCATAGTGTAGAATATTGTGGTGTTAGCCAAGGTTCCATGTAATTTAAAAACTAGAAAATCAACAAACTATGGTTATAGGCCTACTGTTTGAATTGTAATAAAATATTGAATTTTTGAATTTTTGAATTTTCAAAATGGAGTAGAAGCTAGACTAAATAAGCTTCATTTCATTAGTTGAACTTAGTTTCAAAAAAGATAATTTCCATGCTTAAAATTTGGATCAAGAACATATAAGGTAGGAATGGCCAAAATACACTAGAAAAGCATCTCTAGAGATCTATATTTTAGTATCTTCTTCTATGAAAAATTCAATAATATCTTCATGTGAGAATATTCACCATCATGTACCAGAAACAAATTCAAAACACTCTTTGAAATAATTTGGATGAAAAATTGCAATTTTATATTATCTACCAATCATTCAAAATCATCTAGAAGCCACTATGGCATACTGTGGTCCTTTTAGGATTAATTATGAAGCATGTAATAATGCACAACATTGTTACAAGTGGTGCAACAATGTTATGTACTATTATGTGGAAAGGCCTCCCAACAATGGATTTTGCTTTTTTACTCAAACTACTTTATATGGTATCTTTGTAGTTGAGTGCTTAATGCTCACTATAAAGTTCAATAAAGCTGGCCATTTTGTGTATATTTTTGTGAAAGTTTGCATTGGATACATTCAAACTAAGGGGAAATATTGTAGTCTTTGAAAAAAACAAAATAAAAAATTCAGTAGTATTGTCTTCCCTCCAATGGAATGATGTAGAATATTTCACATCCTTTCATTCCTTTGATGATATGATGTGAAGTATCCCACATCTAATTAGTAACTAAAAGGACACGTGTCACAAAGTGTCAAAAATTTGACTACAATTCAGCTATGTTACAAATGCACACTAATCGTAAATCAATATCAAAATAAGTTTTGGCACTTGTAAATAAACTTCAAAAAAAATAGCATCAATGAACTCTACAACTAAATTCCCTTACTTTGCTTTTAAAGCCACTTATAAAATGAAAAAGACAAGCTTTTTATATACATGTGGGGTGGTTGGAGGTAAAACAAACCATGTGGGATATGTAAATTACAATTAGTAGGAACTCAAACGCTCATAATTAAGTCAAAAGCAAGAACCATGTTTGAAGTAGATATTTCATACTTCATTTAGGCAATAGAGGAATAATTTTCTTCAAAAAATTTGAACTATGTAAAGTTAGGAATTCAAGTTAAAATTTGAATCCAAAAATTAGTTTGAGATTTCAAGCCTCCAATCAAAAGTTATGGACAAAATTCAAACTGAAAATGTTCCTTCCAACCCTTCTCTAAAATTTGTCCATAACTTTTGATTGGAGGTTTAAAATCTCAAATGGACTTTTGGATACAAAATTTAAATTGATTTCCTACTTTTATTAGTTCAATTTATTTATTTTAATTACTCTAATGTGCTTAAATGAGGCTTGAAATTTGACTCCAAACATCATTTTGACATTTTGACAAAAAGCAGTCAAGCTCTTATCTTCAAATTAATCTCATACCTTGAGGATTCATGATGAACAATAGATTTCAATATAAAATTGGGGTATCTACCCTCCATTCCTACAAATGTCAATAAAGCAATCCCTTCATTTTACCATCAAATTTTCTTTTTGATGTTAGATGGTTAAATGTCATTGGTATTTGTTCTTTGGACTTTTGGCAAACAATTATTTGTTGATTTGTTTGTCTGGTTCTATAATTAGCAAAAAGAATAGAGCACACCATAAATGTATTGCCACTATTTGGGTACTGAAGCTCACATTACTTCTCTATGATGTGTGGATGATTTTTGTGGATGAGGACTCTTGAGAGAAAAAGGCAAACTTTCTCAAAGGCTACTGAATGTTAGGAATAAATAAGATCAAAACTTGGAATGTTTTCATTTAGTCAAATTAAATTATAAAGGTTATTTGCACAAGCACATTTTTCATTACGTGGAATTGAAGAATCTTTTTCGGATCATGTATTAAATTTCTCATTATTGAGTTTATATATATATATTATAAATGTCATTGGTATTTGTTTCATCTGTGTCGATACTCATAAATCACTTCGTCACTCAAGCAAAGACTGCTACCGTACAGGTCTCTACCCCCAAAGACGAAATCAAAAGCACTGCTGCAGCAGTTGTGGGGTGGGGTGGCAGTCACAATCGGTGCAGCTTCATTCATTTCGTACGTACTTTGGTGCACTTAATTATTTGATGATTTCCACACTTTCTAATGACTAATGTGATTCCAAGGAAGCAGCAAGGCATCTTGTCTGTGCACCAAAGACTGCGATGGAAAACGATTTGGACCAAACCAACGTACCCTAAAGGAAGCGGAGTTGGTGGGGTTGGTATGGCACCGTGCGGTGGTGGTCAATAGGGCCTCGCACTTGGGGTGGGGTGGGGTGCGGGCTGCATCCGACCCCCAATGGCCAAGGGCGGCCCCCACCCCCCACGGCCAATTACCCCCTTTTGGTTTCTCACCTGCCCACGCCCCGGAGGGTGAAAATCCAAGGAAGCTGCATATTGACAGTATTTTGTTGCTGCGGAAGAGTTTTAGGATTCATTTCTTTTTGCATGTTTATGTTTTTTCATAGTTTTTAGGTTGATAGTACTTGAATGTGTTGTGGAGAATTTAAATACTAGTTTCTGGGACTTCCATTTTGGATTAGGGTTTAAATTTTAAAAGTTTTTCTAACTTGCTAAGATTTTCCTAGCAATAAATTAAAAAAATATATAAATTTGTGAGAGCTTTGTTAACCCCTAAAGATTTTTGACTATGTTTCACCAAAAAACGCTCCAAAACTGCCATTTCTAATACAAGTACCAAATTTTAGAAAATAAACATTTTTGAACATATGTAAATGTAAGATCTTGTAGTCTGCTGATTTGAGAAGATGTGGAAAAAATATCAAAATTTTCCACCATGTGGATTGCAAGATATTAGTGTTTGAATTGAGAAAAATCTTTTTTTGGCCCTACAGAAAATTGGGCAGCTGCACTTCATAAGGTCACATTTGTATGAAAAAATGTCCAAAATGGTGGTTACTCTTTGGAAGTCAAGCTGGCTATATGCTTGAAAATTTTAGATCATTTAAAATTGTACAACACATAGAAAAAAAATTAATTATAGAATTGAAAAATGCCAGTTTCAATGGTCGTAATGTTGTAATAAACAATCTACACCTAGTGATTTTATTTTTTTCAAAAATATTGAAAATTGAATTAAATAAAGGACTTCAAAGTTCATTTTAGAGTAGTGATTCCATAACTACCCGCAAACTAAAAGTCCTCATAATTTGCATCTCATTAATAAAAAAAAGAATGACTCAAAGCTTTCTATATATATATATAAATCTAGAGAACCAGTTTAAAATTTCAATTTAAAAAAAAAATGATTTTTTAAGAATTTTTTGAACTGCCCACCGAGCATTGAAAATCACATATCATACAATAACTTTTAAACCATGCAGTCAAAAGTTATGAAAACTGTTGGGCCTTAAAGTTACTCCTCGGAAAAATGTTGTATGAAATTTCAAAGAAAAAAAATAAAAACTCCGCACGTAGTGAGGCCCAAAAATGCTATGTTCTCAAAAAAGCATGTTCAATGCTTTAGGGGGTAAACAATATGAAGCCCTATTTTCGTATTTCTATTAGTGATGACATAAGTTTGTAATTTTGATTGTAACTAATGAATTTGAAAACAATTTACAATGACTTTGAAAATGGTGAAAAGGCTTACCGCATGCGGTAAACCCAAGCCCGTACGGGTTGGCCCTCAAGGTTCGTGGGTGAAAACCCGTTGGGCTCCTTCTGTCCCAACCCAACCTTTCCGGCCCTCACCTAGGATCCCAAACGCAGCCATGAGGGCTCATGTGCGAGGCCTTGATGTGTGGAGAGGGAGAATTCACCATGCTATTGATACGGGTTGTTGCCCGGTCTACCTTGTCATTTAGTCAAATCAATGCTTTATCGGTTTAGGAAGTGCCCAACAGTTTAAAGGCCTGAGTTTGGTCGGCAAAAGAAGCACTATAAGACAAGAAGATCCCATCAATTGCCTTGCCGGCATCGGTGAGCAAAAAAGGAAGGAATTCGTGTTTCACCGATCATTGGTGGACAACTCCATTGGTGGAGATTGGTCTACCTTGGAGGAATTCAATATGTGGGCTATTTCTACTTGCTCTCTCCCCACCTACTGGTCCGCATGGAAGGGACAATTGCGCAAGTTGACCTTGTAGCTCTCCTTGCCAAGTTTGCTCGCCTAACTCACATGGAAGGAGGCCCTAAGTTGCGTGGCAGTGAGACATTCATATTATGAACACTCTTATCACTGCTAAGGATACTCGTAGCCCCTGGCAATCCTTAACAGGGAAGCAAGGCATTTTCTCTTATTGCATTCCTTGTAAGTTTGATGCTATATTTAACTACTTTTGGACTTCTGAAAGTCCATAATTAATAATGGTCTTCAACAGAAAAAAATTGATCATCAAGAGATAGTGCAAAGCATCAGGAGATCTATCCAAAACATCCAAAGATCTATACAAACATCAAGAGATTTGTACAAACATCGTGGGATCCCACGATGTTATCATCGTAAGATCCCACGATGTTTTGTCCAGAATTCATTCAATAGTCCAAAAGTAGTTAAATGTGAAATTTTGAGTAGTGAGTGGTGTTTGGATAGTCTTGAGATTCATGATTTTATGGACCCTCTGGATTGAATGCAATGTTGCTATGTTCAATGATGTTCTGTGGCATCTAGCCAAACAGGCACAACGCATTTGGCTTGACATAATAGATTATGGTAGGGTGGAAGGGGAGGCTACTGTAAATTTATTGTGAGGTGCCTAGACCAATCAAAGACCCGCATTGGGCTGCTATGAAAGGAGATGGTGTTGCCATGGGCTCTTTGTTGAGATGATCGAGTCTCAAACTCATCGGGCTCTCTTCGATCCTTGGTGCCGCCAGGCGCCAGGGTCTCCTTGTCTAGTCTCTCGTATTTTAGTATTAATACAATGACCCACCCCAAGCTGCTTGCGGTTGGATGCTTGTTCTCTTTTCCCTTGCAATAAAGGTTCTTTTGATTTGTGTCATAAAGAAAGGAAAAGAAAAGAATTGATGATGCAATATATTTCCTTTGTCTCTAAACAAATCCGTGGTTTCTCATGGGGAACTAAACTATGGGAATACTATGGATTTATTTTAAGACAAAGGGAATACTTGATTCAAGAGTTTTATTAGCCCAAAAAAAGAATATCTGAATGAGACAAAATATTGGACAAAGTATTGTAAAGACAATTATTACTTATTAGTCCTTCACCCCTAAATGTCCCAGGCACCAAATTAATTCTAATGGCGATAATCCCTAAAGTTCCTTGACTATATTCTCACCCAAAATGCTCCAAAACTGCCATTTCTAAAACAAGTCCTAAATTTTTGAAAATATTATTTTTGGACACATGTAACCATAGGATCTTGTATTACTCTAGTTTGGGAATGTGTGGAAAAAATTTCAAAAATTTCCATCGAGTAGATTGGAAGATATTAGCATTTGAAGTGGCAAAAGTCCATTTTTGGGCCCTGCAAATAATCGGGCAGCTGCACTTCATAAGGTTAGATTATTATGAAAGACAAAAAAAAAATGTTTGTGCTTCTTTGGATTAATTCTTCAAGTCAAGTTGGATACATGCTTGAAAATTTTCATATTATTTGGAACTGTACAACATATAGAAAAAAAATAGTAAGTAGAAAGAAGTAGATAATGGTTCAAAACACTAAATTGTTAAGAAGTTAATTATGGAATTGAAAATTGCCAATTCAAATGGTTGCAATGTTTTAATAAACAATCTACATTCTACAGTTTTATTTTTTTGAAAAATATTAAAAACTGAAATTAAATGACTTCAAAGTTTATTTTAGAGTAGGCAATCTATAACTGCCCACAATCTAAAAATCCTTGTAACGTTTGACTCATTGACCAAAATGGAATCATTCAAAGCTTTTTATGTATATATAAATCTAATAAACCAATTTCAAATTTTTATTTCTGAAAAAAGTGATTTTTTCTGATCTGCCCGGACTGCTTGAGTTGAGAAACAAACAACATATTAGGCCATGATAACTTTTGACTCATATTTCCAAATGTCATGAAGTTTGGTGCATATGAAAGATAATCCTTGTCCCCACCTTCTATAAAAATTTCAGCCCAAAATATGCAAATCTCCAGTCACACGTACCTGCCCAAAATTTCTATGTTGCCAAAAAACGCTTGTTGGTCCTTTAGCGGTCAAAACTTTGAAGTTCAATTAAACATTACTAAGTTATTATTTTTAGTAGTTTTCCTAGACAAATTTTTTCTTAAGTCTAGTTTAGCATCAAAAATCCAATTTTTGAAAATGAATTACTATGATTTTTCCATTTAAGATCTTGTACAAGGGTGTCCATTGCCAATCTTGATTTTCTAATGTTGAAGGCTCTTGGAAATGAGCTTCAAATACACTAAAATCTTGAAATAAAAATCACATTAAAAATTCATTTTAAATATTTGTAGAGTAGATTTTGAGAATCCAAAAATTGATTGGGGTAATGCACGTTATATTCTTAACTTTGTATTTTTTTGGTGACCTCAATTTTAGAGTTGACTTGTGAAAGAAGATTGAAAGACTTCAAATAAATTTTGCAATTTTAACACCGTCATGAAGAAACATTATAATCTTTCAATTCGTAAGTGATATTGTTGTATTTTCTTTTCCCACATGATCTCTAACATGTCTATTTTGATTTTGTATGGTTACAATTCAAAAAAATTGATAAAATATATCAAAATGTTGGATTTTTATTCAATTTAGATCAAATTCCAATAAGCTCAAAATTGAAAGGTTTGGGCATGTAGGGGCAATAGGGGCCATATCTTTGGAAGGAAAAGGCCCCTCATGACCACAATAGTCACCAAAACACTCTAATTACTAGACCAACATGTACATTATTTGTTTTTGCAATTGACAAGTGAAGCCAATCTATTGGACCTTTTATCTCCACCACATCCTTACAAGGTTAACCTTTAACAATCCTAAAGTCAATTTTGGCCCCTAATGATAGTAAAAAATGACAATTTATTTGAGAGAAATGTTCAAACAAATTTGTCTTGTAAATTATCTATTGTTATTTTTTCAACTGAAGAAGATGTTGAATCCACTAATCATCTTATAGTATATATTGGTCACTTCAACGTTTTACTCTTAAAAATGATATTTTTGAATTTGAATCTAATTCATTAAATAAAATTGATCAAAGTCTACTTTCTATTTCTATTTAAAATATTTAAAAAATCCTGAAATTAAATGTTTTATTATGATTTGAATTCTCTACAACTGATCACATTCTTTTGAGTTTTTAATTACTAATATATATGAAATTTGGTTTACACTATGATCTTCTAAACTATTTTGTAGACCTATTGTTGTTATGCACACCTAGTAAGGAAAGTGGAGAGAGATAACTTTGATCCTTTTGAATGCCAATATAAATGAAGTGCACATTCATTCCAAGTTCCCATACGACAATGCATGCATATCATCAATAAATTTCCCTTTACTTTACATTCATCAAAACCAATGTATTGAAGTATGCTACCTCAAAAAGTTTTTAATCTTTAAAGATCTCACCTATTCATTAGATCAAAAACAAGTTGCACAAGCTTCGTCACTTGGATTAAGGTCAACTAGCCTATTATTATCCGGATTAGCAATTTGGATATCTTGTGCAATGTACTTATTGTTGCTTGTATTTTTCAAAGAAAGAACTAGTCAAGTGGACTTAAATATAAATGGATCCATATTAATTAAATAAGAACTGAAATTGATTTGAATTTTCAAATATGTTTGGTGCAAAAATATAAAACTATCAATATGTGGGGCTCATGACCATCTTAGAATGGTTCAAGATTAGTGACCCGCCACCCTAATCTCGTTTGGTCAATACTTTAAAAGCACAAATTTAACATTTTAAATCACTTCTTTTATTTTCCGAAGCTACAATTTGTTTTGACAAGCATTTATTCACATTTTTATCAACCTTGAATTGTTAATAAATAGATATAAATTTGATATCATTATCTAACAATAACACTAAAGAAAATGAATTATACACTAAAAAAATGGATGACGCCTACTGTGCAAATGGGAGGATCTAGTAGATGTCAAAATTGGGTGACAAATGCTAATAGGCTAATGTACCTTGCCTTGGTTTTTGTGTGTCAATACATAATCATACAACTCGACTCACAACAACAAAAATTCCCCAAAGACCTACATTTAGACACATAAAGTAGAACAATCTATTGTGGCTGTAATTAATAGAAGAGGCTGTTAAAATATACAAAAATGACCTATGATTTTTTACATGTGGGGTTAGGTTTACAAAACTACATAGGAGTTTAAAAATTGAAGGCACAACGTAACTTTATGAGAATTTTTGAAAGTGTCTAAAGATAAACATTGTGTTTTAGGCAATAATTAAGGCTATAAGGCGACTACATAGTCTCTATTATGATGCTTGGGCATATCCATTGCCCCAAAAGATGATATCCAATGTGAAATGTTGGTCTTTGCACCTTTGCGAACATTCAATCTTTTCAAACTTACACCATCTACTCTAGAATTAATGCCCAATTTTGGAAAATCTAATAATAAAAAAAGGCATATTTTTTTTTCAAATAAGTATTTTTAAATTTTATTTATTAGAAAATTATTAACAAAAACTGTGACTATATTAGAGATTTAGAGTCATTGTATAGGTACCCACTATGGCTCATTTGTCCACTTCTTGGGACATGGTTGCATTCATCAATTGTTTGAATTTTGAATATTTGGCCCTTTAGGGGTTAAACTTAGAAAGATAGAAGGCTTTGTGTTTTTTTGCAAATAATAACATTGGCAAAAGGATCTATCTTATTTCTATATGAAAAAGGCATTGGAAATAATATTTTTATATGTGCTTACATGCGTAGACAATTGACTTGCATTGCATATATTACATTGAAAATAATTATTTGTATTCTTAACTCCTAAAGGACCAACATGCATTCTTTGGCAACATAGAAATTTTGGGTAGATACGTGTGATTGGAGATTTGCATACTTTGGGCTGAAATTTTTATAGAAGGTGGGGACAAGGAATATCTTTCATATGCATCAAATTTATGACATTTGGAAATTTGAGTCAAAAGTTATGGCCTAATATGTTACTTTTTTTTTGTAAAATTATTTTTTTCAAAAATTAAAATCTGGAATTGGTTTATTAGATTTATATATATGTGGAAAGCTTTGAATCATTCCATTTTTTTTATCATTGAGTCAAACGTTACAAGGATTTTTAGTTTGTGGGCAATTATGGATTGTCTACTCTAAAATAAACTTTGAAGTCGTTTAATTCACTCAATTTTTAATATTTTTCAAAAAAAATAAAATTTTAGGCTGTGGATTGTTTATTACAACATTGCAACCATTGGGATTGGCAATTTTCAATTCCATAATTAACTTCTTAACAATTTAGTGTTTTGAACCATTTTCTACTTCTTGTATGTTGTACAGTTCCAAGTAATCTGAAAATTTTCAAGCATGTATCCAACTTGACTTGAAGAATTAATCCAAAGAAGCACAACCATTTTAGAATTTTTTTCATAGTAATTTGACTTTGTGAAGTGGAGCTGCCCGATTTTTTGCAGGGCCCAAAAAAGGACTTTTGCTACTTCAAACACTAATATCTTCCAATCTACCCGATGGAAATTTTTGAAATTTTTTCCACACATTTCCAAACCAGAGTCTACAAGATCCTAAGGTTACATGTGACCGAAAATGATATTTTTTTAAAATTTGGTACTTATGCTAGAAATGGCAGTTTTGGAGCATTTTTGGTGAGAACATAGTCGAGGAACTTTAGGGGTTAAAGGTAAGCCTCTCATATATTTTTGATGTTCAATAAGCTTGAAATTTATGAAATTTTGATGTATTTTTTTAAATTAAAAAGAAAATCTATGTTTTCTAAAGGTGCAAAAAACAATTACTTCCCATCTTCTTCTAAGTTTGAAATCCTGATACAATTATGGCAATCTTTGAATTTATAATAATCCCACTAGCAATGCACAATCCATGCATCTTCAAAGTCTCTAATACCATCATGTAGTGAATATCTTTGAGCATTACAGTAGTGATCTCTACCATTGGAAACTCTCATTTAGCAATGCCAACATGTTACATTGGTATACTCTACCTTGTTGCCAAGATAGCCAACATTATTACAAAATAGCTCAATATGCATTAACATTTTTAATAATTTGAATTTATACACATTGATATTTATTAAATCCATTCTTGTGAAATTAATTCAGTTGTGAATCTATTCAAAATAAAAGTCAATAATAAATATATGAGTACCAAATTTTGACAAATTGAATATATAAAATTGTATTGTGGCAAAGGGATTTACTTCAATTTGTTGTTTGAAAAATTTACTTTAGATTATAGTGAACAAATGCTTTGGTAGTGAGTAGGCTACTTCTCCACGGTTTTTTGAAGTAGATTGAATTTTGGCAGTGATTGTCAAATATCTCTTGATCTTAAAATCAATTTGACCTAGAGACCCGCCTCAATATAAATGATGTAATACTAGCATCCGCTGGAAATTTTAAAATATTAGATTGTATAACCTATTGGATAATCTTAATAAATTGTGAAATAAACTTGAAATTGCAATTTATACTAGATATACTTGGTAGTATAATTAAATTTTTTTAAAGTTGAAATTGCAACTCTTATTCAACAGGTTTTGGTAATAGAAAGAAAAAAGGCTTGATATTGCAATACATATGACATAGATGATGTTAGACATAAAAAGATTATTCTACTACACAAGAGCTTATTTTATTCCTTTTTAGTTAATACATAAAGTTTATTTTTAGTTGAATTCTATTCCATCTATTTCTAGATAATATTAGTGTTTTTTTTGTATCTGATAAATGAAATATCAATATTGTTCATAAAAAAAGGTAGTATTTAATAAAATTGAATGGATCCATCTCTCTCTCTCTCTATCCATATTTAAATTTTTTTTTTTTTTTTTTGTTACGTTGAGATCTTCCGGATTGTGCGGCCCCCATCCGTCCGCTTGGTACCGTCAGAAAGGTCTTGGCGAGGAGGGGTGCACAGGCTTGGTTTTGTGGCATTTGGACCTACGGTACGGAAGTTATTGAATTTTGAAGTATTTGTAGATCAAAAAAATTACTTTTACTTTGATTTTGGTCGCATTCTTGGTACCATTAGAAAGCTCTTGGCAAGGAGAGGTGACCAGGTTTTATTTTGTGGCGTTTGGAATGATGGTGTGAAATATACTGAATTTCAAAAAACTTATTATGAATTAGAAAATTAGAAATTTATTTTTACTATGATTTTGGTTGTGGCAAAGGCATAGGGCACACTACTATATATAAAATTGTCTCTTTAAAGGCAATGAAAGCATAAAGGTCAACATATTGATAAACTTTTATTAGAAAAATTATATGAATGTAACTATTATTTAAAAAATACTCAAATTTTCCTTATAATTATGTACCCACAATTTACTTTCTAAACTTTGTTGCGGAATCAGTTAGTATTTTTTCAATTATTGAATACTATTAATGGTTATCAAATATTATTAATTATATTTTTTTAAGATTTTAAATTGATGTCAATATAAATTTCTTGCAAGTAGTTGAATTATTTAATAAACTCCCACATTATAGTTGAAAATATAAAAAATAATGATAAATTTTTTTGGCTATTTGATTTTCTCTCCAAATTTTATTGAATTATTTATTTTATTATTGAACTACAATATTTATGGAATATAAAATTCAAATAGAATGCTAGCTTGTACATTTGTAATAATTATATTCTTCTTTTACAATCTATTATTTTTCCCGTTTTTGTCCAAGGAGGTTTTAAGAAAAAAGGTGTATGAAGGTAGTGATGAATATTATTTCACTCATATAGTGTTTGCTACTTAATCTTCTTTTCTTGTGCTGAGTGAACATGGATAAAATACAAGAAGAACATTAAAGACAAATTTTGGAATTCAACAAGTTTACGATAGCTTCCCTATAGTAGTCAATTATGTGCAAAATAATGCACTTAGTTGAGAGCTTTATAGCTTTAAGACAACTTAAATACAACTTTATTCAGTATAAATTAAAAATGAGACAAATAACAACTAGTATATTAAGGTGGAGGAAATGAACAACAACTCAATAACACTTATGTATGGATAGGACCCAAGTTTACGTTACAAAACAATCACAATAATACAAAGGTGCATGTATTGAAATCTTTATTTTGGAAGTGATAGTAGGTAAGCCCTTTCGCACGACAAAAATTATAAAATTATTGTACCTTCCTAGCATTTGACAACGTTACAATAATACAATGATTCCAACTTTTCTTTATTTCTTGTTTTTTTGCCTTATCATTGTAGCATCCTTTACTATGTAAGACCAAAAAGATCGAATCTAATGCCCTTGAAGCATGTTGGAATCAATTTCCATGCCTCTTTAGATATAACTTCAAAGGTTGAGTAATTATGGGGAGTCACAATAGCAACAACTTGTTTAATGAATCTTGAGACACATTACTAGTCCTTTGAGTCATGTAAAATCATTCAATGAGTTTCATAAAGAGAATCAAGCGGGTAATCAAGTTTTCCAATCAATGTACACCACATGTATCTTTCATCAAGTTGGAGGTACACTTTGGATGAAAGCTTTTTCTATAGTGGTTCTGGCAATTGTGTAATGAGTGTACTGCAAACAATTGAGGAGATAAGATATCTGAAGTACCTTTTGAAAACAGTCATTGAGGGTAGCCGTCCCGATAGCCTTTACTACGCACATTTACAAAATGTGTCCACTCAACTACCCAAAATTGAACATTCATGAACAATGGTATACAGGCTAGCATTACAAATATAGGATAAAAATAAGTATATTAAATTTCTAGTTTGTATACGTAACAAAATTAATCAAAAACTCTTCTGAATAAGTTTCACTCTATGAGCATTGAAATTAATGCAAAACATTGAAATATTAACATGGATCAGCTTAAAGAACCTAGCTTATAGAGTGCAACTTCCATCACCTCCTTGACTTCTTTTTCTTATCGTACAATGACTTTGCCTATCGTGTATTGCAAATAATCAATGAGATAAGATATTGGGAGTATCTTTTGAAAACAGACGCCAAGGGTAGCCTTCACTGCCACGTACCTAAAACGTGTCTATTCAATTACCACAAACTAACTTTTTATGCATGAATGATTATGCACAAAGGCATATGGACCAATCACTATCCCAATACTGAAGTTTACAACTGCTAAAGTCCCATTGTCCCATTGGGGGACAAATCAGATTTTGGGCAGGTACCTACGAGCTCAATTTTTTGTGAAACTTTTTGAAACTTTTCCATAAGATAGAAAAACTGATTAGCTTCGTGGGAATATAATTTTTATTTCAATTGGTGCCTGGGAGCAAAAGTTATACCACAAAAAGCCTCAAATTAAACTCGGCGGGCAGTACAATTTTTTTTGCAAAAAGTCAAAATAAATTTTAATTTTTTTTTCTCTGAAACTTTATATTTTAGTCTACATGTGAAGCTTTTGATTCATTTTATTTGGACTAATAATGAGCAAGTTATGGACAAGCTTGTTTTTCAGGCAACCTAAGCATCTTTTTGAAAAAATAACTTGTAGGATTCATTTTTGAATGCAATTTTTACAATTTTTTACAATTTTTTTGGAGAATGTTGTAGTTGCTTGCTAAAACAATCTCACCATTGGGATTATTGTATTTCAATCCCATCTAAGAGCTATTAACGATTTAGTTTTTTTTCAATTTTGGATTTATTTCTACTTAACAATTTTTTAAAGAATGAAAATCAAGTGTGTGTTTTTTGAATCTTTTTTGGTAGACTTTCAACTTACATCTTCAACATAAGAAAATTTAAATTCAAAGTCTGTATTGCAAAAAAATTCCATGTCAAAGTCAAAGTCAAAGTCAAAGTCATCTGAAATGGTGGTCAAAGTCATCTGAAATTGCATGTCAATGTTCAAAAAAACTTTCTTTTTCAACTTTGAATGCTAATATCTTCCAATTTATACGGTGAAATTTCATGAAATTTTTACCTATATGATCTTTGACAAGTGAAGTACGAGATTCTATGGTTAGATTCTAAAATTTTTTTTTAGTAGCCAAAATGGCAGTTTTGAGTGGTTTTTGACAGAAAAATGGCCTTGGGACTTTAAGGGTTAATGATGTGAAGATGAATTTTATGGATGAGGACTCGAGAGAGGAAAAGGCAACCTATCTTAACTCTCCTAAATGTTATGATTATAGATATCAATCATATATATATTCCAAGTGATTTAAGTTTATCATTTTATCATTTAAATCATAAATCTTATAGCAAATGTTTAAATTTTGCTATAAAAATATTTGTGGAAAAGTTAAAGAAAGAAATACCTACTTAGGCCTATGAAGAAATGAATTAAAAAAACAACTAAAATCACTTTAAAGAATACAAAAGAATACAAGTACTAAAATAACAATAATTTAAGGCAAAAATAAGCATCCACCAAGTATTGAATTCAGCAAGATATATAGAATATAAGAAAGCAAGATATAAATTGCCACTTACATAACCAAAGTAAATCAGCCAAATGAATATAATTAAATTTTAAAGCAAAACAAAAGTACAATCAAAATAATATAAGAGCATTCAAAATATATACAAAAATTAATGGAATTGACCATAGTCTTCATGACAAACTAAATAGATATGTTAGCTACAATTAAACTGAAAATGATGTAGATGGACAAGATGTAGATGGACAAGCATATTCAATTTTTCTAAATTGTAACATTTAGAAGATGAATAATGTTAAAACGAGGCTCTAATGAATTTTGAGTGGGACGGAATCAAGGATAGAATGTTTAAATTGCATCACATGAGTATACAATGCTTGCTCTATTTATGCATGGATGAGATATATGTGGTATGATATCGTTAATATTAGGCAAAGTTACTAAGGGGTGCTTAACACTTAAAACAAAAAATAAATTTAAAATCTAAACTAGGACACACTTATTGGTCAAATTAGAAAAATTCTAAACTTATGACCAATGAGAGTACTCACAATTTTAGATTATCTTGGTTTGACTCCAAATATTTAAATCCCAATCCGATATCAAAATAATATATTCAATGCAATATAATTTTTCAGTTGTTGTATGAGCCATTGAACTTGACATGTTGAATTCATATTTTCATCTTATAAAGATAATGTATATTGAATCCATATTGACAATGTGCATATCATTTATTGAAGAAATACAAGAAACTACTCAATCAACACTAACTCCTTAGGGCCTGAGGAGGCAAAAAATGCCTTTGTAGATTTAAGAAAGGCACACCTTCCACATAATGGATGCAATATCTATTCCAAGCCCATTGCTTCCAAAATGATATATATATATATATATAATATTAGTTAATATAGTTTACATCAATATGGTTAGATCATCAATTTGACATTTGAAACAAACACTAAAAATCTAAATAAAATTTGGACTTGAAAACACCATAGAAAGCATACGGTCCCAAAGGGCTAAAATTATTGAAACTCAATGGGCAAGTTCTTATGTGATGATGTAAAGATAGGAAAAGAGACTCAAATTGCAATTGCAATGAAATTTTTTTTTTTTTTTTAAATTCAAGGGTTACTCAACGTGATAAATTAATGAAACAAATATATGAAAATATTATTTCTAAGATCATGTAATATAAAGAAATTGACCTTGTTCAATGAAAAAAATAGAAGTATATGTGATGAATAATAACACGATGACTTAATGGTATTTCATTTTTGGTGGTTCATTATATCAAATTTTTCTAAGAATATAGCATCTCAAGGCAACTAGGACTATGCACCTCATTCCATTGAAGAAATGAAAGGCCACAATAATTTTAATCAAATTGAAAAAATTCAACTATGAACACATTTACTTTGTACATAGATTATAAAAAATCTAAATCAACTGTAAATGGGGTACTATAAGGACTTTATAAGCTCAAGATTGTATATCAAAATAAATCTATATTTTTTTCAAGGATAGTTCTAAAATAATTTTGAGGGTATTGAAGGAGGCCTTTAAGAATAATATAGAATTGGAATTTAATAATAACTTAAGTAATTTCCACATAACCTTCAAAGTTAAGAATTCTATTCACTTATTATGATAGTTTAATAAATAAATAAAAGTCATTATATATTTTTGAATATTATGGTTAATATCTAAATAAAACAAATTCAAAGTGGATTTTTTTTACAATAGAATATATGATTGAATTTTCATTTATTCATTAAAAAAATATTTTTTATTGCTCTTCTATCACTTTTTATTATGAACAACCAAATTTGTCAAGTTGGCTAAAATGCCCCAAATAACATGCTTATCCCATCAATTGGCACATCTTCTATTCATTGTGGTGAAGGACATATTGACTTTATGATATAGTAATTCATATATACATGGATGTAGGATATAAATTGCATGCAAAGAGGGGCGCCAATTTGTTGGTGTAGAGGTGCATACATTGCATTTCTCCATTTGTTTTTACATTTGCTATTGCTCATTGTCCACACTTTCCATTTGTTGGCACTCATTCCACCTGTTGGTGCTCATACACATCATTGATGTTTGGCATTTCTCCTACTATCGGTCGGTACCAATGTCCGGGAAGAACCGGCGGCTAATACAAAGTTAGCCGGTTGAAATGGTCAAAAAACCGGTTGAGCTTTGAAAGTGAAGGATGAAAAACCAGAGGAAAAATTGATAAGATAGGCAATCAACCGGTGTACATAAAAATTTGAGGGATAATTTACCCGCCTCAATTTATAATAGGGTGGATTTTAACCGTTTTGTTTTGTAAAAAGGAGGATTTTAGCTGCTATACATGTACCGTAAGTGGCACATACCCGGGGTTAGGATAGGTTGGGTATTGAGATAAAGAGGCCGGGTATTGCATAAGGGGGTCAGTGGGACCAGTTGGGGACAGGGATAGCTGGCCGTATGGGAGCACCCAAAGAAGAGGGGCGGGAGGGCTGTTTGAAATTTTTTTTAATAACTAAAAGTAAAAAAAAACAAAAAACCCTAAACCTACCCGACCTATCTACCGCCCCGCCGGTCGTTGCTCTCCTCCGCTCTTGCCTGGACGCCTCCCGCACTACCCGAAATCGCATGACAACAACACATTTGGATAGTGTCATGCGTGTGAACATGGAAGGACCAGCCTAAGACTTCGAGCCCATTTTAATGGATGCCATCATCTTATGGAAGAATGCTAGAAAGTTTAGATATTTATTTACTAATCCTGAGAAGTATTTAACAGAGGGCAGCAAAGGATCCTTTTGAAGAAGGTGAAAATTCTGAACCCTAAACATTGATTTCTGCAACCTTTTCAATGACCATCTTTAATTCCATATTGCATGGGTTGGGAGGATTCTTGGCTTTCAGTTGGTGAAAGGCTATGCTAGTTCAATTCCTGCCAAGAATGTAATGTCTTTTTTAGATTGTAAACCGGCAATTTTTTGACATTAGAGGATTTTCACTTTTCAAATTTTCACTTGGAAGGAAATAGGCCGGTTATAAATTGATATAGGGGGCAAAAAACCGGAAAATTTAGAGTTAAAAGGATGAAACCGGTGCCCTCTAAAAAAAACCCGGACCATTATTGTAGAAGGAGGATATCTACTGGTAGAGCTCCAAAATCTTCCCGACGCTGGTCAGTACCCCTTTCTAGTGGTTGGTGACTCCTTCTAGCCATTGCTACCCCCCTTATAGCCATTGGTTCCTACTAGCTATTGGTATTGGCCTTCTAGCCGTTGGTATTTGCCTTGGAGCCGTTGGTGACTGTTGGCCTTCTAGCTGTTGATGTTGGCCTTCTAGCCAATGATGTTGGCCTTTTAGTTGTTGGTATTGGCCTTTTAGCCGTTGGTATTGGCCTTCTAGCCGTTGGTGTTGGACTTTTAGTCGTTGGTGTTGGCCTTCTAGTCGTTGATGTTGGCCTTTTAACTGTTGATGTTGGCCTTCTAGCCGTTGATGTTGGCCTGTTAGCCATTGGTACCTGCCTTCTAGCCGGTGGTGTTGGCCTTTTAGCCTTTGGTGTCGGCCTTCTAGCACTTAGCATTCCTTAATAGCCATTGGCACCTTTATTATTTGTTGCTACCATGTTGGTATCCCTTCTATATATTGAAGCCTATGTACCTACTATCCAGTAGTGCCCACCTTTTATATGTTGGGCCCCATCCTTTCTTTCCATTGGCACCCATCTCATATGCTTGCTTTGATAATGATTTTCAAATGCAACCTTCAAAACATTTGTAATGCCCCCCTCCAATTGCCACAATCTTAATTATGAAATTATGGATTATGGATAGTTGAAATTTTGTTGACTTCTATGTTGATTTTCAAATTTGAAACTCATATCTCATTTGATATTGGTGATTTTATATAATTAAATTTTTTGATATTTGGTGACATATATTTTTGTATTGACAAATATGGAACGTACTAGGTGTGAAAAGTCAAGGAGATACAATTTGGCTATAAAGTTTTTAAAGCCATATAAATGAAGTCATGAAGTGAAACCACATGAGTGCATCCACAAATGTTGCTTCAAATAATTTTTGTATCCCTTCAACCTACAATTGCATTATTTTATTGAAAATAAATTTGATTTTGAGAGTTGAAGGGACATTTAACCATTCATTACAAAAAAATTTAGACCTTGAAGGGGCCACAAGTTTGCAAACAGCTCGTGCAATTATAGCCAAAAAATATTTATTTATTTATTTAGGAACTCATGTGACACTACTTGTGCCATGTCAGATTGGCAATTTCAAAAATAACTAGTGTGACCCTGTGCCGTTGGCCCAATTTTCATCTACTCCCGGTTCTACTCCCAGTACCAAGAACGCCACCAAAATCAAAGTAAAAGTAATTTTTTAATTTTTTAATCAATAAATACTTTGAAATTCAATAACTTTTGCACCACCGCTCCAAACGCCACGAAACCAAGCCGGTGCACCCCTCCTCGGTGAGAGCTTTCCGACGGTACCAAGCACGCGGCCGGGGGACACACGGTTAGGAAGTTGTCCACGCTACAAACAAAACAAAACAAACAAACAAACAAACAAACAAACAAACAAACAAACAAACAAACAAACAAACAAACAAACAAACAAACAAACAAACAAACAAACAAACAAACAAACAAACAAACAAACAAACAAACAAACAGCCCCATTTAAGGTATTGATTTTTGATTTTTGATTTATTTTTCAAAAAATAATTGAAAAAAAAATAATTTTAATTTTTTCTGTATTTGTATAGCAGGGGTGCCGAAAATGAAAACCAAACGACTCTCTGCAAGGTTCAGATTTTCTGTAATGAAAGTCTCAATGTCTCCTTAGAGACAAATGACAGTTCAAGTAGGTTCCTATAATCTCAATTTTTAAAGGAATATTTGGAAACTTTTTTTGAAGATAGAAAAATACATTAGCTTTTTAGGATTGCAATTTTATTTCAATCGATATCCAAGAGCGAAAGTTATGCCATTTTAAGCCCAAATTTTAGGTCAATGGATAGACCCCTCTAGAAATTTGAAATGAAAATTAAAAAAATTTATTTCTAATAAATTATATTTCTGTCTACATAGAAAGCTTTGATTTGTTCAATTTTGATTAGTGATGTAAAAATTATAGAACTTTTTATTCTGTAGGCAATCATAGAATTGTATTGAGAAAATAAATTAACAAATTTGTCTGTGAACTCAAATTTTTACAACTTTCAAGTACAAAAAAGGGTCTAAGAAGTTTAGTTTTTAGTATCTTTGCTAGAACAATCTTGTTGTTGGAATTATTGTGGTTCAATTCCATCTTACAACTATTATTGACTTACATTTTCCTTCAATCTTGTAACTATTTGTACTTAACAATTAAAAAAATGAAAATCAATTTATTGATTTTGGATTTCTTTTCCCAAACTATCAACTCAATTTTTCAATTCAATTTTTTTTAACCCCTAAAGGACCAAGGCCTTTTTTCTGCCAAAAAACTCTCAAAATTGCCATTCCTAGAGCAAAGAGTAAAAAAATTTAAAAATTATTTTATTTGCACATCTAACCATAGGATCTTATATCTAACTAGTATGAGAATGTGTGGAAAAAATTTCAGAATTTTTGACTGCACAGATTGCAAGATATATACATTTGAAGTGAAAAAAACAAGTTTTTCAGCACATTGTGGGACTGGATTTTTTGACTTTGAACATTTTTAACTTAAATTTTTTGCACTACAGAGTTTTGAGCTTTAAATCTTTCAAGTGGAGAATTGAGTTGAGAATCTAGGAAAAAAAAAGAAATTCCAAAAAACTTAATTTTCATTCTTGAAAAAATTGTTACGGAGAAGTAATACAAGATAAAAGGAAAATCTAAAATATTAATATCTTTTAGATGGAATTAAAATGCACTAATTTCAATGGTGAGATTGTTTTAGTAAGCAAACTAAACCATGTGGAACTTTCTTTTTGAAAGATTGCAAAGATTGCATTCCAAAATGAATCCTACAAGTTATTTTTTTGAAAAAGATGCTCTAATTGTCCAAAAAACAAGATTGTCTATAACTTTCTCATAAAAAAATCCAAATGAAATGAATTAAAGCTTTCCAAATAGACAAAAAAATAATTTATAAGGAAAAAAAATAATTTAAAAAAAATAATTTTTTTGCAAAATTTTTTTGCTGTCCCTTCTCCCTTGTTTTGAGCTTATTTGGGTATAACTTTTGTTCCCCGACACCGATTGAAAAAAAAATTATATTCCACAAAGCTTATCATTTTTTCTATCTCTTCAAAAAGTTTTAAAAAATTAAGACAAAAACTCAGCTTGTAGGTACCTGCCCAAAATCCCATTTGTCCCCCGAAGGGACAATGGTCCTTTAGGGGTTAATTCATAATTTGTAGTGCAACAGATTTAAGCAAAGAAGATTCAAGGTCTTATAATCTAGGCATGCAAGTTGCAAAAGAACCCGTATTCATCACTTTAAATGCAAATATCTTGCAATCTATATGGTCAAAGTTTCTAAAACTTCTTTTATGCATTCTCATACCAATTTAGTGCAATGCCCTATAGCTAAGTATGCAAAAAAAATGATTTTTTTGTTCTTTGCAATAGAAATGATAGTTTGAGTTTTTTTTATTCAAAAATGGCCTTTAGGCTTTAGGGATTAAGGTGAATGTTTATGTATAAAATTGTTTTATATATTTTCTTTTCTTATGAATAGTAAAGATGTACTGAAAAATTTCCCCAAAACATGTGGTTACCTTTTTTTTTTAATTTTTTTAATTTTAAAGGACTACAAAATGATTTAGAAGTTTATAGCTGAAATGGTCAAAGAGTTGTGAAGTACAAAAAACAACAACTTGTTTGACTTACAAGCAATTGAATTTTGGCTGTTTCCAACCATTTGACCAAGAATTTGTTGAAAGTTTGTCTTGTTCATAAAATTTTAAATGAAAAATAACGGTTTGTAAGTTTTCAACAAGGCTACTTTGGTCTCCTATGTCCCAGTGTGTTTGAAGATAGTGTTGAATAGTTCTAAAGAGACTTGTCTTTCAAGCTTCCAACTCTAACTCTTTTGTTTCTTTAGCTTCTATCTTGAACACCATTTGTCATGAAAAAATGGAAAAGTTCCATGAAATCTTTGACCACAAGTTCCTTTGTAGAGATATAAGCAAGCATGACTCCAAAAGATACAAAACTCTAGTATATAGTAAATGTAGATTTTCAAAAAATTTATTCACAAAAGAATGCCCAATTGTTAATTTGAACATTTGACTTTTTTGTTCCAAAAAGTCTTCCTCAAAAAAGACTTTAGTAAATAAAGTCAAATAAATATGGTGAAAAAATTATATTTTAAATTTATATATAAAATCTTTTATAATTCAATATTATATAATTTATAATTAATTTTGGTTCAATTTTTTATTTATAAATGTTGATTAGTACAACTATAATTAATGATATGGATCACAAGTTACAAACTTGTGATGCATATGACATTCAAAAAGTTTGTAACTTGGATCACAAATTACAAACTTTTTGAATGTCACTATCAAATTAGCTTGAATGAATTGTACTTTGTACATTTTCTTATTTGAATATTCAAAGTATTTCAATGATCATTAGGGATGAAACATTTCTCATTAGACACTTATACTTATTGGAATCTTATTTGGCAAATCAAATTCTACATATTCTTTGACTGAAATGTACACCTTTTGAACATGAGAACTAGTGTTTCAAACATCTATAATTAATGCTTTGATGAATTTTTATTTATTCATATGATATAAAGAAAAAAGCTAAGAAAATTTACATTTCATTTTCAAATTTCAACTAAAATTACTCAAGGGTTAGCTAAAGGCAGTCTCAATGCACAAGATATATTAGCCTACAAATTAACTTCTAAATTTTCACCACTTTCTATTTAGAACTTTAAATTACTACCATCAAAAGTGCATCCTAAAGTACTTTAAATATGTACAAAAAAATTCAAATTTAGGCATTGGACAACAAAAATAAACTACTTCAAAAGTTAGCTAAAAGACAAAAATTATAGAGTTTTGAATAAAATTTAGTTGTTATTGCACATTGCATTCCAAATTGGTGAAAATTGGAATGCAATATACATTGATAACTGTGATTTACACAAACCACTATAATTTTTGTCTTTTTGCTAGCTTTTGAAGTAATTTATTTTTGTTGTCCAATGTCTAAATTTGAATTTTTTGGTACCTTCCTTAAAATACTTTGGGATGCATTTTTGATTGTAGTAATTTTAAGTTCTAATTATAAACTGATGAAAAGTTAGAAATATATATGGAAGGCTAATATATCGCTTTCATGGAAGATGCCAAAGCATTGCATTAGAGGAGTTTCGGACCTCTTAAAAGACTGCGAGTTCCCGAACTGTGGGAACTCTGCAAGAATGCTGGGATGCTGCCAAATGGCTAGGCTGACGTGGCCAAGCGACTGCCATGCCATTTAAAAATAAAAATAAAATAAAAAAAATGATAAAATGATATTTTGGTAATTCTTTTTTTTTTTTTAAAAAAAAAATCTGACACGCTTGTACCGTTGTTCCTTGAATTTGGACAGAATGGAAAACGGGCCTGAAACACTCTTCCAAGGCCTCTAAAACTCCTCTAATGGTTAACCTTTGCTAGGGAGGTCTTTTTTGATCCCCATGATAGCAGGAGCTTCCTAATGTCAGGTCAAGACGTCACGTCAAGAAAATATCACAACGTTCTTAAGTTCAAGCACAATTGACTTCAAATTCTCCCTTGTTCCCCCCCAAAACAAGAGCTTCTCAATGTCAGGTCAAGACGACAGGTCAAGAAAACGTCACAACATTCTTAAATGCAAGTACAGTTGACTTTGAATTCCCTTTGCTCCCTCCAAAACAGGAGCTTCCTAACAGGTCAAAACAGCAGGTCAAGAAAAATTAATGTCACAACATTGTTAAATGTAAGCACAATTGACTTTGAGTTCCCCTATGATGGGGATTGGGTCAGCTGAACAGTTAGTAGACCTATCCACTTAACAACTAAATTGATGTAGACAGAAGTTATATCCACATCACAAATATGATGCTTGAGATTATAACTTAATTCCCTCCTTGACGTCTAGGGAGAAATTATCCCTCCTCGAAGGGGAATGGATAAGCCTAGTTAACAATGTTATGGCCCTAAGATATTTTCAACAATATTTAAATGATCATTTGGACACCGTTTACACTAACTTAGGTATATTTTAACTTCGGTAACTTATATTAAATGGGATCGGTCCAAAGAGTGACGAAGAAGCTGTGCAGGGTTTACAGTGACGTCATATATAAAATTCTCAATTAAATGAATAATTAAAAAAGAGTATTTTTTTTCCCGCGCTGCTTTGTTTGTCGCTAAGGTCTCCAATCACTAATCCGGCGGAGTTTCGGGATATCGTATCCACGTGGAGAATTTTTGTTCGTTGAAATCAAAGAAATGCCAGGTCAGATCTTCAGGGGACAAGACTAGTAACAAGTGACTAGCTGAAATGTCTCTCGCAGACTAAGGATTAGGGTTTGGCGCTCCGTCGTCTCTCTCTCTCTCTCTCTCCCTTCCATATTTCGGTGTCCCAAACTTTCGATTAGGTGCATTTGATCGGAGTTTCCCTCTCGTCTATTCTCGAAGGTGCCTCCGTCTCGTGGAGTGTCGTTCGAGAAACGTTTTTTGGAGCATTTTGGGGAAATTCTGAGTTCGTTTGAGCTCTCTTTCTGGTCGACTTCCGAGGTCGCAATTCGGGAGGAGGAGTTTCGTAGTTCCCGTTCCGGTGAGCCAGAATTCCGTCAGCTCGGAGTAGAAAACCTTTTTTTCATGCAGATTTTGTGTTGGAAGTGAGCTCTGGGGCATTCGGCTCTGGCCTCTGGAGTCCATGGAAAAGCTGTGATGGGACGATCTGCATTATGTGTGTTTAGGCAAGGTTTGGTGCAGGAGCGAAATCTGATTCGACTTAGTTTTAGGTCTTTTCGAAGGCATTTGTCAACTGCGTCTTTATTGGATTGCAGAGCTTGGACGCCCGCCCTGCAAGGGTTTTTCTAGGCCTCTGTGCTTGGAATCAACTGTAGGCGTATTCTCAGTTGTAATTTGCAGATTACTCTTTTCCATGGCAATTGTAGGAGTTGCAGTGGGAATGAAAGGCAGGATCACCTCCGGTTTGGAACGAGGGTTTAAATTTCTAGGTTAAGATTAGGGGTCGGAGATTGCGAACAGGTCTTCCGAGGGTTAGATGTTCTCTTTAGTCTAGCACTGTTCCTCACTTTGTTACCGCTGTGTCTGGATGACGATCCTCGGGAACATTGGAGATTCTGATTGAGCGAAATTTACGGTAGGGGTTTAGTTGTCTGTGAATAGTGTTCTTCGGAAATTCTCGTGCGAGGCTGATTAAGTAATTGAGAGACTACCAAATTTTCTCTCGCTCTCTTTTTCTGTATGTCTGTCACACGCGTGGCCCCTAAACAATTATACGAGCGAGTTGCTTGTTTTCGCCAATTCGGTCGTATGCATTATTGCGCAATCAATGGGCACGTTCAAATGTCGAAGGTTTGAGATTTGTGTAAAATCGCTGAGCTAGTACTGAATTTTGCTGAGCTGAGTGTTCTTCCAACACCGAATTTGGGGGCGAGAGGTTGTGGGACTCCTAATGCGTGTCGTTGAAGTTAATTACAGTTATTAAGTTTGTGAACCGCATCTTTTCTCTTCTCTTTCTTGTCCAAAGCTTCTTTGAGATAGCATGTGCTGAACTTTAAGGTACACGCAGTTTGATAACGAATGTTCGCTTGATTCTTTGGCTTGGTTATAGTTAATTACTAATACTCGCTCTCTCGCAGTGAGAAGCGCCCGGGCTGGATTCTCTAACGCGAAGAGTATCTTAAAGCACATGGGTTGGTGTCCCGCCTTCGGAGATGAATGAGATAGTTCCCCCTGAATGCGAAAGTGTGTAGGAGATATGAGACTGTGATGAGGCTTCCCTGAGCAAGCGGCCTTGGTCCGGTCCATCATCCTCCAGGTACGGCCAATGAGTATGCGATGACTGGAAACCTTGTCGAAACCAGACAGGGAGTCGAAGCAATGGCCAGCTTCGGCGTGAAGTCTTCCTCACCCTTGGAAGAGAATGAAGGTGAACGTACTGAGAGTCCAAAGCATCAGAAGAAACTTCCCCTGAACGGAGTGACGGAAGGTGTAGATTCGGGGAACCATACTCCAAAACTAGAGACTAGTGGGGAAGGTGAGGATAGTAGTCGAACCTCTTCTCAAGGTCAGGAAGGAAAACGAGTTAGTCGACGTAAAAGTGAAGCAGAGGGCGTTCTTGAAAGCATGGATGCTCCGCAACGATTACTGTTAGAGAGGTCGGCTAAAAGCAGAGGGGATTCAGGGATGAAACCAACGGTTGAGGAGATTAACGAAAACGAAGGAGTGGTTGAAAGTTCAATGTTCAAGCAGGTCAAGTTTGAAAACGGCACTGCAATGGCTCAATCTGGTTCGTTTCACGACAAATCTCTCAGGATGCAATCAATGAGTTTGTGCACTTTTAGTGTATGCAAAGCCAATGAATAATTAACTGGTTTTCTGAATAGAAGAAATTTCCTACTTGCCAGAGACTTTGATGAGTTCTTTCTAGGTCACACTACATAGTTTGTGTATTATCTTGGCGGTAACGCAAATCCCATGCAGCTTGATGTGCTACGCTAGTGTAAGAGCTCAACGTATTAAGACCGCGCAAACTCGTTCCTTAAAGACGCTGACAGAGCACCGTGGTTCCAATAGTTATTACATATGGTTGAGAGGGTTGTGGTTGGGCGTTGCAGGGTTAACTGATGCTGATGACCAAGCTGAGGCAGCTCGTGCACTTGCAGCTGTTATGGAAGTATATGGGAACCAAAAGGAAGTTGTAGGTCTGGCAGCTAATTTTCCAGGGGCGATAGGGATGGGCAACAAGAACCCATGCCCCATTTGTGAGAAACCTGAAACGGCGAAGCATACAATTGTGTGTGATAAGTGTCAGCATAGTTATCACCTAAATTGTGTTAATCTCAAACCTAAGCGAGCCTTAGAAATAGAGAACGAGCACTGGCAGTGTGAATCCTGTGGGCCGGAATTTGGGTGGCAGTATTGGCCACTGGGAAGGATTACTCCACAGCATGACCGGAAGCAGGCAGATTCTAAACAGGATGAATCGATGCCACGCGTTATCACTATGCAACATCATGCAGTATTGTTACCGGATACTGATGCGGCTGTTGAGGATGGTAGCACGAGAACACACCTAGTGGCAGCACCTGCCACACGCATAGGTGATGAGTACGGAAGGCCTCGTGCTTCGGGAAGCTTATGGCTGAGAACGAGAGACCAGGAGGTTGTTGTTTCTCTTCCTGGGGGAAATACCATGTTAGCGAGAAGAGGACCAGGGCGACCGAAGAAGGATCCGAATGCGGTACAAGAGAAGAAAGTGCCAGGACGAAACAAATCGTTGCCAGGAACTACCACACAATATACTCTGCCGGACTTGGGCGTCCGGGGTATTGTTTCTAGTGGAGAGCAACACTCTATGGTCTTGGGGTAGCATATCTTGCCCTCTTGATTCGCATGTTATTGGCTGTTTGTGTTACGGGGTTTGTCAGCATCTAGTTTGAATCTTATGCAAGCAGCTGGGTGTCTTCAACTCGGTGAAAGAATAGTGAACATGGATCTCGTGATGCTGTATTTTTTAGGTGTGAAGTATGTCCAATTACTGTGCTCTGTTCTTTCATGAGTTTACTCGGCAGCATGCTCCATGATTACATTTTGTTTAATCTTCGACGTTATTCACGTTTGGAGCATTGGGTGGCATGCAACTAAGAAACGGTGTTGTGTTTGTTTCATACAGGAATAGTGCATTACAGCCATCAGCCCTGACCCCCATGTCCCCTCAAATTCCTTTCGTAGGTGTCACTGACAGATTGACCACAGCAAACGAGACGGAGATTCAAGGAGATCCAGCCATTGTACCTTTGGTTGAGGATGGATTTCACAGTGATGAAAAGCATGCCAATGATCCAGAGGCTATGCTTGAGGATTTGCGTCAGTTTATAGCAAGCATGAATGGAAGACTTGAACAAGGATGGGAAGTCATCAGAAAGAGAAGACCTAGCAACCCTCAAGTCTTTGAAAAAATCTTTATTTCGCCAGATAAACAGAAATTTAGATCACGACTAGCTGTTGCCAGATTTTTGGGGGTCTCAGATAGAACTAAGAGAGAAACGAGGACAAGTTTACAGCCTGCTGCTCAAAGGGTACGTTCCCGTTATTCCCAAGTCAACAGCATATTCCTATATTTATACTGCCGATATGATGCGTGTGGTTGTATCTGTGTTCTGTTTTTCTTTCTGAACGCATTTTTGGAATGCCATCTTAACCTGCAATAATATGTAATCTAGATTTTTTCGCATTAGCTGCAATTCGATGATCGTTTTTTAAGACTCTCAGAGTGATCTGACTACTACTGTTGTGTATTACCGCCGTGTTCCTTCCAGTTGGAGACTCCAATACCTTCTGAAAATTTATCACTTGAAGGCTTTAAATCTAGCACAGAGATGCAACTAGGTACGAGATCTGCTGAGCCTCAAGAGGTATTTGAGACTCAGATTGAGGAGAAAATTCCGGTTGTAGTCAAAGAAAGTCGTTCGCTTCCGCCCGCTGGTGAACTTCTGAAGAGAAGACTTCCTGTAGAGCTTGTGGGAGACACCATTCAGGTGGTCTACAGCTCACCTTTTACTTGTGCCATTTTAGTGTGCAGCTAATTGTTTAGTGATTCTTTCATTTAGCTACTACTTTTAAATAGTGCATTTAATCTCAAACTTGTTCGCTTGTTTATGGTCGGTGAATTGCCTATCAGGAAGAATATCCTAACCTTCTGCCATTTCATTCACTTATAAAGCATTATCTTTGGTGATTGTTGTGTATGTTTTGTGGCAGGTTTGGGAGTTTCTCTGCCGTTTCTCTGATATCCTTGAATTGAAGTCTCCACTGACCTATGAAGAATTGGAAATAGGGTTAGTCAACTTGGGGTCACAGGCGGCAGAAGATTGTCCTTGCAAGCCAACCGTTGAAGGAACTATCGCCTCTCTTGAAATAGCCAATGGATTGGAACAGCATACGTCTTCAAATTTGGAAGCTGGGGGTTTGCCTCAGAGCACGACTGTACCTGAGATTAGGGATCTGACACCTGGTCCTATGGAATTACCGGGAGATGAGGTGTCTGCAATGTTGAGGGCAGTGGCATCCTCAGATGGTACACTCAATGAAAACTTTGTCATGATTTCCAAGACACACATAACACTTTTAAAGTTACTGCTTACTGATCTGCAAGTTCGAGTAACGGGTGTTCCAATTGTGAGCAAGCCTGAAGAGCCGAAGAAGAAAGGCCCAAAACCTCAAGCAGCTACTGCTGAGTATTTAAGTGACTTGCCCATGAATGAGGTGACTTGGCCCGAAGTAATGCGACGGTATTTGATAACCCTTATTGAGGCTGAGAAGTACGGGGATCTGACAGAGTTGAGACCCGATGAACGTAGATGGTTGTTGAGATGCCTTCAAGGTGATGGGGGTATTCCAAGCGGTGCACTCTACACAGTTGTGGGTGTCGAGAGTGATGCACAGGTAGGTGACGAATGCCACACTTGCAGTTTTTTTGTAATATCTTTACAGTGCCACAAGCATTTTAGCTTGGAGCTTCCGCATTCCAATCTGATTGTTTGAATTTTCTGGTAGTAATTCTTAACATTAGAGGGGAGTTAATTTTCAAGACGGGTACATAACTTGCACATACAATCACAGTGCTTGTATGCATTTTTATATCCAGCTTTCTTTTTCCGGCATGCCAGGATTTTTGTGTGTTTCTTTCAACGGTCTTGATTTTGAGACATTCTGAATCACAGCAGTAGGGTTCACTGCGCAGGTTGAAGTGAATTGATTTTGTGCATCTTGTGCATCCTGTTTTCTTTCCTTAAGTGTACCTAATAATATGTGTTAATTTCAGGTTCTAGCAGAGACGGAGAAGGAATTGAGCATTCGGTTACAAAAGGCAAATCAAATGAAGGAGGAAACAGGTCCAGTGGACGAATCTGACACGCTCCCTGAATGGGTGGAAGTATTGAGACCTATAGCCAAAATGGCCACAAATGTGGGTTCTCGGATTAGGATCAAAGTGAAAGAAGCCCTGGAGTTGGACCCTCCTGAGTGGGCTAGAGAGCTTTTAGAGTGGTCAATAAGTAAAGTCGTCTTCAAAAGCAACGCGTCGGGTCCAACCAAGGTATGTACTGGGCTCAACGGCGTTTAGGAGTTGATTATCTACTAACTCACTGTGGAGTCTTTAGTCTTTCACTGTATCTGATATACTATCTGTCCCATAAACATTTTGAAAGGCAAGCTCGAAATTAACATATTTGTTTGAAGTATGGCAGATCTCATCCGTTCAATCCTGAGTCTTTTCTTTATATTGACAAGATTCATTGTAATTTTACAGAAAGCTGTAGTGGAGGTTTTGAATCATTTCGATGTTTCTCCTGCCTGTGAATCCCCGACTCAGAAGACGAAATCAAGAAGGACAGTGCCGTCCGTTGATCAGCTCATGCAGCGCTGCCGGGTTGTTTTGCGGACAGTCGCAGATGCTGACAAGACTGATACTTTTTCGATACTCATAGACGGTCCAGAAGGTCATGGGTCAAGAAGGCTGCGGGGTATGGTGGCACGCCCTCTTGATTTTCGAACTATTGATGCTCGTCTTGCTGCTGGAGCTTATGGGGGGTCTGTTGATGCGTTTGCGGAAGATGTGAGACAGGTGTGCCTCTAACTCTCATCCTCATAATTTCCGATAGAGATATTGAGATTCGTGACAATCTCGTGATGTACCTGTACACTTCGATATACCTGTACACTTCGATATTTTTTCTAAGATATTCTAAGATCTATCTCCTTGGAACGTACCTGTCTCAAAATATGCAATGCTTATGAGTCATGCATGTCTCCAAATTGGCAGATATGGAGGAACGTAGAGTCATTGCAGAAGGGGGGCGAAGTGATGGAATTGGCATCCCATCTATCTCAACTCTTTGAGGATCTTTTGCAAAAGCAGGTACACTGCCATGCTACTCTCTGGTTCAAGGGATTGTAGTGCAATACTTACCACGTGGTACAACTGCAGAGATTTTGTTTGCTGTATTATTCATACACCATGGATGCTCGATGATGAAATTTTAATCGCTTATTTTTTTGCTCTTGGCAATGCCATTTTAGAATTGGCAGCCTCATAATACGACAATGGTTAGCATTTAGATTAATGTGAGTATTGAACTGTGCATGCGATTAACGTCATTTTATTGCCTTTGCATCATTCATAGATTTCCTCCTATTTCCTGTTCTTTATTTAGCCCAGGTGGAAAAGGTGTCATAAAATGTTCTATTCCGTGCTTTGTGTAGGTTTGCTTGTGAGCAACTAAAGATATGAGAAAGATTAATGCAATGATGTGCAGGTCATAAACTTTATGAGTGGCGTTCCAGAAGTGAAAGCAAAGGAACCCAAGGTTGCCGTAGCCCATGTTTCGGAGGAAGGTGCAGTGCCTGTCGAGGCTCCTCTTACTAGATCGGCTACAGCTGAGAAGCCTGAGGATAAGCTTCAGACGGCTCCTTGGCAAGACAATGATACTTGCAGAGTGTGTGGGGTCGACGAGGACTATGAAAGCATTATGTTGTGTGATAGATGTGATGCAGAGTACCATACATATTGTCTGAATCCGCCTCTTGACAATGTTCCGGAAGGCAATTGGTTCTGCCCAGAATGCCTAGCCCTCGACAAAGGATTCCCGGATAGACCCTCTGGGAAGGACGTGGAGGGGGTTGAACCTGAATCTCTTGAAGGCGAGGAAGAGCAATTTCCTGGCGACCGAAGTATGAATGATTCGGTAAAAAGAAAAGAAATGAACGAAGGGCTGGGAGAGAGCTCTGCACAGTGCCTTCTGAAGCAAATCGAGTCAAAAGAATATTGGCAGCTGGGACTTTCAGAAGTGCGTAACGCTTCTTATCGTCGTAATCTCCTTTTTGTAACATGATAATCCTCTTACTATATATCTTGCTTGCATATTGTATGGTAAATTGTTTGGTATCAAGACATGTTGGTCTATCTGTTACGTAATTTGTATTAACTGGTGGACACATTGTGCAGAGGGTTCACATCTTGAAATTCCTATGCAGTGAGTCACTGAAAACCACCCAAGTCCGTGCCCACCTGGAGAAGACCTTGGATCTAGCTTCTGATCTTCAGCAGCAACTTAGTACTTTACATGCCCAACGGCAAGAGGCTGATGTTGAAGACCAGGGAAGACAAAGGAAGGAGGCATTTGAAGGCTCGAAGACGCGGTCACAAATTGCGAAAGGTACTGAATTAAGCAGTGTGGATACCTTGCCCAGCAGGTTAAGACACCATTCTACGGGCGGTTTGGGTGCTCAAGATATCAGGGCTGGTTTTCCACGGATTTTGAATTTTGATGCCGATGGTAAAGACCACGAGCATTCAACTGAGATGTTCAACACATTGAAAGGATCCCCTGACTCTTTAAAGGAGGGTATCCACGACGTTGGAAATGTTAACAATGACTTCCATGAGGAAGAAGAGTCGAAGAAGAGAAGTAGCGATGAAGTGCTTGAGTGTGAGGCGAAGCGTGCAAAACTTCAAGAGCCCAGTAAAGGTGGTGAACCTCAGGTGGAGGGCACGAAGGTTACTTCCACTTGGGAGCAAACAGAAAAAATTGGCAGTGGTAACATGCTTTTTGCAAGTGAGCTTCCCAAAGGGCTGACGGTAGCAGAAGTGGTTGGAAGTGAAAGCCCAGGTGAGTGAATTGTGTAGAGCTGGCCACTCCCTTCTGACGTTCTTGCTGCCGTGTGCTATTATGAGTGACTCTGCCAAATTCTTTGTAGGGATCATCTTTCTGAATGCTTTATATGCACACCAATTTCGTGGGATTTGCAGGTGCATATTCAATTTTCTGAATTTTGACGTTATAAAAAGTTGCAGGTTTGAAGAACATTTCTGTTAATGAGGACGCAAGAGCCTTAGGAGCTGAATCGGAAAGGAAGGTTTCACTTCGATCAGTTGGCTTGAGTTCTGAAAATACCGGCTCGTCCGGCGCTAATGTTAAGATAGGAGTAGCTGCAGCCGGTCTTCCACCACGTACACTTAAACGGAAGATTGAATCTACTTCGAGTTCCGAGACTCTTAAGAAATTGAGGACTGATGGTACTGGCCAAGTTGCTCCCGCGCTTGGTGAAGTCATTGACGATCCGCATAGAGGTGAAGCTCTTTCTGTGCCCAGGAGCAAGGGGCCAGCGATGATTCGTACAGGAAGTATGAACCCCTCAATTGAGCTCTCAAAGTTGGATGCAGAAATTTTGGAGCTAGAACTGAAGCTGTACCACACGACTTTGCGGCGTGACCATCTAGGCACTGACGATATTGGTAGGAATTATTGGGCACTTTCAGGATCGAATCAGACACCTATGCTTGTGGTTTCAGAATGTGATGTGATTGGTAGTGCTGATTTCGAAGGGGCCGAGGAAAGCCATTTCTTATACGTGGAGCAAATTAGCAGCGCAAAGCCTGATGGAGAGATCCTACACAGCGGTAAGCCTCTTGGTTTACCATTTGTTTCAAGTAGCATACCCTAGGCACTACTTCAATATTCGTTAAAATAGTCTATTCGGAGTGAAAGTGAGAGTCTCTAATTGTTTACTGTTTAGAGTATCGCAAAGTAAGATCGTACATACGTGATGCTCGCGGACTAGCTTTTGATACAATAGATTTGATGACAATTTATCTTATCGTGTTTGCAGATCATTCTGTGGACACAACTAAGGAGGCAAAGGCACATTGGTGGGCATATAATAACGAGGCTGCTATTGATTCTCTAGTGGCTTGGTTGAATCCGAGACTCAAAGCGGAGCGAGCTCTCAAAACTTCCATCTTCCATTGGCGGGAGACCGTGCTTGCAAAGTTTCATGAAATTCTTCATGATTTGAATCTAGAAAAATTGAATAGAAGCTCTTCAGGAAATGGTGTAGGTGAATCCTTGAAAAAGGAACGGGGTTCGAAGAGGTTCCCTACTTTAAAAGCAACCTCTATTCTTCACACGAGATATGGATCGTCGAGTTTCTCGGATAGAGCGATGTCCAAGAAGTCAGCGATGCCAATGGAGGGAAAAGTAATTCGGTGCAGCTGCCTCGAGCCTCTGTGGAAGTACAAGTGGCACTGTCAAGCGTGCCATGAGACTTACGAATCTAATGCGGAACTTGAAAGTCACAAGGCTGCTTGTCCTGACTCGGTTGCCCCCCATTCGTCGGTCAAAAAGCAGAAAGGAAGCGGGAAGGTGAAGAACAACCTCACGCCTGTGAAAGGAAAGAAGAAAAGCAAGACTTTAACCCCAAAGAAGGAAGGGACGAGACGAGGGTTAGAAAGAGAGGACACTGACGTGGATGCTTGTGAAGAAAATTCATGGATGCCGGAGGTATCTACAACACTTCCGAAGCCTCCAACTCTACAGAGACCCTCGACTAGAAGCAAAAGACAAGCGACTTCTCATCTATATAATCCAGATGATGATTTGGGTGATGATCCTTATGCCTGCGATTTTGTTGTACCGGAAGAGCCTGTAGAAGATGCTTTCTTTCTTTCTGACTTTCAAGATGGCAATCCAGGCATGGGTGGTGATGTTGAACCCGAGGACTTTCGTTTGGGCTTCGGATCCTATTCATCGCTCCTTCAAGATGACGAATGGGAGGCAAATTTGCGACCTGAGAGATCAGAGCTGAAACGGAAGAAACAAGGGTCTGGCAAGAAGTCCTCTAAGCAGCCTCCCACCCAGGGAGCCAGTGAATTGGCGCTCGCCAACTTCGACTATGCTTCATTGCCGATGACGTTTCTTACGCCTGACTCAACTCGGGATAGAATAAACCAGATTGGGTGTATAGCAGATCAGGGCCCTACTTTTGCTCCGGCTCTGTTTATCTCACCCGCATTTGACCCCTCTTTGAAGATGCACCCTTATCCAAACGAGAGTCCCACAGATACCGTGGAGTTTCCGGGCTCATCCTCTCAGAATGGAAGCCCCATTGGGGAATTTCACGCCAAGGATTCTGTTGAGGGAGGCTTGGATGCTGTGTCTTGGTACGACCCCCATACCTCAGGAGAGGTTCCTCCTGACGTCGATTTTGTGCCAGACACTGAACCTGTACTGCAACCAGTGTTTGAGTGGGGGGAATTAGTGGGATTGCCAAAAATGGAATATGCGGAGGAACACGCACCTCTCATGGATGCTGTCAATGTAAAGATTGAAGTGGAAGGCACTGCAAATGATGTCAATGCCAGTGGGGAAGTAAGAGTCCCTTCAAATGATGGAGGTGCTGTCAATGCCGGTGGGGGAGTGGAAGGCCCTTCAGATGATGGGAGTGCTCTTAATTTCAATAGGGACGGGGATAACTCTTTGAGCAATAATCCGCAAGTAACATGTACCCTTAACGCTACCGTAGAAGAAGAACCTGTCTTCTCCGTTGATGAGCTGCGACCAACATCTGATTTGGAGCCACCCCTAGATTTGACTCCCGAAGCACTGCCTGCTCAGACCTTGGACGTGCAACCTGAGAGCGTTGCAGCAGCGGAAGTAACAGCGGTTGTTCCAAGCTTTGTTCCGAGCATGAAGAAACAATCCAAGAAATTTGCAGCACCAGAATCTTCACTACGTCCACTGGTTGGAGAAGAATTCGGAGTTTTGACTGGCTTGAAGATGAGGTTGTTGGATATGGAGGCAGCCTTAGGGTCAGATGCCCTTGTCCCTCCCAAATCTGCACCTGGTAGACGACGAGCCTGGCGCTCCCTCGTTAAATCTGCTCATTGCATTTATGAGGTATTAATTTATTCCTTCACCACCGTGTGATATTTGTGTTGTCCTTGTGGCTTCCTCGTTTCTGTGGCTAGTTTGTACTAAAGGTCCCAGAGGAGAAAATCGAGCGTACTATGAGTTTTTTCCTTTCAGACCAGACCCTCCTAAATCACACACCCTATGGACTGGGGTGAGTGATAAGTCCAGAATGGCTGCTAGGCCGTAGAGGCTGTCCCGCTGAGGGTCTAATAAGAAATTTGCGAGAAAGGGGTACCCTATGGGTTGATCTCATTGACCTCTTTGGTTCTTAAAGATAGAACGCCGGGCCTGCGCCACTGGTCTTCCATACTGCTTTTGTCCCATTTTTATGATCCTACAGAGCTTAGAACCGTGTATTTTGTTTTTTCTTTGCAGATGACAAAAGCTGTCATTATTCTTGAGCAAATGGTACGAGCAGACTGCCTGAAGAGAACCTGGTGTCATTGGTCATCCCTTTCATCAGCTGCGAGAGCTGCAACTCTTTCGACTCTGGCTTTCAGGATTTTTTGTTTGGATGATGCCATTACGTACAAGAAGGACAAGCTTATTATCGAGGAAGTGCTAAGGCCCAGCACGTTGAAGAAGTCTCAGCAGCAAAAGAAGAAGATTCCAGTGCCGGTGCCATTGCCCTCCAAGAAGAAGAAAGCTAACAAAGCCAGCTGAGTACGTTACGACTTGCTGTTGGTGAATTTTTTCTTGTGTTCCATTTGCGGAGACATCATTTCCGGCGTTCGACTCTGCAGTTCCATTTCTTGGTCTGTCCCAACATTGGAAGACTTCTTTGTGGAGTTCTTAGTTTGTAAATACAACCACCATGACATTCCAGTGATACCATCATCATTTTTTGCAATGAATGCTGACTGTTCAGCAATTCTTACTGTCTACACAGTTCTAGGGGTGCTAGCTTTGGGCTGCTGTTGGAAAGCTCTATCAGTGATAGCCACAAGACCAGATGTACTGAAGTTAACAAAGTCGCTTGCATCAGAGTGACTCAATATCGATTAATGCACATGGTATGTCTGTACCCGTTTGGTCCTGATTTTGCTCCATTTTGAATCAACTGAGAAGGAGGCCTTATTACTTGAGAGTGTTATGTTCATTTTCTATGAATCTACATCATTTTTCTTGGTTTGACTGCCTGCTGTTACCACGAATTAAACTACGTTCTGGTTCAAATGGGTAGCCAACCGCGGCGTCGCAATCGCCACCAAGGGCTCCTTCTTTCCAACGCCAACGCCATCCCTTCTCTCTGATATCCTTCTCGTCGCTCGCCCCGAATGCCAACCCAGGACATAGCCTCCTCCCCGACCCAATTCGAAGCGCTCCCCCTGAAACTCCCTGAAACTGGCTCAAGCTTGTTGCACTAACCTTTCAATCTAGAGTAATCTTTTGTCCTAATCTTTTAATGTCAAAAAAACTAAATCAACAATGCAGCATATTAGCTATGCCGTCCCTTGTTAGGCATACCTTACAGTGGTGAATTTTTTTTTGGCAGTCTAGTTGTTGTAAAAGCACCGATGAATGAATTTCATATTTCTTGTACTCAAAATAGATGGAATTTCCAATGGAACCAAGTTCTTCAAACTAGTCTCCAAACATCAAACCAAATTGGGAAATCATACCTGTAACAATGTGGTGGTCTAAAAGTGTCTGATGGATGACAAAGAATCTTTCTATGTAAGATAGAAGTGCAGATCTCCATCCTTGGAAATTTGTGTGAAAAGGGTAGGTCTTGCACAAAAGTTTGATGGGTGCTCTTGGATGCTTTTTAAACAAATAATTCACACGGTATCTAAAAGGATGATTTCTATGGTGAACAATCCAGCATTCTAGGGTTACCTTGCAAACGGTAACATTGTACTATTTGAATAAACTACAAATTTTCAAGTGTTTATTATATGTGTTTCAACACCAACCTTAGTCTTTTAGATCCAGAAGGTCTAAATTCTACACAAAAATCTTAGATAGAACAATTGTACTAACATTGTCAAAGTTACATGTTCAAGATTGAGACTATATTTTTTTTTAAAATGACATTCTCTAAAGTAAGCTTGACCGATGATAATGCTCAAATTTTTTTGATGTTCTTAGCTTGCTCCCAGGTAAAATCCTTTAAAGACTACATTCAAATTTTGAACAATAAATGATTGCAAAGTATAATGCTTAGTAACATGAAAACTCTTCTAGGGTTTTGCAAATGGACACAAATTCATTGCAAACTTTGCCTCTACTTTTATTCATCCTTTCAACTTCATACTTTCTAAACAATTCTTTAGGATTTTCATAACTATTTCCAAAAAAGTTGGGGAAATTTTTGGTACAATCTCTTTTAAACTCATAAAAGATTCATTTTAAGACAAAACAAGAAACATAATAATATATTTTTAATTCTTATTGTATCATATATATATATATATAAAGTGGATACAATAGGGCAATTGCAAATGTGGGGAACTCCAATCACTACCCAAGCTTGTAGTGTTCTTTGAGCACAATCCCGTAGTAGGAAGATTTTTAGTAGTGGCTTTTTAAGAAGATTTAAAAAAAAAACTACAGTAAATATTACTAAAAATTAAACTTATTCCTAAAGGGTCTATATTGAACCTATTCCTAAAGGATAACATAAAAAATCATTATTAAAAATCTTATTGTTTGGACTATGCTAAAAATTCCCCTATATTTTAAGAATGAATTTGTGAAATGAATTTGAGGTTCATGTAATTTTTTGTTTTGCACAACTTTTCATTACTTTTGCACTAAAATACTCAAAATTTATGCCAAAATATGCAGTAGGACTTTCATTTTATTTACCACTACTAGGTCCACTACATTGATGATGGTATTTAGTGTTACGGTGTTACCTATACTACTTGCTTTCAAAATGCCATAAATGATTGCTCTTGATGAGTATTTTTACCAACAACATTCCGCAACTTTGGAACATATCAATACCTATGCTTTTGGTAAAGATATTCATAATGAATCATAGGATAATGTTTTAAAAACAATTAGTATAGATAACACTATTTACCATCATTAGTGTATTACATGACCCTTTAAAAAAAATTCAAATACCATTCTACCTCCAAACTTTTATAAGATACTCAATTCAAGAATAATTACTAAGATATACTTCTACATAATTCAAAATTTAGCCTAAGGTTATGAATATCAAAATTAAAATTAAAAGTTCATTTTAAATCCTAAAATAATATGAGCATAAAAAATAAAAGATATGTAATGCTGAAAATTTATGCTCAAAATTTACTTAATAATCTCAAGTGTTATTCAAGAGATTTTTGAATCAAGGTTGCATAATGCACTAAATTGAAGCATTTTCTCTATGTATTGTTCTCCATTTAAATCATGTGGACATTTTTACCTTGATTAAATTGATGTTGTTGCGTACGTTATGTAGATTTGGTTTATAAAAAAATTTCATTCACCTCATATTCATTTTGTATGCACAAGAGGGATGCAAACAATGCAAATGATTCCATGGCAATAAAACAAATTGAAGTATTGTATCATACAATTTTCAAGTGCATCTAAAGTGGATACCCTCCAAACCGTCACTTTTTTGCTATCTAATTACTACTATTAGACTCGTAAAATTTTCATATTTGTTTATTTGCAAGTAAAAAGAGGTTTCAACACACTAACAAACATAGCATTTGGATATTGTATGCAAAAGTTATGAAGGATAAAAAAACTTTTGTAGATGTTTTTAAATCATTTTTTCCACGTAGTTACATGTTTATTGATTTTGGAGATGTACACAAAGTGATGATGGAGATTTAGGCATAGTGCAACTTTGGGTGTAGCCATCTTACACCTTTGTACAACCTAAGAAGTTGCAACATTAAAGATAAATCATCTTATTTCCACCTCCAAAAGAAAATAATTAGTGTATGGGTGTAGTAAAATTAGCTAATTGCATACTAAGGTATACCAATTTGCTCTCAAGGTTTTCACTGAAATGTTCTTTTGCACTAGTTTGTAAGAGCTTTGCACCTAAAGATTTTTATTTTTGTACCCAAATTTGCACCAATCCTTCCAATTTATTTTGCTACAATCAATTTGTAACCTTTATATAAAATATCATGATACATTTCACTCAAAAATTATAATTCATATAATATAAAAATATGTACTAATTTAAACTAAGATTTTAATTTTTCAAATTTTAAATAGAATAAATATTGATTTAAAAAATATATAAAAAAATGATATTCATGTGCTCTTTCTACCCCAATTATAATTCCATGGTTTGAAAACACTAGTTTAAATAAGCTCAAATTAGAATTATACTAGAAAAAACAAATACTTAACCAGATAATGATTTCTTGTCGTACGACACTGCTATTGTATATATACTACGAGCACACAGTATTATAACACATATTGTAATGGCACACAATATCTAGGGGTAAAGATAATAATACAATTGTCTTATGTAAAAAAAGCTAGAAGTAATTCCATTGGTACTCATGAGTTTTCCAAATTTTGTAGCATACATTATATTAAAATGCACAACAATAAATCACTCTTCTAATGTTAATTTTATAATTTAAACCATTTGAAAATTTGCACACAATTTGACTAATATAATGGAATATACCTTAAGTATCCTCCATTTGCAAAAACTCTTGGTTGTTTCAATTTCAAATTTGCATTTACAAAGTGGGAATTTTTTCAAATTTATAAAAAATGCAACATAGTGCACAGTGATCCAACAAATTGGCATATTATCAATACCTTGCATTCATCCTCCATCCAACATAGGCATACATTCAAGAAGTAATCAACAAATGGCTTATTGTACAGAATATTGAATGTCTAAGTTTTTAATTGATAAGTTGAATCAATCACTCAAAAATATACTTTTCACTATAACACTTCCATGTCTAAAATAAAATGGTTGTTTTAAGAAAATTTCCAATATTTATTTTAATTCAAAAAATATAATAAAATATTTTTTTAATGAAAAATTATTGGCCCTTTTCAACTTGTTGAATTCTAATAAAAGGAATTTCTCATCCAAAACCAAATTGATTAATATTCCAGCAAAAGAGGAAAAATTGATTTATATTTTCAAAAAAAATTATTTATAATATATTTGGTTTTCAAACAACATTTGAATAACCTAAATAATATTTTTTTTCTTAAACATAAAAAATCACTGGCAAATACTTGGGGTTTTGAGAATCAATCATCAATAAAAATTTTATTAGTAATGAGTTGAAGATAATCTATAATTGGAATTTTGAAGAAAATTCTTTACAATTCCTTCAATTAAAAACTTGATGCATTTCTATAATAGAACAAATTTTAGACATATTATTATATTTATACTTTCATTATCAATATTTTAAAATTGAAAATACAAATATATACATATATGCACATGCATAAACGTCTTTTAGCTTCTTATCCTTCAATCATGCATAAACATAATATATATTATAGAATACTAAGTAAAATAGTCTTTTACATACTATATATATTTTTTCAAATCCATAAATAATATATTTGTACTCAATAATAGTACAATATCCATATTTATTATGATTTCATTACAATTTTATCTTCAACTCATTTTTAGATTGATAAGTGCTCCAAGCTTTTTTAAGTTTAAAAAAAATGAAATATCAGGTTATATATATATTTTAAGACAATCACTATAATTCTATAAATAAAATTAGTATATAGTCTTCATAAAATTTTAAATAGTATTTTTAAGAATATCTATAATTTTTCTTAAATTTTTTAAAGTTTACTATATTTTTTTGCCTTCCAATTTTATATATACATATTTTGAGTGTTATCAATATTTTTATATATTTAAAACATTTAAAATTTTAATTTGATTTCATATCTTATAGACTTATTACTTGTAATACATAATTTTTAGTAATTAAAGGTATTTGTGATTGATTGAGTTTTAACATATAAATAATTTAAACTTCCCTTTATTATTATAATTAAATTCAAAAATAATTTAATAATGAGTTGAAAAAGTATAAAATCCTCATTTTTTGACATTAATCTTATCTTAGTTGAGAAACTTAGCATTTGTGGTTCTAAATTTTATAAACATAATGGTTAACCTTATTCGCAAATTATTTTCTAAAGGCCTAAAGTATAAAGCCAATTCTAGTACAAATGAATTAGAAACAAGTGAAACCTATGCTTGCATCCAAACTATGAAAGAAAATCTTCAACAATGCATGTATGATCCAGAATACCGGTACAAAGATTATAGAGGAGACTATCATATTTCAAATAAATTCATAGAGAAGAATGAAGAAATTCTTAAAAACTTACTTAAGCAATGTTCATTAGATTCTGCATTTATAGAAAACCTTGACAAATATCTCCAAGGTGATATAGAAGAATTGTCTAAACATTCAAAAACTTCAACTGAGTATCAATTTGATGATCCAGATCTTGAAGAAAAGGTCCCCTCTACAACATCTGCATCAATTCCAAAATATAAAGAGCTTCCTTATTCAAAAACCCTCTTTAATAGACCTTGGCTTATAAAAATGCATACAAATGACGATGGTTTTTCAACACTTCAGTGTTATGCAATTGATGAAGATGGTGAAGTCATGCAAATTAATGGACACCCAATTCCACCATTACCAAGCGATGCTCCAAAACATGAATGGAAAGCTTTAAATCAATCACTTAAGCTTAACAAAATTATTCCAGATCCTAAATGTCCAAAACATCGACATTTACAAGATCCAACACATTTTGAGCTTGTAAGAGAGACTACCTTTCAAGCAACAATATATAATCGTCGTGTTAACAATGGCCAAGCAAGTGTAATCAATGTTGAAATAAACGAAGAAGAAGAAAATGATTTAGAAGAAGATGAATCAGAAAGGTTCGAATTGCCAGATCCACGACGGTTAACTATAAGATCAAGAGAAATGCAAGAGCGTATGATTAGGAATGCATATTTTCGTTTAATTGGTCGGCGTACTCGTGCCAAACATAAAAAAACTGCGCTCTCTACTGCATATGCTAAAAGGCATGGTTCACCAAATAGACACCAAGATTAATATCTTCTTACAACATTTAGTAATATACTTTGTAAAATCTCTTAGGATTTTGAGAAAACTTATAATAGAAAATTTCAAAATATTCATACAACAAAAAATGCATACATGATAATGGTAGTTTAAATAATATTGGTATCTTAAATCTTTATACTAAAATTTAATTTTTAATTTTTCATATTGAAAACCTAAGTATTTATGATAAATTAGGTATTAGTATAATATTTTATTTGAAATATGTATACTAATCTATGAATCCTCAAATCTGGAAGAAAAAAGACATATATTCACTATAAATATTACAAGTTTATATATGATAAGCTAACAATTGTGATAATTGTAGAAGATTTGTCAATATTAACTATATAATACGAACAAAAATTTTGTAGGTAGAATTCTAGAAATCTAACTTTGTGCAAATATAGTTCTATATAGAAAATTTTCATTCTTTAATATAAGTAAAATATATATGGAGTAGCCTTTTATAAAAATTGCCTTGTAGGATTACAATAAATAAATTTTATGTTTAGGAAATTAAAAAATTGAAAGGTATTCATTCAATTTTAAGTTAGGTAAGCTAATTATGAACACTATGAGGTTTGAATTCATAAAATAAATTTATTTGTTTTTACATATTGTCAATCTAATGTGATAGAAGAATAACAACCTATTCATAGAGTCTCATTTAATTATTTTCATAGAGATAGAGTTATTGCATGCCAAGTTTTGTTATTCTAACTACCATTCCTATAATACATTGACTAGAAGAATGTAGGCTATTACGGACTACAAGACCTGTTCTTTAAATATATTTCAAATATCACAAGATCTCTTATGTACTATTTAACACCAAAATAAGAGATCAAATTTCATGTCTTCTCTCCTACCTTCTATTGAATTATCTTATTTTTTAATTGTAAAGAATCTAAAGAATTTTACGTGAATGATTCCTCAATGTGCATCAGCCCTTTTTATTACTTTTTGAAAATAGTGCCAAAATGGCCATCATTTAAAATTTTGTGAAGCACAATATTTTTACATTCATCCATCTTTTGGATCAAAAAACACTTTTCAATCATATTTATGCACTTTTTCATCCAAATTTGGCGACTTCATCTACACTTTTGAAAAAAATGGAAAATTTTTGGCAAAAAAAAATTACTTTTATCTGGCGAAAAGTAGACATTTATTTTGAAATGGTGCAATCTGGCCCCATGGTGCCCCCTCCAAAAGGTTGATGTGCACTTTTTACATGTGCTTAGGCCTGCAACCAAGGTGCTAGCCCTTGGAAAATGGAGACCTTACTCAACTACAAAAATAGAAAAAATCCTTATACTACTAGACCTAGGGACATAGAAAATACACATAATGTATTACTAATTTCTTTTTGTATGTATTATTTACCTTATTTTTTATTTTTTATTTTATTTGAAAGTAAAGGTATAAATTAAAGGAAAAAGGGGAGGAGTACAAAGCCCCCATAGAAAAAACAAAACTCAATATGAAATCCCGTGGATGGAAGAAGTGCAAGGATAAACATCCAATGAGGAGAAGAGAAGCTATTCATTGCAAGCAAGAGACAATTATCATTAAAACACCAAACTGACCTAAATTCCTCAACTAATAAGGCCTTACGTTTTTCACTACAAGTCTCAAAATTAGGCATGAGATGGTTGCGTTTGGCCAAGCTTCCGTGAATGGTAGTATTCATGCTCTAATGCAAACTATAAAGACATTAAAGAGTTTTCTCTGAAAAACCACCTATTTTTGGCACACCGCACACCAGGGTTGCTAGTAGGCGAGCCTGTGAGCCTGTGAGCGGGAAAAAATTTGGTAGTACAATATGACATGAAGGACCTATGACCGTGGGGGTTAGAGTGTTCTATATTTCAAGAAATGCGAGATCATTTTCTTCAAACTTGAGTCACTTCTAAAAATTATTTTTTGAAATCTTATTTGCAATAATAAAATTTGATAATTTTTGAATGAAATCACCTAAAGGGGTCGACGCAGTCCGTTAAAAAACCAAAGATATTGAATTAGGATAAATTGGATAATTAATAGTTCGGTTTAGGGTCTTGCGTATCATTTATTTTGCACTTAATTAATTTATGTAGTTTTGAATTTGGCTCATTAATAAGTGCCTTATAATTATTGCAATTCTCAATTGCCACAAATACATCACATGCTATATTAATTCAAAACTTAAATTACTCACAATCATAGAAATTGCTGTACAATTTAGGCCTTTAGGGTTATAAATTAAGGTGCTTCAATTCTGAACGCTTTAGGGCTCGAACATATACAAATTCCAATCTAAATTTACAAATCTCCAGAAAATATTAAACACCTTTGATTAAATGCTAATTTCATTTGCCTTTCACGAATAAGTTCTTGGAAAATATTTCAAGAAGTCCCAACCATATATGAAGTTAAATTTGGAAAGAAGTATAATCTAACAATTTTAGATAAACTAAGTGAGTGCTTGAAGGTCTTCACAAAAATGTTATGTTCCAAACCTACTTTCTAGAGAACAATAATGATTATGGAAACCACAAATAAAGGCTACAAATGCAAGCCCTAGCTGAAAAGAGAACATTCTAGTAGTTGTTGAATTTCAAAGCATTGTTATTATGCAGCCAAAAAGCATTGTTGTTATTCAATAAAAAAGCATTCAAAGCTATACCCTTAGATTGAAATTGAAGCCCAATTTCTAAGGAAATTAGTATGTGAAAATGCAAGTCAAACAATGAATGTGGTTCAAGAAATTAGGTAAGTTCAACATACCATCATTGGGTCAACTGCATGCGAGATTTGGATAAATACATACAAACCAAGTAAAAAAACTCTTATGCTTGTCCAGACATGTACTGGCTAAATAAAAAATCTCAGTAATTTGTATGTTATAGGATTATGAATCCAAGACTCATCAAAAAGTAATACAGGCCAATTGAAATGCTCAATAAGGTAATTAGCCACTACATACCTACACGGGGGGTGCACTTAGTGTATCTAGTCCAAACTACGTGCGAACAAAACTTTGTACCCCCTATATTATATCCTAAAATTTAAATAAATGAAAACCAAAAAAATATGAATATATTTTCCTAATTTGAAAGTTTATGTTTTGAATTATTGATATTTTTATTTGCTAATGATAATTAGTTACAAATTTTTGAAGTAAATAGATACACTGCAGAACTGAAAAATAACTTTCACACCCCTATAGTATATACTAAAAAATTGTCTAAAAAATGAACAAAAAATTCCTAAAAATAACTCTCTATTGAAAGTTCATTTTGAGTTGAATATTGATGCAACGGTCATCTAAATGTGTTCTCTATAAATATTTGAGTTCAAAAATATGCCATTTTAGGTTCATTTTCAACCTCTTCTAGAAATCATTCCATATTTCATTTGAGTTGGAAATTTTGGCAATAGAAAACTATAGTCATTATCAAACAATGCTCAAAATTTTAGTTTGAAATTATAGTTTATTAGAAACCACTTGTTCGCACGTGGTTTGTAGTAGTAGAACCAAGTGCCCTCCCCGAGCATACCTATTGCTAAGTACAATGGAAATTTAGTTGTGCTTAAAAAAAGGGTAGGCTAAATACAACAAAGACTTCAAGTGATTGGTAAATATAGCACATAATCAATTGGGCTTAATAAAAGAGTGGACTCAATACAGCATAAACTGCATGTGATAGACTAATGACACATTTTCAATTCTCCAACTTCAAGTGGTATGCTAATAGACCACAAAGCTTAAAGACTCTAGAATAAAAGGACAATAAATTCCCAAAACATATGTGGGACTAAATGCTAACCCTTAACGCATAATCAAGACATGTCTCCCAATAAATAAACAAACCGCCGGATATCCTAAATCCAATTTTTTACTAAAACATCCCATTATTCCAAACACTACATTATTTACCATACTCTCAAAGACATTTTACATATTCTATGATAGAATTTATCAAGTTATCAAGTTGTTTCCTGTTTTTCTAATTCAATCATTTATTACAACCCAAAGGACATCACATATTGCTGAAATGGAATAAGAAGGAAATACGCCCCATGATATAGCCATAAAACACACAAATTCAATCATAATAAAAATCAACAAACAATACAATAACTCACGAGATATGTCAACCTCGTGAGTCTAAGTCGCAGTAAACTTTGTTGCGGAATTGTCTGCAATAGATGACTCAGAAGTCTCTCTACCCTCAGACGCTGACCTGTCTATAAATCTAACACATTTAAAGCATAATTATGTTTTTTGCGCTTAGGTTTCTGGCACCCAAAATCCACAAATGCTAAGGCTATTTGTTCGGCATACACCGGAAGATCAAAAGTCTTCTCCGGACTGAAAAGCAGACTTTTGTTCTTCATAATCGCATCTGCTGCCATCAACCTCATACAACTGCAAATATACATGATGCGTTGTTAGATTTTAAAATCGCAAAAAGTACCATGTCTAAAATCATGAGAAAAATATTGCAAACTTATTTACTGCTTTTAGTCTTCCAAGCAAACTTCTTGGGCACCACGGCTGCCAACTCAGGATCCTGTGATGCAACAACTGTCGGCGCCGGCTGTGTCACTTGTGTGGTCACCACAATCGGAGCAATTTTCTTCATAGGTTCCAACAAGGCATCAAAAATGTCTTTGTTCTCCTCCAAGGCTACAATGTGATGGCCCAAGCCACAACAAACAATAATCAAAACACCTGAAATGAACAAATTCAAATACTTTAGTTCAACACTTCATTTTGCTAAAATTAACTGAATTATGCAAAAAATAAATTAAAGACTAACATGTGGAGGCACTGCAATCTACTACCAAATCTCCTTCAATGGTTGTGCCTTCAATGAAGACCTGTAAGAACTGAGGGTTCTTTTTACAACCTGCTCACTATAGTTTATCCCCATTCATTGCCATGTTCCCATTGAAAGTATAATTTTTGATCATGTCGTTTCAAACAAGGTCTATATTAGCCTTCTTCATCGCCAACGACCATTTGAAACAAAAATTTGATTTTGCCTCGTTGCCTAGATCCTTGACAAGAATGCTGGCACCGAACTTCATTGTCTACAATCATTCAAATGATCAAATCAGATACATGTAAGAAATGAAGCTAACAAGAGGAACAAACAACTAACACTTCAGTTGTAAATAAATAGAGAAATTACCGTGATAGCAGGATCAATAGCCGATGTCAAAGGGAGACGGTTCAGGCCCGTTAATTCCTTGAAAGTCAACATCGGGTATGTCTCATACAATCCTGCAATAGTGTTCCTAGAATCTATACAATAAGAGTGAAAAATCACCATGCAACCGTCGTCTTGCAAATGTTTCTCTGCAAAAGCACAGGCTGACTAAAGAGCTTCTTGCTCTCTATTTGCGTTCCATGTGGGCACCATATGTTTTGTAGTAGACACTCCGGGCACGGACAAATTGTTTGGAGTAAAAAATGACGAGGTCCACGCCTGGAAATCCATTCAGTTCACCCCCATACATGCGAGGCTTTCCTCCCGACAACTGCAAATATACCACATTAAAATGAGTTAAACATTGATCCAAAGAACATTCATGTCGTAAAGCTCAAACATGAAAGTCAAATCAAAATCATAAAGAGATTACCTTTCGCAGAAATTCTATCACCTCTGTGTAACAATTTGGTGGATCAGACTCAAAGTTCTCGACCAAATCCTCAATGGAGAAATTCACAATTAAATCCTCCGTGTTGATTATGTCATCTTCCTCCAAGGTAATCACCTGCGTTCCAAAAGTGATTACATCTTCCGTCAAGTGCGGTAATGCCTTCCTCTTCACCCCGCTTTTAGAACCCGTTTGCATCTGAGAGCCTTGGTCCACCGTCAAAGATACTATAACTGGAAGAGCTCCATCGACCTTCTTCTTGCCTTTCAACTTGGCCTTCTCCTCCTTCTCTTTCTCCTTCTCTTTCTCCTTCTCTTTCTCCTTCTCCGCCAACCTCTCTAAACGATCCGCTTCCTTTTTCTCTTTTGTGTTTACCATTACGATGAGGCGGGCCGTTTTTTTCCTGTCGTTGGCCTCCTTTCTCGCGATGGCCCTTTTCTTTTGTTTCTCTGTCATACCTGTAAACTCTTCAACCTCCAAATCAATGACACCTTTGCCTTCAAGAGTTGCCCGCATCTATACCTCTGACGGATGAGTGAAAGTGATGGGGCAATCCAAATACCAACCACCACCACTGAGATGAGCCGTTGTGAATGTACGCATCTGGCTTAGAATATACATTCCGGCTCCAGAACTCCGGTCCAACCATGTAGACAAAAACGGAGGGAGGTCATTCCTTGCAATTGCACCTTTTGGTTCAAGCTCAGGCTTGAAGTCATTGAAATTCAAAACAAACCAATCAATATAGAAGCTTCGGAAACTAGAAATCGAAATCATAACATTCTCTTTAAAATTATTTGAATAAAAAGAGAAGGCATGAAACCAAAGATAAAAGATAAAAGTAGTGAAAGGTCACAATCCACGCATTTACTTATTCAAACCTTCATACTCTCCTAGGTAGCTTAGAAAAATGGGAATGAAGAACAGAACCAAAATGAGGAATACCTTGAGGTACCTTTCGGACCACCGTCGGATCCGATGGTGGTTCCAGAGGTACCTTAGAGTACCTCCGTTTTTGGTTCTCCTTTTCAAATCTCAATTTTTTTTTGCCATTCATTTATTTTCTTATTTATAAGAACCAAAAATGGAGGTTCCTCTAGATACCTCAAAAACCACCGTTGGATCCGACAGTGGTTTTTGAGGTGCCTTGAACTACTCCCATTTTTGGTTCACATAAATAAATAAAAATGGTGAAAAAAATTTGGGAATTGAAAAGGAGAACCAAAAATGGGGGTACCCTAAGGTATCTCTGGAACCACCGTTGGATCCAAAGGTGGTTCAAGAGGTACCTCAAGATACCTTCATTTTTGGTTCACGGGAAAGAGACGATAAAAACTTTAATTTAAATAAGCCTTGAAAAAATGTGCATAATTTTTTAACAACAGTAGGCATCCACAAACAATGAATTAAAGTATTGATTGCTAATAAAATCTTATTGGAACAAAACCCTTCAAACAACCAAATTTGTGCCCTCGAATGTGATGAATGAATCGCCCTTCTTGAAATTGTTGGAGCCTCTCAAGAATGGACCAAACCCTTGGTCCCAGAGTCTCTTTTGCCATCCCTCAATGTACTCTACCAGGAACTCTGGCTCCAGCGGGGCGCCGTAGTTTATTGGAATGTTTTCTTGCTTCACAACATCATCAAAGTATTCCACTGCTGCATCTTCAATCTGAGAAGGCAAAGCACAGAAATTAGAAAAAAATATTTAATCAAGTTATACATACATATCTATGATTAACATTATATATGTAGATGCAACTACTACTAATACATAATCACTTACCCCCGCATAAAAGACACATTTGTTCAAGAATGGTCCGAGGTGAGTTTCAAAAACAGGTCTTGCTGGAAACTTCCTTGCTTCCCGTGATGGATATGAGGAATTCCACCATTGCAGGAACTTCACCTTGTGAAAGGATGTTGTACAACATGTTGCTACCATCTGTAGTTTCTCCAAAGTCATTTCTGGAACTTCATTCAAGGTCCAATGCTTCTCCACCTGCAACGAAAATCAAAATATTCCCATATCAATGATCAAATGCATATTCATGTGATGAAATTTAATTACTCTGTCAGAATTGCAACTCACCTCCTGCAAAAATCCGGGTCCAATCATTGGATATGCGACTGCCAACAGTTTACCCATCTTTGAGTTCAACTTTTAATTCTTTTCTTTTGCTCCCACTCGCATGGCATGAGCAACGCCCTCATCAAACTTGTTCTCAAATTCTGTTGTCTCGTTGTACTTCCGGACTGTTGCATCCTCTGCCTATGCAAATGGAATGCAACATAAGAAATTTGAAATCATTTAAAATAATCATAATCGTAGAAATAAATGACAAGCAAGAACTTACTTGTTTATGTCATGCATGACCTGCATGACTAACTCCAACTTTCCTTTTCTTTCCAACAAGATGCAGTCCACGAGGCAATGGAAAGCTGGGTTTAGGGATTCAACCCTGGTAATGTAACTCATCCACGCATGAAGTCTGTGGTTGCCATTGCAGACAAAGAACTTCATATTCTTCAAGAAACGCAATGCAGGCTCCGACTCCAAATAGTCATTGAATACATCATTCTTCTCCTTCCAGATATAATCCTAGCGACTCATTTTGTTGTCCGTAAACACTAATGATTCTCCTCCCTCGTTCGTGGTTGACACATAAAATACTGCTACTCCTTTGCGGTATCCAAAGACAAACTCGGTCTCCAGTTTCTTCACATCGCAGGACAATGTTGGTCTCACCATGGGCATCGCAACAAGCTAGCAAAGTGGAATTTGAAGCCGAGACAACTTGTCTGGCTTCATTCTCAACATGCCAATGGTGGCAACGGAGTCCACCTTCTGAAGCCAACGGAGCTCGTCCTCCAACAATTCCTTCTCCTTGTCTTCTTCCACATCCTCTTCCATAAATGGGGGGGCTTCATCACCTCCTATTTCTGGTTGAACTTCTTCACTAGTATTAGGGGTTTCCAACACCCTCTCCTCTTATGTTTCGTTCAAAGGCATAATATCCATCTGAACACAAAAAAAAAGTGAAATTTGTTACAATGAAATCCTTTAAAAAAAAAAATTCAGTTTGCTAGTACAATGTAGTACCGAAAGTTCAAATGCAATTTATATCAAAATGTATATAGTATATTTTGCACTTAGAAAAAGCCAATTAAAACCATGGCCTAGACGTACAAAAATAGAAATATTTTAGAGAGCAACCAAGCAAACTCCATCTATGTTGACTTTATGTCTACCGATTCATCCAAGTCAGAGCTCAGATGAATAATGACAATGTCGTGTCTAGGCGTACTAGCACTACAAGCACATTGGCACAAGTCTTCCTGGAGAGGGCTACAAATAGAGAACAAATAATTCAACAATGAACTGTACTCCGTTTCCGAGCTTTCTGATGAAAACACAGGCTGCCTTCTTGTCCAAATTCTTTGCCAACTAAGTTGATTCTCCTGTGGCCGTTTCTTAGAGTCTGTTGGCGGATCACAAGCATCCACAATTGCACCAGTGCTTACCAAGTCATCCTCTTCATCTTCTTCCTTCTTGAAGTCACTTGAAATGTCCACATTTGCTTGGACAGGAGTCACAGGCTCTGATTGACCTCCACTCTCTGAGATAGGGGCAAGTTGAGCAGGTGCAATGTCTTCTAGACCCAAAAAAGATGATGCTTGACCAACAACGGCATGCAGGTTCTGCACATAAATATTGAAATCAAGAAATCAAATTTTGCTTTTTTAACCCATGGGATGACAAATAACAATTGTTTAGAATAAATATGACAAATTCAAAATCAAACTCTAAGTTCAAATGAAGTAACTATGACATGTTTAATTATTAAATGATATCCAAGAAAGCAATGACCACAAACTCTAGTAGTTCACCTAAAATGAAATATAGATTGTTTGTACTTTTTGTGTGACTAATTCAAGATTACAGACAACATACCAACTAATATAAAAAAATTTATTGAAGTATTTGGTCCCTGTAAGGTACCAAAAGAAGGAATAGCTTGAGCCATCCTTAGAGAGACCTTCGGATCCAAAGGTCAATTTATGGATTGTTCAAGCTACCCCTTCTTTTGGTACCTACTAGGGATCAAATACTTAAGAATTAGGATTTTGTGTCATTGATAATTAAATCCTTGTAAAGAAGTGAGGAGATTGAGTTTCACGCCAATAAATTCCAAAGGATTATTAAAGACAAAATTATACTAACTGGACATGCTTCAAATGTAGTGAGCAATTAATTGATTAATAACAGAGGTTGAGAATTTCTGTTATTATATAAATCTTGTATTTTTTTTTTTTTAAATGCTAAAGAAATTAAATATTTAAAACTAACAATGAATACTAGAGAACTGAAACTAGAATATCCTATAATAATTTGAAACTAAAAAAAAATTAAAATCCTAAGTAAAATTTTAAAATAGTAAAAAATATAAAATAATAAAAATTAAATAAAAAATACTATTTAAATAAGAAAAAAAAAATTTAAAAATTTAAAATTTAAAAAAAAAATAGATTAAAGAACTAGAAAATGTACATAAAAACTCATCTCTCGAGGGGGGTAGTGTGTCAAAAAAATAAGGGGATAGGTGCGAACGCCAAGTATTTTTTAGGGGGGTATTATTTTTTTTTTTTTTTTTTTAAACATGCTATCATTATATAATTTTCTACTTAGGGTTATTAGAAAAGGGGCTTGCATTACTTATAAATCTAAATTCATATGAATAAACGATATGGTTATTTAGAAAAATAAATAAATCTACTACAAATTCTGTCCTATAGTCCATTCTGTTCAAACTTGGTTTTCTTTCTTCCAGTAATGACAACTTACAACTAGAACTTAAGAAAAAAGTGTAGTCAATACTACTATGGTAGGAGGCTCATAAACCGACCGGGCTATAAAACCGATCATGGTGTAGGGGTACACGTTGCTTTCTTCCATGTACTGATTGTGTACATTTCAAGGGGTGGTTGCTTTTAGTGACCACTGCATTTCAACTCTAGAAATTCATAGCTAATTCCAGAAAGGTCTAAAAAATATGAAAAGACTTGGACTAGATGCAAATTCCATTTTTCTTCCTATTAAAATTTACTGAAGATTGTTTCAATGGAGTTTAGCACTTAGATGGACAGTTTAGGAGCCTCCTACCATATTGCATCTTCCATAAAAATTGTTAATGATGCTCAAAAATTAGGAAGGTATCTGATTATTTAATGCTACAAACTGAACTCTACATTTAGGTCCATACATGATTAATATGACTTATCTTCCCAGTATTCACAACAATATGTAAGAACTATTTTGCATTATCATAGTATGAAATTCAATGTCAGAAATATTTGTCAACAATCATAGGACGGACCACCAAAATTCAAGGAAAACAAATCACACATTCGCCTGCCTCCATAGATCCTCATAGCTTGTGCAAATGATTTTGTATTTTTTGAGAATCTATGACCTTGCCTCACACGATTCAAGTTTGTGGCAACATCCCTGAGGAAGTCCCACAAAGCTGGCTTTCCTCCAAAGGCGTTGGTTCTGTGAGCCGCCAAAATGTTGTTACAGAAGGATAGAACATCCTTTCTATTAAAACTTTCTACGGCACTAAGTTCTAGACCACGGTGACTTACTTTCAATTGGGCAACCCTAGACTTCATGAGCCAGTGCCTGGCCTTTTCCTCACGATATTTCCTAGCTAAAGTCCTAGAGTGTGCGCCCAGCTCAAAGAATGACAAGTAGTCTACCCTTCTTCCACACTGTGTATCTCTAGAACCGCGCTTAACAAGAGCACGACCTTCCCTAAGCACCCTAAGTCTGAAATCCGTGGAATGCTCAATCTCTCTACACTTACAGCAAGTGAAATTTGTGAACGGTTCTCCTGTGCCACACACACGTTTGCAGTGTGCATGGCACAAGCAACCCCTCACAACGACAGTTTCACTTTTGAATAGGAAATCTGCAGTTGTGCTGGGCTCCGCTATCCACAGCGATCCAAGCTTCGGATCATTGAGCAATGAATCCACTCTATAGCTCTTCCCACCGTATTCAACGATTTTCTTCCTAAATCCCCAGCACAACAATGAGAAGATGGAGTCTGAGTGCAGACCTGACGGAGCTTCGCCTGATGTTTCGGTATCTGCACTGCCCGAACTGGTGAACCAAGAATGCAGGTCGCGTTGATTTCCAGTGGTGGATCTCGACCTTGCGGTAGGTCTACCCCGTTTTCCCGAGCTGACTGCACTTGATTTCTTAGAGGAACTATTTGACGCAGCCAAATCTTCACAACACTTGGTATGCATGAGCCCATGGACGTGATTCTCTAAGTTAGCTCTGAGGTTCCCCTTCTGCGGGCACATGTACATTATTTCTCCGTCGATTTTACAGCGCACCTTGAACCAGAAAGACTTGAACTGAGAACTTCCCACATCTCCTACTACAACAAACGGAGGATCAACTAAAGAGATGGAGTCATTCACGCTTTGAAGAACGCTGACACCTTCCTCCACGAGACGCTTGTGGTCTGCTGCTGTATAAATGACGGGTTTCTTTGAGTTGCCCTCCTTCTTTGGGTGATCATTGTACGGGATGTCCCTCCTCTTGCACCACTGCTTGATGTGAAGAGCTGAATGCAAGTGCGATTTCTTGAAATTCGTGAATAGGTTCTGTATGCCATACCGACTGTGATCACCGCTTGTACCCCCGATTTCTTTGTTGCACTCCATGCAGAAGATCTTGACGACAGCAACGCCATGCTGATCGTAGGTCTTCAGCTTCCAGAGATGGTCCGCAAAATCCATGGATTGCAGCTCCCTCGTAAGCTTCGCAGCAGCGCTTGTATAATTCTCCATGATCTCACTGGAAAGGATTTGGGATTGAAGCAGACTGTCATCGTCTGGAAGCTCTTCAGGGGAAAACCCTAAACCCACTTCTGCCTCTTGCAACGTCGAGTCGGCAGCAACTTCGAACTCCTGCGCATCGGGGAACTCCAAGTCGGGGGGCGCCACAAAATCATTGCTCCCGGTTTCGCCACGGATCTCCTGACGACATCGCTTTCCAGGTCCACCCTCGTCTTCCTCCACCGCAGGGATCACGTAAATGCGTTCTGTGACAGGATTCATTGCCTCGAACCTCTTCCGGATGCGACATTGATCCTCGAAGTCCCAAAACTCAAACGTCCAATCAACGCACCCGCCCTCCTCCAGACGCATTCGCAACTCGGTGTAAGTGTCGCCAGCTTTACAGAAGAAAGGACTAAGGAGCTCCGGACGCGCGTTCTCGTCTGCGAGGGAAAACAGCTTCGTCTTGAAATTGAGCGCCATCTTTGCCTGAACCCTAAACCGCCACCTTGAGTCCCCAAACACACCGCAAGCACAGAACAGTGAGAAGGAAAAGACTGGCCCGCCAGTGTCTACGCGATCCCCTGCCCCAAACCCCAGAGCAGACCCGGAACAAACAGGGCACCAATTTTCGAAATTAAATGAAATTAAATGACAAAATTAAATGCCAGCCACTTAACCAACGGCTACTGTAGAAATGAGTAAAGTCTATAAAATTATTGATTACTTTCAATATGCCACTCACAAGGCAGCAGCATTTAATACTTTTGGCCCAAAAAAAGAATAAAAAGGGGGGTGTCCTAGGTCTAATTTTTTTCTAATTGGACCTATTTTTCTATACCCTATAGTAGTTTGAAGACATGTCAATCCATTTTAGTACCCTATAGTATTAAAAAACAAATTATAATTTTTATCTCAAATGTTTTTTAGGCACCCTATCATTTGTTCGCACGTAGTTTTCTACTGCTACTGCTCACTACCCCCCCGAGACTCATCTGGTACCCAGAGGGTACCTAAATCGAGGGTACCTGCCAATACTCGGGAAAGCACCATTGGATTTGACAGGGTCTCCACGGGTCCCAGCGAGTATCCCTGATTCAGGTACCCTGGTGGTACTTTTCCTCAAAAATTTTGACGTTTCATTTCTGGCTTTCTGGCTTTTTTGGCTTTCACTTCAATTCAAAATCGAAAGACTACAAAATTTAGTATGTTCTTGGTATGTTTATTTTTTTGTTTTACAGACAAGAATGAAACAGATTTATTGCCATGCTTAGCTTGTGAGAATGGAGGTTAAAGTACGAGCCAGTTCCACTTGGACAAAGACAGACTATTAGAGTGGCCAGCACCTCGTCATCTTGTATTGAGCCATGCACCTCGTCACTAGTGCTTTGACAAACCAAAAAAAAAAACATGTGCTCTCACGAAGCGCAGACTCATCCATTATTCCGGAACTGCTCTCATGAAGATCAGACAAGCGGTACGCAACGTAAGGGAAAAGGAGCCCGTGGGGTACCAAATCTGGGGGTAGCTGCAACCACCCCAGAGACGCCCGTTGAGTCCGACAGGCCTTTCTGGGGTGGCTGCAGCTACCCCCAGATTCGGTACCCCGTAGGCTCCAACTTTAAAAGATCTGGGTCCCCTGATTTTCATGAACGCACGCGAAGGAGAGACCTCATGCAGTATGTAAGAAAGTACTGATACTCAAGAACTAGATCTGATCATTCTGATGCTTTCAAAATCAGCACGCTCTAAAAATTTTTTATTCTCTGATGACACAACTCTAGTAGTTCACCAAAACGAGATTGCTCAAACTAATTGTTGACAACGGAGACACAACCAAATTCGATTTTTCATCAGGATTTAAACACATGATCTAAGGAACCGGCTTCAAACCGTTGCTAAATTCAAACTCGTCGAGCCGGATAGTTAACTAACTTGGATTCAAAGTTTCAAACTTGAGCTGGTTCTACTATCACTCACTAATGGCACAATTAAAATCAAGCAAGATTCAAACTGAAGCCGGATTGAAGATGAAACATCATTCAACAAACGGAAACTAGAAATTCTTAATGATGTTCCGAAATGCTAAGAACAAATTTGTGTTGCTGCAAGCGTTGCCAGGGATTCATGAGCTGCGGGTGCTTCAGTTGTCGAGGACTCATGCAAGACTCTTGCTTCCTCCCTCTTTCGACTGCGGGTACTGCGGGTGCTCGCCATTGTCGCAGACTGATCCTGAGGAAATAACAAAAGGAAGCAATGACCACCCAGAAAACACAAGCATTACAAAACAACTCTAAAAGAAGGAAGGTGATTCCACGACGGGGGCTCTGGCAGGTTTCATTCAGCGTCATCTCGGAAATCTCGGGACCACGTCAAATTTGGCAGCCTGTGGTGCAGGTGGGTTGGAGGAAATCCAAGATATTTGGTGAAGTTTTTGGAGGCACGTCAAGTTTCTCTATTTTTGGAACCTGTCCACTGGTGTGCCATTGTGAAGGCTACCAAGAGTCTTGCATGATTCGGTCGGATGATAATTGCTTTTCGGAAGTTGGTGAGGCCTAGCTAGTTGGAGATCCGGTCATGAATTTAGAGTTTCTATTCTGGTGGAGAATTTTGAAAAGGCGACCTCATTCCATTCTCGTGAGAATGTGAGATTCTGTTAATCTACTTAGGAGCCACATTCCATGGACTATGATTCTCCCAAAATACTATGAATTGACCACTGTATTTCATGAAACCAGAATGTTCTGTTTCGAACCTAAATACAAAGCTGGTTCACGAATATCAACCGATTCAGAAATGGATTGAATTTCTTTTGTTTCCAATTTAATGAGACAAATCAAATTGATATTGCGGTCCTACTTCTCTCAATGAAGGAGGTGGAACTAATTGATTGCGTTAGTCAATTAGACAATGAGAAAATTTGATCAGCAATTTGTGATAATTATTTCCTGAATTTGGAGGCAAGAAGCATTATTTCATCCGTTTCAGCCACGAAATGAAAGTAGAAGAAGCTTTCATTGTAGAGAGTAAAGAAAGCCCCTTAGAAAAAGAAAATTATTAAATCTGGTGTCCCTTCATTCTAAAATGATGATTTTCAGGATCCATATATCAAGCATCAGTAATCTTAAGGTTAAGAATGGATTTTGCTATTAGTAAAGTTTACCAGAAGATACAGCTAAAGGAAGGCACAGTTCTGTGCTTCGCATTTAGAGTACAATCATTTATTAAGTTGGAAACCTCAAACCTCTTCTAGTTTACTTGAAGTACCATAAATGACCAAATTTTTTTTATTTCATCAGAGTATGAATTACCTTTGAATTTTAGAGCTTTCAAATCCAATAGAGTGTGTTTTGAACTATAAAATGAAGCAAGTCAAAAATCAAATTGCTCACATTACTCAATTCTAGCATTCAGAATATTTCCAAAATGGAAAGCCTTATAAAGTCACATTCTACAATTAATAACAGTGAAACTTCAGGGATTTCTATTGGGATTAGTACCAGTGAATCATTAACAAGTGCAATAAATATTGTAGCCTAAAATCTTAGAAACCAAAACAACTGCCAAGAGGTCATGTTCCTTGATGTTACAGAACTACTTCTTGCCCTCACCAATATATACACAGTGCACCAAAATGACATGTTTTTTAATTTTTGATACTGAAATAGTACAACAGTACAACTCACTTGTTTGAAGTCCATAGATTTCTACCTCTATAATGCACGTCATCACAGTGTACATTCCGTAGTTGAATGTAATCTCAATCACCCTCACTGCTTACGATAATAAAGTTCCAGTAGAGCTATTGAAAAACTTGGACGACAGAAAGCAATTCAAAGAATGAAAATATGATAGTGACATGCTTACATTGAGGACGTTGTGCTCTCCAACAATGTCTTCAACGGCAGTATCCTCAGCCACTTTGTGTTGTGCATCTACACTCTGGGCGTTACTATTGTCCTCTCCGTGAGAACCTCCTCCTTCAAAGCGTAAAGACTTCCGAAGTTCGCCTATTGTCGCTGCACTGGATTTAAACATTGCTTTGTTCCCTCAAGTCATCCTAGCTCTTCTGAGTGCCTTAGAAGACAAAAAATAAAGAGAACTACTTTTCTTCCTCTTCTTTGTATGCACAAATACTGCAAACACTAAGTTCTGTTGCTCTAGAAGCATGAGAAAGCAGAAGACCACATCAACACTCCTGAACGAAGACACTAAGGCTACACTTCTAATACCAAATTGAAATGACTATTTGCTGAGGAAGAGGCACATATGTAGTCGCTTCAAAGTCGGGCTCAGCACACAAAATTGATGGCATTTAGTATTGTGTACATGTCAGAGGCCTGCTTGTAATGGACAAGTGAAACACCTGTCAGGTAGTAAAATGCACCGTCAATTTTTGAAACTACGTAGCCACCAGTAGTAAAGTAAGTCTGACAACGCCCTTTCATTTGATATTGCTATCCAAGTAGGGATCCATAATCACAAATTCGTGAGCGCAAGTAAATTTGGGCACGCAAAATTATGCTACTTTACAGCACCGCCTATTTACTTTGAAAATCTTCTTTAAATAGAGGAGCCTCAAAATATATAGCGTGCCCATAAAAAAGTCTGACATAGCCGCCTAGTCTTATTAAAATTTTGTCTAAAAGATGAAGCTTCTGGAAGTAATTGTTGACGGCATGAAAATAAATTAGTCATAATTAAGGATAAATTTGAAAACGCAAACATCTGTACTAATATCCCACTTTGTACTTGCATCCTTCACAATCACTTGACACAATCAAAAAGGTTTAGTAGTGTTAAATGAAATAGATGAGCTCCGTTTTGCCTACCACGAATTGCTTTCATTTTTGCTTTGCTCATTGAGTGTATTGTACTGATGGCTTGCATTCGAGTAGATGGTCATAACGTTCCATTGATGTTTCCAGTAGATGAGGGAGGGCATGGTCGAGTACTAAGCCACCTTTTTCATGTACGTTTCAAATTTGTAGAGTCCTGTATCATATTGTCAAAGAGAAGAAGTCCGAGTCTGGAGAATTGCAACAATCCATCCCGGTTGTCAAGTCCATCAAAGAAGAAGGTCATTGCTGGTATTTGTATTTGGGGAATTTCAGAGCTTATAGACTTCCTTTGTCTTTGTTAGGAGCGTCGATTGAGATAGTAAGTCGGCAGTCAAATAATTCCACTAAAAATATGCCGTACATATCTCAAACTGTTCTATCTAGTCCGCCTCATCAAGTGTTCACAATCCTCCCTAGCCATGTAGTTCTCCAAACAGTGAAGGTTGAGAAATTAGATACTGTCATAGAGTTGTCCAGCAAATTGGAAGGAGAGTCTCTTGACCTCACACAACAGAAGCAATCTTGCAGAGTTCCATCCGTCCCAAGTGAGAAGGCAACTGTAAACTGTTTATCAGAAACCCCGTCACATAGTCCAGCGCAGTCTTGTTATTCACGTCCGCCACTACATCCAACTCCCATTGACCCCGTAAGTATCATAGAATGTTTGAAGAGACTAGCTAGTATGCATTGATCGCAAAACAAACTGTCAGTAATAGATCTGAACAATGTCAAGCATCACCGTGTCCAGTTTCTTCCGCCTGTATTCAACGGGGATGTGATCTTTGAATTGCCTCCTTGCCGGTCATCATCGTCTTCATCAGCGGCCAAGAACTTGGAAGGAATGGACAAGCAATACGACGAACATCCCTGGTGCAAGTTGGTGACAACAAACATCAACAACTCTGACAATCTCAAGTTTTGTAAGTCATATTGCGCTGGTCATCTTGTTTGTGAAAATCCAGAGTGTGATTATCTGAAGAGAGCTTCCAAGAAAAACGAAACAGAGTGAAGTGATTATACAATGTTTCCTTTTGCAGTAGGGGAGACGCCCCCTAAGGATTCTACTTTAGTTTGCAAACTCTGCAGGACATCGCCTACGTGCTTGAGCACATGCGATGCTAGAATGTATTACAGCTATAGTGATAATTCTAAAATGAATAGGGCTACCATTCACTTTGGACATCATGAGCACCCTATTACAAAAGGCATGTATAGGGATTCTATAGACGAGATTTGTGGACTCATTGCAGAACAGGTGGCCAAAACACCAACGGACACCAACTTTGCAATTGCTTTGTCCACTAGCAAGGAATTTTTAACGAACTGTTTATTTCACAATAGAAAGGGAGAGAAATAGATGTTAAAGGGAGAGGAGCTAGAAGAAGTGATGGACTGTTTTCAGTACTTGAGCAGTCCAAACATAAGGATTGTGATATCTTCATTTCGCTCAAACAACCGGAGAGGTGTCATAGATAGCATCATGACCATGAAGAAGGAGTGTAGGTTTGAATACATTCACAATAGCGTTTTCCCTAGCCAAGGGAAGGAGAAGGTTTACATTTTCAAGATGCTCACCAAAGGACCAGGAAGTGGTGTGGACCTGGTGAGGCGCATCCAACCCGGAGGGAATCTCCAAAACACGTGGATGATGTTTGACCACATGAAACGTGTGAAGAATTGGACCACGATGGCTTGCCACGTGTATGATCCAGATTATAGAAAGGTCATGACCATTGCAACGTGTGACATGCAATCTGAAGATAACGAGATCCAGGTGCAATTTTGGAGGTGTTTGAACGTTGTAATGTCACAACACAGAATAGAATATCTAAACTTCAAGGGATTTAAGGCAGACAACGCTATGGCCAATTGGAATGCTATCCGTATTGTCTATGGATCTGGTTTTGCCAATGATAAAATGGAGAACCTTGAGCAGACGTGTTTATTGCATTGGAGTACATCTCTTTAGAAACACACTCAGAAGCACATCAAGGAGGCATTTCAGCAGCAACACAATGCATTATGTAAACAATACAAAGATGCTAAGACTATGGAGGAGGTAGAAACACGTTACCTTGCAATTCGGTCGTGGTGGTTTTCCTCTAGAGCTGCCACTGAAGATGCATTTCATCACCTAGATCATTGGCTTGCATTTTGGCATTTCAGATATCGGCAGTGGGGCGGCTTCTTGCAAATGGTAAGTCCTCATAGAATTTGAAGTACGATGTGGGATTTCAGTGTTTTTAAATACTAGTGTGTAGAGAAGTTTTGTTCATGTTTGATTTGAATGATGTTTCAACAAACAACATTTTTTTTTTTTTTTTTTTTTTTTTTCCTTTTTATTTGGAATGACCAAAAACAGGGGTACCTTGAGGGAGCCAAAATACTACCGTCGGATCCAACAGTAGTATTTGGGTACCCTCAAAGTACCCCTGTTTTTGGTCCCGCATTAGGAACTGAATACAGAGGAATGACATTTGGTATTGTTTGTTTGTTAGTTACAAGTTTCTTTCCAAAACAAAAATATTTGTATAATATTTTTTGGAGACAAATGGAATGTTTTTTAATGGTATTGACGTACTTGTGGACTAAATTTTTTGAGTTCACAGTGATTAATGAGCTTCCATGTTTGAAATTTTACTAATGAATTTTTTCTGGAGATGGATTTCTAGGATTTGAGTTTAGAGGAGCTAGCGGATATACCATCTTGCAACTTGTCTGAAATAATTCACAACAAGTGGCTTCAAATGTCAGGGAATTGAGGCAACAATTTATTTGACGCCACTTGCGATGATAGTATCCGTGCATGGACCCAAATGACAAACTTCTGTGCTTACTTAAAAAGACATACATTGGATCAGGTCCATCAAAAGGGGAGTTAAAGTTGAGAACTGCAAGGCGAAGTGGAGACCCCAAGAAAATGCCAGAGGCATTGAACACATTGCATGGAGCTCAAGGTGTTAGAACTCGCGTACCGCACCTGGAAGGAGAAGAGATTTTTGGAAGCACAAAGAGGAAGTTGGACGTTCCCATTGGCGATGCAAGAGACTCACATCGACCTGACAAAGTGAATTTCTCTCAACCTTGTGTTCAAACAAGGTCCAATGCGACTTTCACAGAGACTTCCAAGGACAAAGGAAAGCAATCGGAGATTCATCCATCCAAGCATGTTATGATTGCATTTGAAAGCAACTGCGATACGTCAAAGTGGCACATTGCAAGGATCAACCATAAATCAAATGCAAAATGTCAAGCTTAGCAACGGGCATCAAATATCAAGGGCGTTGCAAAAATTGCTAGAGGACAGTCAGGAACCCCAGCTCCCACCTATCATGGTAGGAAGGAAGATTACGGTACAAAGCGAGAGGTGGTGGCAGACTTCTCGTTTTATTGGGATGACATTGAAAGATGCGTAAAAGGTACTAAGCGGAAGTAAGTTATAGATAGACCCAAGGTGCCAGATGTTTGGCTTGTTTTAACCAAGACTAACCTCAATTGAGAGGAGACATTGTATCTTCAGCATGTTGGATTTCTCCTCCAAGAGCGACCTACATTATCGCCACGACGACTTTTCAATATGTCAAACATATTCAAGAGTGTCTTCTATGATCAATCGCCGCCACAGGATGCAGGTTTGTATCCAACGGTTAGGAACAATCAAATCATACGGCGGAATGCAAATGCACCGACTACAAAGCAGCGGAACAAGTGGGAGAGTGCTGGAAATGTTAAAGGAGAAATTCTAGAAGTGACTTTAATTTCTTTTCCAGGTCTTGGTGCAATAGTTTCACTGGAGACCGGGGTAGATCCAAATCGAAATGAATACAAAATTACAATTGGTATGTTTCCCTCGTGCACATGCTCGGACTTTGTTCACATGTCCGTTTCCGCTATTGGTGGGCATCAAGCATATGTGAATTGCAAGCACTTGTACTACCTGTACCAATACTTCTGCAAAATGGACATTCATGACGACCAATTCATTCATGCACCAGTTATAGCTTCAACGAGTTTAAGCTTCTTTTACTTCGAGCAGGGATCATCAGTGTGCCAGTGTAGGGGGACAATTGACGTTCTTCTTTGTACTTCATTTGTATTGTATTAATATATTTTTGGTACAATCGAAATGATTTGGAGCATATGGAATAGAACATGTTTCTATTTAATGTATGGAAATATGTGTGTTTATCAATGTTTGGCAATATGAGGTTGGAAATGGCCAAGAATTACAACCCTAAACCCATATCTAGTATTAGATGTATGAACATCAAATCAATTTTGTGAATGTATTTTATATTCTCTTTTCCCTTTTTTTCCCCTTTTTTTTGGTTTTGTATTCCTTTTTTTCCCTTACCTTTCTATTACTTTCCCATTTTTTTTAATTTAGTTTTTTTTTCCAATACTTTCCAAATTTTTTCCCTTTTTCTTATCCTTTTTCTTTTCAATTTTTTGAAAGAATTTTTGGTAATTTAGAGACAAAATATACCCAACTAGTGCTCATTCCTTTAGATTGGAATATATCTACGAGAGGTCCAATAGATTGTAGTAGGTGAGCAATTGAGCTTAGTCCAAAACTATTCATAGAAGTATCAAGGTCTCATTTCATAGATTTTGGCAGATTGCAAAGTATAATGGTTTCCTAAATCCTAAGTCCATGGTCATAGGGGTAGCGTTCATAGGTCCTAAATCTTATTATAAATAGTAAATTATACTCTATTTTTGAGGAAAAATCCTAAACCAAAAAAAAATTTGGAAAAAAAACTTAAAAAATAAGTTGTCCAAGCTCTACGCTTGCAAGCTCCACGCTCGCCACTCCAAGCTCGCATGCTAGCGTCGTTGCACCACACACCCAATGTGCTACAAAGTATTAGTGCTAAGCACTTCCATGATAGGGCCGTAGGAACAAAGTGGCCCTTAACCCCTAAAGGCCCAAGGCCGTTTTTTTGCCAAAAAACACCCAAAACTGCCATTTTTTTAGCAAAGAGCGAAAAAAAATTAAAAATGTTTTTTTTGCACATCTAACCGTTGGGTCTTACAGCTAACTAGTATGAGAATGTGCGGAAAAAATTTCAGAGTTTTTGACCGCACAGATTGCAAGATATCTGCGTTTAAAGTGGAAAAAACAAGATTTTCAGCACATTGCGGGACCAGATTTTTTGACTTTAAACATTTTTAACTTAAAATTTTTGCACTACAGCATTTTGAGCTTTAAATCTTTATAGTGGAGAATTGAGTTGAGAGTCTAGGAAAAAAAAAAAATTCAAAAAAAACTAATTTTCATTATTAAAAAATTGTTAAGTAGACTTAAGTACGAGATAGAAGGAAAATCTAAAATATTCATATATTTTAGATGGAATTAAAATGCACTAATCCCAATGGTGAGATTGTTCTAGCAAGTAAACTAAACCATGCCAAAAAAAAAAATTGAAAAATTTGAAAAATTGCATTAAAAAATGAGTCCTACAAGTTCTTTTTTTCAAAAAGATGCTCTAACTGCCCGAAAAACAAGAATGTCCATAACTTTCTCATAACAAATCCAAATGAAATGAATCAAAGCTTTCCAGATAGACAAAAATATAATCTATGGGAAAAAAATTCAAAAAAAAAAAAAATTATTTTTTGCAAAAATTTTTTTGCTGCCCGCTCTCCCCTGTTTTGAGCTTATTTGGGCATAACTTTTTTTCCCGAGCACCAATTGAAAAAAAAATTATACTCCCACAAAGCTTATCAGTTTTTCTGTCTTCTAAAAAAGTTTCAAAAAATCAGGACAAAATTTCAGCCTGTAGGTACCTGCCCGAAATCCCACTTGTTCGTTGAACGGACACTTGGGCCTTTAGGGGTTAACATAGATATAAGCCCTTGTCTCCCACCTTTATTCATCAAATACAACCCATAAATAGTCAAATAAATAGTTGAGTGACCAATCAACAAACAAAATAAAAGATTAAGTAGCTAAACTTAGGATGAATAGTGATTTCAAGGGCCGTCTTTACATGTATGCTAATTACATGCTAGAATGAGATTATTGCAAGGGGAACAGGAGGACTTATCATCCACATTTGAAAAGTGTCGTATCCTTGAAGATAAGAACAACCCCATTGCAACACACTAAAGTAACACTTTAAAGGTTCTGCACCATTGATCTTAGAAGATCTTAGAAGATTAATAATGGTGTATTTTTGTATACCAATTTTCATCTTCAAATTTGCATTTTTGAGTTGAAAATAGTACTAAAAAACTCCAAAATGGCCAAATTAGACATCCAATTGGGGGCAGTTTAAAAATAATAAACTAATTTTAAAAAATTGGAAAAAATTACACAATGTCTGAAACTACTACATGTACCTTCATTTCAATTTTCTTGAAAAAAAGACATACAACGCAAAAGTTATGAGTGAAAATGTATGTGTCCAAGGCCCAGGGGACACCCAAAAGGACAAGTGTTTCTTGCAACGACCCAAATGAAGAAGAATAAAGATTCTACATTAAAAAAAGATATTTCATGCAAAAAGGGAAGCTCCAATCAATCAGCATACATTACAAGGCTTGAAAAGGGGAGACATTTATGATTTCTGCTATTGTGTGTCAACTTCCAAGCTCTTCAAATTTCCTAAAAATGCAATGCAGTGGATGGAAATTGCTGGGTCCGGAAAAATAAAGAGACCCATGCCATGTGCATAGGGGCATGTTTTTTTGGTAGGCCCGGCATTAAGGTAGCCTGCTCTAAAAGCGACCGGCTTCTTCAAATCAACCCTATAAAATGGTAGTGAATGGATATGAGGTGGTCTTTAAATGGACCACTTTAGTCACTGATTGAATCTAGAAAAAAGTATTCTTTAATGCAAGAGCCAATAATTGGTCTTGATTTAATCAAATCACTTTAGAAGTTGTAAGTGGACGCATTTTGGAAGACCTAGGGTCACAAATAGGTACCTATAACAGAAATCTTTGAAAATTTGTAATTCAAAAATGCTTTAAAAAATATGAAACCACTTGGATTACGTTCGTCATCCATTTTTCTTTCTCTTTCTTTCTCTGAAAAATGAGTGAAAAATATTTCTATTCATGCAAACCTACGGAAAAGGCGGACCAGCCCTTAATGGTCGCTTTGAGAGCATCCTACCTTATGCCGTTTAGTGCATGATGCAGTCGCTGCATTGGAGCTGCTCTAAGAGATGCTCTCCAGGAATGTAAATAAAATCTCGCTGGCGTCCTTCAATCAAGACACCATTAATTTTATTATATTGTAAGCCTAGCTAGTCTGGCTAGTTGGGCACTTGTGCTTGGCAGTCTGATACTCTGATTATTACAGCTAGTGGCCTTCATTGTGCATTTGGGCAAGCCTTATCCCCTCCGCCAGCTCCTGTGCAGCTAGCTAGCTAGGCTTGAAAATCATTGACGTAGCTAATCAATCATTCACCTGGACGCCTTCAATTGCAGTCACAGGTCACTACACTGTACGTGAGGATCAGCAGCTTGCCACGGCGTCGGTGCATGTCAGTTTCTGCACTAATTACAGGAACTGCTTGAATTAATTGAAGACGTATCAATTTACATATGGTCTTCAACATGTCCTTAAGATGCTATATACGTAGTTACGTATCAGTCACGAGGTACGTTTTGATCAGATCAGCCACATGCTCGATAGATAGATCGAGAGCTTTGAATTGTCGTCCTGTGAAGAGGTAGTCGCACAGGACACTTGCATTCGTGTTAGGCTGCTAGTCGGCGTTGATGTCTGCTGTAGTATCAAATTAAATATACTTACTGGGTAGATCGATAATGTTGAATACGTTAGACAGTCTCCATGTTCAACATGGTGAAATTTCAATAGTTTCAAATTCTCTTAGCAGCTTCGATTATCATATCATAGAGCAAATTAGGGGTCTGTACGTTGGTATCATCGATCGTACATAAAATCTAGACGTCCCGTTTCTCTATCTGAGATCGATGAGGACGACTCTCCCATGTTTCTCGCATCGTGACTTTAACGGAAACTTGCTTGCTAGCTAGCTGCGTACCCAGCTACAATTTGAAGGATTAGCAACACATACGTTTTGGTACATGCTTGAGCAGTTTTTTTTGCAAAATTTGGAATATGCTTAAGCAAACATGAAACGTTTTTCAACAACGAAACATGCTGCCTCCAAAATTTTGTTCATTTTGGACAATGGTTTGTGGAAAGTTGAATGTCAACTTTGAAATCATATCCGAGTGTTCCAGAATTAACGTTCCTGAAGGGGTTGAATTTCGATGAACCCCTTCAATTTCGATGATGGTTCACAGGGAGACGGTTCACGGTGTTGCTCCTGGAATCTTATCATACGGTTCACAGTGTTGCCAACAAAGAATACCTGAGCCACGAATTTTTCCCAGAAACGTCAATTTCATTCAAATGGGGCAATTTCATTACAATGCGCGGTAAATCTCAAGTGAAATGATTTTGAGAGTCGGAGGAGATGAGGGAAGGAAATCCTCACTTAATCCTCACTTAGCGCTGCTCGTGGATGAAATGCAATTTGCAGATTAATTTCCATTTCTAGCGACTCATCAAGTTAACGTGATTTCAGAACGGCTCATGGATTGTCGCCAATTTAATGGAATTGATGTTTCCAAGTTTACAGTGTTGCCTCTGATTTTTGTTTCACCTGTTTGCAGCTTCTTTCCCCTGATTTGCAGAGGAATATCACAATTTTTGAGGCCCAGAAGCATGCCATTTTAACGAAATTGATGATACAATCACACTTTTAAAAGAAATACCAGGTATCCACATTTTTATGCAAATTTTTGCAAGGTAACAAAGAGTAAGAGTACAAAGTGGTTTTGAATTGGGTGTGTACATCAAGGTTTTTTTCTTCTGGCACCATGGTGCCAAACTCCAGTGTTGTGGCACAGTGACGGTGGATTAAATTTAGAGGGGCCATCCTCCATTTACTGCATGGTGTATTGCTACAGTGCAAACCAACGTTCGGGAAGATTTTGGAGCTCTACCAGTAAATATCCTCCTACAATAATGGTCCGGTTTTTTTTAGAGGGCACCGGTTTCATCCTTTTAACTCTGAAATTTTCCGGTTTTTTGCCCCCCATATCAGTTTGTAACCGGCCTATTTCCTTCCAAGTGAAAATTTGAAAAGTGAAAATCCTCTAATGTCAAAAAATTGCCGGTTTACAATCTAAAAAAGACATTACATTCTTGGCAGGAATTGAACCTGGCATAGCCTTTCACCAAATGAAAGACAAGAATCCTCCCAACCCATGCAATATGGAGTTAAGGATGGTCATTGAAAAGGTTGCAGAAATCAAAGTTTAGGGTTCAGAATTTTCACCTTCTTCAAACGACCCTCCCGTTCCTCTTCCTCGGGTGCTCCCCTACGGCCAACTGGCCCTATCCTTAGCTAGTCCCATTGACCCCCTTATGCAATACCCGGCCTCTTTATCCCAATACCAAACCTATCTTAACCCCGGATACGTGCCACTTACGGTATATGTATAGCAGCTAAAATCCTCCTTTTTACAAAACAAACCGGTCAAAATCCACCCTACTATAAATTGAGGCGGGTAAATTAACCCCCAAATTTTTATGTACACCGATTGATTGCCTATCTTATCAATTTTTCCTCCAATTTTCCATCCTTCACTTTCAAAGCTCAACCGGTTTTTTTACCATTTCAACCGGCTAACTTTGTATTAGCCGCCGGTTCTTCCCGGACATTGGTACAAACAACACACCCTGAGTCTTACATCAGTTCCTTGGGATAGGTTAGAGAACAGAGGACGTGGTGTTCGAGAAGGTGATGTGATAGAGGTATGTGACCTTAAACCCGAAACTCTAAAAAAAACTTGAAACTTGAAACTTCAAGAGCGTGAGTAGACCCAAACTAAATACGAACTTAAACTTGATGCGAAGTGAGCTTAAACTTACTTATACTTACGAAGAAGTGGCTCCCATCGTGTGTTCCTCTCATTTAGCTGGCCTTCAGGTGTTTAATAAATTATTCCAAATAAATTATTAGCTGGCCTGCACACTCAATGGACACCCTTGAAACACAAAGCACAAAAGTCTCATTGGTTGCTTAAAAAACTCCTCACCTCTCATTGGCTGCATTTAAAAAGTTGTGTAGGTGTTTCTACCTTACATATTCACTTGGCAGACTAACGATGCATATCCACCGTCTGTCTATACAATACCAACCACATAGACACGATAGGTGCAACTGAAGCACAACGTTTATGACATAAATAGTAAACTAGATAGCCCCCGAGTGCAAGAGAGCGCTCATATGGTACTCCATTCAATCTGGGCAATGATGATGTTCGCTGTAGTCTAGTTCATTATAGAAGTGGATTTGCCGTCTGTCAAAGCAGAAGCTACCCCTCCATAAGTAGGCATAATAAATCATTCATTAACTTTATTGAGCTCTCAGAGCCTTTGTTGGCGTAGCCAACAAAGTGCAACCTACGGCAAGAGAGCCCGTGAGGCTGCACCAACTCTCGGATGAAATTAACTGAAAGGATGGTGGGACGTCAAACGGATCGAACAAGGCGTTGCCAAATTAGTTTGTTTTCATGCATTTGATTTTCTCTGTCCTGTCTGGTAGTTTAATATTTTTATCCTATCGGATGGACCCAGAGAACCAAAAGCTGCGGCGTTCTCTTTTGTTTAATGGATTATTTTGTACAAATTTTTTCCACAAAATTTATTTTTGATTAGTAAACAGATAAGATGGATTGGAAAAAAACCCGATCGATGATATCAAACAAAATAAGGCGGACTGATTCTGTTTTTCGGGTCTGGTTAAAGAGATAACTATGGCCTTTTCTTTGCATCCATTCTGTCCTTTCAGGATCAGCCATAGTAGTCCGGTGTCCGCCAGTTATTTTCCTTTCTAGCCCATTGAAGCTTCTGACTATTGTGCTGTACAGTACAGGCTAAACAACGAGCTGAAAAAGAAGGTGCAACATCTGGTAATTGGCAACGTATGTGAAAGCAACATATGTGCGGTTTCTTGCTTGTGATCTCATACAGATATCAAACGGATGGTCAGGGTTTTTCGTGATGTATTGAACTTCTGGGCTTAGGCAAACTGATATTTATACATAGGCCTCATACAGAACCCCTCCTCTGTCTCTTACAAAACATAGTCTCCTCAAATCTTACCAGTTGTAATGCCATTTGATGCAGCTTCTAACAATGACCTTGTCAATAGTAACAGGGTTAGGTTTTTAGATCAGATCTGGGGGTGTTTTTTCTACTAGGATAATCAATTAGCTGTCAGAATGTAAATAAGCCTTGTGAGTCCCTGCTATTCGTAAATGATTCCCTCTGCGTCATACATCATCATCATTCCTTGAATCAATTTCTAATCAGCGTGAAGACTCGATTCCGACCAAGGCGGACCTCGTTGATTCGACCAAGATGACGCAGAACCTGGTTGCATAAACAGATTAGGGATATCGCGAATATGTAAACCACAAAAAGAGAAGGCTCTTAAGCAATGGAGTACGAAACAATTATGGGTTTTCTGCAACAGTGCATAATAATGAATCACGATGAAACCACTTACAGTCAAGACTGCTTTCCCGGTATGATCCAACTTGAGGACTTCACCCTTCAAGTCCGATTCCATGAAAAAATGTTTCCCTTTAACATTTTCCGCAATTGCTATATCTCGTAGCTCCTGCATTCAACAAGCACGTTTAAGAGATTTAATCTCGCAGAATTTGGATCGAAGGAAAGGTCTGAAATTCATTAACAGAACACAACAATGGAGGTGGTAAAACACTTAAAACAATGGAAATTATGAAACCATTGCAGGAAACATACTCAAGTGGAGAAGTTTGAGAAGATTCTCACCAACACTCTTTTCCATCCATCATTGCCAAGCTGCATATAAAGCAGACTAAGATTAGAAAGAATACAATTCCAACGACAAGAATAAGCTACACCTCAGACCGGCTTTACACCGGGAATGTAACGGATAAGCGTTTTGCACATGAAGGACAATTACATACCTTCTGTCTAGGAGCAGTAAGAAGCTTGGCATTTACTGTCGCAAATGTTGCCATTTCATCCACGGCAGTATTCAACTTCTCTAGCGTGAGACGGCCTCTCATATAGCTGAACAAAGAAATGTGCAGTCATCTTGATATGTTAAGAGCACTTTAAACAAACAAGACTCTCATAGGATTGAGTGCATCCACTAGACTGCGAAACGGTCAAAAGACTGATCACTAAAATCCAGCGTCTACTAGGAAGCCATTACAGGAGGAAGTGCAAATGTACCTTGAAAGTGATGCAAGTTCATCCATGCTCACGTACCATCGGGGTGATGGTTCCTTGCCTCTCTTTTCCTGAGTTTATCAGTCAATCTTGTGAGAAGCCAAAGCAGGACAAACATCATTTTGACCATGTATATTAGAACTGCAAAAAGTCAGCATGATTCGTTCATATAGTCTCCGCCAAATATTAGCGAGGCTGGAAGTTGAGCTATCTTACTTGGCCTCGAGGCATTTTTGAGATAGCAAACTGCAATAAGAGTGCATCTGCAAAGTCATCTATTCTAATGTGAAGAGGTGGTCTATTGAAGGAAAGACTTCCTTTACCTTAGGAGCGATAGCCTTCGTAGGAGCAGCTGTAGTACTATTGGCTTTTTGAGGATTCGTCGTTGAGCTGAAACGGGAACAGATACAACGTAAGGATCAAACCACAAAAGAACCCATAAGAGCGATCAATCTCAATAGAGCATATAAAGTTAGAGGATACTAAAACCGTTGGGTCTCCGATATTGACCCCTGCTAACAAAAGCAACTCATCTATTCATACACTTGGGTAGACTTATTAGCAAGTGATATAAGCATGACTTATTTAAATGTTTATGTCTGCTGATCTTTGAATGAAAATGAGAATGGGATCGTCCACTTTCACTTGTGGTGGTCTACTACCTCCCACTTTGGAAGTGCATAAGAAATTCATAAATAGTGATAAAGATTTGATCACACAGCGAGATAGGCTCTTCTACCCAAAGGGATCTCTCTAAAGCTCTATAGTGATCTCCCGAACATCACCCTCCTTACATATTGGTTTAAATGCTTAATATCAAGCAAATAGTATACTCTACCTTATATAAGATGAGGATGTGAGATGACACGGTAAGAAGACAAACCTAGGAATAGCGAGCTCCACATGCACGTCATTTCCAGGCAACCGAGCTGGCAAATTGGAGCAAACCTGCTGCAATTTTAATGTTTGCTGTGAAAAGAGCTCATCCAACACCTGCCATGGCAATTTTTCATGTTCGGAACAGCTCTCTGACATTTCTATAACAGAAGATCGTGGTAAACGGTCAATCAATATGAGACATTTGCCATTCAAATTTCAGGAATAGAAGGAGGTGCAATGGAGAAAACAATCTATTGTGAGTCACGACAAACGTATAGTTACCTGCACTTTAGCCAGTGATTCTGCCTCCCGTTTCATGAATGCCTTGATGAGTCGCATATGGTGCTCTGCTGTACTTAAAGCTTTATCTACATCCGCTAACTCGCCAACGTGTGACCCACCTGATCTCGTGGCCACAATACACGTTCACAAATCATTTGAGCTAACTTCTCATCTTTATAAGTCATCACCAACTCCCTCAACTTCCCTCAATTCTTGGAGCAAGTCTTAAACTCTGATACCCCGAATGTTTGTAATCTATTTCTTGCCGTTACATAATCTCAATTAGGAATGATAATCCACATGTGGCAAACAGACCATTCAAGCAAATGAGCTCTTTTATAAGCCTTAAGCATTATACCCTCTTCCAGTTTCTGTTCCGACACTCATTTCCTCAAGATTTTCTTAATTGCTTCACCAATGGATCACCCATAATCCCAGCATCTTCATTGAGATAATGTCGGGTAACTCAAATCTGGAGCCTATTAGTGGACGAAGTAATCCTTCAATGCTAGCGCAACTGAACTCCAGAATTAAGTTACCAACAACATTACTATATAGCTCTTGAAAGAAACCAAACAAGAAGGCCCAAATCCTTTTACTCAAACCAAAATTTTAAAATGGAAAAAAAATAAGTGGCTGCGCTATGAGGATTGAAAATAGACAGGGGTTCAGACCTAATCAAGAAGATGACCACCTCATTCTAGCTCCGTATCGAACAAACCAGGTGCAATTGAACAAAACTCCAGAAGAGTAAGAAAATTCTCAAAGAGGGGTATACGAGACGAAATAAGTTAAACCCACCATCCCGCACGAGCGTGACATTGCGAAGGACATTGATGCGGCTGTTGAAGGATGCTACGAGGGCGTCCAAGCCTGCCCCCGCCGTCCCCAACGCAATCGTCGTCTCCATGCCCTCAAACCCTAATTCAAAGAATCACGAAATCACCTCTTGCGCAATCTAATCCGATCGACGCTGTCATAATGGTCCTCCAGAGATGGCAGCGCTCAATCCCAGTCCATCCATAAGATTGTTCAACTCCTAGTGAGCTAGCCTTCCTTCAATCACAAGAACAAAGTTGAGAAAAGAAAAAGGAAAAACACCAGCAGGTCGGTTATTGAGATTGGGTGCAATGCAGCATAGCCAGTGTCTAGAAATTTTTATTCTCGGGTTTCTGCTGAAAAACTACTACCGATGCTCGTCTTGCGAAACCGCGCAAGAGATGACTGATCCTTGACGGGTGGGTGGAACTTTCAAACTGAACTGTGCGTTTGAATCCTACCTTTTACTTTGAACTGAACGTTACTCTGTATTAAAGAATGAAAAAAGAGCGGGAATCGAGATACCCTACGTGAAGCCAAGATTCATACATAAATTAAGCATTTTTTGGAATGCTGGAATGTTTGGAATATTACAAGAGAAATGTTCAAAATGTTGCAAAAATATCCATATTGTCTAAATTTTTGAATATTTCTAAAAACCTACATCATGCCTTAAGCCTTGCATGACAAGTTTCCCCAAAGAAGAAAATCTAGAAATTGCCAAACACAAAAAAATTTAGATGCCAAAATATAGAAATACTAACATTAGTAGTTCCAACTGTCTTAAATCCTTTGCAAGCAAAAAAAACACTATTTTGACATTCAGGTGCTAAATTAGACCTTCACGTACAGTATTACTTTTTATTTTACTAACTTGCTTGCCAAACTTCGCGTAGGTATTTACCCTCATTGCTCTGAAGTTCATAAATTGAATGATGAATATGGTAGAGTGTTTAATCCTTAACCCCTAAAGGATCATTGTCCCCTTGGAGGACATTTGGAGTTCAGGTAGATTCCTATGATCTCAATTTTATTTGAAATTTTTGAGGACACATAATTCTGTGAGAGCTTTGTGGATATACAATTTATATTTCAATCCTATGCCGGGTGAATAAGTTATAGGCCGTTTTAGGTAAAATTCAACTCAAGGGGAAGGTTGGGTTGACAAAATTTTGTGGACTGGGAAGGGGTACGCTGTGAGAAGCAAGGAAGTGCGGACGTGAGGTGTAGTGAGAGCAGGGAAGTGAGCAGAAAAGGGATGGAAAGGAGAAGGGATGGAAAAAGAAGATGGAAACATGCATTGTAAGAAAACAGAGTTTTTGGGGACATTAGCACAAAACATAAATGTTTAGGGAAACACTGGCTCAATTTTCTAAGTTTGGCAAAAGAATGGTGAATTCGGATTGATGTTTCTCGAAACATGGAGATGGCATAGTGAAAACTCTGTGATGTTCGGAGGCCGCCTATGCTAAATAGGACATGCACAAAAATGGACAAGCCTTTTCTGCAACGTCATTAACCCCTAAAGGTTTTTGACTATGTTTTCACAAAAATTGTTCCAAAACTGTCATTTCTAATACAAGTACCAAATTTTAGGAAAAAAAACATCTTTGGACATATATAACCATAGGATCTTGTAGTGCATTGGTTTGAGAAGATGTGGAAAAAATTTCAGAATTTTTCACCATGTAGATTGCAAGATAATAGCTTTTGAATTGACAAAAATGCTTTTTTTGTCCCTACAAAAAATTGGGCAACTGCGCTTCACAAGGTCACATTTATATGAAGGAATGTCCAAAATGGTGGTAAGTCTTTGGATTCATTCTTCAAAGCAAGTTGGCTACATACTTGAAAATTTTCAAATTATTTGGAATTGTACAACATATAGGAAAAAATAATAAGTAGAAAGAAGTAGAGAATGATTCAGAACACTAAAATTTTTAAGAATTTAATTATGGAATTATAAAATGCCAATCCCAATGGCTGAAATGTTGTAATAAACAACATACATCCTACGCTTTTATTTTTTTTGAAAAAAATTAAAAATTGAGTTAAATAAAGAACTCCAAAGTTTATTGTAGAGTAGGGAATCCATAACTGCCTGCAAACTAGAAACCTCATAATTTTCATTTCATAAATCAAAATGGAATGATTTAAAGCTTTCCAAGTATATATAAATATAGAGGACCAATTTCAAGTTTTTATTTTTTTTAAAAGTGGTTTTTCAGAAAATTTTTGAGCTGCTCGATGAATGTTGAAAATGACATATCATCCAATAACTTGTTAACCATATAGTCAAAAGTTCTAAAAATTGTTGGGCCTTATAGCTACTCCTTGGGCATATGTTGTGTGAAAATTTCAAAGAAAAAAAATTAAATCTCCGTTTGTAGTAAGCTATCCAAAATTGCTATGTTGCCAAAAAATGCCGTTTGATCCTTTAGGGGTTAATAAGAAGACATTGCCACGTGGAGAAGTGTTGCATTTTCAACTTTTGTTGACTTTAAGAAAAAAAATGACTGCGGACAGGGAATGAATGTGGAGCCCATATATTGATGACAAAGAAAGGGCAGCTGGTTTGCTTCATTTTCCAAAAAATACATGGCAAATGATTAAAGAGTACTCGGACTAAATGAAAACTTCAATTGACTTCTATTTTGCTACAGATTCCTTGTTTGTAAATTATTAAAGCAAGGTAATGATTGTAAAAACGTAAATTTTTTTTTATTCTTAAAAACATGCAGCCATTCTATTAGATGAGATTTTGGGGTCTTAGAGAGCTCCGAGTTCCCCTGCTGTCTATTGCATTCCCAGACTGCGGGAACACAACAACAGCAGCTAGCTGACGTGGCACAGCGATTGCCATGTCATTTTTTTCCAAAAAAAAAAAAAAAAAAATGCTTAAAATGATAGTTTGGTAAAAATTGTTTTTTTTTTTTTTTTTGGAAAAAAAAAATTTTGGACACACCCAAATCGGCGTTCACTGAATTTGGGCAAATCAGGGAATGGGCCTGAAATGGCCCTCCAAGACCCCCAAATATCATCTAATGAGACATTCGCCTTCTGCAGAGTTAGCAGTTATATGAAGTTTATGAGTAAATAGCGACATGATTTCAAATTTTCTTGCAAATTAAGTATTTGAGTACATTTCTTGAATACAAGTTGGTATAACTTCATTGCATTTAAAAATTCAAATATAGAATATAGAATTGAAATTGTTTATTTTCTTAACGTGGAATAAGAATAGTTCAAAATGTAATTTCAATTTTTCATTATTCTATATATATAATTAAATTAATTTTTTTTTTCTGTTTAGTGATTTGATAAAAAACATCTTTACAAAAAATGCTTAGTATTTGGATGAAAAAATTGTTAAATTAATTATTGTAGAAATTATCATAGTAGAATTCATAATATTTTTTAGTTCAAAGTAAGAGAAAGTATAAAAATGAAGTTAAAAAGTCTTACATGTAGAACTTTAAAGATGCTACCTTCTAAGTGCCACATAAATTAGGATTTCAAAACAGAAAATTCTAATTGGACTGCAATAAGTACTTCATTGGAGCTACATTTCCATACTTAACCTTTAAAAATTTATACTTCAAAAACTATGTGTAAAACGCTACTTGTTCTTTCTAAATGTTGGTGAGCATTGCTATGTCATTTGAAGGTTGCCCGTAAATGTTGCAATCCTTTTGGAGCTTCAATCCATTTTTTTTTAAGAACAGAACACCAAAATTTTACAAAATGGTATCAATTTATTTTTAATTAGAATCGTTAAAATTATAACTAGTCTTATTAGAGATAGAATAGAAATAGAAAATACTTCAATTTAATTTTTGGAATTCAACATCATGCCTTTAAAGAAGGCAATATACAAAAAATTAGTTGAACGTGCTAACAAACAAAACCCTTGTCAGTTGATGGTTTTTCAAAATATACTCAATTTTTGTCGTCTTACATGGGAATTTCTTCTGCTCTCCTACTTCTATTATATAGCTAGTTCATTTTAAAAACCTTGGACTATATGTTACAAGAGACACAATGGACACTGTTGCACAATGTCTTGGAAACAAAAATCACAATCAATCAATTCCAAAATATGTCATTTTATGATACCTATACGCTTAAAATTTTTTATTTGTTAAATACAAATAGCTCCAAATAAGAAGATCCTTACGTTTTAGAAACTTCAAATTTTTGTTCAAGCCATAATTTTATATCTCGGTCATTCAGAGGTTTAGTGATTCACCCATACAAGTCAACCCATTCAAACAATAGATGCACCTTTGTCAACCTCTACTACCACTTATAAAATTGAATAAGGTTAAATTTTATACTTAATGAGAACTAGAATATTGACAAATTTTATTTCTACATCATTTATAAATTCTAATATATGTCTACAATTGTAATAGTCATTGCAATTGAAAGCTCCATATATTTGAATCCAAATCACATTGTATGGTGTGTTCATAATTCACATTTTTTTGTTTTCAAAGAACTTCACAATTTAAATTATTAAATTCAATTTCTCATCCAACCTTCATTTATGGTACCAATTACCAAAAAATTCCAATACATACTATAATATATGTAATTTGGTTTCCACCTTCACTTTCTTCAATTCACTATAATTTGTTTTAGACAACAAGATCTTTGAAATAAATTAAATTAAATTAAAAATTTATACTACCAAAAAAATCCTCAATTTTCTTTTATATTAAATTGAAGGATTATTTTGCTTTGATAGTGAATTTAGACTTTTGGTAGGCAATTACTACCACTTCAAACAGATAGTGAGAAAGTGGTTTTTTGAGAAAACCATACATGAATTACAAAAGGGGTATACATGTCATTTTGTAATGGTTGTTATGCTTTTGTACAAATTCTTCTAGGGGTACCTTTTCTGATGAATATAAAACTTCTACACGTGAAATTTTTCAAAGAGTAAACATGTAGTTTTTGTGTTTTTATTTAAAACTTCAAAATTTCCATTCCAAAAAACCGAGAAGAACTACAAAATATAGAAACTCTTGATTCACATAGAAATTCTTGCATTCATGTGAAAACTAAACATTATGAGCAGCTAACTAAAGGATCACATTGACAGTACTGCACAATTAATATAAATCTATTCTCCAAATCCTAAATCATTGCAAATACACAAGAACGCCATTGAATTCACTCAGGACACCATCAAATTCATAGCCTAGATCTTGGTATAGCATAAACAAATATGTTAAGCACGCAATCACTGACATATTTAGCACGTGATCACGCAACTTGTACAGGAATATACAACCTACTTACTAAACCTCAAATATGCAAATTGTTAAACCCTACATCATTGCAAAAACACTGGAACACCATCCGATTCACTTAGACAGCTCTTATCACAGCAGAAACCAAACCAAAGCATTAAATAAATACTCCAATGCCAGATCACGTAATAATGTCAAAATGAAAGAATGTCATTCACATTGAAGACTGCCACAAATCTTTCCACCACTACTCCAATGTGGCTCAAAGCGATCTCAAAGCAATTCCAAATCCAAAAGCACAACTTTTTGTGTCTTGTTTCAAACTACGCGCAACGAACCAAACTTCTCCGGCGCATCTTTTTTGGCTGAAAACTAAAACTTCTCAAATCCAAAACAGATCTCCGCATGGATTCATCTTTAATTTCTACGATGGCCTAGCTAACCTCAATACTATAGTGCCATTTCCAACCAGCTTCCTTCTCTTAAACTTTTTCCCAAAATCATGAAATGAACCGGCACTCACCTCGTTCAAAAGCCAAGCTTAAACTTCTACTATGTAATTCATGCTGTTTCTTCAACTCGGACAACAGACCGGAGCAATGAACCATTTGCGTGCGTTCCCATTTGTGGAGCTACAACAATGATTTATTTATGGTGATTCATAAGCTACTAGCATGACCACTAATTCTACTTTGTTGGCTAATTCAATTTTGTTGATAGAACATAAGACGTTTTTCACTTTGCTCTTTGATCAAATATTGGAAAGCACATGGTTGAGGTCGATGACCCCAACGTCTATTTTTTAAAAGATAACTTGGTTTCAAGCCAAGCACATGCCAATTCCTTAGCCAATAAGTGCTGCTGGGTGATCGCATGCTACGGTCGCCTTCTTGGCCCGATATACAAACAAGTGCAAATAGTACGATGTGTACGACATTTTGAACGCCCCGTACTCTGGCGTTTTTCCGATACTCTAACAAAGGACTCGAGAACTCTGACAAAGGATCCGAGAAATCGGGCAACGGATTTGTGAACTTGGACGCCTCAGCTAGTGCTTCGATGCTTCAATGGCTTTCATTGTTTGAGTTTACGGTTGTCTTGTGAAGGTTTGCGGTTTTAGGGTCCGGGTAATGGCAAATAGTAGACTTGGAGAGAGACGTGCCGGGTTCAAGAGGAAGGGACCTTGTGAAAGGGTGGAGGATCACAATGTGGTGAGGGAGGGTCTAAGAGACAGGGAAGCAGAGAGGCAATGTAACTAGAATTCCTAAAAACCTATCAGTTGGCGTTGGACGCTGTGAAGGGTGTTCAATCGACAGATATGCTTGCTAGGAAGGCTGTTCTCCTAGATGCAGCTATATCTACTTGCCCAGTTACAAACACCAAAGCTTTGTCACGGATTTTGAAAGTTCACCCATCCAATTTGAGGGTGGCTATAACCTGTCAAAGTAGTATACAATTGCAAGATTCACCTGTTGAACTTGTAAGACGTAGAAAGAGGCCAGGACTGCCTGACAAGATTAAAGACCTCGTTACGAAGTGGTGGACAGAAGAGACCCGTGTAAGTCCCAATAGGAAGGAAATTGTACAGAAGTGGATTAGTCCAAATACGTACAACAAGCATTGCACTCACTATTTGCTCAAAAGTCAAGTATAAATTGATTTGATTGCAGTGTTGCATTGCCCTGGATAACCGTTGTACTGTCAAATATACAATCCTAGACATTGTTTCCATCCGATATGTATGCTACGCATCTTGTTGTATCTCCCTCAATCCTTTGATGATTTGAATGTGTACTCTGCAATATGTTGATTACCTTAATTTAAGTACGCACTATACAAATAACAGTACACTATGTACAAAGAATATCGTGGGTCTCACGGTCGAGTACTCAGAAAGTCTTTGTTTTTGGGTGGTTTGCTTTGTTGGACGTTTGTACTTCACGTATACTGCTGAGTATTCCGGTCTAGGGTATGTTTTGTGCGAGCTTTGTACTATTGATTACCTCTTTTTATTACCTCTTTTCATTTCTCATAAAAATTTTGCATTCTTGTAGGCCACATTCTACCATCGATTTTAGGTGGCGCACCTAGACGTGCCTATCAAATAGAGAACCTTTGAGAAACTAAAGCCTTACTTTGTTAGAGCGTGCAACAAGAGGAACGTCTGCTGTTGTAGATACCACGTGGAGATCGACATGCTCAAGCAGGGGTTCAATCGGATTTGGGATGGCTCAAAGGGAATCCATTTATTAAAGAACTGCCAGTGCGTGTGTGATGTGTGCCTCTTTCGACTAGAAGAAGAAGCAAAGTGTAAGACGCATTTGAAGACATATGCAGGTACAACAATGTTGTGGCAAGACATTGTTTGCCCTAAGCCTAAGAACAAAGAGTGGCATGCTCTGCAATGTGTCATGAGTACATGTGCAAATTGTGGTATTTCAAAGCTTCCGATTTGCCCATCTGAGTTATCATCGTCTTCAAATGTCACTTGGAAGTGTTTTGAGAATGAAATCATAGGGATAACACGAGATGGAAAGCCCCGGAAGAGGATTGTTGAGGTATACAAAGAGACCTCTCCGCAAGTGTTGTTTGAATACTTCAAGTCTAAACTGCCCCAATTCGTGAAGCACAACTTCACTGCGAGGTGTTAGGACGACCACTGCAAGCGTTCTATGCAGAGTTTGGGCAAGGATGTGACTTTGTCACATATTGATTCTACTGAGAACTACACTTTTGAGATTCAAAATTAGATCCAAAGCATGTACTGGTGCTCCACATAGATTGGTATCCTTGTCCACATCACATATCGGTTTAAACCAGACGGAGTTATGGTGAAGGAATCCCATTTCTACATAACTGATGATGAAAAGCACGATTCTCTTTTTGTTCAGCATTGCTTGATGCAACACTGGCGATGGCTAGAGTCTCAAGGTATTGCCCCAAGTTCTATATTTATCGTATCATTTTTTCATTCACGCTATATGCCTAGTTTTTATATAAGAGTTAATTATAGGTGGCACGGAACTCTCTGACTATGATGTTTGTGTACTATAATCAATACGCTCTGTATTGATTCAATACTACATTTATAAATATTACTCAGTGTGCTTATTTCTGTACATACCACGACAGGTATTCGACCGAAGCACCACGTAGTGTGGTCCGACGGTTGTGCGGGGCAATTTAAGGGTGCCCGACTTTTTTATTTTGTGGCCAGATATCTCGGCGCCACAAATGGCTGTACTATGAATTGGAATTTTTTCGGAACAGGTCATGGGAAGGGAGAGTGGGACGGAGCTGGTGCTGTTGTAAAGCGTGCTCTAAGGCAGTCTCAGTTACACAACACGTGGAGGAGGATGCAAAACGCCCATAATGCAGTGTCTTTTTTGAACGAAACAATGGGAAGGACAGTTGATACGAACTTCAAGAAGACCAACATCAAAGAAGTCCAGAGATACTTCTGGGAAATACCAAAGGATGTTACGAGGGAGCACAGTTACCATTGTGAAACTGTCCAAGGTTCCCAGGCCTTGCATTCAATCTACTCCTTTGCTGTTGCGGACCCAACGCAACTATTTGTTTGCAAACTATCGTGCTTCTGCGCCTATTGCCTTGACGGCAATTTTGTCAATTGCGTAAACAAGTCCTATGTCGAGAATTGGGATTTGGTAAAGTTGAAGCCATACAATCTCCAAGAAGTTGCTGACCACATGACGGACCACAAAGTTCTAGATGACAAGGATTGGGAGGAGGCCATGGAAGGCGAGGAATTTGGCGATCTCATTTGGCCAAGTGACAACTTTGCTGTCCCTACTGTGGAGGGCAATATTGAGGGAGTGGAGTTCTATGTTTTACAGTGCACTAGGGAGAAGTATGAGGTTGATCACGGGTTCAAATGTGCTTGGGGCCCTGAGTTTGAAGCTAGAGACTTCATCATACGGGGTACTTACTATCAAAAGTAGAACAATGGACACGTATATTGGGCAACTTCCAACCAGCCCATATTGATGCACATTTTGTGGTGCATGGTAAATTTGGTATGAATCTAAAGCCAGGCAGGCGGAAAGGTGGGGAGGTTACCTATGACATAAGTGACGACAACATTGCTATTATGAGGGCTGGTTTACATTGGTTTAGGGAAGAAGAGGATTAGAGATATCTGAGGATGAATTTCTTTGTAATATACTTCTATTACCTTATATACTTTAATAGCAATAATCTCTTTGCGCATACTATTTTGTAATTTGAAAAAAAGGAGTGTTCACCCGATGCATCTTTGTACAATTTCTCCTCACACACACCTATTTGTACACCACCATCCAGTTTCTTTGTACAGTCAGTACTAACGGATACTTCCTTGCCATTTTGAATTGTCGTGGGCATATTTTTAATTTTTAAGCATTACTCCTAAACTCAAAACTTACATCGACACACTTGAAATGGATGATAATCCCAAAATTTATATTGACACACTCGAAATGCATGATAGTCATTTGAAGCCCCTTCAAAGCTAAACATCATTCTCCTGGCATGAACTATAATGATTATAAGAAATTATTGGACCTAGTCCATGAACTAGGCCTAATCAACAAAGGAATTGGACTCCACCAGTATAACTATATAGAGCCATTCTCAAATTCATAAACACATCTTTTGTATAGGCTCCTTGTCATGGAGCAGTGGCGGATGGAGCATTGGCGCCGAATGGAGCAGTCGCTGCTAGCCCGGGAGTTTAGTAGAGTGGTGCCGGATGGCGCAGTGGCGTTGGCTTGAGTGTTTGATGGGGAAGCGCCGATCGGGGCTGTTGGTGTAGGGGACTATTTTCAGAAGATACTGGGGAAGGCGTCCCTCCAAAATATGGTAAAGTCTGCAATTTCAATTTTGTTTCAAAGGCAATGTAATTGCAACTGTTGTTTTTTTTGTTTTTTTTGTTTTTGTTTTTATATTTCAAAGAGGTGTGTCTGAACTTATTCTTTTGAAGTTGGTATCAGAGGGTGCCCGCATGGTTCTTCCGGAGGTTTTGAGAAGATTTTGAGAGAGGTTTACCAAGGATTGGTTAGACTCCGGTATATAGGGAAAATTTTCTCCATAGCCGTGAGCGTGAAAATATCATACAGGAAAAAGGGACGGCCACAAGTCATGTTTACTAAAGGATGGAAGTAATACTGTGAGGTCCATGACTTACTTGCAAGCGATCATGTCACATTTAGGCGCTTGGAGATGGCCGTTTTTGATGTTACTGTTCTAAAGAATAATGTCAATGTACCATTTTTGATTCCAGTGCGTGATGAAGGTTTAGCCAGTGAATCGGACAACCATCGTTGTGCTTTTTGAACCAAATTACATAGAAGGCTCCATGGCTAGTATATATATATATTAACATTAACTACTATGGAAATCAGGACAATAGAAACTACTGTGGGTGCGACCACTGCACTGAATTTTGCTGTGCATGGTCTAGAAACTATGCAGAACTTTACTTTTTGAAATTACTAAGAGATACTTTTTACACAGTTACATACATTTTGGTTACAATTCCATACTCTTTGTACAGCGGTATCCTCATTATTATTGTCCATTTGTTTTGTCTACCATTGCAGCTCCTAAGCTGGCTGCTCATGTGCATTCAAAAAATGTCCAAAGTAATATGTACTCGGTTATTGATATGGAATCATCTGGTGTTTCTGATGCATTCTCTCCATTCTAGTTTGGTACTTTGTGTACAATATAGTATTCTTTGTACAAATATGTACTATGTCCATACAGTGTGGTGATCCGTCGTATTGAATCGAGTCATCTTGGAAGCCGCAATAATGGTATTCAATTAAGACTGACTTTTAAATCGTGACATGTGGACTAATCATATTCCTTGGAATGTTTATTATAGAAAACGGAGATATACGATTGGTCAGTAGGGATCCTGAAATATAATGGCTTGTCAGCCCTGTGAAATAGGGGGCACCCAAAACCTTCGTCGCTGCTTTTGAGTTTCGATAGTTCCAATACTTCGTCGTTGTTGTCGAGTTTTGATAGTTCCAACACCTTCGTCGCTGCTTTCGAGTTCAATAGTTCATTTTGCTTTGGTTTTGGTGCTTAAGAGATTTAGACTTGTTTGCCTTCTCGTTTCATGTTCACCTCCGTTGTTGCTTTGTTTTGCCCGAGAGACAAACGGGTGTTTGCCTTCTCGTTCCCCAGTCTTGTACTTGTGTTTGGCTTCTTCTTTTTAATCTTGCACTAGTTGAATTTCCGGTCTGGGATGTCTAATTGTAATGGTACCCTTGTTCAACAATGCATCACAGATTTTTTTCCGTTTCGTACCTCTAGACTAGTTCAACAATGCATCATGGCTTACTTCTCATTTTGTAGTACTACAGAGTTCGATTCTTTGGTTACTTCGACAGACGGATTGCATGTTTCAAAAACACCGACGTCCAAGCAAGGCAACATTGCGTACTACCTAGGACTTTGTAATACTAGACAAATGTCTAGTACTACTACTGTTGTCAGGAGCAGCGAGGCATTGTTTGAACAAGCAATGGCGACTGAAGGCTCTACAGTCTCATGTGATTCAATTAATCAAATTATGTAAAGGTTTGTATACGCAATTCCCTCATCTCCTTGTACATCATCAATTTCTGTATTAGTTCATATACTAGTTTTGTACATAGGGTACTAGTTGTACTCTGATTACTGCATTTGTACCATAGTGGTGAGTGAAAGGAATGTCCATAGAATGCTGCACTAACCGAGGTTGAGGATTCAGAATTGCTGGAATACATTCAATTCTGAATTTGTAGTGTTTGTAGTGTTTGTATTAGGATTCAGAATTGTTGGAATACATTCAATTATGAAATTGTAGTGTCTGTAGTGTTTGTAGTAGGACAACTGCATTTGTACTGATAGTGGTGAGTGAAAGGAATGTTTGTCGATTGTTGCACTACCATCCTATGCTTCCACGAGTACGTACTGTAACCATCATAACTGACGTTCAAGGTTCAGAATTCTAGAACTACATTGAGTTCAAAAACTATAGTGTTTGTAATGTTTGTACTTACGTAGTATACTTTTAGTACTTGGATCAGTACGAATGAATCCTCATGGAACAAGTCATCTTTGATTTACCAAACTGTACTTGTACGTTTCAATGTCCACTCAAATCGGACCTTTTCGTGAGAATGGTCCGCGTGGATGCTCACCGGGTGCAGACACTGCGCGAGTTGGGTGAGGGCGTCTCTCTGAGGGGCCTGTTGTGTTTGTTGTTGCGGATGCTTTGTTTAGTGGTAGCACAGGTTGCACTTTGGTGTCGGAATTGTGTTGGAGCGGTGGTGCTGGAGCCGGTCGCAGACGAGGAAGAAGACTACTTAGCTTGCGGGGTACGTGGGTCTTCAAGGAGATTGGTTGGTGAAGCACAATTGGTGAGGATGTTAGCTTCTCATTTGCAGGAGATGAGGAGTGAAGCGCTTCCAAGGTCACTGGTGACACAGAAATTTTACGCCGTGAGGAAGGGTCGACATCCCGGGTTGTATTTTTCATGGGAAGACTGCTCAAAGGAGGTCTTAGGTTATAAGAGGTGTGAGCACAAGAGTTTTGGCTTGTTAAGTGCCGTAGAGGAGTATCTGTTTTAGGCTTTTAGCTTGGGCGCTAGGGTTTCTATAGATTAGGGTATACACATTTTGAAAAAAATAACTTGCGCTTAGGGTTTACATGTCGACAACATTGTTTTCAGTCACATTCATATGCTTTAATCAAGTTTGTGAATTTAGTTTCAGACTGTCGAGGAGCAAACCCCACTTCCCATTTGTACTCTGCATATAAATTTGTACGTGACGTACAAGAATGTGTGCGGTCAGTCCCACCTTTGTCTTTGGCGGTCCAGTTGATTCGTTTCAAACCTTGATATGTCGGTTGAGGGTTTAGATCATGATTTTGTTGTTTGCTGCAGCTGAGGCAAGAAATGACAATTTTTGCCGCCGCATGCCTTGGTTTGTGGTTCCTTTTTTGCAACGGCTGACCTTGTTGATGCTTGTTTCCTATTGCTACTGAACAGATCGCGATGGGATTTACAATGTCTACCTTCCCAAATGGAAGGCTGACCTACGTCGGTACCTTGCACAGGTGGAGAGGGAGGTAGAGAGGCACAAGGGGAAACTTCCCTATTTCTATTTTGATGAATCAAAGGTGCTTCTAGTGAGAGGAGCCAGCAAAAATTTGGAGTGGACATTAGCTGCAATTACGAGTTTAGGAGATGGAATTATGTACAAAAGTTCAGTACGACAAGAGGGACTTGCCAAGCTATCAGGACAGGGTGTCCGAGCTTGAGGATGTAACGTACTATTTCAACGACGATGTGGAGGAACGGTACTTCCCCCTCACTATGACTCTAGAGTCTCTATAACGGGATGCACGGACAAGAGGGCAATATGACGAGCTTTCACAGTGAGCTGTAGGGTCATTTTCTGTTGTAGCACAATTAGATTGGAAGCCTTGACAACGTCTATGCATTGTGTGCAATTTTGTTGTGCATCTTCTGTTTCACCTCATAAAATGAATATGTGAATATACATTATTCAATGTTGATGCCTTCACCACAAATACTAACATGTGTTGGGCAAACAATTGAAAACAAAATGTACAAAATTTTGACAAAAACGGCAATAGCAAGCATTACCACGTCACTATAAGCAAGCATAGCAACAACAAATGGAGGCTATAATACAAAATGCACGGGCAGAGAAGACGAGAGTGAATAATCAATTGTAGGGTGGTTTTTGTTTTTTGGAAGTACAATCTTAAAGAAGTTACAGAGTTAGTTTGTAGAGTGCATGTTTGTAATTCATTAGTAAATTTGCTTCACTTCATGAAACATATACTCGGAGTATGTGAATACACGTTGTTCACAGGTCTTTGTTGTCACGGTACTTTGCAACACATGCATGTATCATACCCTACGTACAATTCTATACAAAATCTACAAACTTTGCAAAGATATACAAAACCAAATATGGCAGTGTCTTTTGTGAGCAACCCTTGCCATTACCTAGCTTATTGTTGGCACATGAACGTCTAGTCTTTCAACGTTGATGCCTTCCTAAAGTAACACAAATATTAACATGTGTTTGGTGGTTACCCAGACATATGAGACTGCTGTGAACATCACATTGCAACAACAGTTTTATAAATGTCAGGTATCCACCCAACAATGGTTAGTTCGTTCAAAAATCCACCAAAGTAGATATTCCACTAAGCAGCCTACGGCATCAGTTTGCACATGATGGCAATTGACTGGTGATGCGGCAAGAGACTGGTGGTGGGATGAATTGAGTGATCGTCAATTACTGTGTAACGGCAGTGAGTGCTACCACACTTACAATGGAAGGGAACTACAGCATCTAAAGCCTCCACTTCTGGCATTTTGAAGCTATAGCCATAATCCCAAATCAATTCTTCCAACGGTGGAATGTCTATTTGTGCAAAGAATGCAACATGGTAGAGTTTTGGGTCTATGCAACTTATTTTGACGGGCACATCAATGAGGTTGGCGTCTTCACATCTTGGAAACAACCGACTATATATAATGAGATTCGAAGCAACACAAGTACAATCAACCCGCAATTTGTACAATACTCATCACAACAAATGCAGTTCAGAAACACAAGGTACAATTTATGGAAAATACCTTTGGTTAAGAAATCTCCTAACGATTCCTCCAAAAGTGTTGTCTATGCACAATGCCTTATTATCGTTTGCCACTAGCTTGGAGTTCCAATCAGCGTCAAGTGCTAGCATGAAAGCCTCCAATTTTTCCAATCTTGAAAAAGCCCTATGTTGCATAAGCTCAGCATTTGTAATGATCTCTCCTGCATATTCAAAGAAAAAAGTCACCTTGCGGATTTGCTTCTCGCCCGCAGTCCCCAACCCTTCTTTCTAGTCCAAAAAACCTCAATGGGAATGCGCAATCTTTTTTGAACCACTCTGTTGCCACAGGAACTACCGCAGCTGCAAGAGTCATTGCATTCTTGAATGAAAACCCTACTAATATGACCAGGGCAAGTAGAACCTTGCTCCTCACAACATTGCACATTGCAAAATGACGTCTCTTCCTCCAATACCTGTACAATAATGAACACAATTAGTATCAATTGTACAAACCAGTACAATGTCAATTCGTAAGATACATTGTATGACTATAAAGGTAGCAAAAAAAAATGTATAGTGCAAATAAATTAGCTCTGCCCTTTCAATTCAAGAAGAACTTACATGTTGGTTTAGGATGGAACTCTGTAAGCAACCTCGTTTGTCATAAGCCAAGCAACAAAGTTTTTTCACCCCACAGTAGCATGCATGCCTATGTTAAGTACGCTCTCCACAGTGGCAAGAAGCAGGAAGATCGGTTACGACTTCAGCCAGATTCTTAGATGCAATTGTAGATAGCCTGGACCAAGGGCAGTAAGTAAATTCTTCTAAAGCACAAAATTCCATACTTGGCACATTTACCGTGATTGGAACTCTTTCTAATCCCTTAGACAAGTTGCGTGCATCATATCAAAATTGTTCCTATGGACAGAAATACTACCTCAAAAATATGTAAGCTCGTAATCTCTGATCTAATATTATGTACGGGAATTTTAAACTAAACATTATAACAGGCAAGAGGGTCGTGTCAAGGCCCAATTGACTGGTGCTGATTTGCTCACTTTGGGTCTCTTGGCCTTAAGCTTCTTAGCCTGTTTTTTCTTCCCCGTATTTTTAGACCAATTGGACTTGGACTTTGTAGCCTGTTTCTCCTTCCCCATGTCTTTAGACCTCCGCCTCTTCCCCCTACATTCCACAGAAAATGCATATCTATCACATTGATACATTCTGCTTGTATATTGTGGACATTAAAAGACTAGATAGAATGACAAAGCTCTCTGACAAAGGATAGAATACCTAGATCTTGTACTTCGTTTTTCTTCAGCAGTCTCATCTTTGCCTCTTTTCCTCTGGCGTCTGCATCCACTCCCTCTCCTGGACTAGTGTCCTCGCCCCCCCCCCCCCCCCCCCCCCCTCCCAATTCCACCCGTAGTCTTGTCACCCACCTCGTCCTCGGTATTAGAACCTTTTCCCTCTCCAACTCCACCTTCGGGTTCTTCCACAACACCCTCAACAGCACCTCCTTCAATGACCGCTAATATGCCTACCACCCCAGCAATGGCCTCTTCCCCCCCGGTCCCCAAAACGGCTTCAAAAGCCACCGTGATCGTCACATGGGCTTCATCCGCAGAAGTGACCTGTGGAAGGGGCTTCAATCAGTTGAAGCCCCTTCCACAGCCTCAGCCTCAACCCTGCCCTCATGGGCTTCATCCGCAGAGGTGACCTGTGGCACGCAATCAGTTGAAGCCCTTTCCACAGCCTCAGAGTCAACCCTGCCCTCATGGGCTTCATCCGCAGAGGTGACCTGTGGCATGCAATCAGTTGAGGCCCCTTCCACATCCTTAGACTCAACCTTGTCCTCATGGGCTTCATCCGTAGAGGTGACCTGTGGCATGCAATCAGTTGAAGCCCCTTCCACAGCCTTAGACTCAACCCTGCCCTCATGGGCTTCATCCATAGAGGTGATCTGTGGCACGCAATCAATTGAGGCCCCTTCCACATCCTCAGACTCAACCCTTCCCTCTCTGCCCAAGTGTTCCTCATTCCCGCAACGTGCACCATCACCGTCCGTATTGTCATCAACATCCTGGTCCTTATTCGGAACTTCTGTTCGGAAACGTGATCGGCTTACACATTCCCGACACAATGAATTGTACAAATTTGTACACAAAACACATTTTCCCGATACGATTCTACATTCTAAAAAGAGCACATTTTAAACATGCAATTTTCTCGTATACAATTAAACATGTCCAAAATGTTTACACAAAATACAGTTTTCCACTATGCCTCCACATTCTAAACATGTCCTATCTAGCAAATATGACGTAAATCTATCAAGCTTCATCTGGGGATCTTGACCTACATCTCTTCCTGGAACCCTCCCTACATCCCAAAAACACACATCAAATATCTGTAGAAAACAAAAAGCACATTGCAATATGTCTAGTAAGTTGCAAAAATACAATTATCCTGCAGGATAAGATGAAAAGGACCAAAATAAGGGAAGGTTCAGGGATCATACCCAGACGTATGCTGTCCGGAATTCTGTAGTGCTGTGGTACATTCCTCACAGCCAATACAAAAAGAATCATGACAGCCCCACACCACCAAATCATCCCATCCATCTCTGCCAGTATCTATAGTGGATGGAAGTGCCTCCGTCCTACATTCCGACAAATGCATATTGTAAAACTAGTTTGTAATGTGCTTTGGTGGGCACGCAATCAAAAAACAACAGCAAATGGACTGGAAGATTCGAAATTAATACCTAGTTTTCATTGCTGTTGTTGCAGATAATGCAGCCTGTGCTCGTTCTTGGAGCCTACACGCATGACCTCCTCCTCCGCTACCAGCCCAAAATATGCTGGGGTGTTCCATAGCAATGAAGTCTTCATTGCCACCTACCGCAGAATTTCCTCTCCTTCCTTCTCCATCCAAGGAACCCAGCGTTGCATAGAAACAAAATCTTCAATACCCTATAAACCGAGTTATCTAAATCGGGTCCAAACATACAAACATGTTACATGTTGTACTATGAAAGGTACAACTTTGTACAACTTGTATATACATGTTGTACAATTTCTACAATACAAACACGAAAAAGAGATATGGATAACACAACGACTGCCTAAGTACTAACAACGTGGAAACCTATACAAATTATACTAAATTAGGTACAACAAGAAGGACCTCAGTGAACATGAAGTACAAATGAAGTACAAATAAGGAACAATGTATCCAAAACGTTATGCAACTATACAAACCTGAGATACAAAAATACAGACAATACAGTCGGAAGGGCAATAGTAAACATCAGGTACAACAAGAACGACCCAGTAAATATGAAGTACAAATCAAGGAACCAGAACCGTTGTGAGTAAAGATGTATCCGAAACGTTATCCAACTGTACAAACTTAAGACACAGAAAGACTGACAATGCAATTGGAAGGGCAATAGTAAACATCAAGTACAAATCAGTGATCTCCAAACACCCTGTCGATAACTATCTACACGAAACATAATAAAACTGTACAAAATTAACCTCGCATGATACAAACAACAAAAACCAATGTTACAGAACTAACCTCTTCCAATCCCAAGGAAACCAAGGGAATCTAACAAAACTGCACTAAATGTACCAATCAATACAAAGGTGTACCACTCATAATGCAGTTTTACTATATCACCTTCATCCTCGATGGTTGTTCTACAGTGCTGGATGGTTGAGCAAATTTCCGTTGCTGCATTGCTACTTGCTGCTAATCCTCCAGTGATGGCAATGGCACATGCTGCCTTCAATTTCGTCCACTCTTCACTCCCACCTCTAGGGCGTCCACAACCACGAACACCCTTCCAACCAAAACTCATACTCCACTCAATAGGCTGAACTTGTCTGCAATTCAAAGCAGAACATTCTATGCCCTCGGTGAAATTCACCAATACACACCATGGGTAATAGAGGTGTTTACATGCTGAGACAACCATCTCAAAATGTGGGAATAGGAAACCACACAAGGCACACATGGAATCTCCTCCTCCATTGTCTATTTTTTCCCCGGCGTACACCATCGATAACGGCCTCAAATGAAATCCGCATGATGCACGCCCCAAATAAGCATGCTACTCCTGCAAAGCACGAATTTGCATTTGCATTTTCACAACTCGGTGGTGCTGAAGCTTGAGAGTCCATTCAAAGGTAGCGACTTTGCCCTCCAACTTGTTCACTTTTTTTAGTGCCCCACGTACTAAATCGTTGAAGGCTTCCATCTTCTCCCTTAGCTTCAAATCCACCACCCCATCCGTGGTTGTTGCCTGCAACTGCTTCTTGTATACTTGTTGTCTCATCTGCATGATCTTCACCACCCTCTTGTGATGATTCAAAGCTTCTGTATGCCTCTCCTTGGCTCTAGTTGCCTCTTGCTCAGCCTCTATCCTAACCTCTAGCTCCAAGTTCTCCACAGACAACAATCGTCCCAAGTACTCCAACCTGGAGTTACATTCCTCCTCCTCCAACACTAATCCACCCATGGAACTCCCTCTGCCCTCAAAAATTTCAGATTGCAACTCCCGATTGTTGACATGAAGTCTCCGCCAAGACGCCACCACCCTTGTCTCCTTCACCGCCCCATGTCTCCTTCATCTACTCCTTCATCTTCTACAGCTTGATAAGATTGCGCTCATGCGATAGCCGTTGGGTCTTATTAGTTGCCTCTCTGTAGGCAATCCAATTAACTGGAATCTTTTCCTCTTCCAAAACGATCCCCCTTGCCATCTTATGAGGAACATGGTAATGGGGCACTCCTCGCTGATAAAGAGCTCGTAAGAGCTCTTTTATCCTCTTCTGCAATCGCGTTGACTTCACGCCAGTCCAGCTGTATCCATTGCGTCCCTCTCTACCCAGCGGCTTTCCAAATAACTTGACACACTTCTTGTCATCAAATTTCTTCCCATTCCACTTCGTCAACCGATTCAGCAGGCACCCTTCATCCTTGAAGCTGTACTTCTCCACAAAATCAGCTTTGGTTAGTATGGGTGGTGAAATGGAGAGATTTTTGAGCTCATCATCCAAATCCTCGGCAGTGAACTCCTCGGCCACCTTGCCTTCATCCTCCTCGCCCTCTCTGTCGGCGCCGGAATTGCCGGAACCCTCCTCACTGCTAGAGCTCTCCTTGCTGCCAGAGCTCTCCGCGCTGCCCTTGTCGCCGCAAGAACTGTCGTCGCCCTTCTTGCCCTCCTTGCCTTCCTCGCCCTTCTCGATGTCCTGCTCTGCCAATTTGACTTGGGATTCTGCAAGTGACCGTGCACGCAACACCGAGGCAGCGCCTTTCCCTTTGACCCGTGTCATTTCTTGATTTAGCTGTAGCAAACAATAAAATCATGATCGAAACCCTCATACTCAGTCAACATATTAAGTTTTGAAATAAATCAGATGGACTACCAGAGACGAAGGTGGGACTGACCGCACACATTCCTGTACAGCGCATTCGCGCATACAAATTTGTACAACAGAAAAGGGGGGTTTGCTCCTCGACAACCTGAAAGTAAATTCAGAAAGTCAATTAAAGCATACGAATGCGACTGAAAACAATGTTGTCGACATGTAAACTCTAAACGCAGGTTATTTCTTCAAGAGGAAAAAGGCTAAAGCAATGCAGGAGACCATCGACTAGTACAATACAAAAATCAGAGGTAAGGGGAGATGGAAACTAGTCAAGGTGCACCGTAATCTGTCGAAACTAAGTAGTAGACCTTGCAAAACATCTTGAGCAAGACAAAATTCTTACGCAGAGCGCACACTGAAAATAATCGCTCAAACGCTTTGGAATCAAACGCATTTTGACAAATGGAACTGGTGTTTTCATGGAAATCCACCATAAATCAAACATTGAGAATCCTTCTACTAAGCTCAAGCTCAACAACATGTAGCATTGTACCTAAACAAGTAGTACCAACTCCTGAACACTAAACCCTAAGCTGACTAAAACGAGTAGAAAACCTTCAGAAATAGAACATATAGTACAGAATTAGTACGCAAGAGGTCCGAATAAAACCCACATTTTGGTACAACAACTTTAAATTGTACACACAGTACAACTGTGAAGTTGGGGTTTGCTCACCCCCTGTCTTCCACACCCTGAAACGCGATTCAATAAACCCGATTCGGCCATAAGGACTGTGACTGAAATCAATGTCGTCAACGTGTGAACCCTATACGCAAATTATTCTCTTCCAATAGAGAAATCCTAAAGCAACGTAGGAGATCACCTACTAGTGCAATAAAACCAGAGGTAAGGGGAGAAGGAAACAAGTGAAGGCACAGTGTAATCCAACAAAACTGAATAGTAGACCTTGCAAAACAGCACAAGCAAGACAAAAAATTTAAGCACAACACATACTCAAAACACTGGCTTTACCAAGAGGGACAGCCTTGACATACTTCACCTTCTCCCTTTCTAATCGGTTGAATTTGACGATAATGCTTTGCGCCCTCTTCGCCCTCCTCGCCGGAGTGAATTTCTCCTTAAATCGCAAGCACCGGATCCACAATTCAGCAACCAAGAAAGTTACTCAAGCTCTTCGGAATCAAACGCACTTTGACAAATGGAATTGTAGTTTTCACGGAAATGCAGCCTAAATCAAACATTGAGAACAATTCTACTAAGATCAGAAACACAACGTCGCTCCACCAAACACAACGTCGCTAAACAAAGTGGTGCAAAGTGAGAATTGGAGTCAGCGGGCGAGAAAGAGCACTCCTATTTCGAAACCACTGTCAATCACGGGTCGTCGTCTGAACTCCAACCGAGTACCACCGGTCACCGCATGAGTTGACGTAACCACTTGCTTAAAGAAAACGCTAGTTAAACTCATGACCACCAATAATGCAGGTAAATAATATGCATTTCAACTTATAATGAATTCACCAAATGATAATAATTTCACCAAATGATGTATTGCAAGTTTTAAAATGTTGAATTATTAATACTCAATTGGTTCCACATTTAAAGAGTATTGGGTGTCCTTATTTTTTAAAGACAAGACTAAACCGTATTAATGTAACAATCCTAAATGTTTTGTATTCTTATAAAAGGAACATTTTTTCACCCTAGATCAAAGTATTTACTTTTTTGTTTTTCTAGAAGAAATATTTACTCCTAGTAATGGAAAAGATGGGTGATATAGGTCTTATTAAAGAAAATAAGAACTCCATTTTTGTAAAGGAATACGAATGGACCATAGCAATGAAAAGAAATGGGTACTCTTTTAAAATAAATACTCAATTACAATAAGGTTGAATATAATTATGTTTATTCTTGTAAGGTAAATATTCAACCATAATAATATTAAAAAATTGGTATTTTTTATGAAATTAATATTTGACTATAATAAAGATACATATGGATATTCTTACTCTTGTAAAAGAAATTTGAATCAACCTTAGTAATGGAAAAAAATGGATACTTTTATTCTTCTAAAAGAAATATTCAACTATAGTTTTGAAAAGAAATTGATATAATTCTTATGAAACTTAAATACTTTTCCAAATTCTTAACCTTAAAACTATTTGGATATTCTTATTCTTGTAAAAGAAATGTGAATCAACCATATAGTAATGGAAAAAAACATTTGGATATCCTTATTCTTGTAAAAGAAATATGAATCAACCATATAGTAATAGCAAAAAATAGATATTCTTATTCTTGTAAAAGAAATATGGATCAACCATATAGTAATAGAAAAAAATGGATATTCTTATTCTTGCAAAAGAAAAATGGATCAACCATAGTAATGACCAAAATGGATATTCTTATTCTTGTAAAAGAAATATTCAATTATAGTTTCAAAAAGAATTGATATAATTCTTATGAAACTTAAATACTCTCCCAAATTCTTAACCTTAAATCTATGTGGATATTTCTATTCTTATATAAATATTATTCAACCGTAGTAACAAAAAGAAATTGATACTTAAATCTTATAAAACTTAAATACTCCCATATACAAACCTTAATTCTATATGGATATTTTTATTCTTGTAAAAGTATTAAATTCAACCATAGTAATGAAATAAAAACTGATATTCTTACAACATAAATACTTGACCATAATAACAATACATACGGATATTCTTATTCTTGTAAAAGAAATATGAATCAACCATAGTAATGGAAAAATATGGATATTCAAGATTATGAAGTAAATACCGAGCAACCATAATAAGGATGCATATGGGTGTTTGTGCTATTATAAAATTAATTTGAATGAACTATGATAGTAATGAGAAGAAAATAGGTATTCTTAAAAAAATATTCAACTTTAAGAAGGATGAATATGACTATTTTTATTTTTGTAAGGAAAGATTCAACTCTTGAAATAAAAAGAGATGGGTATTTTTATAAAAAAAAAGGGCTCAACTATAATAAAGATGAATATGGATATTTGAGTTTTGTTAAAGAAATATTCAATCCATGGTAATGACCAAGAATGGATATTTTTATTCCTATCTTTGAAAGATTTAATAATAATATGAAATAATAACCGTATTTTATTTTTATAAAATTAAGGTTCCCTAATAGTAATTGATTATAATGGATGATTCATTTTTAATAAAAGAAATATTCAATGATAAAACATATTTTTATTTATATAAAAAAATGTTTAATGCTTCATAAAGAACAGATAATTTTATTTGTATCAATAACATAGCAAGTGATACTAAACCATAAACATGTATTCTATTTTTATAGAAAAAGTGTCTATAAAAAATAATAATTAATAAATTCTAGATTCTTAATCAAGATTTATGAAGAAAATAAAAAAATAAAGTAGTTATTATTGTATCTATAATAGGAATATTCAACCACACCATAAACAATGAACAACAATCCGTATTTTCTTATAAATTCTTCATTGAATTACATTAAATGAAGAACAAGTATGTTAATTCTTGTCAAGCCCATAGTCATCCATATTAAATAAAAAACAGGTATGATTATTTTATAGAGGAAACATTCAACTTTATATAACAAGAACAAGTACTTTATTTCTACACATGTACCTTAACAAGCAAAACTCAGCCATACCCTACAAAAAGGTTAGAAGTGGTTAAATCAAGTCATTTGATACTGAAGTGCCCACATGTCATTTTGTGAATGGCATGAGTTGACGTGCACCCTTCTGAATCTGACGTGGAAATTAAATTTCAGCAATTGAATGAAGAATCAGACCTTTTAGGTGGAGATACTAAGAGAAGGTTGTGGTATTTCTAAAGAAACAGAACATGCAACTATAAATATACAGGAGCTAGTATTATTGCACACATGTTCTCAGTCTTTCATTGCACATCGGATTCCAATCTTATCCTTGTATAAATGACAAGATAAAAATCCCGCCTTTTTTTTAATTTTGCAAAAGGAAATATACTTGAAAAAGCATACCTTATAACCTGGAGTTAGTTGCAGGTTTAGACAGGACGTGGTGGACGTTCATTGGTCGTTTATGTGTACATACAACATGTACACACTGTACATTCCTTCATACATTCCTTCATTGCATTTTGTACATTCCTTCATGCCTTTTGAACCTGCTTTTGTGGTTATGTTTTGGAGTTTGTTGAGTTTTCCATGTGGAACTCTGCTTCAGGATCGGATTTGAGTTTTGGTAAGTTTCGGTGAGTTTTGGTAAGTTAGATTGTAGACATGATAAACACCGCCTAATTCTTGTGTCAACACCCCCTTCAAGCAAAGGAGGGGGGGTGTAACTCATACAAACCTGTACATAACAGACTAAGGTAGATTTAACATACAAGCAGGATTGGCTGCTGAATTCAATTCTCTATAGCATCGCATCATAGCCAATGATTTTTGTAAGGCCACATCCGGCAGTAGAGAGTAATTTGCATGAGTAACCCTAATTGTATTGAGGGCTTTAAATTTGACCAAAAAGTTGAAGGAGGCTGGTTTGTCATCACTGTCATGATGTCCTCAGTGAATCAAAATGTTTTTGAAGTGGCTCTGTACTGCAAGTTGTGTGAAGCTCTTGAAGCTTGCCATCGAACAAATCGTGAACCCCTACATTGTGGTTTCCTGCTGTAACTTCTACAAGACCAAGGATTCATGCTTTTGAATCGACCAATATGATTGTCCATTCCGTGAAGAATCAATAATTTAGATGGAGGCAAATTTTATAACACAGAAATCAACGATAAACACATGTTGGTCAAAAAATTACATGAAATTGAACTAAAATAAGGGACCAAATTAGGGCAGCTTGGTCCTTAAGGTGTTGAGACATCTTGAAGTGAGCTGGAACCATACCATGCACTTCGAACTACAACAGCTCACGAACTCCAAATTCACAAAATTCTCACAGACCACAAATTTCTCCCAAATATGACATTCAAAGTAGTTGTCTAATGCAAATAGGATGCACACTACGGGGCGAGACGGGACGGGACGGGACGAGACAAAGAAGCTGCTGCTAGAGAGGGTCAGGATCTGCTGCGCCGGGAGTCCCGTGGACAGGGTAGCTGGTTCCTTCCCTCTTTCTCTTCTTGCGGACTGTTGTCACTTCCTGCACCGCATTGTTGCCTACATTGCCATCCACATCTTCATTTGGCTTGAGATTGAGGGCACTAATCACAGAAGCCAGCGTCTCTTTCTCCCGCTCGTGGTTACGGAGGTAGCGCAAAATGGTGTAGAAGGTTTTATCCGCTGCTAAAGTCCACTCAAACTTGGAAGGATGTACTAAACAACAAGCCAGAGGCTCCATTTTTGGAAGTATAAGACTTAGATCCTTGTCTTGTTCTTCAAACACCATAGCCAGGAATAGGTAGAGCTTGTGTTTAGAGTGTGGGTTATCCAAAATGTACGCCATACTGAAAAAACGAGTAGTACAGTGCATTCAATTATTAGTACAATTCAAACTAAAACTAAGTAAGAGTCCTACTTCTAATCACCCGATCTTCAATACTAATGACGTTAACAAAGAACCTTTTCAATCACATGCCTTTTATCAAAGAAGCTCAACCAAATCCGATCAAGAGCAAAGATCAATTACGCACCTACAATTGACGGCGACACTAGACTCCAAGACTATGGCAGCAAAGCGCTCACTTGATGGGGGAGCCAATTCAATTCTCTCTCTCTTTCTATCTTCTAGAATAGTCCAAACTAAAACCACATTGGGATGAGACGAATCGGCAGGTGTGAAAAATTGGTGACAGAGAAAGAAGAGCGTTGCAAGACTACAAGTGACTTGTATCCAAAATGAATCGCCCGGGGACAAATCACACCACCACCATATGAGAGATGTAGAATGAGGGATGATTTGGGCCCCTTTTATTGAATTCACATGATTCTCATCATGTTTCATGATCACACATGCTTCCCTATTACAGAAAACACTAAGAAGTCATTTCAAAAAGCACTCAAGTGAAAGGATTTGAAATGTCCCAAGTTTCCTAAACTCAAACACACAATGCATTAAACTATACTCATTATTCAATATGCTTAAGCACTCAACCATTTCATTACAATTTAAAAAACCTAGCATACAACATTAGGGTATGACGTAGCCCGTGGTGTACAATTCGTACCGCGGAGTATAGTAAGTACCAAATGCATCCCTACTCTAACCAAATGGGGTAAGTCTATGACTTTTCTTGTTCTTCTTTGGTTTCTTCTTCGTTTCCTCTATTTCTTTTGCTGCTTCCTTCGCAACGATCTCACTTCTTGTCTTCCACTTGGATACCCCAAAGTCGCTTTCAATTGGAGGCAATGGTGGGGGCTGAGGCACCTTCACCACCACCCTAGTCACCCCATCTGAGAGGGATGCTTCCTCTCTCAGTTTCTTCCGACACTCTAAGTCTGCAGCTTCGTGTTTTAACTTCTCTACTCTTTCAAATTCCGCATCTTCCTCTTTCAACTTTCTAATACGTTCTTGTAGCTCTGCCTCAACTCCAACCTTGGAAGATATACTAGGAAAAACAAGAAGAGCATTTGGCTCAAGTTCCACTACAACGTTGAGGTTTACAGTTTCATTTATAGATGGCTGGTGGGAACATTCGACAAGTTTATCCCAACCAGGGCCACTGCCGTTGCCAAAACTTTGTGAGAGATTAGTCCCATTGGTAGAGCCATCGGTTCCGACAGTCCCGCTGAGGCTGTGCATGAGAACTGTATCATCCAAATCTTGAGTTCCTGTGCACACCGTATACTTGTTGAATTGCTCTTGGTATAGTTTCTCTAGATTTGAACCACCAGAAAACACAAGTAACTTAGAGGGTGATTGCATGCTACGGTCAACCCGTCGTATGTACAAAGTAGTAAAAACTAGTACAAAATGTATTAATATTAGTACAAAACATACAAATACTAGTACAAAATGTATTGAATTTGGTACAAACTATAGCCAAAATGTTGTTTATACCACAATTCAATGGTGGACCATCTTAATTTCAAGGCCTTCTTGTAGAATCTCAAATTTAAAATTAAAATAACACACTTGAAAGTCAAAATTTGGGCCTCGTACTGAAATCACACATTTGACTAAGCACTGAGGTTGTAAATGATTATATGGGGACCGGAAATCAAGAGACAACCCTTTGAAGTTCGTATTGTAATGTGGATGTTTTCTACTGCTGCAATCTAATTGTACAGATTCGTAAAATTTGTGACTTTCAAGAGTGTAAATTGTTCCACTAACTACTCCAGAAAATACTCTAGGATCTCTCCTGCAAATTCAACTACTGTACATGATTAGGCCCCGAAACTGTAAATCAGTTCTCTCTTTACCCCCAAGAGGGTTACAATGGACTGACCAGCAGGCTAAATTCAAATCGCCTGGTTCCTAAAATCGCAAAGCGGATATACTTGTCTATAATGTATTTAACAAAAGATTTTCATGTACTAATATCTAACTCTTGTGTTAAATTAAGTACTATTTGTACTAAATATTATACAAAGTTTTGACTAATTGCATGATGTAGTATTCAACAGGGCATAATTGCTTACCGATATAGGGATGAGAGTCTAGAATTGTTGATTTCAAGGTTTCCAAGAGCCTCTCTTGCTCCTCCTCTAATTTTGAAGATTGTACCAATTCTTGAAGAGTTGCATGTAATTTGCCAAATCCGAAACTTGTAAACCACGAGGGATGCACTAATGCACCGTAAGATCCCTGTGCACAGTTGCTAGAAACTGAGAACTAGACCCCTGCGCACCATAGACACTACAAAAAAATGATGGAAAAAACGAGTGCAAAAAACGACTAAAAAGCAGTCGTTGTGGACACAATGACTGCAATACAACTCAGGGCCTTGGAGTCGTCGTGGACAAGTCGTTTAGGACAACGACTGCAATCTATTATTACCATCCATTTCTACATCCAAGATAGAAATGGATGAAGTGATAAAGAAAGTTGGGCTTAAGGAAATGTCTATAAAGCTGCCATGTGGAAACCGGACCCCTAAAACATCTGATGTGGACATCCACGTGGCCAGTCGTTTTGAAGTCATTCTGAAGTTATGACTGACCCATGATGAATCTGACGTGGACAGCCACATAGGAAGTTGTTTTTGAGTCATTGAAAAGTCATTTTACAATTATTTTGTAGTCATTGCTGTTGACATCGCTAGTCATTTTCAAGGCATTTTAAAGTTAACATGACATTTGCAGAACAAAATGTGGGGTTCATTATTTGGGGAGTAGTCATTATGCAATACATTCAAAGTTTCACAACAATACACCATATACAATATATTATATACAAAACATCATATACCATATACAATATACCATACACCGTATACCATACATTGTAGTTGGCATGTGTCACATAGCTTTCAAAGCCACTTAGTATGTGAGTATGAAGAAGTGAAATGACAAGCCTTTTATACAAGTGGGATGGTAGGAGACAAGACAAACCATGTGGGATATGTAAAACGCAGGAATTGTGTTATAAGTAATATTTCAAATTTCATTTAAGTATGGTACATTAATTTTTTTCAAAAACCTTTGAACTAAAAAAAGTTGGAAAATCAACCTCACTTTCATTTCTAAGAATCCATTTTATATTTTGAGTCTCAAATCAAAAGTTATGGAAAAATTTGTGAAAGGGATTAGAAAGGATATTTTCTTTTGACATTTTCTAACATCCTCTCTAAAATTTGTCTTGTTTTTTTGTATATGAACCATGATAAAAATGTGTTGTAAATGCAGCAAAAGTGTGATGAAAGGTATGTAGATGTTTAAAAATTGCACAATGCATTACAACGCACAAAGCACTAAAGCAGTAGTTGATCAGCTGCTTAGTAATCTAAGATGTTTCAACTCATTCTACAGAAGGTGAGAAATCCAATTTGTGACACTATGTCATATTTTTGCACATTGTGGGTTTTGAAAAATGCACAAATGATACCAAATTGTCACAAACCTTTCACGGCCTACAACTACAATTCAATCTGTAAAACTCAACTTCAACGACACCAAAGAAGCAGCGTTGTTGTTCATGTAAGAGGGGAACGGGACTAACAATTGCTTTTAGGACTATAAAAACACCTTCTAGCCTTTACGTTGGGACCTCAAGAATGTCTATTTTGAATCATATGAAATGTCTAGAAATATTGCAAAGTTATTAACGCAAATGGACCAAAATCATAGTTGTTGGCCTTGTAGGAGTGTAAATGAATCTTAAAGTGAACCTCGATGAAGAAAACAATAGATCCCAACAAAACAAAAAAGCCATCAGGAATGCATGATTTAAAAGAAAAGAATAATTTTTTCCTCTAAAGAAGGTTGAAGAAATAAACTTAAGAAGATAAACAAAGAATAGAAAAGAGAAAGTTAAAAAAGATTTAAAGAAATGAAGAAGAGAAGAAAAAAGGAAAAAAATTAATAACAAAAAAAATTACAAGGATTACAAAATAGGAAAAAAATCTGAAGGAATGAAAATTACCAAGAGGAAAAAAATAATTCTATTTGTTTCTAGAAAAAAATCTAGGAAATAACAACAAATGAAACTGATAAGTTAAAAATAAAAAATCAACAATACATAAAAAGAGAAAAAGTAGAAAAAGGAAGGAAAAGATTAAAACAAATTTTAAAAAGAGAATAAATAAGAAAGAAAAAAGAAAACAAAAAATAGCAAAGAAGAAAGAAGCCATTTTGTATGCATCATTTTTTAAAGCTCGAATGAATGACTTCAAATCATTCGATCCCTATGAAAAAGAAAAGTAAAACATAAACAAAGAGTGCATACTAAGAGTATTTAGGAGCTAAGGCGCTTTAATTGTCTAACATTTATTAATTTATTTGTAGACAATACATCATCTTGTTAAAGTTGCATCTTTTAACAATGTAGCACATAGAAACATTCTAAAGAATAGAACTATTTTGTGCCAAAACACCTAGAAGGTGAAATGATTATTCAGTCATTTCATAATGGCCCTACAATAAAATCAAAGTTGCTCGGAACATCTTTTTCTACCATGTCTTTTGTAGTGGCCTCTTTCTTTTTTTGAATGCAATTTCATATTTCAAGAAGTCATGGAAGTTCATCAAGATCTTGGGTTTGTTAGATTGCTCACTGACTGTAGTAAAAGCTTCACAAAAGGTACGTGCCGGTAATCGTGAAGTTGTTCTATAGTCACTTTGTAGTCATTCTGAAGTCACTTGAAGTTTTAATATATAACTGTGGTCCACTCCTCATCAATTGGGTCTCCCTGTCCCCAGATTCCAACTTCCACATCAGGAAGACGTCGACGCTGCGAATGGATAGTGCCGGGTGAACTAAATGGCGGTTAATTCCTCATCTCCTAGTCACGTAGGTGACTCTGAAATTACTCAAACGCTGTAGACCAAGCTATGCTGGTGCAATTAGGGAGTCCTATTCATTCTCTAGTCATTGTGGACACCCAATCGTTCTTCTACAGTCGCATACTGGCCCTTTTTCTTGTAGTGGGATGATACAAGTGGCCGCAAGTGCACACAATAATGTCCTTGCAGGAAAATCCGTTGAAGCAAAGTGCACAGGGTGTTAAGTAAATGGTGTCAAAATTGTTGACTGTCTTGGGATCAAATTGAGAGCACAGAGGTCTTGGTTTCAAATCCACTCCAATTTTTCCTTTCTTTAGTTTAACAATTTGAGATGACAAGGCATCCAATTGTCTCTTCAAACACTTTTCCCTAGCTTCAATATCTTCAAACCTCAAATTGCATTGTTCCAATTCCAATGCAATTGCATTGTAATCATTCAAAGCATCCTTTACCATCTCATTATACGCTTCCACTTTATTCGAGGCAACCTCCTCGTACTCCGCTTTGTGCTCTAGCTTTAGAACTTTGGCTTTAGTTCTTTGCAGCACTCTTTCCTCTTGTGATGCCTTGGTAGACAACTCAATTCTCTCTTTTCCAACTTTGACGTAGTCTTCTATTGCAGCATACAGCTGTAATCCTACCAACTTTGTTATGTCGATGAGGTATGCAATGTCTTTTTCACGATCTGTACAGTTTTGTACGCTCTCTGTACCGTCTTGTACAACACTGTCCACCTTGTCCTGACCCTTTCAAAGTTCTGTGGTAGGGTCATTGAAAAGGTCGTCGATGCCTTCTGCCTTTTATAGTTCCTTCTTGTTAGAGTCGGTGATGCCTACAAGGGCCGCCAAACACAACGTAATCTTTTTCAACCATTTGCTATGTTGATTTGTATTGGAAGTTCCTGCAAACTCTGCCCAACTTATAGGCTTCTTTTTGCGCTTCTCCATGATGATCCCCCTAGCCAATTGCTTTGCTATCACCTTGGACCTTAGAAGATCTCGTAAATACACAAGTGGCAAAATTTCATGAATACGATGAATAACTTCTTCATCCTTGCATTCAGCATAATCATACCTGTATCTTCCATTTCTCCCCTTTGCTGGTCCAAAAACATCGATCACATCTTTCTCAGCAAGGTCTTGTGGAATTTTAAGTTTATGTGGATTTTTACCATGTTTTGGCAAGCCATACTTGGTCTCAAACTCCTCCATAGTAACAGTGCAAGGAGGAGGATGCTTCTTCAGAGAAGCCAACTTCTCTAGTTCCTTATCCAAAGGACTCTGCTCCACCTTCGCGTCTACAGTATCTTTGGCCCGTGGCGAGGTACGAGCAAGAATATCATCCATGAAGTCGTCGGTGCTAAAAACATTGCCGCTGCAGGGCTCATCTTCCCTTGAAGTAAACCGGCTCCGAACCAACCAGTCGTCATCAGACACCATCGTCTTTAACGACTGCAAAACAAAAAAAGTCATAGTCTGTAAATAAAGAAATGAAGGAAACTTCCGGCATGTCTATGGTTATTTTAATTGAGTTGGCCTTCTAAGGCAAGATGTCTACTAGAATACTAGTCGCTGTAAACAATTCTGTATGTGAAGGAAACGCGTACAGAGTGAATTTGAAAATGTACAAAGTTTACTCAAACATGTACGGATTGTATATTTACAGTATTAGTGAACTCTCTGGTCTCGTTTGAAGGAGAACCATGTACCCCAAGCCAATGGAGACTCTCAAAAATGCACAAAAATCATTGTGTACCTAACCACGGAAACATCATACTGTAACATTGTATCATATTGCACTCTGATTGTAACTACTGAACTCCGTGAAGGAGGCATGTTGTATCTAACAAGTACCAACGTAGAGGCTATATTAAAACATTGTGCATATTATACTTTGATTGTATCCAATGAACTCCATAAACAATGCCTATACTCCATAATGAAGTTGTGTTGAATCTAACAACGTAGACGTTGTACTAAAATATGGTACATACCGTACAGGAGTTGTAGCCACTGAACTCTGTGAAGGAGACATCGACAAATGAACACCTAAACACCGTGAGCCTTCCGTTCTCAATTGCCTCAATACAAATGTAATCTCAAAACAGATTCAATCAACAAGTAAACAAGTAATACAGTAAACAAGTCGTTTTCCATTGCCTCAGCATAAATGTAATCTCAAAACAGATTCAATCAACAAGTAAACAAGTCGTTCTCAATCAACCTTTGCGGAAATTAACGTTTAGTTAGCGGAAATCAACCTGAAGTCTGCGGAAATCGAACTCTGTGCGGATGTCGACCTCGGTGCGGAAATCAAACTCGGTGTGCAAATCGGCCTTGGTGCGCTCAGCTTCCCTTTGAGTTGTTTCTCTCTACCAAATCCATTTGCATCGCTGCAAATTGAAATGAATGCGATGTACTTTTGAATCAACATTCTCTCCTGACATTCAAAAAAACATGGCGACATATCTTGTCTACTTTTGTGTCTAGTTGCAGGAGAATCCCGATCCCAATTTAATTACAACTGATACGTGGTGGTCGGCTATTGGTCCTTTATGTACAATAGGTATGTATAGTACATTCCAAGTACAAAGGGCAAACCCTGGAGGCTTCTATGGATTCAAGCTAGAAAATGGGGCAGATATCTCCGATAGAGAACCATAGAACCAAAACGTCATGTTTACCAAAATGAAATGTTGGCCCATGTCAAAGAAAAGGTCTACTAATAGATTCTAAAGTTTAAAATGAAAACCACAAACTTTAAAGTCAAAATTTGGGCCTCGTACTAAAATCACACATTTGCAAGGGAATCTTCTTACCCTAGATCCCAAACCCTAATGAAATGTCAAAGCATTGTACCTAAACATTAGAGCATTGAATGTAGCTCTTTGCATTGCAAGAATGAACCCCTAAAATTGACAAAATAAGTACAACAATGCTAAAGCTGAATCTGTGACAGTACAAACATTTTATGTGTGTACTCCATATGTTCAATTAATAGATGAAAATCACATTTTGCTATGCAATTTTCAATGTACACGAGATGTAAGACTTCGCCTTATTTTTTTTTCCTCAAAAAGACAACCAAAACTATAGTGAAATTGACTCTAAACTTTCATCCTGTGCAGAAATTCTGCCATGACTACGATTTTGGACAACCGTAGTGTGCTTTCACCCTGCTTTGCCCTTCTTTTATGGCAAGGGCAATATAAACCAGAACAAGCACATAGAGGACAATGAAAAAGACAAGAAGATAACACGATGAGAATGGCAGACAACGACACAGGCATGCACGACGCGCTTCAGAGGCAAAGCTCTCTCACAAAGTACTCTGACGCATGCAGGCATGTCAACGCAGCTCTGGTGCAAAGTTCTCTTGGTAACCCTAATATGAACCCCTTAACGGACCAATGGTTGCAATGACTTTGAATCAACAGCTTCCATTTTCTTTTTGAAATTCAGATCGACAGCAAGGAAAGGTTTGTTTGTTTTTTTCTAATCTGATCTATGGCTATTAATATTTCGAATATATATATATATTTGTTCAAATATAAATGTCTTCCAAAAGAATAGCAAAAACAATCCAAAAATTCAATCTGACATGGCGCTGACAGTGCTCACGTGGCAGCAGTGCGACCACGTCACATTTCAAACACTAGAAGAAAATTGCGTTGGAATCTAGGAAAACACGTGGGATTGGTTTTGTTGAGTTCCTAGTTTCTAACGTAGATTTTGCATTCCAATGCGTTTCTGCGTTGCAATTTTTTTAAATTTTTTTCTCCATAATTGCACCATGGGGGTGCAAGGCTAGTGGCCTTATTGAGGGCTGAAATTTTTCCTAATGTTGCATAGCCACTGAAAGCACCTATCCCCATAAATGGTTACTATTTCAAATAGTATATGTCAAAAAACCTAAAACTCTGGTTTTGACAACTTCCAGTTCACCAAGTCGCCCATTTAAGAGGCGTAGGCCATTTTTACTTTGAAATTGCGTAAGTAAAAACAAAAATGTACAAAATAATTAACCCCTGAAGTTCCATGACTATGTTTCACCAAAATCGATGAAAAAATGCCATTTTTAGTACAAGTGCCGAATTTTTGAATTTTTTTTTGACACATGTACTCGGAAGATCTTAAAGTACACTAACTTACAAACATGTGGAAAAAATTTCAGACATTTCCATCTTGTGGATTGAAAGATATGAGCATTTGAAATCACAAAATTGTTTTTTTGAATCCTATGAAAATCCATGCAGCGGCAAGTTCACAAGCTCACTTTTCTACAAAACAATGTCCAAAATTGTGGTGCTCCTTAAGATTCATTTTTCTAGACAAGTTGACTACATGCTTGAAAATTTTCACATCATTTGGAATTGTACAACATACAAGAAAAATAAGTATATAGAAAGAAATAGAAAATGATTCAAAATACTAAATTGTTTAGAATTTAATTATGGAATTGAAAAATGCCAATTACTATGGTTGCAATGTTCCAATAAACAATTTACATCCTATGATTTTCTTTATTTAAACAAATATTGAAAACTAAGTAAAATAAAGGACTTCAAAGTTTATTTTAGAGTAGAGAATCCGCAAACAAAAACTTCTAATAGCTTTTGACAAATTGGTCAAAATGAAATGATTCAAAGCTTTCCACATATATACAACTTTAGAAAACCAAATTCAAATTTTTGTTTTTGAAATAAGTAATTTTTCCAAATCTGCCCGGAGGAAAAAGTAACATATTAGGCCATCACATTTGACTCATATTTTCAAATGTTGTAAAATTATGTTCACATAAAGGTATTCCTCGTCTGCAACTTCTATTAAAGTTTGGGCCTAAACATACAAATCTATAGTCACACGTAGCTGCCCCAAATTTCTATATTGCTAAAAACGCATACTTGTCCTAAAAGGGTTAAAACTCCTTTGCTTTTGTTCCAATTCTAACTGTTAACAACAATTTCAGAAGTAGAAAATATTTCAAATAGTTTATTTTTTTTGCATGCTTTTTAGAAAAAAAATTGGAATTCAATTGCCAAACAAACAAAGATAGAAGGCACCTAGGCAAATGGCCGGACGAAAAAGTGAACTCATTTCAAAGTGTTGCATTGCATCCAATGACAAAATTTTGAATTTTCCTTTCCCTGTTTTTCAGTGTACTACCATACTGCAATTCCATAAACACTTTTTCATTTTTCTACATAAAAAATTACTTAAATATGTACAGTTAATACTAGAAAAGAATTGAATTTTTTTTTTCTAGTACTAGAAATGTTTGTTAGTATCATCAATGCCTTTTTATTCAAATCTATCACAAATTACTGCTTCAATTCTATGGATTACAGAAAGAATTTGGTGGACACAATCATTACAAAAAAATGCGGCCCAAAAGTGGGCCGCGAGTTCTGTACAAAACTGCATCCCAATGGTGCAGTTAGAGAAAAAATCAGCACTATGCTAACGTGGCACTATTGGTGCCACATCAGCCCACATCAACGACACGTTAGTATATCCAATCTTTTTATTTTTTTTAATTTAAAAAAAAAAAAAATTCTTTAAATTTTTTATTTTTTTTTTATTTTTTTATTTTTTTTAAATTTTTAAATTTTTTTTTTATTTTTTTTTTTTCTGTATGGGGGGTGCCAAAAATCAGAAATTAATGGCCCATTCCACGGTTCAAATTTTTCCTAATGATACATTTGTATGGAGTGAAGCTAATTTCACTACTTAAGTAAACTTTTTACATATAATAATACGAAGTGTACATCTGACTTTGCTAGTACATCATTATGATCATTACGACATTTTAAAACACATGACTTGATTTGATGTCTTCTTCAGTTTCTTGGGCATGTTTCATCCATTGATTGAATCCCTGCCTTTTTTGCACTTAAATTGCCTAAACATGCTCTAATCCAATGTTATAAAGATAACTAATTTAGAACTTCTTAGGGATCCCACTCTTACATGTTCATTATCTACAATGACCTTACAAGTGCAACTCGTATACTACTTCATGCTAATTATTTCAAACCCACACTAATAAAGAAATTAAATTTTGATAAGACAAATGTGTATATATTTTTATTAAATAACAAATTTTCAAATAATTAATTTTAAAAAAATTCCAAACATATCCATTCATTGACTTGCATATTTTACTTATATTACCTATCAATTGTACTAATTATTAGTTCTATAAAAATAAATCATAGTAGCTATAACTAATCTTCACACTTAACCCTTTAACGCTTGAGGATCCAAAGAGACTCACCCTCTACATCACCATATTTTCAGTGATTAGAGAATATAATAGACTTTAGGTCAAAAAATATAGACTATATGGAAGGCAAAAAATTCCTACCCATACATACTATAATAAAGCACATTATCCAATTACCTAAATACCTAGTGGAAAAAATTGTTGAATATGATAAATTGGGAAGTGTTGGATGGACCTAAAATAAATTGTCCATATAATATAGAGTAGGTCCCTATTATTGGGTGGTAAGCTGCGTACCCAAAGAAACCTCCATTTTAGGAAAAGATAGAAGACAAACAAAGATAGAGTGCTGATGTTTCAAATTCCACATCATGTAGACCGGGTGCACAGTTTCTCATAAATTATTCAAGAATCTCGGATGCGTATACAACTGCGCTTGCATGGCAGTGACGAGGCTTTCACTTGGCAAAGCTGGAATAACTTCAAACAATTTGCTACTACAAACGTTTGACAAGAACATGCTCCTTTAAGACCCTATTGTGGCAAATCTAAACATGTTTTTTCCATGTCAATTATAAGGGATTTTGGATGACGTCCATGTTCATGAGGTTGAATGTTTTTAGAAGTGGTTAACCATGTTTTGCATAGGTCACAAGCAACAATGATTTCTTATAGTGCATGTAATAAAAATGTATATTTGGTCTTTTGGACCTTTTTATGATGGGTATGAAAATGTAGTGAGGCAATTTGGCCTTTGTGCAAAATTGTATTCTATGATATTCAATAAGAAAATTTATTTGAAATTATGGGCATTTTATATCAAATAGGGAGATGCAGTGAAGGAATTTGCCCTTTATGTTTTTCCTTGTTGAATAGCATTTAATAAGAAGATATATTTTAAAATCCAAACCTATGTCTAAACATATACATGTTTTGGAATATGCAGCTGTAGTCTAAGTTTTGCCAACTCCGCAAAAACCCAAAGCTATAGTATAGAAGTTCAAAAATCTAGGGAATAGTCAAATTGTCTAACGTATTGTGACTAAAGTGACATGTGATTTAGATTTAAATGGAAGTTATTACAACTTATTACAAACCCAAGGAAATTCTTATACACTCTTATTTCCAGGTTTGAAGTTTGGTGATCAGTCTTTAATAGTGCTATGGACGCATGAGTGCAATCCTAGTCTTGCCTAATATTCTATGGGATATTTTAGCAATTTGTCAAGTTTGACCTGCAATTTGTCTTATGCATGTACTAGCAAACTAGACAATGCAAAGATAGATTGATAATACATAATCATATATATATATATATATATATATATTTTGCACAATTCTTTAACTATTGATAAAATTTTATATCCAACAATTTGTCTCAATCTCTACTTAATTAGCCTAATTACTAATCTAGATGAGTAGCAAAGCAATTCCAGTTCTAAAATGATTTGTCTCTATTTAAATGCAGGGCATGTGTGTGTAATGCATCTCCATGGGCAATTTGGATTTCACCTTGGCCAAACCATTGGTTAGTACTTTACAATCTCAAAATAGACCAAAATACATACAATCATTCAAATATAGGTGTTCCAGTCATAAACCACTCATTCACATACTCCAATCAATTTATCAATTCCCCAAACTTCTGATCTACATATAACAACTCGTCTTTCTTCTACCCGTCTAAAACAAGAATCATAATCCCGTCACTATTTAACACAACAAATTAGAATATAAACAATATATCTGGCCTTTCTAAGGGTAAAATTCCAACTTAATCTGATTTCTAGGGCCAAGGCAAATTGAACAATTCACAGCAATTAATCAACAGCATTGCTCATGAACTCAAAGTAGGGGATACCACAGCTAATTCAGTCAAATTGTCGACTCTAATCTATGTCCATATGCCCAATCATAATTTCCATCAAATTGTCTGTTCTACCAGATTCTTTCTACTCAGTCTTAACAACTTATTCCAATCAATGAGAAATCCCACAAATACTAGTTGAGTATTTAAACAAGAGAATAAATAATTCACGTGATACTAAGAATTAAACATCCAGCAATTTCCACAGCCAAGAATGATACAATTCATACCATACACAAGAACGCCAGTCATAATCAAATTGCGAGACGTACTCAAACAAATTTGCATGTACAAGATCCAATTCCTGCAATGGAATCATAAATAAAATCTTTACACTGGTTTCAAACGAAACTGCCAGTGTTAGTTTCTTGTACTCCAGCCAGGCAACCATACCTCTTAATCAAAATTCACACAATGTCAATTTGTCATAACACAAATGCTTCATATGAAATTCATCATACAATTCTCAACATACTACCGTTTCATATAATTGCATACATACATAATTAATTTTCTCGTCTAAAAAACCATTCATGTGAGACCCATCTATTTTTCTCTCTCCACAAGAATTTGATATTATAATTTTATAATTTAAAAATTCTCCTCAAAGCTATATTAAGAACAATAGATCAGTTATTGTTCATTTTCAAGTTTGAGACCAACCAAGAAATTCCCTAGACAACTCGCCACAAGTCAACCATCCAACAAACAAGTAGTTGTAAGTGAAATTTTACCTAAGGCAAAATCCATCCACAAAGTTGGGCTGAGGGAAAGTGTATGCGACCCTAATCTACCCGCCTCCAAGCAATGGACTCTTATAGCCAAAATCACTATTAGATTCTCAATTAGGGCACCCAAAATGGGCTAAATTGGACCCTAAAAGGAAATTCCAGCACATGACACCATCACATGAACACCACAATTTCCTATGCATTGACTTCAATGGATTCACAATTTATCTTAAGTCAAAAAGTTTAATATTAGGACCTAATTTCCCTTCAAAATCTCCAATAGGGCACCAACATGGGCCCTAAATGAGATCTAACCTAAAATTCCAGCACATCAAAATCCACCCAAAAACATCTAGGTCTAATCATGCATTGACCTTATTATACTCTTTTTAAAGGTTCCTAGATCAATACTAACCTGCACCCCCTCTTTTTAGGCAATTAATTGTTTACTTCTATTTCCTCATTCACACATCCCAACCCTAATTTTACCCCAATTAGAACAGCACTTTCGCACTTGCCCTAAAATCCTAAAAGTCAAACTCAAACATTTATACATTCATTTTTAGACACCAAAGCACATAGCTCAAAAGAAATCAACACATTCATAGAAGATGCAATGAAAATTGCAAGTCAAACAAGTACAAGCTTAACAAAAATGTAACCTTGGGGTCCATTGAAAACCAACTGCCACTACAATGGCCACTCCATCTTTGTCCTTGCTTTGATTTCAATAAGCCTAGGCTTTTTGGAAAGCTGATTCTATGATCTACCACCCCTCCAAATTTCAGCCTCATCGCAGCCACTATTCGTTGGATATCACCCCTCAAAGTTGGCAGTCTTGGTCACCACTGATAGCCAATACCCTTGCAGTAAAATCCCCGCCGTGTCTTTGTCCTTGCTTGGAATTAGTGAGCCTAGGCTTTTTGGAAAGTTGACTCTATGATCTACCATCCTTCCAAATTTCAGCCTCATTGCAGCTACTGTCCGTTGGATATCACCCCCCAAAGTTGGCAGTCTTGGATTCATGGGACAGCCGCCCGTCTCACTCAACCTCCATTTTTTTCACCCAATTGCTCTTACAAACAAGTGAAAACCTACTCAACAAATTGCCTATAATTATATCCTAACTCATTTCCTTCTCCTACCCTTTTTTGTTCATTTTCTACCACAAATTTGTACCAAACTCTCCAAACACACATACACAGAAAAGTTGAGAGAGAGAGAGGGCTTGGAACCCTAATTTTGCCTATATCCAACATCCTAACGACTAATTTCTCTAATCACATTCATCCCACCTTAATTTATAGTTAAATTGCTAATTTATTGTAAAATGTGCTAAATTAGTGAAAATTGTGCTAATTTAGTGCAAACCCCTCTAAATTACTATTTTTTTTCCAATTTACTGTTTTGACCCTATTTTAGTGTTTCTAACACTATTCTAGTATTCTAGTAGTAGTTTTAAATTAATTAACTTGTTTTGCATTTTTTCCTATTTATTATTTTTTGTGGTTTTCAAGTTATTTTGAGTTTCATTCCAATTTGTAGGATTTTGGTTTTCATTTTTATTTTTATTTTTTATTTTTAACTTTCCACTTTTTTGGTTTTCACTGTTATGTTTTTTATATTTGGTATTTCTTTTTGGTTTTTAATTTTCCCTAATGTCATTTTCTACTTGTAGGATTTTGTTTTAGTTCTCTAAACGTTTTATTGTTTGCCTATTTGGTTACTTTACCAAATCTTGCTTAAAGTCTTTTTAGTTTTAAATTCCCATTTTTTCCCTAGATTTTTCTTCTTACTTTCTCCTAATTGCATTTCTAGATTTCCAATCTAAATTCCTAAGGTTCTATTCCTATCTCGCGAAAAACTCCCTAAAGTGTGGTCATGGCTTAATCTGGAGTACTAACACTTCAGGACTTGGAATTTAATACATAATATTTATATTTTCTACAATTTAAAAAGTGAATTAATATGGTGGTTCACAGTAGTCAATATCACATTACCAGGTTGCCTCAGGAGATTTCCATTCTGACCAATTGTTGACAAATTGTTTCACCTGGTTCTCCTGATCTTCATCGTATACTTCTGATGACGTCATAGTTCTAGTTCTTCTCGTCAATTCATCTCATTCAATTGGGCTCCACCAAATTGTTCAAAGACGACTCAATTATTCACAGACAAATTGATATTCACTCATACACAAATTGCCATATTAAACCATCACCGGGACACATCTGCAGAGATATACTTAAAATCAACTGCGGATTAACAAAAAGCACCAGCACTTCAACCACTGAATCAATTCACAATTCCAAACATTATTTGTCAACAACAAGTCCACCCTCAAAATAACAATTTGCTCAATCTAGCACCAAGCCAAACAGAATTATAAATCACAAACAATTTGTTATAACAATTACGTTCAATACAATATTCACAATCAATTCTCTACAATGAAATCTTCACACACAAATCCAACACATCAAATTGAAACATCCAATCACTGGATCAAAAACAATTTGCAGAAGAAATAATACTCAAGACAAATCATTCATAAAGACGATATTATATTAAACTTGAAAGAGTTCAAAACATACAGAAAAACAAGACAAGTTGATAACACAAAAAGATGACTGAGAGAGTGGGGGAGAGAGAGAGAGACGATTTGTCTTCCTATATACTGAATAGCAAAACAACCAATTGTTCTGAAAAGGTCTCAAACGATTTGTCCCTATTTAAATCCTACGAATTCAAGCTATTTCAAATCTTACTTGACAATTGGCTTCTAATTCCGGATTAATGTGAAAACAATCAGCCTATTGCCTCGTTAGTCCCTGAACAAGAGAAATTGTAAAAACGCAAAAATTTCAGCTAACTCCAACATCTAATATGTTTATATGAAATGTTTTTTTTCTTGTAGAAATGTGAATGGAAATAAAATGGAAGTACATAATAAAAAAGATTACTTCAGAACTCACAAAAGGGCTAGAATGAATGCATAATTTGATGGTGTGCGATCAAAAGTAAAAGATGCGTTCCCAAAAAGAAATATTAATGGAAGATATTTTTACAATAATTGATTATCAGAATATATATATATATATATATAAGTATAGTTGTTGTTTTTAAATTCATCTTTTATTATTTGTTGTCAGATTGGATACTAAAAATTAAATGTTTATAGATACATTTATTACTTAGAAGAAACGGACCTTGGAGAATTTGGACAAAGTGTATCCAAATGTTGTTCCTAAAGGCTATTATCGAATCTTGGACCATATTAGATTGATGGTTGTAAAAGATGAAACTGCACAAAAAATAGTACTTATTGTTAAATGCACACATTTTAATGAAATGGAAGCAAATGAAATTAATGAATATGAAAAACTAACAACTACTCTTATAAGTATGAAGAAAGGTGCAAGTAATATAAAGAATAATGGCCCCCTTAAAACGGGTCTAATGTTTGCACTTGAATGCAGAGGAGGTAGTGATAAAGATTTAACTCTTGGTCATTATATTCCAAGCGCACATCCAACAACATGTTTCAAGTCTTCATCATTGGAGGGAACAACAAATGTTGCTCTTAGAAATTTTCATGGTTTATGGGAATTTTTTTTGTAGATTAGCATCCTCTTTGTTTCAACGACGCTAGTTTGTGAGCCTAAAATTGTGAGTTTGAGAGCTGCAAGCCTATCTTTTGCGAGCCTATAGATCAAACTTGGAAATATAGCAAATTTTCAATTTTTTTGTGGAAAAATATTGAAATTATTTTGAAATATTTTTAGACATGTTGAAATGTAGAATACCAGACCTATAACCGTGGATGTTACCACAGACCTATTAGGGAGAGCTTATGACCATAGATTGTTGACCAAGGACCTATTGGTGATAAAAATAGAAAGGAAAATGAACCAAAGATTCTTATGCATATATTTTGGACAAATAAAAAACCTTCAGAAAATTAAAAATTCAAACTGATCCTATAACAAGTACACCTTATACAAATGAAGTTGTCAAATCATTATAAATTAATGTAGGAGGCACAATCCGTAGACCTCAAAGAATATCATTTGATATCCTAGGTTAAGAATAAGTCCACTTAAATCCTAAGTCCAGAAAATTTCTGGAAACATAAATGCACTGCATTTTTTAGGTACAAAAGGAAGTTCTATAATTTTGGGCTGCGACCAGGACCAGCTTCAAGTGTCTTCTTGGCCCCAAGACAACAAATGAGTACACAAAACCATGGTGTCACCAGATGAAAATGAAAAACAATTGAAAAAATTCACTTACACACCTTCTAATTTAAAGATATCTACTAAACTAAGGCCATGAGATTGGTCATTGTCTCCTTTGGAATATCCATTGAATTTTCAACAAAATTGTAGACAAAAAAGGATGTGTATACACAAACCAGTAGTATCTGCCATAATCCATAGAATGACCATACTGTAATAACAAAAAAATTACCATAAAATCGAATAACATAAGATTCTTTGGTATAGTCCAGATAACCTCAAAAACTTCTTACAATGAATGTATTCAAGAAAATCAGAATACATATAGGGAAAAAATGTTTGAAGTACTCTCTTTTAAAGCTATTCAACGCTTACATTCAAATACTAAGCCTTATTTATTATCATCCCTGCCTTCTCAAGAAGATTCATCACCTCGTCCATGCTCAAGCTTGGTGCGTGAATGAACTTGTCCTTTTGAGATCCACCTTGCACAAATAGCAGAAAATGTAATAGAGATGTTTGCAATTGACATACTTTCCTCACTTACCCAGAGATGCAGATGCCATACCAAAGAAGTATAGGCACATGCAAGATGGAAAATTGCCAAGAGTGACACAATAAATCTTGTGGTGCGGCTCTACTCCGGATTGAAGGGTGATGACAGCTCCAAATCTTGGATAAGGAATGATATTGACTCCAAGAATTGTTCCTGTCACATTTTGAGCACTTTCCCATTGATTGCAATGATCATCAGTCGGTGCTTTGTCATTCCTACGAATACTTTTCCCATTGCGAATGCATGGAGGCTTATCAGCATGAGTAGGTCTTCCATATGTCCATTCTACAACCTCAAAAAGCTTGGAGGACGTAAACAAACGTCGTGGAGACATGGAAGGGCACTTTTGAAGGCGGAATCCGGCCTCTTCAAACAAGATGATTTCGTCCAAGGTGAGATTTGTACCAATCAACACTGGCCAAACTTCCGGAACTTGGGGTCGACTAAGAACATGAGACCTTCTTGGACCCATCACACAACGATGAATGTCATCAGGACAAAACCAAAACTCATCAGTCTCTACTCTTGTGCCTTTGAACTCGCATTTCTGCCCTTTGTACAATGGAGCAACGGTCGCTTTAGCTCCTCGGGCAATGAACATCTTGCACTTCATTTCTGTCTCTGCTTGAATGGCATGACATTTTCTCTTTGACTTCACAGAAATCCGAGCTATGTGCCACTCATTGGGGTCACAATCCGTTTCAAGCACATGCTTCACATGTGGCATAGGTGGATTGGAATGCACACCATGCACAGGTGGAACATTTGCAGACTTAGATTGCACTCAAGGATGGGAGAAGTTTACGTTGTCTGGACGATGAGAATCACCTTCAGACCCTATAGGTATGTCAAACTTCCTCTTCATTGAACCAAACACTCCCTCCCCTTCCAAGTGAGGAAAGCGTGTGCAGACATCCTCAGCACCAGGCATTGCACACAAAGCATCGGTAATTTTCCTACCATCCATGGATGCCACAGCTCTCTTTAATTTTAAATCAGAGCAAGACGGTCCCAATCCGGATGGACCCCCATTCAAATATACTCTATAGTTTGTCATCTGCATAAAGGCTCTAATCCAATCATCACAAGTTGCAACATATAAGTCGGTGCCACGTTTGCCTGATGCCTGTAGCCACTTGTTGTGGATAGTTTCTGACAAGTTGCATGAGGGTATATCCGCCAATTCATCTAGAGACAAGTCTTGAGTGTGCAAAAACAAACCTTCAGATGAAATTAAAAAAAAAAATAGAACAATTGAGGATCAAATACAGAAAACATGGTGTAGAAACTTACAGTTTCTATAAATCCGCCCCACTAACGATATTGGAAGTGCCAAAACGCCAACCACAGCTCTAGCTCCCTCAAAGATTCTTCTGATGCAGCACCGGATGAGTACCACCACACCTTTATCTGCAAATACTTATTCTCAACCTCTTCCAAATTCTTGGCATCCTTGTAGTCTCTACAGAGACAAATGTGTTGAGCTTGTAACTCCCGCTTAATAAGTCTCTCAGTGTGTTGTTTCATTGAGGTAGACCAATGAAAGAGGCAAGTGCGCTCCCTATCAATCATTTTCACAGACGGGTCTCCTGAGCCATAAACAATCCGAATGGCATTCCAATTTGCTTGAGCGCTGTCCGCCATAAATCCTTTAAAGTTCGGGTTAGGTAGTCCATTCTTTTCCATGACTTTATTCAAACAATTCCACATAATGACTTGCCCGTCAGTATCCTCTGATTGCATATTGCATACTGCAATTGTCATCACTTTGCAATATCCAGAATCATAAACGTGACATGCGATTGTAGTCCAGCCCTTCACCCGTTTGACATAGTCGAACATTAGCCAACAGTTTGCAAGATTGCCGCCAGGTTGCATGCGCCTCACAAGGTCAACGCCACTACCAGGGCTATCAACGAGCATTTTGAAAAGGTAAACTTTCTCCTGCCCTTGGCCCGGGAATACGCTATCGTACATGAATTCTATTTTAGCTTGTTTCTTCATTGCGAGTAGCCTATCAATTTCCCCCACTCCCAATCCACTGCTACAAAACAAAGCAACTATGTTCCTCACATTGGGAGAGCTGAGGACTTGAAACTTGTCCATCACAACGTCAAGTGCCTTCCCCTTTAGCATTTCCTTTGGTCCATCACCAGTATGAACCAGGAACGTATCTAGGAACTCCTTGCTAGCAGCTAAAGCAATAGCAGACGTTTTTGCAGTAGGGATCTTTGCTACCTCTTGTGAAATGAGTTCGGTGATCTCAACCACTTATTCCCTACACAACCCACTTGCAACCGGATGGTGATGGTTGCCTAAATGAATGCAGGCCCTCGACATGTGAGGAGCAGCAACAACATAATAAATTCTGCCATCACAAAGACTAATACAAGTCGGAGGCATTTTACAAACTTTACAAATGATTGTTGAATCCTTTGGTGGGATTGCTTCTAGGCGGAAAGGCGTGCTAGTATTCCTAGACCACTCAGTCTCGTTTCTTTTGGAATTTTGTTTCAAGTAATCACATGCAGGATTCGTGCATGCTAAATGTCCAACACAGGACGACTTTCTAAATCGGAGACCCCAGTCATTGTGAATGTTGGAGGTCATGGTCCTACACCAAGTATGACCATCAAAGCGCTTATCCATGCCGCTCATATTCTTTGAGGAACTCGCAGAAGCAGATGCTCAACATGGTGGGAGCTCAAAAACAACATCTCCATTAAATGTTGTTGGAAGGCATTCAACTTTCTTACATTCAATGGAATCAAAATCAAGATGAGCTAGTTCGTTTCTAGACCCTTGAACACTAGCAAGCTTTGTAAGACAAGGCATGACACTAGTGACTTGATGCTGGATAGGATAGATAGGAGGACGTGAATGGATGGAACTCCCACTACTGTTTTCGCGCAAGACAGTGAACGGCATATCCTTTTTCCCCGAAGATGCAGGTCCTCTAGGGGGCTGCTGTACCTAGACAATTTACTTCTCAAAGATCGTCCTCAGAATCACTGGATAACTCAAAGATGGGACTCAGATAATCCTATCGATGACCACTATGAAGCCGATCTGATTCCTCCTGCTTATCAGACAAAGGAGGACTAGTATGCTCTATTTTCATTGGATTGATTGGATGATCAAGTGCATTTGATGCACCAAACAATGGTGTCAAACCCCCAATTGAGGTAGCTGTTGCCTCTAAGGATAAACCAAACGCTCTATATCAACCTGCCGGCAAGCTCCACATAAATCCGTCGTCACTTTTTGTTTTACACATGAGAACAGAGTGAAGAAGACTTCCTAAATCAGAATAAACCTCTTCCTCTACATAGACAGATGACTCACGAAACCCATATCGCACGTGAAGAAGGTGACTCTCAACCACAGCAATTTCTAAACCATCTAAAAGAAGAAGTAACGGCACCTCATGGCCGTCCCCTCTATTGGTAGCCATAGCCAACGTTTGACAAAAACGAAAGTGTTGAGGACCAAAAACTAAGTAAAATAGTGCACAAAATGAGTATCATCGCTAATCCAAGGAACAAGGTATAGGGCGGTTTAGGGTAGAAGACATATCCTAGACAAGACTAGAAGTGTAACCACTATAATGGATCAGTCTTTCACATTCGATTTCAAAAGTATCAAAATTAAATTGGGAATTCTTCTACAACGGCTCAGGATGCCGTTACAAATTTAAAAAACTCAAATGTAGCACGTCTTGAATCATAAATCGCTTCTTACTAATGATAACGCATTTAATGAGACAAATCCCAATAGATTTTAGTTCCAAACATTAGTAAGTGGAATAAAGGCACAAACTCGTTAGATCTAGAGATCCATATGCGGATATTTCATCAATCTGGTTACAGACAACTACTGACAATATCTACAGATCTTGCAAAATAAAAATACAACATATGTACAGAAGGAGAACATATGGATGACCTCACAACCATGGTGACCTCAAATATTCACAAGATTCTGACATCATTGAGGTCAGGCACAATTCAAATTTTTAGGCCGCCACAATTTGCGAATTACATTGAATTATTTACGATTAAGTCGTACTAATATTAAAAGATTTCTATATAAACATGCTCTGATGAGTAAGAAAACCTCTCATTTGGTAGTATGCTATGTATTGAAACATTGGCATGTTGTTGGTAATGTAAATATAGGATTTAGGTAGGAAGAGATATCTAAATGCCAAGGCACTCACTCTATTCACTGACTGATGAGGATTGTAGTAAGAGAAAGAAGAGAAGGAAGAGCACATTGTTATTCTCTAGTTCTAAGGATTTGAAAAGGGCCAAAATGAATTGGAAGAGACAAACTACTCAAGCATTATCACCCATTGGTATGGAGAAGGGTGTCAAGAAACTGTCCCAAGGTAGAAGAGTCATTCACAGTTCTATAGGTGATAAACAGGTAAGGTGAAATTATAGTCTTCAGTACAGAGCATTTTTATCCATAGTCTTTATTTTAATGTAAGAGAATGTTTTTGACGTTTAACATGTGGCGTGCTTTAGTTCTCAAGGATCTAGTGTTTCAGTTCAAGTTTGCAAAGGATCAATGTATAAATGATCAGACAGCATAATTGTGCCATTACATGAGATTACTGAAATGAATCCATAATTATTTATATGTAGACCACACTGAGTCATGAAGGATGTCTTCCTACTCGAGAGTCGAAGGCCACAAATAAAAAACGTAGCTTATGTAGGTTAACCCTAATACCGCCGCCCTTCACGTTTCACCTTTTGCCGTGTGTGTGACCCGAAGCTCATGGTAATTGCAAAATCATCCCGCACTGGTTAGCCGCATTCAAAGACTAGCCAGCACTTGAACTGTGCTTGGTCAGGTGGTCCAGCCCGCACCCGACAATCATTTCTGTACTTGAGGGTCGCTTTAGCTTACGATCTAGTGTTTGGAGTGTGCAGGCGCGTGTGGAGGAGATGGAGACAAGAAGAACGAAATGTCTGGCGCGGAGGGAGGAGGAATGCAACCCAGCTTCGCAATCGACAAGTTCTTCCGACTAGGTCCGCATGAATACAAGTTCTCCCGTCTTTTCTGCTATACTATTACGGGGCTAGGTCGGGTGCTGTTGGTTGGTGACGAGTTTGGTGACGAGGCTAATCTAGAAGAGGGGTACACTTATTCATGAAGCGCAAAACATAAGGAATCTGCCTGTGCCTATCTTGTAGAAATTCGCGTCAGATATTCGTCTCGAGCTCTCAATCGTTCACACAGATCGCAGGATCTACAAGTACGGAACATCCTCTCGGGGCCAAGAGTACTTCCGCATGACCAAGCTATTGCACCGTTTGTTGTCTGGTCAGTCACCAGAGGCAGGGTTCTAGAATGAAAGTTGCAGATCACGTTGCAGAATCTAGCTATAGGATTTTTGTGATTGCTCTGGCGGAGGCTTGGCAAGTCGCAAGGTGTAGAAGGCCATTTTATCATCTCGGTACCGAGAGGTCTTCAATCCGAGTGTTTCTTTTGTTGCGGCTCTGTTGCTCGTCCCTCACACTAGGGTAATGATGTTTGAATCTGTCACTTGAAAACGGTTGCAATAAAGAATTCTATACTTTGTGGGGTTAATGGCGTCATGTCTTTCTAGTGGCACGATGTGTAAGAACAAATACTCATCTTGGTCCAGGATTAGTCCTAAAGAATTATATTGTCGCGCCGGAATTGGTCAATTCAGAAACCAATATTAAGATGATTGGGCCCAAGACTAGACCTGTTTTCGGTATGGAGCAAGGTCGATGCATTGTTGCTCGCTTTAGTATATTCAGATTGCAAGTTGCAGTACTAGAAAAAGTTATCTCGGGGCCAAGATCGTTTCTGGCAAATGGTTATATTGCGCCGATAATGTACTGAACCGTTATAAGAGGGTGTAATGCAGTCCAACATTTGAATTATCACGCGTTATGTAGCTACGTGTGTTCACTGATTGCTCGAAATTATTATCTTTGTTCGCAAGAGGTTGCCGTGCAATACCTACTCTCGGTGCCGAGAGGATGTGTCAAGCATGTAAACGTTGTGCCAAATTTGTTCAGTTGTAGGTCAAAATGGATAACTCAGGCTCGCACCCAAAGTAGCTAAAATAAGAAGTACACGAAGTAGTGCAGTATGTTGATTATTTCTGAAATCAAATCCATTTGGTCGCAAGCTATTGTCGCCACATAGCTCCTCTCGATGCCGAGAGCACTTCCATATCTCCGTGTTGTTGCGTAGATAATGCTTATGTTAGGTATCAGGAGGCATACCGTGGCCTGAATCCCGAAGTAGTTGGACTCATGTACCTGGCTGAGTTTTGCAATTGCTTTAGTCATCCCACTCAGTTCGCGACACCTTATTGTTTGTTACCTTCTCTCGATGCCGAGAGCTTCTTTTATGATCATTAATGTTGCGCCGATATTGTTCAGGTCTGGCATCCGGGCGCATGATCTTCTCTGATTCTCGATATAGTATTAATTATGTTGGATACTTCAGCGCCCGCAGCAGTTCCCATTGGTCGCAAGACTTTGCTCTCCCGCACATCCTCTTGGTGCCGAGAACTTTTATTAAGCCTGTCCATGTTGCGCCGATCGTGCTTAGGTCAGGCTTCAAGATAAGGATAACCGCATTAGACACTTGCAGTAGGTAGCAATTTTCATTTGTAACAGTTGTGTGATTGCTCAAGTTTGTTCACGTTCGTCGCAAGAGACTATCTAGCTTCCTACAGCTCATCTCGATGTTGAGAGCTTTTCTTAAGCCGGTTGATGTTGCGCCAATTGTGCTTAGGTCAGGCTTCAGAACATGGATAACCCCATCAGACACTTGCAGTTTGTAGCATTTTTTATCTGAAATAGTTGTGTGAATACTCAAGTCAATTCACATTAGTCGCAAGAGACTGACTTTGTATAGATCATCTCAGTGCCGAGAGCTTTCTTTAAGCCGGTCGATGTTGCACCGATTGTGCTTAGGTCAGGTTTCAGGATAAGGATTACCCCATCGGACACTTGCAGTAGGTAGCAATTTTTATCTGTAACAGTTGTGTGATTGCTCAAGTCAGTTCAAATTAGTCGCAAGAGAATGTCTTCCTATTGCTCATCTCGGTGCAGAGAGCTTTTCTTAAGCTTGGAGATGTTGAGCTTGAATTTTATAGGTCAGACATCAGAATAGGAATAACATATGAGACACCCAATGTACATTGCAGTTTGTAGCTATGAGTATTTGGTGATTGCTTGCACGAGTTCACTGGGGTCGCAGATTGAAGTAGTCCAAGACATCATCTCGGTCCCAAGAGCTCTTCAGATGGTTCAAAGTGTTGCGCCGGGCCACTCGCTATGGTCATTATTAGCATTGTATACAACAAGTATGATGGTAGGATTTTTGACCGTTACTTGTATGTGTATGATTCTTAACAGGTATTACCTTCAGCTGTGGTTGAAGTTGCTGCGGAAGCATTACGGATTCAGAACCTTCAAACAGATGTAAGTTCCAATCATTGTCTGTAAGTCACTTCTCGCGGAAACGCGTCGGTGTGTACGAATGCATTATTCCATTCTTACGCTTCATTTTTCCCTATTCACTTGTTAATGACATTCTGATTCCAGTTGAAAATTTGTATCTGGAATTGTAGGTTGGCGACACTTCTCTACCTTCTTTGGAGGACCTTGATAAGAATATTGCGAAGGACCAACCTCCCATACTTGTAGAAGGTGAGGATGACGAAGATCTTGATAGTGGAAGGGGGACTTTAGAGGGAGATGCTATTGAAGGGGAAGATGACATCAGGAAGGCCCAGAAGCTGGACTTCGTTGCAATGATATCAAGTTTGCGGCTTACTCCGCAAGAGCGTTCACGATTGCGCATCCCGTTATGTCGTCTTGTTCCTATGCCGATGTGCGGCCAACCTTAGCATGTGACTTGACCAAATTGGAACAAGAATTTGTTCACGGCTATGAAGATGGTGCAAGAGTGTTTTATGTCTCCATTGAAGATGAACAGGGATAGATAGGGGTGTTTACTCCTGCGGAGAAGGAAGAGTGGGGTGAACTCTGGAATTTTGTCAATGACAACTTCAATTCCAAATTGCCTGCTGAACTGAAGCATCTTGTGGATGCTAAGTTTTTTTGTATGCGATGGTAACCATCGGACGATTGCTTGGATGCGGCACATACGTTGACTTCATAGTGGCGAGTTGAGTTGGCACATTTCTCTCGATTCTATTGTGCTTGACACAAGAGGGCGAGTTGGTGCAGCCATGCAAGTAATGCATGACATCAAGAAGTGAGTTTTCCCTCATCCCGTGAATTTTGAAATTCCATCAATTACCTGTATCATGTAACTAACGTTGTCTATATTTGACTCTAATTAGGCACATAGAGAATTCTCACGTCAAGACAAACCTTCTCCATACGTTGTAGCATGTGAGAAAGTATGGTTCTTTACCAATCAAAAAGTTCAATGAGTTGCTGACGGCGGATGACATTAAGGCTTGTCAGCAGAATACTCGCAAGACTTGGTATTGTATGCCTCTTGAGGTGTTTACTGTTTTCATTTTTCAGGTATGATTAATTGTTTGCGTTGCTTTATTGTTCGGCTGGTTATCATAATTTTTATTTTGATAAATCATTTGTATTGGGATCTACGTTTCTAATTCTCTATATTTATATATTTGTTTATAATGCAGCAAGAGATAGCAGCGGCTTTTGATGCTACTGTTTGAAAGTATCATGAAGATACTGTAGCCGCAGATGTGTGCGACGCATGGATCACAGCAGCCATGCGGAGTGCTACGAAAGATGCCACTGACAAGCTTTACAAGAAGCTTTCAAAGATTGTCTCTGTGGCTAATCCGGCATTGGAAGATGAATGGCTCCAAGAGGTACGATTGTTATTTGGATCATCGTTGTATGATAATGCTTTATTGATCCCTTTTTAGGTTTTAATGTTGCATTTGCATTTTGGCAGATTGAGAGGCACTGGAATATGAATGCAATGCCGGAGTTGACGTTAGAAAAGCTCCAGATGATAGCAACCACAAACACAGATGTTCTACACAAAGTGAAGTGGCTGAAGTGGATTAACTTGTCAGCACCATCTCGTGAAGCTCGTCGCTTTCCTCCTCGACCTGTTAATGAGGATAAGCTTAATTCATTCCTGTCAAAGGCGTGTTGGTATGCGGGGGTGAGTTATGACAGTTATGACCTTGATTTTGCCTCAATTACATTGACTTCAGTGTTTTTTTTGCTTTATCTATTTACCTTTTTGACTCTCTTTGACAGATGGAGGATGCAGTCTTGGAGATGTATGAGGCTATCATTTGAGGTGACAACATTCCAATCAATATAGAGGTTGTCGGGGAGCCTGAATCACTACCTGATTACATTGAGGGTTGGCGCATGAAGTTGTGGGATCACGCGTTCCCTGGTGTTTTTAAAAGAGTGGATGCTTTTAAGAAGTCTGATTCCTTTAAGGATTCGAAGGGCGCTCCACTAGTGGTGAAGAGGATTATTTACAGGTATTCATATTTTTTTTTATTACTTGTGTCATGGTTCTTTGACTTAATTCTACTTTAACTGATTTTGTTAAGAATTTGAAACAAATGTTTTTGTTGTTCAGGTATTTCAAGCTCGAGCTTTATCCCAAGAAAGCCATTGCAAAGGCTGATCTACCTCCGTTTTTGAATTCGTGGCTAGATAGGTCTTCTCCGGACTCTATGTTTTCACCTTCTCAGGTGAAAAACTGTCCAAGCGGGCACCTTCAATCGGCGGCCTGGTATCTAGATTGTAGACAGGGATATATACCGCCGCAAGAGTTGGCCCTCTTCCAGTCTATCAAAGAGAGTGTTGTTGTGGAACCTAAGATTGATGAGTTTGCGGGACTAGAAGGTGACGCATGAGCAAAAGCCATCAAACGCCGAGAGGTTTCCGATAAGAAGAAGGAGGAGAAGTTGGAATCAGCAAGGCTAAAGAATGAAGAAAACAATGCTAAGAAGAAGGCTAAACAAGCGGAGAAAGGAAAAGCCAAAAGCGATGCGAAAGGAGGGAGGAAGCGGAAGGTGGAGACTACGAAACCTGTGGCAAGTGATGTAGCTACAAAGGACAATTCTTCGGGCTTTTCTTTAAATCAGGATGTCTTGCAGCACGGGCCCCTAGCAACCGCCCACTTCATGCAATCTGTGGCAAATGTTGATGAATGCATCCTAAATGAGTCCGTGACATCCCTTCTTCCAGACAGGGAAGGTCCTACTCTGCAAGCAATGAAGGATGTCCTTTCACTTTTGCAAAAGGTACATGCTTTGGAGCTCGCTTAAACTTCAATGCTTTTGCTTTGGATTGATTTGGCATCCTTTTATAGGGGATTTTCTTTTATAATATGCTTTTTAGAGCTGAATGTCGACATTCCAATAGATGATGTCAAGTGCTTTGTTTGCTTGCAACATGTGTCCGACAAGGACCGTTATGTTGATGGCGTTGTGACCAAAACAGCTGCAATTGACCTCCTCATTTTTGACGTGTCGGAGGGCTTACCAGTTCCCACTGTTTCTACTCCATCTGATGTCGTTCCAAAATGGAACGAATTTTCTTTAGATGGATTAGAAGCTGTTTTTGAATTTGCAAATGCTTATTTGTATGACAGTGGCGCACTCCTTGTCATGTATCCTTTCAGCCGGGACATCAAGTCTCACATCCTAACGTTTTGCAATACCTACGGCTTCAAGTCACAGAAGGATTGGTGGGTTATGAATAGGCTTCACTTGACGTTGCCAACGGACACATCTTCCATGGTAATCATCACCATATACTAGTTGCCCTTTAGTACGTAATGTTTGTGGTTCTCTTGAGTTGATTACTAATCTTTTATCCTTTGCAGACCATGCGATTTGTATTGTCACTGTACGTGAAGACAGGAAGTGGTTGATCTAGATCATGCTTCTCGTTTCAGGCAGTCTCAACTCATGAGGCTGTAGGCATCAACGTCGCCCGTGATGACATCCTTCAAAAATTTTGTGGAAATCACAATGTTGCCATGAATGGAAATATACCTTGGCGGGGCCGTGAGAGAAGGCTCTTGCATTCCTGCAAATGTTAATCGAGGCAACTACCTTGCCTGGAGACATGGTCATGGATTGCACTGCATCAACAAGTCGGATTTCCTTCAAGAATTTATTCTTCTTGATCATTTCTTAGCTTCACTTCTTAGGTTGAACTTGCATTGTATTGTAGTATAATATCTTCTTCCTCTGTGGATGCAGGTTCAAGTATTATTGTTTTTCAGGCTACTCGGCGTCATATCGTGGCGTTGGAGGAAGACAATTCTATATTTGAGGCTTTACTTAAACCGTTGCTCTCCGAGGCTACAGTTTCTAAGCCACAAGAGAATGTGATTGTCGACCCTATTATGATGGATTTTGACAATGAGGAGGTTCCAGTTTGTCGCATCGAAAAGAAGTCCCGATTTAGTAAGTAAGTTTTTGTTTTATTTTATGAATGATATTTCTTGCACTACATATTTTTTTGGATTCTAATGTTTTGTTTATTTGTTATGTAGGCAAAATGAAAGAATGAAGATGCCCTTATATTGCCCTTTTTTTGCTCACTTGACTTTCTTGTCTAGCCCTCCTAAATCATTCCAATTGCCTCCATATGCGGAGGCCATGGCTAGAGATTTTCAGACTTATGACCCTAAATCGTCTAGCGTGTCTTGTCGAGTAGATCCACGTGTTTTGATGTTTGTAGATGACTCCGCATTGGATTCTGATAGTGAGTCGGCTGGTAGTATTGAGAGTTCTATGTCAAAATCCTCTACCAGTAGTTATTGTTTATGAAAACTCACCTTCATCTCAATCTGTTCTATTTTTATATCTATTTCATGTTTTGTTACGGCTTATTGTTCTTGCCTTCTATTATGGTACTATGTATCTCTTGGCATTTGTGTAGTTCATAGACATTTACTACTACAATATCATGCTTTTGTGAAATGCAAGTCATTATCATCTTGAAGTAATATATTTTAGATTAATAAACCCTTCAATGTGTAGAAGTTATTTCATATTCTATGGTCCTCTAGCTAAAACAGTATTTTCACTCATGCTATATATCTTGCATAATATCACTATCAATCAATTTCATGGGATGACTACGTTGTTGTTAGAATAATGAATGGTCGGTAATCAAATTTCTCCATGACATTGGAATTTCTTAATTCTCAAACAACTGGAATTGTAACTTGTTTTCTCAGGAGTCCCGAACTGTCAAACTCATAAAAGGTGTCTCAGTACCGAGACACCATTTCATGTCCATCGAAGTCAGAAGCAAAAATATGTATGAATCCAATAACCATAGTTAATTTTCCAGTCTGAATTTGGGCTAAAGCAGGAGGCTTAGAGAGTTTAAAATTTCAAATCCAGCAAAGAAATCCTTAGTGATGTGATGGTTTTCCAAATTCTATGTTGTGCCATATAAAAAATTTTACAAGAAAAGAAATGGATGGTGATTTTGTATTATCTATAAAAAAAATGCTTTAAGAGCCGTAGATCCCACGTTTGGTCTTCTAGTATCTATTAGAGTCTCCATATAATTTGAAGAAGCATTTAGTTTAATTTCCTAACCCGAATTCCTAATTTGGGTAGTACAGTTTTGATACTGATAAGGTTCTTCAATTTCTTGGATTTGATTGATATGTGACCTTATGACCAAAAATAATAATAATAATTGGCTAAAGCATTATTTAAATGTATTTGATGATCATTTTCAATGCCCCATATCTTCTTTAGGAAATTGATGTTTTTTATTTAATTTTCTAGTTCTAAATTTCCTAATTTCCTATTCCACGGTCATAGATAGGTCCACACTCCAAATTTCCTTGAAAATTCTGCAAAATGTTTTGGGCTCACAAGCTCTCACGCTCTTGGGCTCACGCTCCAAGGCTCACAAAATAGTATCCCCGCTCTTTGTTTGAGCATGCCAAAACAAAAGTACAAAATGCACAAGCAACAAGTTTATCACAAACCGAATTTAGTCTTTTAGATATATATAAGAAACACTAAAAAAAAATTGCGTTGGTTTCAACAAAAACTACTTGATGTTTTTGTTGTATCTCATGTAATATTTCAAAATTTAGCGCAATTTTTATGTTGGATACAACAAAAACATCAAATAGTTTTTGTTGAACCCAACACAGTTTTCTTCTAGTGAAGGTGGTTATTTTAGTAATCTAACATAGACTATAAAAGATTTTAGTAATCCTTTTCATATGAACAATGATTTTAATTCATATACTTTTGATTTATGGGCTCCAATATCTATTGACAATGATAATCTAAAAAGTAAAGAAAATGGATTTGAAAGTGTAGGAAGTGCAATTTCTTTTAGGTAGTTATAAAGCGTGTGTGGATTTTAATAAATGTGATGGAATAATAGAAATTGTTTGGCAAAGTAAAAAGGATTTTCATTATATTGCACCATCCTTAACCAATCCTAACTATACAAAGTTAGAAATATCCGTGCAAGTGAGTGATGTGTTAGTTTCACGAATAAAAATATTAAGTATAAAACAATGGAGGGCAAAGATATTAGTAAAAAATTTAGAGGTGTTGCTAAAATAATGAAGTTACAAGGCAACAAGGCATGGTTTTTATATGGTCATATTATTTGTTTCATTTGTATTTAGATCTATACTATAGTGGTCTTTTAAATCTCCAAGTATGTTGGATTTTTGTAGGTTAGAGCTTTCTATAAAGTGCTGGGAATTAGATTTGAACATTTTGGTTCAAAAACAAAGGAGCATGTATACATGATCATGGAGGAGTTAATCTTTGATTTTACTTCTCTAATTGTTTTAATTAGCTGTGTAAATTATTATTATAAATGAAGCATCATGTTCTGTAAAAAAAATCATTATTAATGTGTTCTTTACAGACTTGTGAAGTTTTGCATCAAGTTTGGAGTATATTTATCTAAGATTTCTACTAGAATTATGGATCATTAGAATGCTCAATGGCATTATATAAAAATAATGATTTTTTTATATATTGTTTTGTGCAAATTTTACTATTGTGATTTTATCAGGTTTCTTGCAGAATGGGCTTGAACATTTTTTTTATTCTTTATTGTTGTGCATGCTGAAGATTTTTAAATGAGATACTACTTGTAATGGACATGTGAGATGCAAGACAAGGCAAGACAAAACACGTTCTGGAAATCAAGATTTGATATTAGAATTTACGAAGTACAAGGCAAGAGCTAGAGTCAAGAGCTAAGATCAAGAGAGGTGCTGTCGAAACTGAGGACTATCTCAACCTCAATTCCTAAATTATATTATCAACTAGGAAGTTTATCTAAAAGCTTCTACTTACTCGGGAAGCTTCTCAAGAAGCTTTCACTAAATTAGGAAGTTTCTTAAGAAGTTTCCTCTACTTGGGAAGTTTCTTAAAAAGCTTCCTCCAACTACTAGCCTTTTGAGGGAGGTTCTAACTATGTCCCTGACATCACCCCCTTCTCTAGTGACGAGTTCTAAAAGGAGCACAAGTAATTCTCATTCTACATCTGCAAGAAATCAAGAATACAACAGTATCTGCAACACAAATTGTCCGTTGATCTCTAGACAAGAATAGGACAGGGCCACTCAACCAACAATTGTGACAGCGACATCCTTTTACAAAAAGAAATCGAAAATACTGCTCCATGTTGAAGCCTTCAAAACATTCTTGGAAGGCAAATTTTATTTCAAAGCAAGCTTCAAAAAAATAGAAAAAGACATAATCTAGTGACTACCCCTAGGTTGGAACTAGTGAAGCTGATTTTTTAAATGAGCTTCAATGGATTTTTATATTGACAAATATAGAGTCCACTTGGCAATCATGGATTTTATTTGAAGCCATAACTAAAACAGTAAGGGAAATAAAGCCATGAAAAATATAATAGAATGAAGTCACAACAAAAATAGCAAAATTTTAAGTCATACAACTAAAATTGAAGCCTACAAATTTTAGTATCATTTTAATTAGGACAGTTGAAAAGTTTTTTGAAGTTACTAACCCCTAAAGCACTGAACATGCTTTTTTGAGAACATAGCATTTTTGGGCAGTTCACTACAAGCGGAGTTTTTATTTTTTTTCTTTGAAATTTTCACACAACATTTTCTCGAGGAGTAGTTTTAAGGCCCAAAATTTTTTATAACTTTTGACTGCATGGTTAAAAAGTTATTGTATGTATGTGATTTTCAATGTTCGGTGGACAGCTCAAAAAATTCTTAAAAAATCACTTTGTAAAAAATAAAAATTTGAAATTGGTTATCTAAATTTATATATACATGGAATGCTTTGAATCATTCCATTTGATTTATGAGATGAAAATTATGAGGTGTTCCAGTTTGCGGGCGATCATAAATTTCCTACTCTAAAATAATTTTGAAGTCCTTTATTTAACTCAATTTTCAATATCTTTGAAAAAAAATAAGAATATTGGGTGTATATAAGTCATTACAACATTATAACCATTGGAATTGGCATTTTTCAATTTTGTAATTTAGTTCTTAACAATTTAGTGTTTTGAATAATTTTCAACTTCTTTCTACTTACTATTTTTTTCCTATATGTTGTACAATTCTAAATGATCTGAAATTTTTCAAGCACATAGACAACTTGATTTCAAAATGAATCCAAAAATTCACCACCATTTTTGGACATCTTTTCATACAAATGTAACCTTGTAAAGTGCAGCTCCCCGATTTCTTGCAGGGACAAAAAAAGGATTTTTCCCAATTCAAACACTTATATCTTGCAATCTACATGGTGGAAAATTGTGAAATTTTTTCCACATATTCTCAAACTAGCACACTACAAGATCTTATGGTTACATGTGTCCAAAAATGACATTTTTCTAAAGTTTGGTACTTGTATTAGAAATGGCAATTTTGGAGCGTTTTGGGTGAAAACATAGTCAAAACCCTTTAGGGATTAATGGGAACCTATAGGTTTCAAATTAATTTCACAAATAAAGACCAAATTTTGGGAATTTAAAAATACTAAGAGAATTTGAAGGTTTTTTGAAGCAACCAATGGGACTTTAGAAGGACCAAATGGGAACCTTTGGAGTTCAATTGACTTCCAAAATAAAGGTCAAGGAAATTTGGAATTTAAAATAATGAAAGAATTGAAAGGGTTTTGAAGCAACCACTGAAATCTACAATAAGAAAAAGAATATAAGATCTGATTTAGTGATTTACAACCATGAGTCAACACATTTGAAATTTTTGGTATTGACAAATATCCAAGACAAATATGGGATTGACCACTAAAGTTCCTTGACTATGTTCTCACCAAAAATGCTCCAAAGCTCCCATTTCTAATACAAATACCAAATTTTTGAAAAATATCACTTTTACAAACATGCAACCGTAGGATCTTGTAGTACTCTGCTTTGAAAAGATGTGGAAAAATTTATATATATATATCCACCGTGTGAAATGCAAGATATTAGCATTTGAAATGGGAAAAATCTTTTTTTGGCCTTGCAAAAAAACGGGCAGCTGCACTTCACAAGGTCAGATCATTATGAAAAAAAATTCAAAATGGTTGTGCTTCTTTGGATTCATTCTTCAGGGCAAGATGGCTATATGTTTGAAAGTTTTCAAATCATTTGGAATTGCACAACATATAGGAAAAAAATAGTTTATAGGAAGTAGAAAATGATTCAAAATACTAAATTGTTGATAATTTCGTTTTGGAATTGAAAAATGCCTATCCTTGTGGTTGTAATGTTGTCATAAACAATCTACATCCTATGATTTTATTTTTTTCAAAAAATATTGAAAATTGAGTTAAATAAACAACTTCAAAGTTTATTTTAGAGTAGAGAATCCATAACTGCTTACAAACTAAAACTCCTCATAACTTTTGACTCATTGATCAAAATGGAATGATTCAAAGCTTTCCGCATATATATAAATCTAATAAATCAACTTCAAATTTTTATTTTTGACTCATTGATCAAAATGGAATGATTCAAAGCTTTCCACATATATATAAATCTAATAAATCAACTTCAAATTTTTATTTTTGAAAAAAGTGTTTTTTTCTGATATGCCCAGACTACTTGAGTTGGGAAACAAACTACATATCATGCAATAACTTTTGACTCATATTTCCAAATGTCATGAAATTTTGTGCATATGAAAGATATTCCTTGTCCCCACCTATTAAAATTTCAGCCCAAAATATGCAAATCTCTAATCACATGTACTTGCCCAAAATTACTATGTTGCCAAAAAAACACATGTTGGTCCTTTAGGGGTTAAACCATTTGGAGGGACTCCATGGTAAAGGCATGCGTGAAAACTACAACAATAATGGAAGGCACATGACGTGCATAACTACAACAACAATGGAAGGTTCATGTTCTTCTCCAAAGTCAATACTATAGAACATTCTTTCAAGGCTCCATAAGAATTACCACCTTCTAAATCTAGAGATAAAAATCAAAACCTTTAATAGGGCATCATTGATAGCATGGAGAGTAAGAAAATTCCTATTATTATTAGCGCATTTATATGTTGTTCATTAGAACACAATTAAGCTATGGTAGAAGAGCAAGATAAACTTTTGTCTTTCTAAATAATGTTTTAACTGCTTTACCTTATCACAAAAGAACAAAGGACAAAGGACAAAAAATATCATATGACTTTTAGCTTTTCTTTAAAAAGTAGAGATTGCATATATATATAACCAATCAATGGAGAATTGTTTGGTTGATTGACACATTCACAAAACTCTCATTTCAAGGTCAATAATGTTATAAAATGATTAATAATGCTATGAGAAGCCTTAAGCATTTAGGGTTTAACTTTGTAAGGCATCTAGATAAATATGAAATTCCTTCGCATTGCATATCCCAATTTACTTCTATATATGAACAAATTTTCTTTAGTTTTATCTCTTTTAGACAAAATTAGATGTCTTTTACATGTCATAGAAATTTCAAAAAAAATTATGATGCTTTTTTGAGTAAATTATCAAATATCAAATTCATATCAAATTTAAAATATATTCAAATTCCTAAAATTTCATTGTATATTGTAATAAAGAATATTATTGTAAAAAAAAATCCCACTTCATTCTATAATTAAATTTTTTATAAACCTGGTTATTGGTCCACATATGAAATTGTAATAAAATATTCAATTGTAGATATTATTGAAATTTTGTAATTGAAGTGGAAATTAGATTTGATTAACTTCATTTCATTTGCTAGATGTTTGTTCAAGAAAGGTATTTTTTCGTGGATAGAATTCAAATCAAGCTTAATCCTTTAATGACCGGTTGATCACTTTTTAGTCCAATTTTGGATTCTTTGTCTTTTACAGCCCTCAATACATGGTATTGGAAAAAACTCAAAGAGTAACGCAAATAGAGCTTTAGCAAGCGCTCCAAACAAATCCAGTTTCAAAGAATTATGTGCAATAATAAGGTAGCTGTACTTGTCCAAAGACAAGAGGGCCGACCTGAGTCATACCTTCTAGTCGCATATATATTCAGCAACTCATGTGATTCTATTTGAAATTGACGCCTAAAAACAATATAAATCATTGCCCAGCAATCCCATGAATTGTGGAGCATGTTTCAGAGGTTTTGGGGCAATAATGTATTATGCTGCTTCAGTTGAAGGCTACTCATTAGATGAGATTTGGGGGTCTTGGAGGGCTCTGAGTTCCCCTACTGTCTGTTGCGTTTCCAGACTGCGGGAACACAGCAGCAGCAGCTGGCTGAGGTGGTCAAGCGACTACCACATCATTTTTTGAAAAAAAAACAAAAAACTTTTTTTGCTTAAAATGATATTTGACACACCCGTATCGGCATTCACTGAATCTAGGCAGATCAAGGAATAGGCCTGAAACGGCCCTCCAAGACCCCCAAATATCATCTAATGTCAGCTGAAGGCTACTTAAATGCATTGTACTTTGAAGATCACTCACAACAAATTGCACCGTCAGATCATGTTCACTCTTTTGTTTTTTTCAGGGATAAAGCCTTCAACATCAATTCCTACGGTCTGATTTGGGATTACTTCCTTGGAGTAGTGATAAAATTTTCCTTTTCCAAATTTATATTCAAAAACTGCGCTCGCCTCTCAAATCAACCATGGTCACTAAAGGGTTAAGGAGGTAGAAGTTGCCAAAATACACTAGAAAACACGTATTTTGTAATTTTGTCCTAAAAGTAATGTGGGAGAATTAGTGTCACCTCAATAATTAATTTTGCCACAAATTTTCTTGTGTAAACTATTGCGGTATCTTATTGTTACAATTTGCACTAATTCAAAATAGTATGACTTTTGATAAACTAGGAATAAATTAAAAAATCTCTTGCACTAAAAGGACAAATCACTAAAAAATGATTCATCCTATCACATATTACAATATAAACTTCTATGTAATTATATCATTGAACCAAACAAATTTGAAATGAAAAGAAATTATCATATCATATTGAATCAACATTTAACTCTAAAGATGAGACCTATTACACTACAAAAATGATTTCAATTTTAGAGGAATATGTGCAATCCTCTTTTTTTTACACTACCATAATCTTAAAAGTCATCTATTGGCTACTTTTGGGACTCAAGAGTCTCTAGAAGATTAAAATTAATACAATATTTTAAATATATAGTATAGTTGGATTCAATAATCTTAATATTCAATTACTACTTATTATACCATTCAATTGTTTTGGTATAATATAGAATACAATACAATTGGCATTTTTTGGTCTTGCATAAATAATATTCAATTCTTATGCAATCCCAATCAAACTTACTAAACTTTAGTTTCAAAAAAATATATATATATTTTTAATAAATTATTTTAGTTAATATTCATAGTTTAACCTCTGAAATACCAAGGCTGTTTCTGGCTTCAAAACCACTAAAAACTGCCATTTCTGCTGTGATCACTCCTTGAACAAAAAAAAAGTTTTTTTTAGAATCTAACCGTAGGATCTTGAACTTCATTTGTCTTAGATCATGTGGTAAAAATTTCATGAAGTTTGACCATACGGATTGGAAGATAATAGCATTTGAAGTTGGAAAAAGAAGTTTTTTGGAACTGCGGCCTGCAATTTCAGATGACTTTGACGGCCATTTGTGGAATTTTGATGCACTAAACACCATAAAGTTGAAGTTTTGTGTTGCACATTTGAGTTGAGAGTTTGGGAAAAAAATTTTAGAATGTCAAAACTTGATTTTCACATATAAAAAAATTGTTAAGTAGAAGTAGCTCCAAAATTGAACAAAACACTAAATCGTTAATAGCTCTTCGGTGGAATTAAAACACCATAATCCCAATGGCGGGATTGTTCTTGCAAACAAACTTTACCTAGTCAAAAAAAAAGTTTTGAAATTTTTTGAAAATTGCATTCAGAAATGAATTCTAAAAGTTTTTTTTTGTAGGCGCTTAGATTGCCCAAAAAACAAGATTATCTATAACTTTCTCATGTTGAGTCCAAATAGAATGAATCAAAGCTTCAAATGTAGACAAAAACATGATCTTTGAAGAAAAAAAATTGAAAAAAAAATATTCAATGTTTTAAAGTTTTTTTTTTATGCTCGGCGACCTACTTTTTTGACTTTAGGTTGCATAACTTTTTCTCCCAAGCACCAATTGAAAAAAAAAATTATATTTTTAGAAAGCTAATGTGATTTCCTATATTCAAAAAAAGTTTCAAAAAATCAGATCAAAATTTCAGGTCGCAAGAGCCTACCCAAAATCCCAAATGTCCCCCAAGGGGACTTTGGTAGTTTAGGGATTAAAGTGATAACTGATTGAAAACATTGGTGATGAATTTTTTAAATTCTAGTGCATAGATATTTATAAAAAAATACATATCCACATTTTTCCTTTAACAAAAATCTCCAAAAAAGTTTCAAAGTTCTCTCTACAAAGATTCCAATGTCATAGTGACAACACCCAAATTTTGTAAAATAAATATCTTTATATACTAATTAGATTTTGACAAAGTAATTGTATGATCATGCTCAAATGTACAAAATTAGTTACAATGTGAGAGTCAAATAGAAAAATCTAATTACAATAAAGAGATATCTATTTTACAAAATTTGGATATTGTCATCTCAATATTGAATTCTTTATAGGAGTTCTAAACCTTCTTTGGTGCTTGTTGAAAGAAAAATAAATACATCTATATAATTCTATATAAGTGAAATTAAAAATTAAAAAAAATTAAAAAAACCACAACCGTTGTTTATCAATCGATTATCATGTAAAATCATTAACATTAAATGAACCAATTCAATAAACAAAGAAAATGAAGTTTTGCTTTTTTGAAACAAAAATTTGGTATGCTTCAATGGGATTGCGTAAGAATTGAATGCTAATTATGCAAGACAAAAAATGCCAAATGTATTCTATCTTATATATAAAAAATTGAATGGCACAGAAAGCTCTATACTATACTCTGTAGTAAGTTGTTACAGGTTCCAAGAAGGTCGGTTTCCAAGTGCAATGAGTAGTGGAACCGACAACAGTCAGTGTAGTGATAAAGAAATCCTCCCGACGATTCCAGACCACACAGAAACTAAAGACAATTTCCAACATCCACACAGCCGGAAGCACATCCGCAATGCACTGCGAGTCTGAGTTCTCGAAAAAAGTCATTGCTCGTGAATAAGTTAGTCATCATCAATATTCTACAGTGGAGGACAATTGCATTGGACCAGTTGAAAGAGGAACAGAATGTAAAGATGCTCTGCCGATTATTCTGCCTTGGCAAATCAACAGTCCCCACGCGAGGTAGGTAATCTAGAAAACGTCAATACCGAGATAGTTGGTTGAAATTGTGAAACTCTGTTACACCTGCAGTGTCATTTGAGTGTGTTTTCTCCCCAAAATGACATTTTATTTGAGTATCTTCTACTAGGAGCTACTCATTCTTCCCTACCTTAGTCAACAACTCCGCATGGCTCCTCTCCCCTTCCCAGGCAGTCTTCAAGGTACATCACCAGCTGCCTCTACATTACACAGATCTGCGTTTACAATAAATGAAATCCGAAATTTTGAAGGTAAATGTAACCAATTCAAAGGCCAAGCGGTCATACCCACCACATTACCCCTGTTTGCTGATGTGCTCACATCTGCACACTTCCAATCATCTGCGAACAAGAAAATAAAACATTTCCTGCCTCTTGAGGCGTTTCTACAACATAGTGGAAATAGCAATCTAGTTTGACTGTTTACTAATCAATGACCAGCTTCCTCACCTTCAGGAAATGACTTCACATCACTGAAGGGGCTTTACAGATGAGATCTATTCCTTTCATGTCGAACGAAAAAAACCCTCTTGAGCGTCATGTCGTTGCAGCAAAATCTGGAGTCTTTTACCAGCTAATTAAGGCAGGGACCTCCAGCTCTGACCCCCAGATTTAGTTGCTATCGGGCTCTACAGGTGCATCACGTGAGGCTTTGTCGAACTGCACCCACCTCTTCTTCTTATCGTCAAATAGATTGCATTGTGTCACGATGGTGGTCATCAGAGGAATCCCAAACTCGGCTTTGTTCAGATGCTTGTCCCAGTTTTGCTGTATGGAAGCATATGCTTTGCGGAGGTTGTAGCTGGGGATCCTCGAGGAAATGTGATGAGGAATGTGCACACTGATGTCATGGCAGAGATAGTCGATCCTGAGGGAACAAGAAATAGAAATGCTTTGAATGTTAACGTATCAACTTGCAAAACCAGCAGCAGGCTAAGCAGCAATGATATCAAACAACAAATCGATAAGTTGGCAAGCTTCACCGCCAATACCAACTCTAGCTCCAATGCTTTAACCCCAAGCTAAAAAGGAAAAGTCTAATATGGAAAGCTTAATAGTCAAATATACCAACTTCCTGAATATATTTCTATCGTTCAAAAACATTACAGGTTCCAGTTTCTTCTCTCTATTGGCAGGTTTTATTACCTCCCTTAGTAGTTCCTAAATGATTTATTTCAACTCCTGTAGGCACTTTAGATCACTTGAGCAATTAGGGATTAAGTTCATATTCCATCCATAAAATTTCAATAGCGTGGACGGTTCGTCTGATTATATGAATTAAGCATTGATAAGGTCAGAGGTTTACCATGCAGGGTAGTCGCAATGAACAGTCCCAGCCAACTGGGCATCCACCGCATTCCATTCCCGAGCTTGCTTAAAAGGGATGTGAGGTGCGGTGTGGTGAACCAGAGTGAAAGTGCTCATCCAGAAATGGAAGCCCAGCCAGGGCACCACCCACCACTTGAGGAAGCCAATGGGACCAGTCAAAACGAGCAAAGGCAGCAGTGCAAAGACACCAAATGCCGCAACAGCAGCCAAGCTCACCTGCACACAGAATTGGATTTGAGACACAAGATTGCATGAGCGAGACTGAAGTCAACAAGACGTGAAGATAAAATAAGCGAAAACAAGCACACACCTTCACTTTCGGCACATCCTGAGGTCTGTACTTCGTGAGGTCAAAATGCCAGAACAACCAATGTCCCACGGAGGCCATCCACCAGAGTGGTCCCATCGCAGCTTCCATAGCGAATTTGGGGAAACCCTTGGCTCTGTCATACATGTACGGTCTAAATGGTTGCCAAGCTGTGTCGATTACCAACCTGCAAGGACAGTCACCGTAAGTTCAGAACCATATCTCAAATGAACTACATCCCTTCACCTCCACAAAATCCAACCAACCAGAGGGAGAAGTACGTGAGTGAACAATCCAAGCAAAGTACGCTCTTTACTGCGAACCAATTGAATCCGTGATACTCCATGTGCGAGTAAACTCTTCATAACCTTGATCCAAAACGAATAATCAAACCAAGCAAGAGAATTCCACAACGTACTTGTTGGTATGAGCATGATGAGTGTTGTGCTTGATTCTCCACGGCTCGAAAGGATACATTAGAGGCATGAACATTACCGTACCAACGATATCATTAATGAGTTGTTTCTTGGAGAACGAATTGTGTCCACAATCATGACCCACGACGAAAAGACCCGTCATGGCAGTCCCCAAATATGCGTAAACTAACGGATAGAGATACCACGGTGACACCGCCAAAGCAGCGTAACCAAGAGCTATTGATCCCAACGTGATCGCAACAGTCTTCCATGCCTTCAGATCATTGACTTCAAAAACCTTGGAGCACACAAACAAGGCATAGAACGCGATCAGGCAAACCCAAATGTAAACAAGATGGAAGCTATACTCTCAGAACCTACAGACTCGGAGAGCTTCAGAAGGTAAGCTTGCGAGGTAAATGCATACTTCAAGAGTCGGACAATCTCTAAGGTGCCCTCAGATCGTGAGTTCGACAACAGAGACATAAGCGAACAAGTATTAGCAAAAAATTCAGCCGATTTGCAGTCCTTAAAACCCAGAATGTTGTCGAAAAACCATATCCATGTTGTATGTGTTTACCTCCTTTGGCAGACTCTTAACAACGTCGCTCAGAAGAAGGCCCTCAGGGACCTGCACGTCAAGAGAGTTCATACATATATATTTCAGCACGGAAACAGAGAAAGTATGCACATATCAGCACACTACAATCACTACAGTAGGATTTAGAATCCTTACCGGCTCACTAATTTGAGAAAATCCTGGCACTGACGTGAACTGTCTGGAAAGGGGTGTCGCTGTGGCAACTATGTTCAAATTACGTCTTTGTTGCGATTTAGGCACCACCTGGAATCAAGCAAGTCGAATGTTATACTCCAATTCGTTTATACCCGTTAATAAACTAATCAAGTGACGAAGCCATTGAAAGAAACTTGGAACAACGGCGTTCGTGGCTCTTACCCTTCTTGATAGAGAAAGCCCTTTCAGGCATGATAGGGACCTGGCAGCACAGGTCATTGCCAGCCTCTTCTGGGAAGGCTTGCTACTCACATGCTTCTGCAAAAGATTGAGCGCAAAGTATTCAACCCCCACTTCAAGATTGAAAAGAACCCTACCAAGAAAGCTACCTAAACTCACATTGACACAATTAACCAGAAATAATCTCCATACAAAACATGCGGCTAGAAACACACGCTAAACAAGGAAAGGGGGCGGACCAGAGCAGTCGCTTGGGGGAGCACCAGCGCCCCCTTGTTGGAGCTAATCGCCATCATGGCTGACCTCTGCGCTCCCACACGCAGCTGCAAAAGAGAATATCATTAAGCCACCTGCCTTAATGCCAAATTCCAATAATCTCCAGACTAAACTGGAGTTGGCGTTAATGTATTTGCAGAGTGACACGAACTCAACAGTAAACGACAGCCGGCCCTAATGCAATAACGACCTCTTCCAATCATCCTACACTCCAAAACTAAGTTTCCATTGCACCGTCGCAATGCTCATCGCCACAAAGAAATACGCCACGAAAGGCTCATATCGAAACCAAACGAGATCTCGAGAACTACAACCGCGCTATCATCACTCAACACCCCCCTCAAACTTCAGAAAGCTACCACTCAATGCCTTGCACCTTACAAAGCCTAAACCATTGGAAACCCACGAATTCTACCCGACGAAAGGCGCCACAACCGCAATGCAGAAACAATGCAACTTCGATACCACCTAACCGATAATCAACTCATTTCTGATCAAAACTCCAATCAATGAGCACATCCTCTGACCTTCAAAGAAGACTCGCAAATGTCGACCCAATGCGAAACCCAACACCGACCAAAACCAAAAACCAGAAACGCCACGCACTCTCAAGTGAGAAACTCAACCCAACACCGCCGATTCAACACCAACTCGATCCCACCCACTAACTAACTCACCACACGCAAAACTCGAGCGAGGAATGCTCTATATTGCACGATCGCGTGCAGATCTTCTGCCAGAAAACGCTGCAAACCGAGGGAGTTCTGGATCCTGGGCGGGCGGCTCAGTCATGGCAGACGGAGGGCAATCGTAATTATAGATCAGCAAAGGAGAACGAAGACCAAGCACGGCATCATCAGACAGCTGCTGCTGCTAAGTTACTGTACTGTACAGTTCATGTTCGGCGTCCATAGGCAGCTTCTCTTTTTTTCTTTTTCCAGAGCCGAATTCCTGAAATTGTCTCTGCAAAAATACTAAAAACTGGAGGGCTTTTCATCCATTTCGGGTCCCACTTGATCGATTCTCACGCCTTGTCATCCAGTGATGGCTACAAGAAAAAAAAGTTTACGAGAGTTGTCGGTTCGTTACCGCCAGATTTCATCTGCTGGTAACCGTCTTTCTCGTTTGTTGATGGCTTTTGCATCCGATATGCACCCGCTTTGCATCCATTTGTACCCAATTTGCACCCGATTTGCATCTCATTTGCATCTCATTTGCATCTCATTTGCATCCCATTTGCATCCCATTTGCATCCCATTTGCATCCCATTTGCATCCCATTTGCATCCCATTTTGACTTTGGAGTTTGGGTTGGGAGTAAAACTTACTTAGCGCACATGAATTCCATCGCCTGCCTGAGTGCCTGGGAACGGCCGGAGTCCGTCAGTTCCTCGGTTTTGTCGCGTCGGGCCTTTGGCCGTTCCGTTCGTTTCTGATGAGCCCTGTGGGCTGTGGCCACGGAACAGCATCGTCAGGTCCGTCAGCAGCGGCCAGGCCACGGGGTTCCTCTGTTCTGGACCAGGCACTCAGGCAGTTCGCCTTGGAAATTACGACGGATGTGGTCCACAGATGGGAGGGGCCTTCGACCGTGGTGGTGCTTATGACCGAGTCTGGGAGGGGGGGACACGTTGTTGGGGCCGGCGTGTGCTTGCAAGCCTCTCTAATGTCACATCCTCTGTGCAGTGCACCCAGGAATCCTTCATATTACATTCTATAGTGCAGGAAACCTCTCTAATAATGTCAGCCAATATTATAATAGAGAGGTTTTATTGAGTTAGAGCATTGCCACTGTTTAGTATAATATTGGTCCGGAAGGGTGGTTACTTAAGCCCGGGAGTGATGTCACCTTCCACCGTAGACTCGGGACAGTGAAATCTAGGCTGGTCATGGAAAAAATGGTTTGGCACGCCATCTTCCCATGCCATTTCTTATTGTACTGAGTTACTATTTCAGGGGTATCCTTGAGGATCCGTTGTCATCATTTTGTTAACATGGCCCGCCAACACGACACGTGCATGAACAGTAGTTGCAAATGGAGAATGCCGCAGTTCCATGGCACGAAAGAGTAGGGAAGCAAGATAGCACCGGGTCTACATCAATGAAGCCAACATTGCTAAGCTCCTTTGTTGAGTCCCATTTCCTACAAGACATGGGTGATGTTCTTAGAAGAAGGTGTGCTCATTTTAGAATTTGCAATCTTTGCATAAATGATGTTGTCTAGGATGTGCATTGGGTTTTATGAGCAGGTTGTTAGAAGACACTTGTCAATCCAAAATACACATAGCAAGTAAAATTAAAAGAAATACTGCAAAATTCGCGTGAACAATACTGGGACCACACCTTCCCTGTTGTACACACATACTTATTGCACTATAAGAACCCTGTATTTTTTGGGATGTTTTTACTTTTTTTTGGAATGCATTTCTGTGGACATTAAATAAAACAACCTATGTTTTTATGTCAACAATGATGTTCAATAAAACATCTTGATGTTTTATTGAACATCATTGTTGATATAAAAACATGGGTTGTTTTATTTAATGTCCACAAAAATGCGTTCCAAAAAATAGTGAAAACATCCCAAAAAATACGAGGTTCTTATAGTCTTGTAATCCCCAAGCCGGGACTATTATGTTAGAGAGGTTTATTGGCTTACAGAGTATCGACTTAGAGAGGTTCTAATATATATCATCCTTTGTTTTCTAATTAATGATTCAAGGCTTGAGTTCGTTTTTGGAAAGTGACTATAAAGTAGTTGATTGGGCAAAAATCTACAGTTTGCTTTCTTCAATATACCAATAGTGTAAATTTTAGGAGGTGGTTGCTTTTAGTGACCACTATTTTTCAACTTCAAAAAATTGTAACTAATTCCATGAAGGTCTAAAAAATATAAAACAACTTGGATTAGATGGCAATTCCAATTTTCTTTCTACAAATTTTTTTGGAAAATTATATCAAGGAGTTTTACTTCCCCACAAATGCAATCAGCTCTTAAAAGGTTGCTTTAAGAGCAAACTATCTTATTTGGCATATAGAGGATGTTGTACAACTTGAGATTAGGGCTTTTTTTTTCATTTTTTATAAGTTGCCAAGGTGGCAATATAAAATACTATTGTGGTGCTCCAAATTTTAGCATTTATCTACATCTTGGATAGAAAATATCACATTAGCACGTATTTCATGTTCATAATTCTATTTTCATCCACCAATTTTGGCAATTTCCTCCAAGATTTCTTTTTTGTTTCAGAATTTTTTGGCAAAAAGCTTCACAATTTTTTTGTAATTTTTTAGCCAAATTATTTTTTTCTGGTGACAATCGAGCACCAGGAAGCCCAAAAAAAAGCCCTACTTGAGATATTACTTGTGGATACTTTTTGAATTCAATTTTGACATATAGTCCTATCATCTGCCTCTCAAAAGCTTCAATGCTTCTCCACCCATTCCCCCGAAACAGGGCTAGGGAAATGGGTTGGCCCGTATCCGATAGCTCACGAGTTGCTTCCATCCTCCATTCATTTACAAGGAAGCAAACACTTCAAAACAAGACAAACTCATACATTAATGACTTGTTGTAATCAAGAGCCAACCAAAATGCTAATTGGTTAAAAAAATTTAAGAAATGGCCCACAAACCAACAAAATTGAAAAGATCATGCCCTAGTCAAAGCGTGGTGGGGACAAGAGATAGTGTTTAGAGAGCTCATTTTGGAGTAACCAGTCTTCTTTTGTCTTTGGCCGGATCCGCTGTGGACCACTTTTTTTTGGTTGGCCACGCCCAAGCCCGAGCCAAGTCGGGAAGCTTCCCCGTGAATAGGTGGTGATGCTCTCAAAGATATATCTATAACTTAAGGTACGAGATCTATAAAGCAACCATTTCAGAGTTGAAAATTAATTTGGGAATGTACAACTTCTTGAATTATTTTTTGGTACATTTTCTTAAAGGCGAAGAGACTAAGCATCTAACTCAAGTCGTTTTGTATTCTTCAATGGAGCTTTATGGAATTTGTTATGAATTTTTTGAGTTGAAACATAGTAATTATTGAAAGCACCCAGTCACCTCTTGAAATGTACACCACCTATATTATTTTGAAGCAATGAAAAAAAAAAATGTACAAAAATAGTGGACATTTTTGGAGGTGGATGCTTTTAGAGTCTGAGTGCTTTATGGACCTCCTACTGTAGCATCATGCAATTTCTATAGATAAGATTCACTTCCAATTCAAGAATCAGAATCCATTGAGTTCCACCACAAAAGTTAAGAAGAAGTCAGCTGGAGTTTGAAGTTTCATAACATTCAGTAGCCTTCAGAGAGGTTGCTTTTTCCTCTGGAGTCCTCATCGACAAAATTCATCCTTTCAACATTAATATAAGATTTAGTCTAGGGATAGTGGCAGTACATTATGATATACTCCATTTTCTTTTGTTAATTCTAGGACCAAACATACAAATTAGCAAATATTCGTAGAAAAAGATGGTTTGCCAAAAATCCAAAGAATCCAATTTTTAATACACTATTGCAAATCTAACCATTTGCCATCAATAACTTGTTTTGGATTTTCAAGTGAAAAAACAACTCTTTATATATACATGAGGTGGTAGGAGGTAGAACAACCTATGTGGGATAAATAAATTAGAATTTGTAGTTCCTCAAGCACTTATAGTTAAGTCAAAAACAAAGAATTGTGTTAAAAGTAGAATACTAGACCTCATTTAGCATAATAGAATAACTTTCCTCAAAAAACTTTGAACTAAAAAAAGTTGGTGAATGAAGGTAAGTTTCACCTCCAAAAATTCGTTTGGCATTTTGAAATCTCCAATAAAAAGTTATGGACAAATTTGAGAGAGGATTTTTTTAAATGTTAAAGAAATGTCCATTCCAACCTTTCTCTCAAATTTGTCCATAACATTTGATTAGAGATTCAAAATATTGAACGGATTTTGGGAGATGAAACTTTTCATTAGAGGAATTTCAGGGGCCTTGGAAAACTGTTTCAGGCCCGTTCCCCAGTCTGCCCAGATTTGGGGAACGTCGATATGGGTGTGTCAGATTTTTTTTTTTCAAAAAAGAAAAAAATTATCAAAATATCATTTTAACCATTTTTTTTTTTTTTTTTTTGAAAATGAAGTGGCAATCGCTTGGCCATGTCAGCCTGGCCATTTGGCAGCGTCTCAGCATTCCTGCAGAGTTCCCATAGTCCGGGAACTCGCAGTCTCTTAAGAGGCTCAAAACTCCTCTAATGCTTCATTCACCAACTTTTTTGAGTTCAAAGTTTTTGGAGAAAAGTTATCCTACTATGTTCAAATGAGGTCTAAAATTCTATTTCAAATACAATTCCTACTTTTGACTTAATTATGAGTGGTTGAGGCTTCACTCATTCTAATTTACACATCTCACATAGGTTGTTTTCCTCCTACCACCTCAAATGTATATATATAGCTTCTCTTCTCATTTGAAAACTCAAAATATAATTGGTTTTTGTATGAATGCAGAAAAGGAAAAAAACCCAATGAACCAAGCATTTAGTTTGCATTCATACAAAAACCAATTACATTTGGAATTCCAAATTATTCAGTGTATAGGTGTAGAATGCTCTGTTTTGGTTCAATGAATGTAGAACCTTGGTTTTCTCTTAACTTTTAATCTACCTTGTACAGTTGCGGTCGGCTGATCGACTTACTGTAATTCTTTGACAAAATTGATGTGTGTACTATTAGCTACTGATGGTGTGTAGTATACCACACCATTCCGTTGGGGGAAGGCAGCCCACTATTCTACTACTGAATGTTATGGAACCACTGCTTGTCCAAAGTTGATACTGAGATTAAGGTAAGTACAATCAGAGCTTGTCAACAATAATCTATTGTACAGTAGGGTCTCATTCATTTACGAATTGCCTTTCTGTGTCATTTGAAAATCGTGCATAATATTGAATAAAGTCAACATTTTATGTCTTGCATAACCAATGCTCAATTCTTATGCAGTCCCATTCAAGCTCACCAAATTTCAAAAGTGGAGATTTAAAACTAAAATTTGGTATACTTTATAGAGATTATGTAAAATATCTATGATAATTCACTATAAGAAACCCGCATTTTCAGTGACGAGCCCTGATTTTTCTTGACGGATTAAAGGACGTCCAATGCAACAAATCTATGTTTTTATTGATGTTGCATTGGATGTTTTTGTTGACCAAAATCATGGATTTGTGGCATTAGATGTCCACTAAAATCCATCAAGAAAAATCAGGGCTCGTCACTAAAAATGCGGGTTTCTTATAGTGATTGTGCAAAACCAAAAATGTTAACTTCGTTTCCCATTAGGCAAAGGAAAATGAATGGACAGAAGGGCAATTTGTAAATAAATGAGACCCTACTGTATTATACATAACATTCAGTAGCAAAGCAGTGCGTTGCCTTCTCCCCGATGGAATGGTGTGGTATATTCCAGACCATTTCATCGGCCATATGAGATGGTGTTGAATATTCCACACCATCAGTAGCAAATAGTGCACGCGTTGATTTTGTCAAAATATTACAGTAAGTCAGCCGATCGCAACTATACAACACAAAATAGTGAAATTAGGTTGCTCCATGCTAGTTTCTCGATAGTTCACACTATATAAATATTCCCTGCTACTGTACAATGATACAATCAATCCAGAGCCATATGTACGGCATAGATTAGTGCACCAGTTCCAGGCTGAGTTCGGAAAATTGCATGTGCCTCCATGTGTACAAGCATTGATCCATGAGATAATTTATCTGAGGTAAGGCAACCTAATTAAGAAGGCAACCTAATTTCATTATTTTGTGAAGGTAGATTAAAAATTAAGAGAAAACCAAGGTTCTACACCCATTGAACCAAACACACAAAACCCAACATTCTACACCTATACATTGTATATTTTGAAAACCCAAAATGTAATTGGTTTTTGTATGAATGCAAAACAAATCCTTGGTTCATTGGGATTTTTTTCTTTTCTGCATTTATACAAAATCAATTATAATTTGAGTTTTCAAATGAGAAGAGAAGCTATATATATATGTATATATATATATATATACATTTGGGGTGGTAGGAGGAAAACAACCCATGTGGGATATGTAAATTAGAATGACTGAAGCCTCAACCACTCATAATTAAGTCAAAAGTAGGAATAGTGTTTGAAGCAGAGTTTTAGACCTCATTTGAGCATAGAAGGATAACTTTCCTCAAAAAACTTTGAACTCAAAAAAGTTGGTAAATGAAGATGAGTTTCATCTCCCAAAATCCGTTTGGTATTTTGAATCTCCAGTCAAATGTTATGGACAAATTTGAGAGAAAGGTTGGAATGGACATTTTCTTTAACATTTAAAAAAATCCTCTCTCAAATTTGTCCATAACATTTGATTGGAGATTCAAAATACCAAACGGATTTTGGAAGATGAAACTCATCTTCATTCACCAACTTTTTTTAGTTCAAAGTTTTTTGAGGAAAGTTATTCTATTATGCTAAATGAGGTCTAAAATTCTACTTTTAATACAATTCTTTGTTTTTGACTTAACTATAAGTGCTTGAGGAACTACAAATTCTAATTTATTTATCCCACATAGGTTGTTCTATCTCCTACCACCTCATGTATATATAAAGAGTTGTTTTTTCACTTGAAAATCCAAAACAAGTTATTGATGGCAAATGGTTAGATTTGCAATAGTGTATTAAAAATTGGATTCTTTGGATTTTTGGCAAACCATCTTTTTCTACAAATATTTGCTAATTTGTATGTTTGGTCCTAGAATTAACAAAAGAAAATGGAGTATATCATAATGTACTGCCACTATTCCTAGACTAAATCTTATATTAATGCTGAAAGGATGAATTTTGTCGATGAGGACTCCAGAGGAAAAAGTAACCTCTCTGAAGGCTACTGAATGTTATGTATAGGACTGAATCTCACTTGTAAGCAAATCAATGACATATGGTAATCACTACCTTTACGGACATCATTAGTTTATTGAATTCAGTGATTAAAATTAATTCCTAAGATAGCCGACTCATTTTTATAACTCATACGCATATTTGGAGTGGTGATTTTTTGAGTGCAAAATTTTTCTCGTGTACAGAAAAAGAGTTTTTCCAAAATATTGTTACAAAAAAACGTAATTATTATGAGTTTTTTGGTGGAAGATTTGCTTTGACCTATAATGGTAATACAAACCTTTCTATTTCTAACCATAGGCTGATTGCAAAATCGACCAAGGGTTGGTTGCAATTTTGACTGCCTTGCAGCCAATCATAATATGCCACAATTGCTCCGAAAACGGAGCCATAAATTCAAGCAAAGACAATAGCTATAGATTGGAAATTAAGGGGTAATCAAAAATGGATTGGCTACCTTAACCTCTAAGTTCTATGACTTTGTTTTCACCGAAAACGCTCAAAAATTGCCATTTTTAGAACAAGTACCAAAATTTTTGAAGAAAAACTTTTTTTGACACATATAATCGCAGAATCTTGTAGTATGCTGACTGGAAAACCTGTAAAAAAATTCAAAAATTTCCACTGCATGAAGTGCAAGATAAAAGCATTCAAATTTACTAAAACAATTCTTTGGCCCTGCAAAAACAAGGCAATTGTACTTCACAAGTTCACCTTTCTATGAAAAAATGTCTAAAATGGTGGTGCTTCTTTGGATTCTTTTTGTAGATAAATTGTTCACATGCTTGAAGAATTTCACATCATTTAGAATTGTACAACATATATAAAAAAAATAATAAGTAGACAGTAGTAGAGAATTACCAAATTGTTAAGAATATAACTATGGAATTGAAAAATGCCAATTCCAATGGTTGCAATGTTGTAATAAACAATCTTCATCCGATGATTTTATTTTTTCAAAAAATATTGAAAGTTGAGTTAAATAAAGGACTTCAAATTTATTTAAGAATAGAGAATCTATAATTGCCTGCAAACAAAAAATCTTCATAAAATAGAATGATTCAAAGCTTTCCACATATATATAACTCTAAGAAACCAATTTTAAATTTTTCTTTTTGAAAACAGTGATTTTTTCTTGATTTGCCCAGATTGCCCGAGTTGAGAAACAAACTACATATCATGCCATAACTTTTTACTCAAATTTCCAAATGTCATGAAATTTTGTGTTTATGAAAGATTTTCCTTGTCTCCACCTTTTATTAAAATTTGGGCCAAAAATATAGAAATCTAATCACACATACCTACCCAAAATTTTGTTGGTCCTTTACATTAGAGAAAATTTCAGGACTTTAGAGGGTTGCTCCACAGCCCTCCAAGGTATCCTGAAATTTATTTTTCTTTTGCTCAAAATTTCGTTTTTCCCCTATTTCCGCCCAACTAAAACTGTAGCGGTAGTGGTGCAGGAATCCAGAATTCCAAATAAAAAATTATTAAAGTTTTTTTTATCTAAAAAATATTAAAAAATAAAAAAATAAAAAAATAATGCGAAACTTGACTGCTCTGGTGAGCAGTCATAGACTCAAACTACTCACCAAGCGTGCTTTTCGAAGTTGACAGGCCATGCAAGAAATAGCATGGCATGTCAACTTTGAACGGCCCTCCAAGGGGCTAAAATTTTCTCTAATGGAGGTTAATGCGGGAGTTTGCTCTTAAACCGACCATTTAAGAGCTGATTGCCATTTGGAGGAAGTGAAATTCCTTGAAACAATTTTCAATAATTTTTGTAGGAAAAAATATGGAATTAACATCTAACTCAAGTTGTTTCATATTTTTTGGACCTTCGTGATATTAGTTACAAATTTTTGAAATTCAAATGCATTGGTCACTATAAGTGACTTCTTCTTGAAATAGCCAACACTTTTGGTACATTAAAGACAGTAAAATGTACCTCTATGTCATGATCGCTTCTAGTGCATGGTTGCTTTTAGAGCACACTATAAGAAACCCACATTTTGGGTGACATTAGCAAAATTTTAGGAGACGGGTTTTAGTAGACGTTCAATAAAAAAACTTGTGTTTTTATATCAAATAATAACGTCCAATGTAACATTTGAATGTTTCAGCCAACATCTAAAGTCTTCTAAATATGATTTCAAACTTGGTTCCCATACTTGAACTATGTAAAATTCTATTGCATCTTGTTAAAGCAGGGTTTTGGATTCACTTTGCAAGCAATTTTTGGACAACATATGAATGAACTATGACGTTGCAAAAGAACTACCAAAGTACATTTTAGGCAAGAATCTTGGTATAGTAGTTTTACAAAAATTGTAACAATTAGGTGTAGTTACTTGATGGCATTGTCAAATTCAACAATGAGGTTGAGGAGGTACTTTTTTGACGTCATACATTGCGGGTCCAACACAAAATTGAGCATAACTATTAGAGTCTTTGCTCATCACACTTAAAAATTATATTAGAGGTGAACAATACATTGCCTAAAGTATATACAATATTTTATTATTTCTAAATTTTTTTATTAGTGAGTGACCATCTCCACAAAGTTGTTACATATGGACAATCTTTATTTATTTTATCTATAAAAGTTATTTTTCTATTTTTTACAGATTAACCCCTAAAGGACCAAACTGCGTTATAGTTGGGGCAACATAGTTATTTTGGGCAGCTCACTATAAACAAAAATAATTACTATATTTCTTGAAATTTTTTAAGAGGTGAGGACAAGGAGTACTTTGAAATATAATTTTGATTTCCTTGAAATTTAATGTAGAATATCCTAAAATTTGAGTTCATAGAGTAGGGAACATCTTCAAAATCAAAGGAAAGGAAAACATTTTATGAACCAAATAATATGTTATCAAATGTCCGTAATTCAAGATGAGTAGGGTTTGTTAACCTTGACTCCTCCTCCTCCCATGGCAGGCCCAATATGCCAAATTGCCCTTTCCTTTAGTTTCGACAAAAGTTCAATCAAGCCTACCAAAGTTGATATTTTGCTGATTTTTTTTTCCCTCCTCTAAATCTAGCTGAATCTAAAACTCTATCATTTACATTTTGAGGAACTCATTGTATATGCAAGCTAAAAATTGTTGAAAACAAGACTTTGTTTGAGATTTTTCTTGAAGCTAGTTCTTTACTGGAATTTTTTGATATATGTTCCCCAATTTGAAATGTTATGAAATATTTTGAACATGTAACCAACATTGTCAAAAAATTCAAGTAAAAAAATGAAATTAACTTGTGCAAAAACCTCCCTAAATCAAAGCTGCTCGGAATTTTGACGCCCCAAAAAACAGTTTTTCAACTTCAAATGCTATAATCTCAAAATCTGTACGATTAAAATGTCCCATTTTCTATTACAACATAAACAAATAGTCTACCACTAGATCTTACGGGTAGATGCATCAAGACTTTACTTTTCATTTTTGGAGAGCCTTTGCCATCAAAACAACCCATTTAAAGTGCTTTTAGGTGAAATATAGTCAAAGAACTTTAGAAGGTTAATCCTAAAGTCCTAAGGCCATTTTTCTATCCAAAACCACTCAAAACTGCCATTTTTGCTGCATTCACCGAATAAAGTAGTTAAAATATATTTTTTAGAATCCAATCGTAGGATCTTGTACTTCACTTGTCTGGGATCATGTGGATTGGATAAAAATTTCATCAAATTTGATCATATGGATTGGAAGATATTAGCATTAAAATTGGACAAAAATTATTTTTCAAGGATGCAAATACATTTCAAGCATACAAAAATGCATTATTGCAACCATCAATTTTTTTTTAAGATTCTTGTGTTAGTTTCTTTTACATTTGTATGGTATAGATCTTGAAGACTTTGCTCCACAATGTCCAAGCTCCTCATGCACTTGCCGCACCAAAGATGCTCTCCAATATGACATTGGAATAATATGTCTAGTTCCATTTAGCCACACTTGAAATAACAAACCATTTATCTAATAAAATCTTCTTATTTGGTGACTAGTTCTATCCCGCTCTCTAGTAGAGATTCCTAAAAGAAACATCTTTTGTTGGAATTTATGCAAGACCATAAGGTCTTTCCACATATCACTATTGACAACAAGGGACTTGTCAAGTTCTTCATCGTGGTCCTCAATAAGCGTCTCAAAAGTAGATCATGACATCAATAAGAAATAAGTGGTTGCATACTGGCCTAGAACTGCCTCTAAGTCACTATCTCTATGCCACTCGGCCCCAATCAAATTCTCATATGAAAGGCTTGGATTGTAAGGAAGTCCAACCACACCCAAGTTAGTAATGCCTATCTAATGCACAACCTCAAAGTCATATTTTTGGAGCAATAATACCCACTTAGCAAGCTTGCTAAGTAGATATCCTGAAACTATTTCAAAGGCTGAGTGATTAGTCACCAAAGTAAATCATTGTCCATGCAAGTAAGGTTAAAATTGTGCAATGTCTCAAATTGTTACCAAAGCCTCTCTTTCATGTGAAGAATAGTTGAATTATGCACTATTATTGCTTCTGCATTTATGAGCTATAATATACTCCCTTCCTTCTTTATCTTTCTATATTAATACTACTTCCAAGCTTACAACACTCAAATTTGTGTGCAACTGAAAGGATCTAGAAACATCAAGGTATCAAAACACTAAACCAAGCCTATACTTCAAGTATCAAATGCCTTCTATTGTTAACAACTCTATGTCTATAGTTGGTCTTTATTTGTAAGAATAGTTAGAGGTTTGGCAATCAAGCTAAAGTTATTGACAAAAAGACAAAAATAATTTGCTAGGTCAAAAAATATACAAAGCCATGGTACATCACTAGGTTTGGGGATCTTTGCAAAGCATCTACTTTATCTTGTTGCACATCAAGACCTCTTGAAACAATCATATGGCCCAATTATGGCAATCGATCAAAAAAAACTTGCACTTGTCATGATGCCAACATATATAGTCCCCATGCTACAACTATTCAAACACTGCTTGCAAATGCCTTGTAGACTACTACTAAAGATGATAATATCATCAATTTAGTATTTAACAAATGACAATTTAGCCAATACTTGATCCATCACCCTCTGAACTCAGCTAATGCATTCTTGAAATCAAATGGCAAAAACTTACAATGATAGAGTTGATCTTTGCTATTTTATCAACTCTCTAAAATGTAGTTTTAATTCAATCTCCCAAAAGTATCAGCAATTGGTGATAACTAGATCTCAATTATGAAGAGATTAAAGACTCAAGAAAATCTTACCACATCAAATAACTCTTCTAGCAACGGCACCGGGTACCAGTTTGACTTGGTCTTACGATTTACCGGATACCATATGTGCAAGGCAGTTTTAGCAGGACAGTGCCGAAATAGTTTAATTTTGGAATTCGGCACTTTGGACAAGTTGATAGAAACTTTTTCGTTTCCGGCACATTATGAGGACCCTCCAAATTTTGGATTGATTCTTTCTATTCATGAGTAAATGTGTTGTTTTTCTTGATTTTTCTCAAAACAGACTTTTAGAAACTGACCTCCGAGTTATTTACGAAATTGACCTACAAGTACGGTAATACATGTAGTAGTCACAACAGATTTACTTTTCTGTTTAGTTGCTAAAGATATCCTTCTTTGAAGGCATAACCGTATTACAAGTATATTCTCCAATCATTGAACATTTCAATCAGTTATGTAACTGATAATTCCTAATATTGAGCTTGAATCCCCACTCTTAGATGCACTAAGCTTGTAAGGCCATTTGAAAACATAGTGGTCGTCCTCAAGATGAATGTGAATAGATTTGGCTTTGTAGTTCTTAAGACCTTGGAGGCTAAAGGCCAAACAACTATGATAGGAGCAAATAAACGCCCATAAATTTTTCACTTCAGCACCAGTTTAACAAATAGGGGCATTGTCATTCACCAAACATACAACTCCATTTCATAAACTCTGACGCTCCAGAGCGGACCTTGCAGAAACATCTGCAAGATAGACTGCTTCCGCTGCAAGGGGCATGTCTAGAGATCGAAATGCTGAAGGATGAAAACTACGTGGGGAATAATGACACTATCATGAGTCATCCCCGACGCAAAAGCATACCAAAATGATCAAAAGCATGCCTTTGATCATTAGTTTGATGATCAAAGGCCAACATAACTTCATAAAAATTAAGCAGTAGTTCTTAGAAAAAGCACAAACTGGCATTGTGAACCCAGGATGGGGATAATTTATACACAAGGACCCATAAAAAGTACAATGGCAACCGAAAGGTTGCAGTCTCAGAATTGTTGCTGACATTATTGCGGTGAGGCAGTGGGCACCGAATAAGACCGATCATTAAACTCATCTATGAACAAACTCCTAAAGGGGACTCAGAATGCGTGCATATTCCCCAAATAGAGACTAGAAAGCAAGGACTGCAAAAAGAGTCCCTAGAAATTGCCCTTCAATAGCTTAGGCCGTGCTGCAAGGTAAATTTCACCATATGGTTGCGGTTGATCAACATCCACGTAGTCCTTCGTCTTCAACACCTGAAGAGACCATACCACAGGCTAGTTACCAAGACTTGCGTAGGGACCAAAACCTCGTCCTTTCAATATTGTAATCTGCAATAGGTCTTATTACAACATTAATGCAAAACGGAATTCCCATTGCATTAGCTTCATGAAGAATTAGTGAAAAGGTATTATGTATGATAGCCGCGACATACTTTGTATGCTAAAATCTAACAAAGTTCTCCTCCCAACTCACAAACCGTCGTAAGATTAAAAGGTCTTAAAGGCATACCAGTGTCTCAAAAAACAATCGAGCAGCTTCTTTTCTAGTTTTCCCCCGAAGAGTGTGGTCAAGTCCGATTCTAGGAGAGTCCTCTTGCGTTCTTTCTAGAGTAGCACCCAAGCTTTCAAATACTCCTTGCAGGTATCCACCTACAGCCCTGCATAATAATCCACCTCCATCAATACAAAAAAGAACGCCCACAGATCATCGCATTCTGGCAAAGATGTGGCATTGATATACAGGTGTCAAACATTAAAAAGCCAAATAGCAAGAACCTCTTTAAACCTGCTGAAAAGGAAACGAGTCAAACAGATGTGCGACACATATTTACAGATCTTCTAGACATACGTGACCATCTAATAATAGACCATCACAACGAAGAATATTCGCGAGCTCACATTCTGATCTGAAGGAATTTGTGTTTTACCTTGTACGAGCTGACCAGCCACTTTCTACTCTTACATCTTGGACGCTGTCATCATAAGGCTCAGTTTCCTCATTCAAATCATCATCATCGTCTTGAAGGAACACTGCAGAAACGAAGCCAGATGTCTCCCAGTGAGCAGCATTCGAAATTTAAGGTCAAGGATCCTCTACTGACAAAATAATCCGTCACCATTCCATTCTACTTAAATCCACGAATAACTTTGCACAAAGGGCGGAAAAACGAAACTTCAAATCGGTTGTGCGAAAAAATATGGACATGAAAGTCGGAGAGTATACCTGTTTCCCTAGGCTCGCCAAGAAAGCCGAGCTCCTGGGCCCCAGAAATACGTCAGTATGATAGGCTTAAGACTTGTACTCACGAAATATTCAACGAACTGCTTTGAAAGAAAACTTAAGCAACAAAAAAATATATAAATCATAAACATATAAATCAATAAAGTTATGGCTGCATTACTCTGGCAGTCAAAAATTGACTAATGAGAACCCCATGAAATGGACTTCCAATCAAACAGCTCCAGCAGGGCATACCTCTTGCTGAACCTCTTCCCCAACAATTTCTTCCTTGATAGCAAACGGTGATGTGCCCTCATCTAATATTGTACCATCATCTTCCAGCACAATAATAGTTCTTCCATTAACACCTTCAACAACCACGGCAGCGCCTTGGGCAACTGCTTCTGCAACAGCCTCAGCCTCGGCAGCAACTTCTTGTAGCAATTCTGCCTGCTCTGCAAGAGGAGTCTCCCCTTCACCAATATCCGGACCCCTAAATCCTGTCACTTCCACCTCTTCCTCAGTTGGAGGAAATTCCGGTGCAGCTTCTTGGACACGAGCTTCTTCTTTGATTTCTGATTCTTCTTGTGACTCAGTTTCTATCAAAATGGGTTCAGCTGCTGGAGCTGAGGATGGGACATGAGGTTCCGAGGCTGCTCCTGGTTCAGTATCAAGCACTGGAAATTCTACGACCTCCTCTGTGGAAATAACAGCTGTTCCATGGCAAGTGAAAGGGTCCACTTGTTAATTGATATGATAATTGACAGTACAAAAAGCATTATTGAATTGAAAAATAAAACATTGTAAAATATGATGTAAGCAAGGAGCTGAAGCTAAAATCGTGTGAACTCCTATTAAATACTTGTCACGGCAGCTTTTGCTGAAAGGCAACTGTGTTCCACTAGGTTCTTGTTCAAATCCTGACCTTCTGGTATTTGTTCAGGTTGTAGCGGGATATCTACCTCAGCCGGAAGATCAAGACCTGAATGCAATCAAATCCAATTATCAAAACTTTATCAAAGTGTGAAATCTGGTATCCTCTGACTGGACAGCGGAGCTGACTATACAAAATAACTCCAGCACTTCGAACGCTATACACTCCCTTCAAAAGCACAACTTGATACAAATGTATTCAGGAAATAATGCATAAACCAATTCTAGAGGAAGTAGAAACTCAAAGAGATCACAGTAATCACTTCAGAAGGAACGATCTAACCGTATGGACCTATAAAAGCATACATCATACAGATATATAGGGCCCTAGGGTGAACTTAGAATTAAACCTGCTTCAGTTTGCCTTTCAGCAGCTGCTTCTACAGGTGGCTCCATAACGGGCAACTCCAAACCTGGTTCTTCGACAAATTCAGCCATAGGTTCGGCAGCCATAGGTTGAGCTTCTTCAGACTGGGGCTCAGATATCCTCTGTTCATCAGTTCCAGGTTCTTCGACTGGAGCTTCAGCCCGAGGGGTAGCGGGGACTTCCTCCCGGGTTACCTCAGGGGTAGCTTCTCGTTGGGGTTCAGCTAATGGCAAGTTCGCACGGCCAGGAAGTAACACACGGGTATAAAGCTCCCGCAATGCACTACACACACCTGCATGGACAAACAGGGAAAAAAATTCAGTAATACCACGGACATGAATATATCCTATTTAACCAGAAGGTCTCAATTTCTCGAAATGAAAATCGAGAAGCAACTGAACGCACGACGCTAAAAGCTCAGATTCTTGAACATCCCAACCAAATTATCAGCTCTCCCCTCAGTCCTAACTTTAACAGTAAAGAGGTACTTGATGGATACCAGGTACGGAAGGCTCGTTGAAGACTTGACTGCCTTTTGCCAGCCTCTCTGCCGTCCAAAGCTCACGCGAAGTACACGGGGCTTTTTTGCGGACTCGACGAATGTCAGATGTTTCAGCCAACTGCTGCCTCATTTGGCTGCAAACGATTCAAAATTCACCAATGTCGGCGAACATCCTTTGTAGGAGAAGCAAAGTCTAAAAGGTCTCACAGAAAGAATGAATATTGCACACTACTAAATATGACGAGTCATTTACGAGTGCAAAGTCACTTACTCTCCATTTAGAATCATTTGCACGTCAAGAATAGGTTTCCTCTTCCTCGGTGGGGGCTTTGGAGCACGCCGGGGTTTCTGAGAGGGGCCCGCATCACTAGGAGTAGGCAAAACTCGCAAAGAAGGTGTGCTTCTTCCTCCTGTCGCGAGTCAACAATGAGATGCAAGTTCATATCAATCACGAGAGATTAGACCCCCGTGTAAAGTGGCACTATCAACTGAATAATTCCTCTTCAAATAACCATGCCTCGTAAACTTTCAGCTCCAAAAGTACATAAGACTAAGTATCCAGATCACTGGGGAATGAAACCCAGCCGTACAGTGACGCCAAACACCTATTACCACAAAATTTAAGCGGCATTACAAGAATCAAAACATACCATGAGCGTGAATGATTGCATAAAAATCAGTTGAGCCTAACAATTTAGAGACCTCAATGCTCTCATTAACAACATTTTAGAAAGCTAGTCTGGTGAAAACAGGTCAGAAATAGTTCTACATACCCAGTAAAGTTGCCAGTACATCGTCGTCAGCAGGTAGGTCAGACTGGGCAAGACTGGGCCTTCTTCTAGGTGACGTGAGACCTGGAACTGTCGCGACGGATGTTTCTTGCAGTTCCTCCACAGTCTCAGGTAATTCCAAAGGCTGCTCTGCTTCCACCATTGGTTCATCGGTGTCTCTGTTCATAAAATTGCAAGTTACAAGATTCTGTTCAATAAATTCTTGCTAAACCAGTAAGAAAGCTTGCTTGGTTCGCATTACTAGAAAAAACATCCAAGGGATCCAGTTCTGCAGCTGAAAGGGCTCGGACTTGTCAATGTCGTAATGAAGCTACTAAACATAGTTCTAACGAACTCGAATATTTGTAGTTAGTGCCAGCTCATTAGAAGAAATTCCAGTCATAATTACTGAAAGAATCATGTCCGGCTCCGTTTCACTTGCAATTCCCTCTCTCTGGAAATAAGAACAAGTCCTAGCCTGAACAGACATACCTTGCCGGAAAGTCTTCACTCGGTCTTGCCATTTCTCTCTCAAATGCGAAAAGATCAGGAGCCTGGTCAGTCGGTGCCTCCACTGCAGACCGGAGAGTCTCCACCTCCGGAATATCTTCCATTTCCAACTGGAGAGAAGCTGGAGAAACTGGCACGGGTAATTGCTCAGCAGCAGCTTCAAGGGCTGGGACCAACTCATCAGGAACTTCAACAGCTTCTTCTTCGCGTGCCTCCTCAGCAATAGGCTGCTCCTCAAGAGGCACTAACTGCTCGGGCTCTTCTACGACAGATGGTAGTTGCTCAAATTGTTCTGGAATCTCTTCTGGACGTTCTTCCATTTCTACATCCACGTCCACCATTGTGGGAGCAGCTGGCGTCATAGGCGGCAAGTGCTCCACGTCCATGGCTTCCATCTCGTCCAATCGGTCAAAGTCGATCCGATACCCCTCAACCGATGGTGCCACTCTGTTCCACACAAACAAAAAAGGGGGGTCAAGTTTGCTCAAGTTAAATTGCTCAAGTTAAGCAAACTAAAGACAGAGAGGACATCAAAATATGAACCACCCTTGATGAAGGAAAAAAAAACAATAGAAGGAAGCAAGTATAGGATGAGGAGATGATAGTAACTCTTCTTCTAAAGTCAATCTTGGACTCCGCTCACGTTCTTGAGCCTCCTTCTCCCTCTCCTGCACATACAATGCCCATAGAGTACATGAACATAAATTTCATAGGCAGTTTAGGGTTCCTTCCAGTAACAACTCGTCATAAAGGTCAGTATAGTTTTAATGCAGATGATATTATCGATGAAACCTTACAAAAGAAGTATTATATGGCTAATGTTACGATGTCATTATAAATTTGCCGCACTTAATTAAGGTGGTGTGAAGATTTTATAAGCCAGTTTTAGGGTCCGCAACAGACAGAATTTGAGAAGTCGAGATCATCACACCCGCCATCATCGATCTCCGCCAAGATTTCCATCAGGTCATATTCTTTCAAATAAATCATTTGTGGCTTGGGGAAAACGTCTTCACTTCGTAAATTCGCGACAAGGAGGCACTTGAATTGCTGCCATATTTCATAGACTCAATATTGAATTTGATCCAGAGTTGCATTAAGTTCTGAATACTGGGAATTACCGAGAGCCTAACAGCTGAATCTTAAGGACCATTAGGTTAACATTAAATAAACACAGATGCGTTTTAGAACTAAAGCATCATGAGACAAGAGATACCAAATGGGCTGTCATCATGCTGGCCAATTTACTGACTTTTCACAAATGCCCGTAAGAGGAAGAATCACAGGTATTTAATAGGGTAGTTGTATCTCACCTCTTCAAAATCAAGCCCCATACGTGGCAACTCAACTTGGGGAAGTCTATCTGCAAGTGACAGAGAAACCCAAATCATTAATAATCTAAGGCGATGATTTTTGGACGAACACAACCTTCACCTCCCCATCTCTTATCATAACCAGAAAGCAAGCGGCTTTATGTTCAAGAATTAAAACATGTACATCTGTTGAGCTCACAAGCGACGTCACAGAGCCTAATCGAAAACACTCAACAGGCATCATTATCCCCGTCGTTACTGAACGAGGTAACTGCAGAAAATGAATGATATTACTGCAAACGAACGCTCCGCTCCAACATTCTCAATTCACAGCACACTTGAAATGCTTCACTAATCAATTTCAAACTAAAGCTCAAAGAAGTCGCTCCATACCATCGAGACCGAATTGAGATCCGAAGTAAATATTCTCCTCCGTTGTATCTTGCAGAGTGATAAGTTCTCGGGTAGTGACATGTTGATCAACGGCTCTGTTATTCAAAACCAGATACATCTGATTGTAGTCAGATGCTCAAACGCTTGAAAGAGAACTACTAGCCAAAAGTACAGCTCAAAATTTTATAGAATTTCTCAAAGTCAGAAACCTCATCACAAGGTAGAAATTGACAGAAACACCACTGTTTACAAGAATTCCCGGCGAGCCCGATAAGAGAAAACAAAAATATTCTAACCATGGCGATCATGATTATGAGATACCCGCACCTTCCCGTCAACCAGAGTGTAACATTGAAAGTCATATATAGATATGCCAACGATTGAAAATGATGAGCACGAACGGTCAAACCACATACCCGCTGGCAAGAAGCATACTCTCTCTTTCTCCAAGAGGCTCGAACTCATCAAGGTCGAAATTCTCAGGAAGAGTGATAGCATGAAATGGAGCTGTAGAAGCCTCGGGCGGAAGATCGACTGCCCCTGAATGAAAGGCTTGCTTAATCTTTGTGAGTGCTTCGCTGCAGTCATGGAATAAATAATTTACCTTTCGGGAATAAATTCGGACGACACCCAATAGCAGGTGACCCGATAATCTAAGAGCAATTGGAGCTTCGGGGAACAAAATGGAGTCTGCAATTCCAATAAAACCACATTACACGCATAGTCAGAACACTCGCATAAGCAAGAAGGGTGGCTAGTACTTCACAAAAACGTCCAAGACTATGCCAGAAAAACGCTCTGTTAGGTCCTCATAAGTTGATTCACAGTACTTGCCCAGAAGCCCTTATCAATAAAGAAAGCACGACAGAGTTAACGTCCTGTAGTTCAACGCCAAAAGATATTTTATAGTTCCCCTAGAGCCACCAAACAGTGACAAAGCTTATGAAATTGCAAATGTAAGGACAACGTCTATCCAGATGTAGTTTGTACTCGTAAAATTTTGCAAAACCGTCCTCCTTTAGAAGGGCCTCTTCGTTCATTATAATTGTCTACTTCGCCTTTTCCACTGTTTTCAGATGGCCCGGCCTTGTCCAAAACAGCCATACCACTAAACTTCTGTTATCCTTTCACCCGTGAGAGGAGGTGTATCACACTATCTACCAACGATAAATTAAAACGAAATTCTGTCTCATGTTTAAAAAAAAGTATAAATCTAAGACCATACTTCGCCACTCCTACCCCTCTGAAACAGTTCAAACCAGCTCTAGGGTCGAACAGAACTCTTTAAGAAGATCTTTTGTCGTGAATTATATATCGTATCCTTAATTGCGGTGGCTTTTCTGTAAATGAGGTTGCAGTTGACTTTCATCAAGGTTGAAGAGTTCTTCCTTGATTCTCACCACAAAGTATGTCGAGGCATTTGAAACCTTACATGAGATAGTCTGTGGAAGTTTAGGAATAAGAGAAAAATTATAATCTTGAAGCAATCGAGATCCTGAGGTAGGGATGCGTACCAACGGAAACACTGATGTTCGTCTCCGTGACCTGATTCTTCCGCAGCTTACGCTCCAGGTGAGCTGCAATCCATATGGTTCCCAGTGGACCCTTTTTCGCCAATATCAACTGTGAGTAAAACATCTTGAACCTCGCTTATTCACCCCCGCGGCTCCGCCACTAAAGAAGGAACCACGAACACCGGTTTTCTTTAGGCAAAGAAAAGAAACACTCACGTTTGCGAATGATCTCCAAACCTCGTTTCAAATCTCAAGCGTCTATCCGACTTTAAAAAATCGTATAATACCCGCACCGGAATATCTCGGACTCTGACTACAGCCCCGTTCCTGGAGAGTTTTGGTGCACCTAAACGCAAGTTCAAAAAATCACTTCAAAACTGCGCAGATAAACCTTGGACAGGAAGCACTCCAGTCAAAACACAACAAAAGATCCCCTCGAGTGGCCTTGAACTTCAACACGCTCCCAGCTTCCGCTGAATGCTTGCAGGAATACGCCTAAAGTGCAAGAGCCAATAAGGGACTCCTGGAAACTGAGTAGAAATAATCTTGAAGCGTTCTCAGAGCTCCCAAGTCCGTCTTCTGAATTGCTCAATATCTCAAAAGGCCGAACTGAGTGGAAAATTGCAAAAAAATGCCGCTGTCCGGTAGACCTTCACCAACACACTATCCCACTGAAATAATCTCCAATGAAGCCAATAGATTACACCAGTCAACAACCGAGACCAGAAACGGGACCCGCTAAACTCTGACGCACTGAGGCTTCTCTACAGCGAAGCTGCTTGTCTCCTCTGTTTTTCAACCTTTCCACGAGGGCTTAATAAACCGCTCTCAAGCCACACCGCACCACGGCGACACTAAAAAAGCCAAACACCTGTGCATCCAAGCGGACCAAACAAGGCACCGAACCGCAGCGGAACTATCGTCTCTCCATCTCAAAAACTCATTGCACGCTCCAATAAATTACGGCAATGCACACTACCGCTCCGCAATTTCTCAGCACTGCATTCCAAGCACCTGCAGGGCAATCCAGCCCCTAGGGTAATTTCATCGTTTCGGAGCCGTTCCTGCAGCTAAGAAGCTCGAAATAGGCGCAAAAAAAAGAGGGAATCCACGAGGGATGGCTGTTACAAGAGCGCGGCTGCGCAAGAGCGATGGCGACGAAAGGAGGATGATCGAACCAAGCGATGATGGTAAGCAAGACGCCCGCACCTGCAACGGGGACGAGAGGCGTGACGAGGTGCGTCTTCTGTGACCCTCGCTAACCTTCAGGGGCTGGAGCCATCGCTGGCTCTCCGGGGTCAGAGCGGGAAGGCTCGGGCCGGACCGGGTCGAAACGAGGAAGCCCGGCCCGGGAAAAAGCGCCGGGTCACCGGACACTACAGCTGGACCGGCGGAACTGGCTGACTGCCGTCTTCCGACGAAATCCTCCACCTAAACACAAACAGACTTCCTCTTTTCGTCCTTCCTGCCCGTTGGCTCCTTCGTTCGTTCGTCCATTTCGCTCCCTGCTATGTTTATTCGTCCGGCCTCTTCGTTGGTTGTTCGTCGATTCCGCTCGTTGGGAACTGCCTTGCTCTCATCAGTCTCATGTCTGCCACGTCGTTTCGTTTCGGCGCGGGACTTTTCTTGGTGGCGGGAATCACCATTTTCGATACTCCGTTGTCCACGTGGTGAAGATCATTGGATTCTGTGCTCTGTTTTCGATGGCTGAGATGAGACGAGAGTCCATTTGGAAGGGCCCGTTTCCCATTTGCAGAAGCCCATGGTTGAGCCCTTCAAAGTTCAATGGCAAGCCTACCCAACTAAAGTGTTTAGTCCCGGTTAATACTACATTCGGGTGGCCCATTTGGGGCCCTCGATCCGTCCCCAACCCTCCAACCCTCCAACCCTTGTTAATGTAGGCCCAAATTTTTTATTCATGTAGTCTTGGATTGAATTCTCAATTATAAAATATAACATGTATCTTTCTCTTTTTCTTCCTATTTTTCCTATTTCAAAAATGAAATAGAGAGTTTTTCTATTTTTTTGGAATCTTTTTTAACCTTTTTTGAACCTTATTTGAACCTTTTTCTTTTTTTTTCTATTTTTTCTATTTCAAAAATAGAAGATAGAGTTTTTTTATTCTTTTAACCTTTTCCTTTCTCTTCCTATTTGTTGTATTTTAAGAGAAAGAGGGAATTTTTTTACTTTAATTGAAATTTTTTTTCTCTTCCTATTTCTTGTATTCCAAAAAAAATATTTTTAAAATATTTTTTGGAACCGTTTCCTTTTCTCCCTATTTTTCCTACTTTTTTTCAAATAGACTTCTTTTATTATTATTGCTTTTTTTTATTTTTTTTAGTCCTTGCTTTCAAGTTTTATTTCAATTCTATGTTGACACTTACATAAGCAATCTTACTTTCAAATGACTTGTCAATTCTTTTTATGGTGTTCATTTTGCTAGGAGATGATCCAAGGCTACAAATATAGTTAGTATAGAGACATAATAGACAACAAGGATTCTAAAAATATATCTATTGATACAAATTGACTTATTCGTGAAGTGGCAATTTTTGAATATAAATGATCTTGTACATATGGCCATGGTATTTCATTGTTGCTAATAGTAGAGAGCTAAATTTGCAAACAAGATGTTTATCCCTAAAAATCCTAGGTCATTTTTTGTCAATAACGACTCAAAATTGCCAATTTTGCTACATTCATCCAGGACAATAGAAAAAACTTTTTTTTTATAATCTAACTATAGGATCTTGTACTTCACCTGTCTTGTATCATGTGGTAAAAATTTCGTAAAGTTTGACTGTACATATTGGAAGATATTAGCACTCAAAGTTGGAAAATTTTGTTTTTTTGAACACTAGCCTGCAATCAGTTTAGATGAATTTGATTGCCATTTGTGAAAAAAAATTGCACTAAAGGATTTTGAATTTAAATTTTTTTATATTGTAGAATTTAATTGAAATTCTAGGAAATATTATATTAACAAAAAGCTAATTGGTAATATAAAATTATATATTATGCTCTAATTGCCCAAAATCTTTGGGCAATTTTGTGAGCAATTAGAGCATAAAATTTGGTAACATAAAATTATATTACCAAAAAGCTAATGTGTTTTTCTACACAAAAAGTCTTAAAATCATGATGAATATTGAGGCCGTAGGAGCCTGTTCGAAATCCATTTTGACCCCCAAGGGGACACTAGAACTTTAGGGTTTAATGGCCAATATATAGGTCACTTATTGTGGTCATTTAGATCATAATGCTTTATAAGCATTTGGATTAATTATTAGTGAATTATATGACATGACCTCTTAAAATTGTATGAAGGTCTACTAATGTCCAATTCTCCAAAATATAAATTATGCTCAAAAAAATCTGAGAAATTATTAAGTGAAAAAAATAATATATTGTTAATTGTTAAAGAAAAAAGCCATCTAATTCATATTTTTAACAACAATAGATTTCTTAGACAAAACAGATTTAGCCCCTTAAGGACCATGAGTGCAGATTTTGAACAGCGAATGAACATAAACACATCCCAAACTCACCAAAATGAGTTTTTTTCATCCATAAATTTTTTAGAAGAATTTTGTATTAGTTCTGTAATAATTGTATGGTATAGATTAGAAAGATTTTGCTGTGCAAGTATATTGGTAGGTATAGCCTGAAAAAGAGTAACCTTTTCAGTTCAAAAAATGACCCTTTAAAAATGACTTGAATCAAAAAATAAAATAAAAATCCTTAATTATCACTATGATTAGAAATTAGCATTTTGAACTTACAGAAGAAAAAAAATTGTAAATATCATAAATATTCAATTTACAATTGATGTTAGAAGGAATTTTCAATTTCTAGCTCCAAATTTTATTGTAAAATATTGGTTCATGTTTGCTGATCTAATTGTATAAATGTGATTTATAAACCATATTTTATAAACAGTATTTGAGAGTTATTATTAAAATATTATTTTAAGTTGCATTTTATAATAGATCTTCACAATTTTGGAAATTTGGATAACCCCTAGTCCTCTAGGAATTAGTATTGCAACATATTCACACACTAATATTAACGCCTAAATGACGGACCCATGACCATTGATTTCAAACCTCACTGTCCATCACTCAATTTGCTACCATTTTGCAACTAGATATGTATGAAAAAATTTATGTTTATTTTTCAGAGATGAAAATACATGTCTTCTTTATTTCAAAAAAAATTTAGATTTTTTTGTGGAAAATTAGTTTTTTAAAGAATTTTTGAAGAAAACGTGAAGAAAAATCATATTAAATAGAAAAATATTTCAAAACTTCTAAAAATTTCACCATAACTGTATATCACAATGACAAACATCATGGTATAAACTCAATTTCCGTGTCATTCTATAATTAGAAAATAATAGACATTGAAAATACACCCAAAGTTCAAACTGCAATAAAATATGCAATATTAGGAATTTTTTCAAAATTCAAACTGGATTAGAAACTAGAGTAGATGACCTTCATTTTGTTAGTTTGACTCAAATTCAAGAAATATCATTTTTGTGGAGAAATTTCAGATTAAAAGCAAGGAGCAACAACTTCCCAAAATACTCTAAAATAGCATATTTTGTGATCCGTTTTTTTAATAGCTTCTCATTTGTGTGAAGACAAAAATTGCAAACTCAATTGGATACTCTTCATAACCCAATGTGAAAGGTCAACAAGGAAAAGGAGGATGAAAAAAATGCTTTTGAACTATTCTTAGCACAACAGCATTGTCATCGGAACGCCACGAAATGGCATTTGCGGCATTCCAGGGTTAATCAACGTTAAAACATTTTTGAACCAAATTTGTATTTGTCATAACTGTAAATAGTGCAAAATCCAGAAGTGAGCCATGAACTCCAAACTAGTTAAACAAACTTAGCTCCAAAAATATTTTTTTATTTCATCTTAAATATTTGAAGAAGTTGAAATTTAAATTTTTTATAGCCCTTTGAAAGTAAATAACTTATAATCAACCTTTTCATCAAATCTTGTGGAAAACCTAAACATGACCTAATACAAGAATCTAATTGGTCAATGCATTTGGATTTGGAATTGGAAGGGAACCTTAAAGGAATAATTTAGAGACAATATTTTAAGAATGAAAATAGGGTTGGGAATAAAATAACGTCCTTTTATCTCAACATTCATTGCACTTTTCCTCTAAGTCCTTTCACTTGTTTTGTTTGCTCTATACACCCAACACCTTTTTGGAGCTTCTAAAAGCATGATCCAAAAATAAATAAAAATCCAAAGCTTAAATATGTTTAATATTTAAAAATATGAACTACATGATTTTAAATAGCATCTATTATGAAGAACATGATAGGAAAACACAATAATATCACATACAAATATGAATATGATGTTTCATCACAAAAATTAAGAAATTGTTTAGTGTTCTTCAATCCTCTAGTTGCTTGTCGAATCTAAAATTATGGTCATATAGAACATTCAAGATTGAGAGAAACAATATATTAACTATGAATAATTTATCTAATTACAAATTCTACATTACAAAAGTATAAAATGAATTTTCAATAAAATTTTTTTCTTTAGGACTCAACTTTTGACCTCTTTTCTTTAAGTACTATAATAATTTTTAAGTTCCATATTGATTGCATTGGAACTACTTTCTGGGAAATACAAATAGGGGTGGTGATGGAGGGAGGGGGGGGAGGGATAAAACACATAATAATTTTAATTTAAATGAAAACTTGTGATAGTTGGGGGGGGGGGGGGGGGGGGGGGGGGGATAAAAAAGCGATAAAAAAATAATGAAAACTTGTTCATTAGAGAAAATTTCAGCCCTTTACAGGGTTGAATGAATGCATGAAAATGTGCATTAGGTAAATATCAGCCCCAAAAGGTTGTCAGACAATCTGTAAGGTGAACAATCAGTGAAGGTGCTCCTCCGTCGAAATTTTGATTATTTTTTTATTTTTTTTTATTTTTTTTTTACAAATATGTATATACAATAATTGCACATTTACCGAAAACCTGACGGCCCTTCACAGGGGCCAATTTTTTTGTAATATTTGAGGTCATTGTAATAATTTGTCACAATGACAATGACAATGAGCCCCTAAAAGGCAGTAACTGCCTTCCTATTTTTTGAAGTCATTCAGTGGGACATATGCAAATCAAGTGAGAAGAGTCCTTCACCTAGGATATCATATGAAAAAGGGGTCTTCAATTTGGTAGCTTCGTGGTTGCAATGCAATATATCTTCATTATTTTACAACATGTACTACCTACTTAAACAATTACTAGGTCTACAAACCTATTTTAGAGCCAAGCTAATGGCCATATATAAAACACTACGTATAATCACTACCAAATATCTGCATGAACCAGCACACATATTCACCAACTGCCTAAACTATCTATATGTACTCAATACACAGCTATACTACATTGTAACCATGCAGATAAAGTTATATTAGAATCTATGGTAGAAATGCTACAAAGTCGTACACAACCTACGACGTTTTACAAAATTAAAGCTCATGATAGTATTGCAGGAAATGAAGAAGCGGATAGACTTGCTAAAAATGGTACCACAAAAGAATACAAATTTGCCTCAAAACCATATGAATTTGCGCACACTACACCATTTTACTACCAAAAGACAAATGGCCAGGCCGAGCCCAACGATCTGATAAAGGCCTTGTTAGGTGCCTCAAAACATACATCACCAAGCACAATCGTGATAAAATCTGGATATAATGGCACAACAATTCCCGAACATTAGCAAATATGGACACTTAATCCCGATATAGATAACAAGCTTTCTAATGAATTTTGGACTAATCTCAAAATAACAAATTCACAAAAAACAAGCTTACTAAAACTTCGTATTGGCCAATACATGGGAAATGCTAGAAAACAACTATTTTTGGCATAGAAAGATTCCCATCCATGACATGCTCCATATGTAACTCCCATGATGTAAATACATGGCTTTATGTACTACTCAAATGCAATCACTACCATATTCATGCCCTCAAAACCAAAAGGCATAACAAAGCAATATGGAAACTGAGAAAAGCTAATAAAACCCACTGAAAAAAATAGAAATACACTCTCATGAATGCAAGAACATTCAACAACAACCCACGAGAAAATTCAATCCCCCCATGGCTTCTATCTTGCTCTTGTATAAGACAAAGATGTCACTGCAATGCTAGACTCAAACCGGATACCTTCTATGTTAAAGGACTCCCCTAACAAAATAACCCATCAACTAATCCAGACAATAATTTCATAATACAATTCATCGAATTCATTTACTCTAATGACAGATTCTTGCAAATAATAGATAATAAAATCCAAAAAATACCAACCACTAGTCAATAGTATCATTGCCCAAAGATGAAAAATAGACCCACTAATTATCATTACAACAAGAGTTAGAGGAACAACACATGCTCCATCAATGAAACTCCTTGAAACCAAACTCAAATCAACACCATTGCTGTCCAAAATGTTGGTTCAATCATATTACATAAAAGTAAAATAGAAAACAACCAACCACTTTGAAGAGAATAAGCAATATACAAAACACAACCAAAACAAAAAGAGGAAGGGATAGTGATGAAGAGCACTATTTTATTTGTGTTACAACTGGGTTCAAGCACTTGTCTCAGGTAGGGAGGATGGGGCCGGTAGGTTGGAACAACTTTCTTGCCTAATTATCACTCATAGCAACACCAAGCCATGTCTATCACGCTACTGCTCAAACGGGCATGACGGGAATCAAACCCAAACCACATAATCATGATACATAGTTCTTCTCCAACCAACCTCTGAACTCATGACTTGGTGACCCTCCACCATTACACTTTACATTTATAATCCATATTCACCCAATCACCTTAATCCTGGTTATCTTTATTTGGTTACCGATTTATAGTGTCTATTCTCGAAAGGGGTGAGTAGTTTTAAATCAATAGCCCTTGATCCAGTGGACATTAGCTCATTGTTATTTCAAACAAACATTTTATTCATGCGGGCCTTCTTTGAAGACTGGAGTTCCTATCTATCTATCTACCACCCACTTTGTCTCATCCTTTGAAACCTTATCCAGGAGAAGAGCGGCATGTAGGCTATTTTCATAATGAAGTTGGTTTCTTATTACAAGACAAATAATGGGAGATTTTAGTGGACTAAAACATAGCTAAGCAAGAGATGGATTACTATAGACAATATGTGGTAATTGTATGCTTTGTGGGAGGAAAATTGCCAGATCATGTTATACAACAATGGATTACCTGGTTGCAAGCAACCATCAAGGGATCACCGACATTAGGCAAAAAGATAAAGAAAGACCTTTTTACAATCAAAGTTGTATCTACAAAAGTTATATGTAATTGTGTTGTTTATCGTGTTCAAATCTAGGCATGGCTTCTACATCTTCCAAAGATGTGCCTCAAGGTTCAAGGGTTATTGATAGAGACACTTACCATTTTTGTCTCACAACAATCTATATCAATAAATACTATGATTTTTTGGGAACATTTCTTTTTAAATGAAATAAAATTTTGATAATTTGTAAAGCATTCTAAATAATGTGTATGTGAAAATTTTGGCCTAGAAAAATTGATCTTTAAAAGTTATGCACAAAAAGCAAGCAATAGATATTTTGATGTTTGGTTTTTAGAAAATAGTAAAAAAATCAAGAAATTAAATTTAGAAATCCTTTTTTTCTAATCTGAAGATGTTTCTTTTCAACCATTTGCATCTTTGGAAAAAAGAATTGCGTTCTCTGCACTTGTGCAAGGTAATGTATTTTGAACACATGTGGAACGTGGTCAATTTATTATTTTTTAGAAAATGTCTTTTAATGCTTGTTAACTTTAGAAGAAGTCCTTGCATCAGAATTTCAAGCTTCAAATTTGCATTTTCAAGCTTCAAATTAGCAAAAATAGTACTACCCCCTCTCAAATGGCTAAGGTAGACATCCAATTGGGGTTGTTTAAAAATAATAAAATATTTTTTTAAACTAAAAAAATTTATTCAATGTCTACAGCTACCACATGTATCTTTAATTCAAATTTCATGTAAAACTGACATATGACACAAAAGTTTTGAATTAAAACACACACGTTCAAGGCCAAGGGGACAAAAAAAGGACAAGAGTTTTTTGCAATCATCCTTAGTTCTAAAGATGACCATACTACAACCAATGTTAGTGGGGATTCAAATCTTGGGATTCAAATTCCAATATAGTTTACTTTGAGACATATACAAAATGAATTTTGAAGAATTTTTATACAAATAAAAAAAAGACTAGAGGAACTCATAGGATTTGACATAGCCAACAACAACCATATTGTTTTAAGGTAAGGTAGACAAGCCAATTAGGCTATTACTACCCTGATTTGCAATTTGAATATGTTGGACCCAATTTTCAAGAGAGGTATATATTTTTTAAGAGGTGTGTGCTTGTTTCATGAATCAAATCCAAGTGGAATAATAATTTTTCCACTATTCTACTTGCATTCCATTCCATTGAATGGACGCTCAAATGTTGACCAAGCAATGCAAGACATCTTTTCAGATATCCATTGAAATTTGATATCACCGGTGCTGATGTTTTTCGCAACGTCAACATCCACCAAGCAATGTTTACATATATGCCATAGAAGACAACGATGAATAGAAACTTACATACTTACAATGAGTGTCTTCTTAACTCTGAATAGACACGATTTTCTCCTGGATGCTTGATAGTGGATATGGATGTTCTACAAAACATGGAGATGGTACATAATGGAAGGTCCAAAGAAGTAGGGAACCCATTTTTGGCATTGAAAAATTGCAATGTCCTTTTACCCCTAGAAAACCAAGCAATCAAAATTTGAACAATTGAATCCCAAAACCAAATTTTGTCATAGAATTTTTTTTGAAGATTCTTGTGTTAGTTCTTTAATCCTTAAATTTTTTGGTCATTTTGAAGGTGTTTTGGATCTCAATTTGTAAGTTACAAAGGGTTGAAGCTCAAAGTACAAAGAGTCATTTTTAGGCAAAATTAACTGTAGGATCTTGTAGAAAGCCAAGTCTTCATCATCCCTACAAAGTTTGATGTCAATCCAAATCATAGATTGGAAGACTATAATGTAAAAGTGAAGGGTACTACAAGGAAATCAATGCTTTGGAGTATTTGAAATTGTGGTTTGACTAGCTCTTTTGGACACATAACATTTTAAAAAGTTGGCATCCGATGCTCATTCTCAATGTAACCAAATTTCACATGTATTGAAATCAGTCTTTAATTTTTAAGACTAAAAATGAGTGAGAAAATGGTCTTGCAGTAGTGACCACTTCATTGTTAAATTTCAAAAATTTTGAGAGAAATAAAAGATTTGTCACAAATCTGGAGCCAAAATTCAATATCAAATATGGTAGAGTGAAGGAACACAAGAAAAGACACACAATAGAAAACAAAATTTGAAGGTATCTACAGACCGGAGAGAGTTAAAAAAAAGGAGAGAGCAACATTGCTCTAGGTCTAATCCACTATTGAACAACTCATTGAAAAAGGTCATGAACGATCTACGCTAAGAACCTATTAGAATTCCAAGCGTCATTATTGTCCAACCTCATTATTCTTCCACCCCTCTCCCATCCCAAAGGTTGGGCCCAGCCTTGCTAATACTTAGCGATACAATTTTGACTTTGCCCGCCCATGAACACATGCCTCCACCTCATTGGCTAGAGTTTTCTAAAGCAATGACTCTTTGCTAGAGCCCCAGACTACCCATACTTTGAACTTTTTTGTAAATTCAATAGGAACTCTTCTTTTAAATCTAAAAACACCACTAGATAGCTAACTTGATTTTCTTCAAAATGAATCCAAGTTCAAGTGACTTTTTACATTCCTAAGTTTAGAAATGGCCGTTCTAAAAATGGATTGTTTTGGGTCGTTGATAAATTTAAGGGTTAAATTCATACGGTATATAGATTATGAAGACATTGCTTTGTAAATATTTGACTATTCAATAGGTACTAATAGGTTTGGCCTCAAAAAATAACCTTGTTAGTTTAAAAAATGACCCTTCAAAAACAAGTTGAATAAAGAAGTAAAATTAAAATCTTCAAAAATCACTACAATTAGAACTTAATATTTTGAACTTCACGGGAAAGAGTTCTTATGAAAATATTGTTTTGCGTACTAGTTTGATCTCATTGTTCTACAAGTTGTATTTTATAATTATTTGGTTTGAAAGTTATCATTGAATTCTTCTTCTACGTTACATTTTATAACACATCTTCACAACTTTGGAAATCTCAACTACCTCGGGTCCTTAAGGGGGGGTTAATGGCTAAGCTTGACAAACATTGGGAGCGCTTTAGCAACTAGAATATGGAGATGGGTCAAGTTTTTTGTTTTCAAGAGAATTTTCACTAAAAAGTGCTACAAATTTCTCTAAAGGGGAATATTTGGTGAGATCAATTCTTCTTTTTTCAGTATATGAAAATCGCAAAATGCTATCAAATCCTGAGATGGTATTGCTGTATTTTTGATGATTGTACTCTCTATTTGGATGAATAAATAATTTTTCATCTATGTATTGCAGATTTCATCCATTTCCATGGATGTAAAATAGCTTCATCACTCCATTGAAGATTGCTTTTCTACATTGCCCAAAATAAATGAAAAAACAAAACAAATCTAGGATGAATTCAGTGTTTATGAATTTTTTTGAGTTTTACCATCTAATTTCCTTCCATTTTCATATTGAACTGCTTTTTGAAGAACTGAGTCCGGTTATTTTTTCTATTTTTTTACCCTAAATAAAAAAAATTAGGTTTCCTTCATTGGATTTTTGCCAATGTTTTCAAATTGCAACCGGGTTTTTTCCCAATTTCATCGGCTACCTCTGAACTATCCCCGGGGTTTCCAGGCATTGGATGGGTTGGTTTCATGGGCTCAGTGACTCTTCCCCTTTGGAGTTGCATCTGCAATTGGAAATACTTCAAATTGTGAAAAATAAAAAATAAAAAATGGAGGCCCCCCATTCCCCATTCCCCAATTAAGAATAACTAACTTACCCTACGTGACATCACCCGTTGACAAACATTCGCACTGAGCCTGGCCCCACAATCCTGGGAGTGGAGTTGACTCTCCTCTATCCACCACGTGTCCTTCCCTCCCAGTTCAAATTACAAATCCCCCGCCACTTCTCTCCCGCTCTTCCCTTGGGTTTGCGCCTCCTGAAATCTAGGATCCTGAAATGTACATTTGTGGAAACGTTTGTAAGTTCGTTATGTCCCGGGCCTGGGAACGGTTCAGTTGCTTGGTGCTCTCAGTTCAATTTCCGCCGTCGATTTTATTCATCGGGTTGTACATTTCTGTCAGTGTTTGGATTCTGGGCCCCTTTGGAATTTGTTGGTTACTTGGTTTGTGCCTATGTTAGAATTTGAGGGATTTGGGCATTTGGGGGCCAAGGTACCACATTCGATTGCTTTGTTTCATGCTTTCTGGATATGATTGTTTTGAAAAATTATTATGAAAGCAGCAGCGCATTTAGAATAGCTTCAGTGCGTGTGGAATTGGATAATTAAATTGTTGGAGAGATTGATCCACCCACCCATGTTTGATGACCAATTTTGGAATTTTTAAATAGTATTTTGAATTCTGAAGTTTGAAGTCATCTGGGGAAATAAAATGCATTCCGACTCGAGAAGAGATAAATTTGGTCAAAAATCCTGCTGGATGAAGTGTTTCTGGGGGTAGTTCCTACTAATTACGCCACAAGTGGACATACACAGAGTGTAACCTTGATGCCTCTGAAATTGGTCCACATGGACTTTTCCAAATTGATTATAAACTGAAATTCAGGTCGTTTGGAAGCCCATATTGATTGTCAATTGAAATCCAGGTCGTTTGGAAGCTGTAAGCCTATGCAAGACAGGCCGAACATTCGTTGGCAGCACTTGCCAGGATTACTTGGGTATTGACTGGTTTCGTTATTTGTCAACGTACAAGCAAGGCTCCGATTATGCACCTATGCAAATCCTATAAATTGAAGGGGGTCCCGGCCTTGCACATCTCAGTACAAACAAAATATTCCCAACCTCTGCAATCAATGGCATGGAGTAAGCTATTAGAATTACACCAGCTTTGTCACTGGTCTACTACCAAAGTATGACGGACGATAATGCATAGATTGAAAAGCTTCGTCTAAGCCTGTAAGACCGGTGCAATAACTATATTACGATGGAGGCCTTGCGTGGTAAGGTGTCGATGACCAAAGGAGCTCAATTCTCTTTAAAATGGAAAGATTTGGTAAATGAAAGGTTCCCAATTCATCACTCACTCAGCTCACTATAATGAAATTAATACCTACGGTTTTGTTGGCAGTTCCAGTGCGATGTGAATCCTTGTATGCGAAGCCCGTTCACTTCTAAAACCATGTCCGGAGCTTCTTGGATAGATCTTTTGTTTCAACTTGATCCAGCTTTGATGCAAATATGAAGTCATTTTCACTCAAGCCTCCTGCATACGCCAATTACGGATAATTAGACAAGGCAACATCCAACCATTCACAATCCTGCTTTCCTAGTATATGAAGCAGAAAATAACTACTGCCCATGGTTCATAGGAAAAATATTAAGATTAAGATCTTGCAGAGACATTCAAATTCAGTGCTTGAGTAATGACATTCAAATTTAGAAGGCAGGATAAACAAGAACGAGGGCTCACCTATTGATGAAGTCCAGACCTCTGCTCTAACTTTGTTGTTCTCCAGAGTTCGAATCTCAAGTTGGTAGTTCTCAGCATCTGCTACCTTACTTAAGCGAGTGTAAAGCTCAGCAACCGAATCAGAATCTTTCAAATTCCAGTCACACTGAAGCTTAAGAGGTTCACTTGAATCTTGATTGATTAGTCTCCAACCTACAACCTGTTCAATTCAGTTTCTAAATTAAAACTTCTCTTGTCCCATGATACGACTGAACTGTGTACTAGCAATCCCTAATGGATTATGAAAATAGTATAGTTACGAACACAACCACCAAACAACAAGTTTGTGATTTCCAAAAATTGGGATTCTTTTAGGAGATACTGTTCACTCTTCATCACGCAATCTGACTATTCTCATAAGATTCCAGAACTCTCTATCTCAATATTGAGGATCAATGTCCGCAGGCAGAATTTAAGCAACATATACTGAATTCGATATAATCCAAGAGTACAACTTGAGGATATCAGGTATAAGCGCACTAACAAAGTATTAGACATGAAGGGATAACATCAAATTACCTTTCGAAGCAAAGCTTTAGCCTCAGCTTCAGAGAATGGAGCTGCATCCACTGGAAGAGGTTTAATTGATTTCTCAGAAAGACTCAAGACACCCAATGTTGGAACTAAAATTTGATGATCGGTCGTCGAGTTACCGAGTGTTTTGTCACCAAAGTTACTTGCCAACTCCTCTGCGAAGTCAAAACGAAGACATAATTGTTAGCAATGTACTTTGATCATCTGAAAAACTAACCCTAACCAGAAAAGACAGTTCATGTCCATCACCTCATTCCAAGCAATTCCAAACTGAGAGCCTACGAAACATTCCAGTCTGTTCAAGCACCTCGCACGAAAGGCAACTGCCGTCAAAATAGCCTATCCTAAATTCACTAAGGATGCGGTAGGTCATCAGAGCCAATTTCTCTACATATGACCAACGAGACGTGTCAAAATGCTCTATCCGAATCCTCCAGTAATTCCTTTCTCAGTTGACGCCCGCTCGAGCGCCATTTTCAAAAATGATAACACGTTAAGAACTTCCACTCTTGAATGAATTTGTCGTCAATCTCCGTAGAATTTACACTAACAGAGTTTCCACCTTCCCTAAAAAGATACACCACTCCGAGATTCTCTTGGCAGAATGTATCCACTATTGAAGGGAAGGAGGGAGAAGAGAAAAGAAAAACTAAAAAAACTCTTGAAATTTCTTTCATCTCAACAACATCAATTCTCGTGAAATCATAGAATAATAACCTGTCTTCGAAGCAAACGAGATTATGTCATCCACCTCTCAAAGCCGGCTTTCCCTTGCCTACCAAACCCCAAGGCAAGGCACTCGATTAATACATCAGCACCGTACCCCCGGAGAATCCAACCTCGGAACCAAGCTCGGACCTACTTACGGGGAAACTGAGCACAAGGAAAGGAACATCATTCTCACCTGGATATGGATCTCGAGCTCCGAAATCGCCAAAACCGTTCTCGTTGGCGCGCACCGTAAACCTCTCCGTCCCGCTTCTTCTCCTTCCAACGGCAACCACGCGAGGTCTCAAGCTCGTGCTGGAACTGGTGCTGGAGGCCAAGAGATGCCGAGGCTGCGACGTTGTGAAGTGCGAGGTGGAGCACGCCATCGCCATCGCCGCCGTCGTCGCCATCGCCGTTGTGGTTCGGCGACAACGCTGCGACCAGAGCGCCTTATCTTAATTCGTAGCTGTTTCCTGTGCCTGAATCCTATCCTATCCTATCTTGAAGAGAGAGAGAAATAAGGTAGTCTGCACTTAAAGCGACCATTTCAGAGTTGATTGCCTTTCCGGGGAAGCTAAACTCCTTGAAACAATTTTCAGTAATTTTTTTGTAGGAAGAATAATGGAATTGGCATCTAACCCAAGTCGTTTCATATTTTTTGTACCTTCATGGAATTAGTTGCAAATTTTTGAAGTTGAGACATAGTGGTCACAAAAAGCGACCACCTCCTGTAAAATTTACACTGTTGGAACATTGAAGAAAGCAAAATGTACCTCTGTGTCATGATCGCTTTTAGAGCACGGTTGCTTTTAGAGCAAACTATCTAAGATTCAACTTGTCTGAGAGTCTTTTCATCTTGGGTCCCAAGACAAAGGTAGAAGGTCATGAACGAGTTACGTTGGGACTACATACCACTATTAGAAGGGAGACTGTCCAAAAATTATAGTAGTGGTAGAGTGTGTTAAATGGTGTTATGTTTGACTTTTACAGAATTTTCTAGGAATTTTGAACGTTGACCTACATTTATCATGATAGATCAATGTTATTTAGTAATGGTTGGTTGTTTTCTAATTTATATTTGTAAAATAATATATAGGATGAATATGCGATTACTATGTTTTTAATAATATTAAGAATATAATTGACAACATTTTGGTAGGAATAGGGCTTTGTGTAGGTCAATGATTGATTGGATATACATTGTTCATCTAGAATTACTATCGAATGTTATTGATATTATCTATGAGTAATTCAATGTATATTAGTATTCAATATTGTTTTTTCATGTTGTCCTTCTTGTGAGCATCTATCATTGCAATAAGTGAATTCTAATAATTGTATTTGGTGATTTTTTGGTTGGTTGTAATAATGGAGGGTGTTGGTATTGTATTGTATAATTTTTATACATAATTGATCAGGGTACTGTTTGGCATTGCAATTGCAATTTATATTAGGTTGGCAAGAATATGGTATTAGCCATTGTGGTACAATTTGTTCAAGTGGATTTTTTTGAATACGTCTCCATTTATTGGTGTGAAGCATCTTATGGTTATATATGACATTAGCAACTTGCATATTTTTTGTATTGCTTTGTTGCGTCCTTGAATACGTGGTGCTTTTATATGGGGTTCCATATACTAGTATAGGAATATTATTCAAGTGACTATTTGATTTAAATTATATATTGGGCATTTGTGGATGGATATTCTATTGACCAAAAGAGATGTTTGTGAATTTGATCCATATATTGTCTATATTGGAATTTAATAATTATATAATCTGTGCATCTATAATGGTGGAACTAGTCTAGAATTTATTTAATATGAGGTAATGGATGGTTATATTTTCTTCCTTTTTATTGATGGATGATAATTTGTAAGTTGTGTTGATGTTTTCATCAGCTTTTGGGGGGCTAGATAAGATTTTAGGAAGCAGATTGGTCCTTCGTATGGAGTGCGTTATGGGGAGAACCAATCGTCTCTATAGAAATCCTATCATGAATTTCTACATAATTTTGTAAAAACCTTTATAAATATACATTTTTTATCTCAATTTCATCAGATTCAGTATATAAATTTTTTTTAAATTTTAAATCAAGCATTGGTTGGGATGAATGAGAAGTTTTGTGGTCTAAAAAGCCACTAGAACCTCTTTCATCATTGTCCAAAATTGGAATATTGGAGTGCCTAGGAGTTAACCTTTTTTAAGTCCCAAGGTACCTCAAATTGGTAACTAAAGTGAGAAAAATAGATAATCTGAAAGAAACTGGAAGTGATCTAGGAAATGGAGGTCACTCCTTTATTTGATAAAAAAAATTGAATTGGAGCAATTACATCTAGAAAATACAATTGCATGCAATATTATGTGTGTTTAAATATATGGGCATGTCCACCAATTTCCATATAGTATATGGAAATATGTAGAAAGAATTACAAAAGATGCATCCCTACTGCATCTTGAACAACATTGGCAATTGAGGGAGAAGCAAACACAAAGATGGCACAAGTAGATAGGCCCTTTTTGGAAAGAAGGTCTTTGTAAAGAAATACAACATACAATACTTTGCACAACAATGTTTTCAGTACTTTTCTATATATTATGATCAACAATATACTTTTTTTGAGTCTTTTCCATCTTTTGTTGCAGATGTTGGCTTCAACTACACATATGTAAATGTTGATCAATCACTAAAGAAGCACAATTGAACTTGTGTCAATTTTAAGTTGAAGATTTTGTATACACCCATACTTAGGACTTCTCATATTAAGCTTCTATTTTCACACATTGAAAATTTAATTTTTAATATTGATTGCTTTGAATGAATCTTGAAAGCAATGTCTACCAAATCCAAAGGTCTTCAAAGTAAATCTTTTAGAAGATTGCTAGTGTTGCAAGCCTATATTTGCACATTTTTCATATGTTGATGTCAATAACATAATATACATTATCAAGAAACTCTAAATTTTTGTCATATCAAAGGTAAATTGTTTTAATTTTACACACCCATTTCATTCTCTAATTTAGTACAATTACTTTCTTTATTTTGTCTCTTTTGCCTTTAATTATCCTACATGAGCTAAAGACCTCGTTTATACTCCTATTTCATTAAACCAACTTTGAGATTTAAAGAGTTAACCCTTGAATATTTGAAATGTCCAATTTGGATTGCAGCATGATATTTTTTTTGTATTTGGTATACATAGTGCATGAATTGACATCTACAACAATTACAAAAGTTTGCTTTTATGCTAAGCTCAATCCAATCACATGGCACTTCTGATGTAGATCATTAATGCACCTCCTGCATGTTTGAGAAAAGGCAAAATGGTCAAGTATTCTACTTGTATAGTACCGTATTTGAAGGTGACATGGTTTTGATATTAAAACAACCTCCAAATGAAATATGTTAATCATTGAATTTTCATTCCAAGATTGTATCTTTTGTTGTATTTTAGTATATACTTCTTATTCTTAGAATGAAAATACAAGATTATATATATAGTCTCTAGATACTAGACCTGTAAAGATTAATTTATGAGCATTGGAATCCTTTTTTGAAATCTTGTACATTTCTACAAATACCTTCATATGTTTATTTTATTTTTCTCATTTTCACCACATTGATCATAAAATAATTATCTTTTCAAGGATTTAAAAATGCCTCAAGATTGAATGATAATTTATGTGGATAAAAAGTTGCCTAGAAGTACTGTGTTCATCTTTGGAGAAGTTAGGCATTGATGACCGAGGAGAAAAGTGTTTTCAAGCACCCTTACACATTAAAATTGGCATACTATAATTGCCTATCTACATTAGGAGAATCCTTTCAAGTTTTTATTTTCCACTCTAATTATTGACTAAATGTATTTTATAAATAGTCAATTGGCCAATAACAAGTCAATATAGGGTAAAATTGAATTAATGTCAATCTCACATTAGAGAAAATCTGGACTTTCTAGAGGGTCGTTTCTCTATTGTCCAAATATACAAATACAACAAAAAATGAAAATAAAAAATATATATATATATTTTTTTTTTGGAAAAAATACTAATTATTTTTTTAAATCATGTACCACATGATTGCCTTAGGTGCCGCATTAGATTGCAATTTTTTATTATAAAAATTAAATTACTATTTTTTATTTCCTTTTTTATACATATGAATGATTTGATTTAGCCCTCTAGAGAGTGGATATTTTTTCTAATGCAGAAATATACTTTATATAATAGAAAAGAGGCATTGGAGAATATTTGGAGGGGCTTAGAACAAATTCATTCATTTTGGCTCCATATCAATACCTTTCAATATAATGCACGGGGCAATGCTTTACAAGCATGTTGAACAATGCGTTCTGATTTCACCAAATGAATACTAAAAGTCTTGGGTTCTTGTTTAGAGAGTATGTCACTTGCTAACTCCATCCATATGTCTGTTATTATGCTAGTTGGCATTTTAATTGTAGAAAAAAAATGGTGTTCGGAGAAGTTGCCACTCTAGCAAAAAAAATGCTTCTTTATAATAGTAAGTCAAAGCATTAATTGCACACTTTTCATCCAAATTGTAGCAATGTACAAGGTTTTAGACAACCCTATGAGATGTTCTTTTACAATAAAATCTAAATAAACTTCATATCGCTTAAGAGCAAGGTTTGCTTAAGCTGAGTTGTTCTATTTAGTCAAAGGGGCATTCAAATATTTACTTCTTTGTTGATTAAAGGATTTCGAAATAGGAGAGGAATTATGAATTATAGTCCTTTCTTGCTTGGACAATGAAAGAATGACCTTGCTTTGAACTTTGAATTGGCCCATGGACTAGCAAATTCTATAAGAAGACTTAGCCACCATAAGGTTGATTGTGAATTTAAAATGGAGGTTTTGGAATGGCTAAATGGATGATCAATAATGTGGCATGAATGAAACATTATCAATAGCATTTTACCAATTATATGGCATCATGATTGTAACAAAGCTCATGTTCAACTTTTTAAAAGTTTACATAAAAAAAATGCAAGTTATAATGCTTAGAAATGATCAAATTAATGCAAGTTAATGTATTTATCAAATTCAAAAGCATTTAGCTTCGAATAGTCACCAAAAAATATTTTATTATTTTAAAATTTAAAATTTTCATACTTGAAAAAAATAGACATTTTATAATATTTGGTTTCGTAAAAAAATTGCCAATCTAACACTACTATTTCCTCCTTATAGTTTCCTTAACACTTGAAATGGTATTTGAAACTTTGAGTTATATCATCCATTGAATGTTTTTGATTATGGTGTTCAAATTTTGGTTTAACTATATACATCAAAATATACTTTAAATTATTCTATATAAAAGATTGCAAGTTTAAGAAGAATTGTACCAAAACATTGCTCGAAGTAGGACAACAATTGAAGAATGATTTAAGTGTCACTTGCTAAGGGATCAACTTGTAAATTTTGAATTCTAAAAACGCTCTAATGAAATATCCTAGAGTAGTCACTTTCATGCATACAACTCTCTTGCAACCTATATTTTGCCCATGGTCTTACATTCAAATATGAACACATGTATTGAGTCTATGGGAATAATCTTTAAAAAAGACCTACCAAAATAAGTATCTCTTTAAAAAAGACGATTAAAACTGCAACCTTTTTCTAGATCCCGATATTAGATCCTAATGCAACCTATTTTTAAACCTCAATACACATTATCTATGCATAAGAGCCCAGGATTGATCTGTGTATACAAATCAATCTTTGAATGTTCATAGTTTATTCGTACTATGTCCAAAAAATGCATGCCAAAAAAAGTCTAAAGTTCCTTTTTGGCTTTTGACAAGATCCAACAAAAATTTAGATAGCATAATAATAGAAATAGTATTCAAATTGATGTAGTTATTAAGGTAGAACAATCCATTACGGTCAAAAGACCCCATAGTGGACACCTAGAGAATGACTCCATTATGGGATTTTCAACAAATGAGATTTGGGCCACAATCAATGTCTTATTTGACAATAATAGAGTGATTAATGACCTTAATAGGAACTTCTCACTTTTCAATGTAAATTTAGTGTAGGAAGTGACTTTTTAGGCCTTCCATATTAGAACATGCAATGAGATTTCAGGCCTATTTCCCTTGCTATGACCAGCAATACGTTGTTAGAATATGAAATATTTTAAAAATTAAACATTATTATCTAATGTGGTAGTCTCCTAGCTACATCAAATTGCTGATATGGTGCAGTTCCCACATTCCCAATAGTTTGGGAACTCGTGACCTTTTAAAGATCCAAAATCTCATTTGTAATGAAAATATTGTGACCGCTTTAGGTAAGTAAGATGAACATTATTCATTAAAATGAGACAATTTGTAGTGAGCCTCATATTATCTTTGACTCCACATTTAGACAATAACAAGCGTTCAATATTGAAAATATTTGATACATTGAGACCTTAATATATTAACACATTTATATTCCCTTGATTTTTTAAAGGTTCATTTATTTATAAATCTTTGATTCATTAGAATGGGGGTCTCCAATAGTATGGTTGAAGTCTTAAAATGTACGTTTTGTTCAATTTAATGAGTATGGTTTGTTGGTTCTAAGGTAGTCTAAATACTCTTTGGGTCCATGATGGGGAGAACGCTTTAAAAATTCTCAATAAATTTATACTTTGTCAAAAAAAACATAATTTCATTTGCTCTTGCTATTTCTCAAATTTGTCTTTATATGGGGAAAAAAATTTAACTTCAGCAATTGCTTGAAGGCAAACTCCTAATTTTGACCAAAATGGATTGTTTTACCTTATAGATATAAACTTTCAAATGGTTGAAATCTATCTAATAGATAACATCAAGTCTTCACCTAAGAGCCAAGATAATATTTCTGAATCTTCTAATGACAATCATGGCATAACATTCTATTTATACTCATGTTTGCATAAAATATGTAGGAAAAAAATTGTGAATCTTGGCTTCTCATATTGTAGTAGAATCTACTCACAGTGCTACTACTTTTGAGGAGACAATGAATTGCATCTCAGAATAAATACAATAATTTTTACAATCATTACATACCTATATTATATATATTTTATTATGTATTCATGCACTATATTATACAGAATATATAGTAAAAAAAACTATTTTGCCTATTGTGTGTAAAATCTAGACATGAAAAAGTAATGCATCAAGAATTGATATTCAAAAAAAATTTGGTTTATGAATGATGAATAAAATGCACCAATTATTCAATCTCAATTTTGGCTCTCAATGTTATCTATTTTGGAAAGAAATTGATATAATTGTAAAAGTTCTATTTAACCCCTAAAAGACCCGCATGTGTTTTTTGGTTGTATAGAAATTTTGGGCAGGTATATGTGACTAGAGATTTCTATGTTTTAGGCTGAGATTTGAATGGAAAGTGGGCGCAAGGAATATCTTTCATATGAATTAAATTTCCTGACACTTGGAAATACTAGTCAAAAGTTATGGCCTAGTATGTTACTTTTTTTCATAACCATGCAGTTCGGGCAGATAAAAAAAAATCAATTTTTTCAAAAACAAAAATTTGAAATTGGTTTTCTAAAGTTATATAAGATAAAAGACCCCATTGTGATCAAATGGCCCATGATGGACACCTAATGACCTCATTGAGGGTCTTTAGACCACAATCAATGCCTTATATGGTAGTTATGGAGTAATTAGTGACCTCATTAGGTACTTCCAACTTTTCAGTGTAAAATTCTTTGTAAAAACTGATTTTTTAGGTCTTCCATGTTTGAAAATGTTGTGACTGCATAAGACAAGAAGATAACCATATTGGATTCAGATTTTGTTGGTCATGAGGTGGCCTACAGATCCCTATGGGCTGATCACTTCCAAAATTCAAAACTAATTCATACTTGGTCCAAAAAATACAATTTCAAATGTCATTGTCTCTCACACTTATCTTCGTGTGGGAAAAAATTGAAAAATTTCAGCAATGGCATGAGGGTAGACTCCAAAGTTTGACCACAACAGGCTGGTTTACCTTACATTAGAGAAAAATCAGCCCTCCAGAGGGTTGCTCCATGGACCCCTTTAGTACCCTAAAATTTTGTTTTAAGGGGCTGAAAATTTATTTTTTCTTCTATTTCCGCGCAACTGAAACTACTGTGATAGTGGCACAAGAACCCGGACTTTTGAATAAATAAAATAATAATAATAATAATCTATAAATAAATATTAATAAATAAATAAAAATAAAAATAAAATTGCAAAATCTAACTGCTTTGGCGAGCAGTCGTACACTTTGACTGCTCACCAAGGGCACTTTTCCAAGTGGACAGGCCATGCTTGAAATAGCATGGCATGTCAATTTGGAACGGCCCTTCCAAGGGCTGATTTTTTCTCTAATGTACATGGAAAGCTTTGAATCATCCCATTTTGATCAATGAGAAAAGTTATGAAGATTTTTAGTTTGCTAGCAGTTATGGATTCTCTATTCTTAAATAAACATTGAAGTCCTTTATCTTACTCAATTTTCAATACTTTTTGAAAAAAATAAAATCCTAGGATGCAGATTGTTTATTACAACATTGCAACCATAGGGATTGGCATTTTTCAATTCTATAATTAAATTCTTGACAATTTAGTATTTTGAATCATTCTCAACTACTATTTGCTTACTATTTTTTTCCTATATGTTGGACAATTCCAAATGAAGTGAAAGTTTTCAAGCATGTAGCCAACTTGTCTAGGAAAAATAGTTCAAAGAAGCACCATTATTTTGGACATTTTTTCATAGAAAGGTGAGCTTGTGAAGTGAAGCTGCCTTATTTTTCGCAAGGCCAAGAAAATGATTTCCGGGAATTTGAATGCTTATATCTTGCAATCCACATGGTGGAAATTTCTGAAATTTTATCACATGTTTTCAAGTCAGCATACTATAGGATCCTACAGTTACATGTGTCAAATTTATTTTTTTTCAAAAATTGGGTAATTGTTTTAAAATTGGCAGTTTTTGAACATTTTCAATGAAAACATAGATACGGGACTTTAGGGGTTAAAAGTTGTATGGGAATTTTATGCAAAGGTTTGAAAAATCTTGAAACTAAGTGATTTGTTGTAGTTTTAAGCTCAAATTTGGTTATCATCAATAAAACCATGTTTTTATTACGAGTGTGACTTTCTTTATAAAGGTATATAAAATACAAAATATAAAGTTTATATATACATGCATTTAGTGTTTAGAGTATATATATATATTTATATATATGTCGACATTAGACAAAAATTGAGAGTTAAGGTAGAATGCTCTAAATCTATACTTGTTCTAAATTTGTCTTTTCACAAAAGATTACATCATTAGGTTTAAATGGATCTATGGTGAGCATTTTAAAGAAGAAATGCTTCTAGAACACTAAATTATGTCAAATTCAAACTCATAATAAATTAAAATTGCGGGTAGGCAGTTACTACCTCTTTTGAGTTGATTGTAAGAGAATGTACATTTTCAAAGACAAGCATTTTTAAAAAGAATATACGTGGCATTATCCCATTCATTGTTAAGCTTTTGCAGAAGGATATAGAAGGCATTTATGTATTGAATGTCAAGCTTGTAGATTGCAAAATTCCCAAAGGAATACACATAAAACTGTTTGTTGGGAAAAAAAGTTCAAATGGTAAAAACTAATTTATTGAATTCCCGCAATAAAGCAACTTGTTTATTTGTCAGAAGCCAAATTGCTGCTAGCTTCTGCTTGCTTATTCCAACCTTTGAGCATAATTGCTACTATAAGGAGACATTAATTTTATTTTCTTTCTCCACCTAAGAATGTACGACCTGTGTGTGTAGACAAAATGATACTTCTCAAAGAATGCACAAAATATATTGCATGGATTCAAACAAAGCAGATCCTCAAGAAGCACAAGTCACCTTCATTTTGCAGATTCGGAGCTTGCAAACAAAACCGATAAGTCAGAACCTGATAGCTTAAAGTGACTTTGGATTCTAGCCAATGCATTTGGTGTCACCATTTGCTTTGCAACATGACCACCCTGCAAAAGAAACTTCTTCAATTCACAGTTCATTGACAAAAGCAAGCATGCAACAAAATTCACATACTAGGTAGCAATTTACAAACAAGATGGCTGGATCAAGCCAGGAGTACTTCTGACAGCTTTACACTCTGTACATTACCAAAACCTAAACCTAAACGGCAACACTAAGCACACTAAGCATCATGTACACAATGTACACACCAAAATTTGAGCATTAAACAGTAACGCAAACACATAAGGAAGCATATTGACAAACAACAAGAATCTGCACCTTTTGCTGAAATTGGTTGGATTTCCAAGCTCTATTTCTATAAATTAAGGATCCCAAGTACAAAATTCCAAAAACAAGAAAACGCGACAAATCTTCAAATCATACCATCCAAGTCCAAACCCAACCTCCACATGAATTCTCACGCGGCCCATGTCCACACGCCAGGCACCTAAACTCTCAACAACGCCTACATGAACATGCCAATGATTCTCATTTCAAGATCCAACGTCCAAAGCAACGTCAGCAAAGGTGATGTCTAGGTCTTGATCAAGTCAAAATTGTGAACTCTCCGAGGCAGAAGCTTCCCAATTGCTCACCTTTTTGAAACCCTACATTCCACTATGTGCAAAAAATTCAACAAAACTCCCTGAGATGCATTCAAAACAACAGGTACACCCCAGATTGCCGAAACTCTCCAAACCCTATTTGAATCCGGGTGGCTTCATTAACTGTTCACTTTTTTCCCATGCAGCTCTACATCGACGGCTATTTTATTGGCAACACGGGGTATTTCAACTTAAGGTTGTTCAACTCTTTTTGAAGACAAAGAAGAAGAGAGACGAGGGGCTCCGACCAGGAAGAGGAAGAGGAAGACAAATGGGGCTCCAATCATGAAGACACATCTGCAGGAGAACCGCCCAACCGTCTCTTAGGCGATATCAGCGGCTCATCAATGGGAGGCAGGGGGTTTCAACTTATATTTTTGTACAATCAATGGTTTCTTTTTTTTCTCAGCCGGGGAGGGGGGGGGGGAGAGGGGGGCTTCCCAATGTGTGTGCAACCACTTTTGGGTACATTGTCAAATTCAAACTCATAATATATTCTATAGGAGTTCAAAAAATATATACAAAAAAGGTAGATGTAACTTGTACTCCGTATTATTCTTTAAATTTACTAAAAAATGTTTTGAGCTAGGAAATTGTTTCTAAATTCTTATTCAATGTTTAAAAAGGTGAATTAAAAACACACTTTAATCCTAAGTTGTCCAATCAATCCATTTTGGATAATATTCTCATCCTTTCTCAAGCTAATGTACACAAAAAAAGTCTAATTTCATATATCTATAATTTGAAAGATTCTTATCTTAGTTTTCAAATAATTATACAATATAGATTTCAAAACTATTCTATGCAAAATTTATATACACAAACTCCAGAAATTGAATTTATATTTTGTTCAATTTCACTCATGTGCCATATTTTGAAAATGAGTGAACAAATCCAAATAAGCAAATTCAAATGTTGTAATATCCTGTATACACTACAATCCTAAAATATTTGAAGCTAAAAAAATTACAATTTGGAAATAAGTGAATTTCAAGTCTAACCACCGCTATAGGCTCAATTGTTTGACTAGTTTTCAATATCATGGAAAAAATTGTGAATGCTTCTTTTTTGAATCACAATGACTTCAACATTTTATTGCATGTTATTGAACATCATTGAGGACGCACCCCATTAGTATTGTAAACATTTGACATACATACGCTTTATACATATATATATATATATATATATATATATATATATATATATATATATATATATATATATATATATATATATATATACATACTAGCGGTTGGCGCTTGCTATGCTATGCATTCATCATTAGAATTTGATTAGAATTTTTATGTATTAGATAAAATGCTGAACAAAATTTTTGCAATAAATCTTCAAATAAAAATTACTAAAATCTTTGTATAATTTGTTTATAAGTAAGCATATATTGAAATGTACAATAGAAATTTATTGAATGATGAATGAAATATATGCAATGGTGAATACTATAAAAGATACACATTTCTTGTAATGCATTGATTTCAAAAGTTGATTCAGTTGTTACCAGCAATGGCAATCCAAAAACTTGGTGAATTGAAAAAGAAAAAATTGTAAATTTCAAAAACTTCATGAACAACTTAATTGTTGTGAAATCCAAAATTGCTTCAATTGAATAAATTTCTCAAATCATTTGGTAGTAGCAGCAGAATTTTGAATTCATAAAAGCTATAAAAGTGATAATACAAAGGTGATTGCAAACTACTATTCTATTTTTGTAATATAACATTGTGTGAAAATATTATTTTTATGTATGCATGATTGAAAATATTTTTACAAAATATTAAAGTTAATTATTTCAAAGACTTATTGAAATCATTATCATGCGTTTTATTCAAATATATCAAAATTTTACTAATATGTGATACAATGAATACGTAGCATAGCAAGCATGAGCCCCTATTAATAATGGTAGCATTTCTGATATTACAGAGGGAGTTATGATTTTAGTAGTATGATGCATATATATATAATTTGAAAGGAATTGGAAGACTCTTAATGAATTCAAGACTTGAGATGCCATTTACTACATCTATTGATCTTTTGGTTTTTGAAATGTTCTTGCATTCACTTTGAATAGATTTAAAGATATTTGTCCTATTATACAATTAGTACAAATTGTTTTAATTTATATTTAGCAATTGAAATTATTTTTTTCTCCCACAATCTTTTTGAATTAAAGGTGTCTATTTATAAGGGCATTTATATAGTACATTTATTTGGATTATAATTGTGATTTAATAAGATATGACAACTACCATTTGATAACAAATGTTGGAGTCATTTTAAATAAGTACTTTAGATTCAAAACAAATAATCTACAAATGCACAAATTTCTTAATTTCTTAATTTTAACTTCTTTTGTTAAATTCATTACTAAATTATTTTTCTTTATTACACTTTCATATTACACATATTCACATTTTGTGGTCTAAATTGCCTTAGAGTTTAAAAATGTCTCATATTCAAATCTATTATATTAGGTGATATTGTATTCTTCAATGCAATTATATTTTTGCATTTTAGAGTTGGAAAGATTTTAGAATGCTTTCATAGATCAAAATTTCCATTTCAAAATTCATAACAATTTCTCCAAGACTCCCCCAAGATGAATGAAAATGGGATCAATGTTCCTTCCATGTTGTCTTTCAAGGAAAGTTTACAAAGAAATGTTTCAAGAGGTGTAGCCCTTCCAATAGGAAGACTAATAATTATGAGGATGCTTTATGGACACTCTGACTACCTTAATTGTTGAAACAAAATCAACATGCGCCAACAAAAACTTTAAGCATCCATACAATTGCTCGCTAAGTTGGCCACACTAGGCCTAGTTTCAAGAGTCTAAACTCCCCGACTCCGCACCTTTACACACTAGGGATAAAAACTTTGTTCGTTCCCTCCAAAATTTGAGTCTTACATTGAATATTGCAAGCTTACTCATCATCCTCAATATACACCCTGGAAACTCAATTGACTATTGAAAACCCTTTTGGAGGTTCTTATTGGTGGTCAAAAGGCGTTCAAAAATAGTGAAAGCACACTTTAGGCAAGAATAATAAGTGGGATCAATTTTAGAAAGGAGTTGAAATTAGGTATACGGTAGTTACCTTAAGGCCTGTTTGCATTTGGCATTTGGTAATAATGGTTATAAATCATAATACCTCTGCCAAAGATGGAAAGGTGCAAGTTTCATGGAAACATTTGTTTAGAATTGGTTCGATATTAGTTTGGCATAATTAGGATCATCTTAAGTTATCAATCATTCGGACTTAGGGAAAAACTCTTTGCGTAAACTACAATAATTTTGGTGTTGAGTGCTTGCATATAATCCCAAATTAACCTCTAAAGGACCAAATGATTTTTTTGGCAACATGGTGATTTGGGGCAGCTCACTACAAATGAAATTTTATTTTTTTTCTTTGAAATTTTCACATAACATATGCCCAAGGAGCGCTTTAAGGCACAACAATTTTCATAACTTTTGACTACATGGCTAAAAAGTTATGGTATGATATGTAATTTTCGTTGATCTTTGGGTATCTCAAAAAATTCTAAAGCAATTACTTTTTTAAGAAATAAATATTTGAAATTGGTTCTCTAGATTTATATACATATGGAAAGCTTTGAATCATTTCATTTTGATCAATGAAATGAAGTTATAAGGAGTTTAGTTTGCAGGTAGTTATGGAGTCTCTACTCTAAAACAAACTTTGAAGTCCTTTATATAACTCAATTTTTAGTATTTAAAAAAAAATTAAAAAAAATCTTGGATGTAGATTGTTTATTGCAAGATTACAACCATTCACTATAAGAAACCCGTGTTTTTTATATCTGCCAAAAACATGCAATGTCCAAGGCCTAACATACTATGTCCGCTGAGACATCAAGACGTTAAAGAAGAGGATTGCAGTTTAGGGTAAATTTCCAAGGATGTTCCAGATGACTGTGGAAAATTTGAATGGAACCAGTTGGTGTTACCAAAGACATTGAGATTTTTTATGACATTTTTAAGAACTCATTGATGTCCAACAAGGCATCCGCAAAAACATGGATGGCCATGTCAGCTTTGGGGGAAAAATTTCAAGGAGGGTAATTTTTTGAAAATCACTTTTTTCTTGGATAAAAGTTTGACCAAAGTTAAAAAAACGGGATTGGGCAGCCTTTGGGCAGCTTTTGGAGAAAATAAGATGACATGTCACGTGTAAATTAGTTGACGTGGCATAAAATTATGCTGATGTGGCATGCCACATCAGCATAGTGGGGCTGTCTCTTTGCGTTTTCTACACTTATTTTGGAGATGTCTAAGTAGACGTAGAGATGTCACTAGAGACATCTTATAAAACGTTGAGATGTTTTCTTGGACATTTTTGTAGACTTCTAGATGTTTTAGAAAACATAGTCACAATTGGTATATCATCTATGGAGACATCATTAGAGAGGCCTTTGAGACATACAAAAAACATCCTATTGGACGTCTATATGCTACTCTACCAAAATTTAAATCCAGTGTTTTCAATGTCCCATAGAGTTTGTCTTCCCCTCTACCACTCCACTTGTATAAAAAGCCCATCTTTGCGTTTTCTACACTTGTATTGGAGATGTCTAAGTAGACGTAGAGATGTTACTAAAGACATCTTATAAAACATTGAGATGTTTTCTTGTATGTTTTTATAGACTTCTAGATGTTTTAAAAAACATAGTCATAGTTGGTATAACATCTATAGAGACGTCATCAGAGCGGCCTTTGAGACATGCAAAAAACATCCTACTAGACGTCTGTGTGCTGCTCCACCAAAATTTAAATCCAGTGTTTTCAATGTCTCATATAGTTTGTCTTCCCCTCTACCACTTCACTTGTATAAAGAGCTCGTCTTTTTCCCTCCATAAATTCACATCAAGTGACTTTTGAAGCCATGTGACATAATTGCCAATTATAATGTATTTTGTACGGCGTATTATGTATGGTATATGATGTATAATGTATTGTGTATGACATGTTATATTGGACATTATGACATGCATGAGGGACATCATATAAGACATGTGAGATTGTCCATATTAACACCATGCTAAATAGTCCATTCCATTCCATAAATGTTTAATGTGACATTATTTTGTTCTCCTAGATCATACCAAACATTGCCAAAGGTATTCATGATGAAAAGTAGATGTTTACATTGATGTCACAAGAAATTTGGACGTCTAATGTGATGTTTCAAAATACATCTATGAAAACGTCTGGACGTCTGAGTTGATGTCTCAGAAAACGTATAGATGTCTATGTTGACATCTTCAAAGATAGTAAGAAAATTCTTAGACAACAAAAAATATGTTGACGTGGTATGCCACGTCATCCTTGCTGGATGCCACGTCACTTCCCGCTGCCACGTCACATGCCACCTCAGATGCCACGTCATGGTAAAAATGGATGAAAAAATTTCCTACGTGGCTGCCCGTGCACATGTGGCGCTTAGGTGGCAACCACATGGCAGCCTTTGAGGACCCCATTGACCCATTTTTTTTGGACATTAGGTTCCCCAGCATGTTGATATCCGATGTCAAACCTGATGTCAAACTCGAGTCTTGAGCAACGCGATTTTTTGGATGTCCACGTAGACATTTCAAGACACCAGCCAGGACATCAACATGCAAAATCCAAAGATAAAAAAAAACACGGGTTTCTTATAGTGATTGGGATTGGCATTTTTCAATTCATAATTTAATTCTTAACATTAGTGGTTTGAATCATTCTCTACTTCTTTCTACTTACTATTTTTTTCTATATGTTGAACAATTCCAAATGATCTGAAATTTTTCAAGCATGTAGCCAACTTGCCTTGAAGAATGAATCCAAAGAGTAACCACCATTTTGGACAAGTTTTCATACAAATGTGACCTTGTGAAGTGCAGCTGCCAGGTTTTTTTGCAGGGCCCCCCAAAGGGGGTTGTCAATTCAAACGCTAATATCTTGCAATCTATACGGTGAAAAATTCTGAATTTTTTTCTACATCTTCTCAAACCAACGTACTACAAGATCCTATGGTTACATGTGTCCAAAAATGTTTTTTTTTCTAAAATTTGGTACTTATATTTAAAAATGTAATTTTAGAGCGTTTTTGGTGAAATCATAGTTGAAAAGCTATAGGGGAAACAAACAAACGCCTATCACTATGACCCTATTTAGGGGAAAAAATCAATGATTATCAATCACATGCTGTTCGAGGCGCCTGCAACACCTGCATTGTTACATGGTTGCTCACATCTCCTTCAGTTGCATTATGAAAGACCGTTGTTAGTGCTTTACCCCTAAAGGACCAAGGCCTTTTTTCTGCCAAAAAACACTCAAAACTGTCATTTCTGTAGCAAAGAGTAAAAAAATTTGAAAAATGTTTTTTTTCCACATCTAACCGTAGGATCTTACACCTAACTACTATGAGAGTGTGTGGAAAAAATTTCAGAATTTTTGACCACACGAATTGCAAGATATCTGCGTTTAAAGTGAAAAAAACAAGTTTTTTAGCACATTGTGGGATTAGATTTTTTGACTTTGAACATTTTTAACTTTATTTTTTTGCACTACAGAGTTTTGAGCTTTTAATTTTTATACTGGAAAATTGAGTTGAGAATCTAGCCAAAAAAAAAAGTTTCAAAAAAACTTAATTTTCATTATTACAAAAATTGTTAAGTAGAAGTAGGTACAAGATAAAATGAAAATCTAAAATACTTATATATTTTAGGTGAGATTAAAATGCACTAATCCCAATGGTGAGATTGTTCTAGCAAGTAAACTAAACCATGCAAAAAAAAAAATCTGAAAAATTTGAAAAATTGCATTCAGAATGAATCCTACAAGTATTTTTTTCGAAAAGATGCTCTAACTGCCCAAAAAACAAGAATGTCCATAACTTTCTCATACAAAATCCAAATGAAATGAATCAAAGCTTTCTAGATAGAAAAAAATATAATCTATGAGAAAAAAAATACTTAAAAGAAAAAAAAAAATTGCAAATTTTTTTTGCTGCCCGCTGTCCCCTGTTTTGAGCTTATTTGGTCATAACTTTTGTTCCTGAGCACCGATTGGGAAAAGAATTATATTCCCATGAAGCTAATCAGCTTTTCTACCTCCAAAAAAAGTTTCAAAAAATCAGAAGAAAATTTCAGCCCGTAGGTACCTGCCCAAAAACGCATTTGTCCCCCGAAGGGACGATGGTCCTTTAGGGGTTAAGAATCTACAAAATCAAAAAGATTGAATCTTACGTAATAATAATCTGCAATTTTGGAGAGCTGTGTACAATCCCAAACTTTTCTCCAGTTAACACCACTCGCAACCCTTGCCAGCTCTACAACCACCTAAGTTTGGCTAGTACGAGAGAACAATGGAAAAGTCACGTACCATTGCAGCAAAGAATGAGTGCTAAGACCAGGTGTGGCCATACCTTTACTTTGTTACAAACATGAAATATCAGTCAAATTCCATTCTGAATCAGCATGGGCCAGGAGGGGAGGTGCAGCCAGGGCAGAGGCGGACACCTCAGTCTGTCTGCGTTTGCACGGGCTGCAAAAAGATTAAGGGCCGCTTTACACCAAGAGGCCGGGCCAATTTCCTGTGTCAGAGGCTAAGAATCCTGACTTCTAATTGGACAAAAGGCTCAAATCAGCCCCAACCCCTTTACACCAAGAGGCTGGGCCAATTTGGTGAATTGAATTTTTTATTCAAAAAAGACATGATCTGACATGGCCTGAGTTCGCTGAATTGGGTGCACCAAAAATGGGAGGGCCAATTCTTGGCTTTGGGGCCAATGTCAGATTTCAATTAAAAAAATCGTTTTAATAAAAAACTGTTTTTTTCAACTAATCATTACCGTTGGATTTTGTGCAATCGACCTCATGGAGATTAGGACCAGCCTCTAGGTGTAAAGTGGCCCTGAAAATTTCAGCCCCTCTCTCTTTCTTTTGTAGGTTTTATTGAATCGGCTTGGCTTCTTGGCCTTAACCCCTAAAGTTTCATGACTATGTAATCACCAAAAACGCTCCAAAACTGCCATTTCTAATACAACTACCAAATTTTTGGAAAAAAACAATTTTTGACACATGTAACCGTAGGATCTTGTAGTATGATATTTTGAAAACATGTGGTAAAAATTTCAGAAAATTCCACCGTGTGGATCATAAGATATAAGCATTCAAAGACTTAGAAAACCATTTTTTCAAGACCTGCGAAAACCGGGCAGCTGCACTTTGCAAGCTCACTTTTCAATGAAAAAATGCCGATAAAGGTGGTGCTTCTTTGAATTCAGTTTCCTAAACAAGTTGTCTATATGCATGAAAAATTTCACATCATTTGGAATTATACAACATATAGGAAAAAAATAGTAAGTAGAAAGAAGTAGAAAATGACTCAAAATACTAAATTGTTAAAAATTTAATCATGGAATTTAAAAATGCCAATCCCAACGGTTGTAATGTTGTAATAATCAATCTACATCCTAGGATTTTATTTTTTTCCAAAAATATTGAAAATTGAGTTAAATAAACGACTCTAAAGGATTTTTTAGAGTAGAGAATCCATAACTGCCCGCAAACCAAAAAACCTCATAACTTTTGACTCATTGATTGAAATGGAGTGATTCAAAGCTTTTTAAGTATATATAAATGTAGAGAACCAATTTCAAAAAAAAAATTCCGGAAAAAACGATTTATTTTGATCTGCCCAAACTGCCCGGTTACGAAAAAAAGTAACATATTAGGTCACAACTTTTGCCTCGTATTTTGAAATGTCATGAAACTTGGTACACATGAAGATATTCCTCGCCCCCACCTTCTATTAAAATTTCAACCTCAAATATGGATATCTCTAGTTACACGTACCTGCCCAAAATTTCTATACAGCCAAAAAACGCATGTTGGTCCTTTAGGGGTTAAGGCCTTTACATATGGGAAAATTAGCCCCCATTATAATCTTATTCTAATGGGAAGTTGAGGCCGGCCTCCAGCCCAAAAGGGGCTGAAATTTTGTGCAATTGGCTTAAAGGAGAATTGACCCGGCTTCTTGGTGTAAAGCGGCCCTAAGTTTACCTCCAAAAGTTGAGTCATACCTCTACAGTCTGTCTGCCACACTAATTGAAAGTATATTATTGTGCAATTAATTGAATATATTGACTGTAGCATTCTTGCCAGAAGACTGTCCAGTATGGTTGGTACGTGCAGTAAGAGTGTTGCTTTTTTCATTGTTTTTAAGGCAACTGACAAAGTGATCTGCAGTGGACGTGGTGGTGAAGTTATTTAAGGTGGATACCTCCAGAACCGACACTTTTTCAGTTGCTCCTGTTGCCTAATTACTATTATTAGACTAGTCAAATTTTTGTATTTTCTTATTGGCAAGTGAAAGGAGGTTCCAATGCACCAATGAATGCAACATTTGGATACCGTATGCAAAAGTTAGGAAGGAATACAATTTGGTTTTAAAACAGTTTCTTCCATATTGATTTTGGAGATGTAATCAAAGTAAAGATGGCGGTTTAGAGTTAGTGGCGCATTTGGGGGTGCCTACCTTTATATCAATTGATATGGACGAAATATAGAAAATGTGGATGTAAACACATACAATTCCTCCAAAGTGTGTAAACTCATTCATTGTAGAGCAATATTGTCCCTAGATTTTGTAGCAATTGAGAGATGCCACTCATCAAAAATAGGGGAATCTATTGTCAAATATTCCCTCTTAAAATTTAAAATAAATCACTTTCCTGAAAACATTGCATTTAGTACCTTACAAGAGGGTTAGATTCAACATAAATTAAGTATCTTTTGTCGAAAATTGTCACACATGTGTCATTTTGTGATTGATTTAGGGTAAGTAGACCTTTAAAAATTTCATTGGGAAGTTTCATTTTGGTATTTCCTTATAAAATTTGACCCTCATGTATGATATGCGTGGTATATCTAATATATACAATGTAAGGAAAAAGCATGTCTATTAAGGGATTCAAATGGAAGAATAGCAAATGAAAACCAATCAAGATGATTGAATTAAAGGCCAAGACATTTCTATGACCGTACTTCTATGACTCGGTGCACAACAAACACATAATTATGACAATTTGGCATTTTGTTTTGTATTTAAATATACAAGCTGCAAATGCAATAGCTAATAGAGAAGAGATCTTGTGGCACAGAATTAGAATACTGTAGGTATGTGCTAAAGGACCATGTGTATATCTAATGTGTAGAAAATGGAATACTATAGTTCGGTTCTCCAAGCTCTATTTTTTGCTAGTTGAAGTACCAAATTGCTTTTACAAACTCTATATTTTGAGTACTTCTTCTCACCACCCACCTCTTTGGGATCTTTACGCTTGTCATGACCAATGTTGGGCATGATTATGGATGCGATGCGGCAAAAATAGTGATGTAGCAATAACTATCCTGGGAAGTATCATGGTAGGTAACGAGCTTGGAGGTTTCAATTTTCATAAACTGAAGTGCATATTAGTACCATCAATGAAACTAAAGAGTACAAAGAATATCATTAACCCCTAAAGTTCCATGACTATGTTTTCATCGAAAACGCTCAAAAACTGCCATTTCTAGTACAAGTATCCAATTTTTGAAAAAAGACTTTTTTTGACACATGTAACCGTAGGATCTTGTAGGATCATGCTGACTTGAGAACTATGGTAAAAAATTTAGACATTTCCACCTTGTAGATTGCAAGATATAAACATTCAAGTTCACAGAAATCATGTTTTTGGCCCTGCAAAAAACAAGGCAATTGCCATTAGATGGTATTTTTGGGTCTTGGAGGGCCGTTTCAGGCCTGTTCCCTGATCTACTCAGATTCAGTGAACGCCGGTACGGGTGTGTCAAAAAAAAAAAAATTCAAAAAATTCAAAAAAAAAATAAAAAAATTTTAACCAAAATATCATTTTAAGCAATTTTTTTTTTTCAAAAAATGACGTGGCAGTCGCTTGACCACGTCAGCCAGCTGCTGCTAATGCGTTTCCGCAGTCTGGAAATGCAGCAGACAGCAGGGGAACTCGGTGTCCTCCAAGACCCCCGAATCTCATCTAATGACTTCACAATCTCACTTTTTGATGAAAAAATGATGGTGCTTCTTTGAATTTTTTTCCTATACAAGTTGGCTACATGCTTGAAAAATTTCACTTCATTTGGAATTGTCCAACATATAGAAAAAAAATAGTAAGTAGATAGCAGTAGAAAATGATTCAAAATACTAAATTGTCAAGAATTTAATTATAGCACTGAAAAATGCCAATTCCAATGGTTGCAATGTTGTAACAAATAATCTACATCCTACGATTTTGTTTTTTTCAAAAAATGTTGAAAATTGAGTAAGATAAATGACTTCATAGTTTATTATAGAGTAGAGAATCCATAATTGCCCACAAACTAGAAATCTTCATAACTTTTGACTCATTAATCCAAATGGGATGATGAAAAGCTTTCCACATATATATAACTCTAGGAAACCAATTTCAGTTTATTTATTTTGAAAAATGTGATTTTTTTTATATGCCCGAACTATTTAGTTATGAAAAAACGTAACATATTAGGCCATAACTTTTGAGTCACATTTTCAAATGTCATGAAATTTAGTGCATATGAAAGATATTCCTTGCGCCCACCTTCTATTAAAATTTGGGCCAAAAATATAGAAATCTCTAGGCACACTGACCTGCCCAAAATTTCTACACAACCAAAAAATGCATGCCGATCTTTTAGGGGTGAAGACTAGATTGAAGAAGAGATTGAAACAACTAGATTTTTTGAGATACTTTCAAATATATTTCACTTCATTTCTATTTTTAGATTGTCTTTTATTAACCCTTGCTTTTCATTTATTGTATATCAACAACACATTCAAAGTCAAACTTGGATTAAATTTCATTCATTCTATTTCTTTTAAAATTAAGTGATACCATTGTGTATAACAAACAGGTATACAAACTTTAGAGGTTCACTTTATACTAGTGCATTGATAGAAATACAGAATTCATGTTAATATTGATAATAGTTTCAATCAACTGAAATGACTTTCAACCCCAATATCCTTTTTCTTAATGATACCATTCAAGTTTGTAAACAAGTACGCAACTGGTATGCTAGGTGAATGCAAGAAACACCTGCCGATTTTGTTGCGTTTTGACAGTACTCATCATTTTTTTTCTGCTGTAATTTAAAACTAAACTAAAATATAATTAAAAAATTAAAAGATATGGCTAATGTATGTGCCTTTAAAATGAAGGTAAACACCAAAGGAAATTCATAAAAAAATTTATCTAAGTAAAAAAACTAGAAAAGTGCCAGATCTCAAGAAAATGGATACTTTGATGTTTTAATTAGTTAATAAAACAATTGGCCATTTGTATAAACTCTATAGAAATGGTCTTTCACCCAAAAAAACTCCAAAATAATATTTTATATGTTACAAAATGCAAGCAGAAAGAAGCGCACTTTGTGGACTTCTACACCACACACAATTAATTATTTTTAGAATTCCTTTGAGCAATAGCTACAAATCTACTAAAAGACCATCTACTCCAAATTTCATCTCAAAATTTATTTTTTGGGATACTAAATAGTATTAAAAAACTCCAAATTGGCAAGTGTGACATAAAACCGGGGGCTATTTTTGGACAATAAATTATTTTTTTAAATCACCAATTTTTTTTGCAACATGTATAATAGTCATGTGTACTTGACCTATAAATTTTGAGTCATTTGGAGCCAAAATGCAAAAGTTATGGCCAAAAAACAAAACTAAATGCAAGGTATGACGCAAAATAGTATAGGTGTATCTTGCATTCCCTGCTGCAAACTTGATTCACGCCCAACAGTGTTCATAACCTTCAAATCAAGGGCGGATGGCTTTAAAATAAAATTAGCCAATTTTTGAACGAACATGTACAAAATGATCAACAAAAAGAGGTCAGTATATCATAAAATTACTACCAATATACTATGTAAGCTTTAATGTCATTTTACTAATGTATTACATAATTCTTATTATATGGTAAATAGGATAAAATCATACTTGTATAAAAAAGGAAAAACTTCAACTTCTAACTTCCTTTTTAATCTAATTTATTCTCTATTTTCTATTTTCCTAGTCAACAAAAAGTTTGTATCAAATAACATGTTATTTTAATTTATAAATGGCAGCATTGGAATATTCTAAACTTTTGAAAAAAGGATAAAAATTAATGAAACAATTTTCAAATATCAATGTGTTCTACAAAATATTTAATAGATTTTAAATTACTATTTTAAATTACTATTATTATCTTTTAGCATAGACCATTTGTAAGGATTGTAATTTCAATTTCAATTTTGTAAAAATTGATAGTCAATTATTATTTTTAAAAATCAACCTCAACTAATATAAAAAAAAAGTTACAGTGAATTAGTTAAGTTGCACATTAAACCCAAAATTTATTTATTTAAAACTATGCATCCCTTTCTATTGATCAACAAATATTTTTCAAAAAAATCCAGTCTTTAATTGAGGGTTGCAATTTTATGAGTCTAGAAATGTGAGTCCATGAGCCTAAAAGACTATACGCCTACATTATAGGTGTCTATATTATAGAAACCTTTCATGATTATAATATAACTATGTTATAGATACCTATAGTATAATTTTCAATGGTTGTTAGATATCTACTTCTACCTATGTTTAACCCTTAAAGGATGAAGGGGTGACCCTAGAGATCATCCTTTTTCATTACCGTGTGACATCATCTACATTAAAAAATCCAAATGTATCTATTGGAAGTCAAGCTACTGTAGAAGATCTCTCCTTTTCACAACAAATTCCGAGGATGAATGATTGCATTTCCATCCTATACAGTTTGATTCTCTATCATTCATCGGCCACACAGAATGGCCTCCTCGTCGTTTAAAGGTTACGCTCAAATGCTTGCATTTCCATGCATGCTCATACATTAACATCATTTGTCCTCAACTACTACAATGGGAGTTTTTCAACAATTTATTATTAACTTAGACAACTTTAATAAAACAAATGAATATAATTACAAAACCTCTTCAATTTTGTTATAGATGTGTTTGCATGTAAAAGATTTATTAACACTAACCTTGAAAGCTTTTTGAAGTCCAAAATAGAGTATTGTAAGAGACTAGCAATTTAATTCAAGAAAATAATTATTTTATGTTGAAGTTGCTCATAAAGTATGCATATTGTATTTTGGACAAGCTCTAGTGACTATAAATTTGTGATTTATTTCTTGACATTTTTAGAACAACTTCTAATTGTCATGCTTTGCAGATCAACTTTTGTTTTGTATGATTACATACCAACAAGCATTGCAAGTAATAAATAATACTGCAATTCAAAAAATTTGAAGTATTAACTTGTGGTGGGAATTGCATACTACAACATGAATTTTATTGTAAAACTGACATGTTTCAACTATATGTTCAATTTTAAGTTAAGTTCCCAAATGACTAAAAGTGGACATTTCCATATCTATTGCGCTTCAATACCATTATTATAAAGACTTCAAGAAAGGCAACAAAATGTACCAATTGAAAAAAGAAGCCACATGTGTATTAGCAAACTATAAAAATATGTTTTAAGGTTATTTAATTGTAGATTACTCTTTATTTCTTAAAAAATTAATTATGAATTGTATAATTGTTTTTGATAGATGTTCATTGTGGCATGTGAATAATCCCTTGTAGCATTCAAAAAAAACCCATTACGGCCCTAAAAGTGCCAAAATAGAATACATCTCATGGTCACCAACTATAAACTTTTAAAACGGGCTTTCTATTTTGGAGCATTAAAGGATTTTTAGGGCCCTCGAAAGATTGCGAGTTCCCGGAGTGTGGGAACTTTGACAACTCTTTAGGAACTCCAATCTGACATGGTCAAGAGACTGCCACGTCAAATTTTATTAAATAATAATGTTTTGAATTTTTTAAATGAAATGTTAATTTGTTTTAATATTTTTATTTTAAAAAAGTTTGATTATTTTGATTATTATTATTATTATTATTATTATTATTATTATTATTTTATTTTGACAACAGGGCGTTGGTTCTCAGCAAGGGGAACAGCCTTGAAATAATCTTCTAGAGGCCCAAAACTCCTCTTATGATGGAGCATTTGGAGCCTGATGATATTTGTGAGTGATTTATTATTTGTAACCAATATGATGTTATTGGAGAAATATTCAACAATAAATTCTTCAATATATACTAGACAAAATTGTCTTAATTTCTAAAGGTTCAAAGATACATAATGTTTTTTTAAGATTTTGGGTAAGTTCTAATATTGTTAAATTTTACTTTAGTTTTTTGAAACACAATTCTTGAAGGTAAGGTACTGAACTAAGTTTCTAGAAGTACAATTTTTATTTCAGTTGGTGCCTACAAATAAAAAATATGACCTCCTATATACGCACACAATGCTATTCTTGTAGAAGAAAAGAATGCAAAAACTCAAAAAAAGAAGTTAATAATAAATTTTTCCCATAGAATATATTTATATTTACATATCTTTGATTCATTCCATATTGACTAGTGATGCAAAGTCATGAAGAGTCTTGATCCTAAAGCAATTAGGGCATCTCTTTGAAAAAAGAGATAGGATTGTATGTGATTTGTTTCTAAACTCAATTTTAACATTTTTCTAAACAAAAATGTTCATGGGGTATAAATTACTTGTACAACAATCCCAGTGCTAGGGTTGATATTGTTTCAAATCTATATTTGAACTATTAACAATTTAATTTTCTATTCTATATTGTACCTACTTCTACTTAATAATTCTTTATGAAATGAAAATTAATTTTTAAGAATTGGAATTTTTTCTTAGACTCTCAATTCACTTTTCTACCATAAAGACTTGAACCTCAAAACTCTATAGTGCAAAAAAACTTAATTTAACAAGATTCAAAGTTTGAAAACCTAATAAAGCGAGGTACAAAAAACAAAATTCTTTTCACTTTGAACACTAATAACTTACAATGTACATGTTTTAGGTGTCTGAAATTTTTTCTAAACATTTCATATAAATCTAATGCAAAGATCCTCTAGTTGAGTACACAAAAATAATTTGTATTCTTTCATTGTATCTTTTTTTACAAAAATAACAGCATTGAAGTGTTTTTTGTAAACAAAATCATGAAAATTTAGAAATTAATGCACCCCAATCTTGAAAGATATTACTATCATTTGAATAAATGTATACACTTTTGGAATAATAGTAGACATTTCATCCATATTTTATATGTTGCAAACATCCACAACTTAAGTTAGGATGGGCAATTTCATTAAAATGGCGCTATTTTTTTAAATGGCGTGAAAACAGTTTAGAACGTCTGTTCTAAAATCTATACCTGTCCTAGATGGTGAAAATGGCACACCATCAAAGTGGCACTTGGAATACCACCATTTTAATGAAATTGGCCATTAGGTTTTGTTTTGTTTTGTTTGTTATGTTGATATCTCCTAGACCATGTGTCCCCTGGTCATGATCTTGGTACCATTGGAAAGCCCTCAGCAAGGAGGGGTGCACTGGCTTTGTTTTGTGGTGTTTGGAGCTATGGTGTGAAAGATATCTTGCATATCTTGTCATGTTTCATCTACATTTTGCAAGTTGCATCCACATCCATGGATGTGTAAGTAGCTTCGTCACTCCACTAAAGATCCCCACTATAAAATTGAGGAAAAAACACGGAGTGCTCCATTCTGGCACAGGGACTCATTAAATCCCCGGAGAACCCCCATCGTGGTGATGACGACGTACGTGATGAGACGGGTCAGAATCGGGTGGGGAAGAGACAACGCAGACGGACAAGAATCAATGATAAGCGTTGCCAGACACTTCTCGAGGCCGGCGCGCTCGTCAGAGGGTTTGGTAGGGGAAAACGTCAACATTGAATTGAAGGAGAGCTAGAAAATGATTTCACCTTACTCGATCGCTTGCGCTTCATGCCCGGCCACACGACTTTCGCAACAGCTAGATAGACCAATTCCGATCCATCATTGTAGCTCGAGAACAGCGCGCGCGCGCATTTATGTACCAAGCATTCATTTAAAACTGAAGCTAAGATCGGTTTCGGAAATAACCTCAAGATGGAGTGTACACAACCTGGTCGTGACGATGAAGTGGGTCAGAGGTCGAGGGCGGTAGACGCTTCTCCTCTCTTAAGCTTCCATTCCCTGCCAAGGCGCGCTTAAGCTAATTTCGGGTTGCTTGAAGCGATTGAAAAAGACATGTACGTCGTGATCACCAACAGTTGTATTAACAAGAGAGTGATGTTCTTAATTTTGTGCCTGCAAGGAAAAAGTGCTGAGGACGCTTTGAAATGACATCTGTAAATTGAACCTGGCAAGAGTGATGATGGAGAAAGCTGAGAAGGTAGTACGAGCGGTAATAAAAGATAGAGACTACGCTTGCAGTTTCGAAAGAACCTTCGCTTGCAGTTTTCTTTGTACGAGCTGAGGGAGCACTCAAGTTAAGTTACAGGTCTGGCAATGGCAGACTGCGCAGGTTGAGCCGTTCATGCGTTGCACGCATACTTAGAGAGTTAAAAGCCTAAAATGCTCTTAGCACTTGCAGGTGGCGTCATGGGCTAGCTAAATATAGAGTGGCGAGCACGAATAGAGGACGACAACCGTTCAGGCCGGGAAGAATTAAGCCGTCGTGTCAGACTATCCGATATACAGTAGCAGCAAGAATTGAAACCCTTTCTCCACATCTCATACTCTGATCAAGTCTCAAAGCATATAATCAGTAGCGGAGTGCCAGTGGAGGTACAGTACTTACCATAGGGAGAGAAGATTCTTCCCTTCCAAGCTCGTACAAGCAAATATAGAAGCCCATGATTTGCTGCATCACCGCGACAATCAAGGCTTGCGACGGAATTACTCCAGTATCGTTTCGTACGCTGAATCTTGGACAATACGACAATATTGACCATACAGTATTGTGAAGCCCTAGCAACTGCTCATACCATTACAGTTACCGGACATTGACATAGATCTCCAGGCACTTCGTACCACAAATTCAATCACCAATTCAGAAGCAAGTAGAGCTTTCTCCCTCTTTACAATTCGAACAAGCCGCTTGAACCTCGTATTCGTGAAGTAGTCGGGCCAGTAATCCCTGGACCTCCAAGAAAGTACGCATAACCCTTTAGGGAGTTCGTGAGGAGCTTGGCACTATAATCTTGGAATGTCTTTTCTGCAGAACAAGCAAATCTTCAGTTACTTTTCAAGACAGACACAAGTAGGAAATGGCATGGTAGGGCTCACACCGATCGAGTAGCATAAGACAAACACTCTTAGACTAAAATGCGCAGATTCATTGCCTTGATTCCAGAGCTACAGAGTGTTGTTGACCCTAGAGTCACCGTGCATCGCGGAGATGGTAAGTCAATCGGTTCTGACCAAGTCGCACAGCTTTGATTACCGAAAGTGAGAATCTAATTCGTAAAAAGAAACGAACTATGGGACTAAAACCCGCTTTGGGCGGTTCACGTGCGATGCTAAACGTTGACGAATTGACCTAAACTGGAGACATCTGACTGTCAAGATTCAAGAATATTCATCTTATGTTTGACTACTTTCTCGAAGTAAAACTGGCTCTCCGGCATCCAGGCTGAAAATCATGCGAAAGCCGCAGTGCTCACGTACTGCTGTGAAGATGAAGAAATATCAAGCCCCTCTTGAAATCCGGCTCGATGTAAGAAACGTGGTACGCATGCAACACCACTGCTTTCGTGCGAACCACGAGGCGTCGACAGAGGTCAAGTTTTCTCTGAGTTTCTCACTGAGAAGCGGAGATACTTATTAGAATGAGATGATGGAAGAGACTCTTGCTGCAATTTGGGGATTAAAGAACACGAAGCTTTATTATAGGGAATTTTTTTTTCTGCCGGCACTTGCACTGAGGTTACAGCGTAGTTATGCAAATATACAAGCCTACACCTCTGAAGTCTCTATGAGGAATTTAGAGCTTATTTCTATGTAACTTACATAGATGAGCATCGACCAAGTCGATCGTGAATGAGCCAGTCTCAATTTGGGACACCGTGGACTATTACTGAGCAAGTAACTTGCAGTTGGCTGGAGGCTCCATTTATTCTATTTGAGCAGCTGGTTGGTAAGCAAAAATGATTTGAGAAGATGTCTCTTCGGACTGCCAATCTAGCATCCCTCGAAATGACTTGCAACAGCAGGACCATTCCTATCAAATTAATGGTGTTTAAATTTGGGAGGCAGTTGCCTCTCGTTGTGATGCTGAGACAGGGCGATGCCGATCGAGGTCAAGGCCAGTCCCACCAGGGTAGGCCTCTTTCCTCATCCAATTGCGTCAATGTGTAATTACAAGAGTCGTCTCGAGATGAGCCTTCCTCAAGCTTCACGGACAGGCGTTGGCAAGCTTGAGGTGAAAGCATTTGGTCGCAGAGGTTGTCACTCATGTGAATGATGCTGGAGTCCACCATGTGAGGATAACTGGAATTAATGTTGTCTAGCGGGAGGAGTGCGCCGTTGTCACTGCTTGTGCGAGGGCTGTCCGCATTTAGTACTTCGCTACTGGCACTTACAGTCTCCTTCGTCCCCTCCCCATTGCATGCCGGCGTCGCCGGAGGTCCATCTTTGCTGTTGGCATTAGGCTCAGGTATCCTCTCCGTCTTTACAGAGGCCTCGCATGTCTTCTGCGATGACGCCGTTTTTGATCTCTTGGGTTTCTCGTGTAGATCGACAGGGTTCGATTGTGCCGTTTGTACCTTTCCCGTTAGACTCTCCATCTGTTAAGACACAAGATAAAATCATCACACTTGCAATGTCTACATTGAAAATTAAAAAATATTTTAGAGTGAGATTTAATCCTTGCGAAAAAGGTCAAAATTACAACCGAGATCCAGGACTAGATCTGCTTACGATTTCAATGAATGCTCAACAAGATTGTCAATGGCAAGGCCTCGTACAGAGGATAGTAGTAACCGACACGTTGAAACAGACTTCGACGATCTATTAGAGCTCTGTGTTTTAGTAGTAAGTAAAGACACGTTTAGAATGAAGCCTTAAGTACCTTGCCCTGAAGTTCTCGCTTTTCCTGAAGCACGGCATCGAACTCACTTTTAAGCCGGTTGAAATCTGAGGACAGTACCTCGTAATCCCTCTCTAGTTGCTTAGTTTTCCAACGAGCACGACGATTCTGGAACCACACTGCCACTTGCCGAGGCTGAAGACCAAGTTCTTTAGAAAGCTGCATTTTCCTCTCGGGCTCCAATTTGTTCTCTATCTCGAAGGTCCTCTCAAGTGATCTGACCTGATCAAACGAAAGCCTTCTCTTCTTCTCCACATGTTGTGTGCAGTCGTCTCCAAGATCCTCATCCCCTGGATCTTCCCCCGACGTTTCAAACATGGAATAGTAGGCGCGCTTCGGACCACAACTTACAGGACTATCGTCCATGCCTCGAACTGCGCAATGCGCGAGCAAAAATTAGATCGTAGATAAGTCAAGCATCCGTGATTGCAAGACTCAAAATCGCAAAGTGTTCGAGTAGACAGTCTGTCCAAATAATCCTTCAATTTTACAACAAAACGCTTTCATTTCCGACACGTTCAACTATTAAACGCTAACAGGTGAATGTGAGTTCTACTTCAAGAAGACACGACTAATGTGAGGCTTAGATTCTCAAAATCCATGTCTTACGGCTTCTTAAGTGGAAAAACTTCAACACGACTATGTTTAGTCTACTGACCTTGGAGCGCAAAAGCGCCGAACAGGTGAATGCTAGTTCTAATTCAAGAATGTGGAGCTCAGAATCCCTCTCTTAAGGTTGAATTCTTAAATGAAAGTAAACTCCATAAACTGAACAACATCAGCAGCAACAGACCTTGAAGCGCAAGAGGGGAACACGAGGCGAGCATGGAAACTAAGGACAAGTCGGTGGAGCCCTCGTTCCGCATAAGCATGACATTGGAACCACCGTAGCCTCGGCCGACGTTATTCGCCATCTCTAGCCAGGCCGTGTCGCCCGTGGAATACTCGCCAAAGCTCACCGGCTCCGGCTGCCTTGGTCCTCGCATCGACCTTGCGTACGTTTGGTTTAGCAAAGACGTACCTCTACGTGCTTAGATCTCCCCTCTGTCACCTTCCTCACCACACTATACCGCTTCTGCCACACACATTACCCTACCGATCATCCTATCTCTAACCACAAACCTTCAATCTTCCTGAAACTTCGTTCTCTCTCTCTAGATCCACCTTTCTGTGTGTTCCCTCATACGCGGCCACATACACAAAAAAAAACACTCACAGAGAGAGAAAGACAGTCGAAAAGGACTACAGCAAATTCAAAGTGCTCCTAAATTTGGCAGCATGAATCAATGACACAAGCACGGCGGGCGAAGTCCAACCTCCCACACAAGTGAGGATCCAGCACTATATAACAAGCTTCCTGACTTCCTCCGTGCAGCAGCTGTTGCTCACAAGCCAAACACAACCTCCGGGGGTGGGGTGCCATATATGGTGGGCCTTAGCTTGCGAGCTAGCTCCCCGTCCTCCAACACACGACTAATTAATTAACGAGCATTCTCATTGATTCCCGGCGTTGGTTTCCTCCGATCCCCGGCAAGCATACCGGTATTTGTTACTCTCGATCGACCTCTCCTTCGTCCCTACTGTGCTGTTTTCAACGCGCTTCAAAGCCTTCAACGTCACGACTAATTAGAGCGCGAGCAATGCCTGCTGCAAGAACTGGCTAGGAGCATGTGCTTCTTCCATAAATGCCACCCCATCGGCTTCTTCGCCAGTCCTGCCCGCGCTTCCCCACCGACACGCCACGCCCTCCCCCGCAAATTACTGTCCACTTTGACCAAATCCTGGGTTAGCCTGGCTTTGGTGGATTCCTTGGCCTTCCGTAGCTTGGTAGCCTGGCGGATGGGTGACGGTCGGAACCACGTGACGTTTTAAAATTCAAATGTTGTATTTAGGCGGGGTAGAAATCATTTTTCTTAATATGTTTTGAAAAAAATCTAAAGACTATTGATTAGTTTTTCAATTGCCTCTGTAAGTTTCTCAATATTCTCTCAGGGGCATCTGCATTTCAATCCCCTGATACTGTGAGAATAATCTTTTTTAATTATACAGAATTATAACTTGAGAGTATTTTTATTGGAAGTGGGTTGAAAAATCATGTAAATTAAATACAAGAAAATATAAAATTTGGAGATTGGACTAACCAAAAATTCCAATCATCATAATCATCATCATCATTATTATTATTATTATTATTATTATACTTGTATGGTGTTATGAAGACCATCATGAATGAAGAGTTTGTTGGAGCTAGCCCTATTTCAAGCTAAAGAAAATAGCAATTACTTTAAAATTTGAATGATATTCTTTATCTTTCTATGGAAAAGGGGGAGGATGGGGGTGGGTGGGTGGGTGTAGAAATGTGTTTCAATTTGTACATTGTCCAAAACAAATTTTTCTTGTGTCAATTGTATATTAAGAGTTTTCAATGCACTTCCAATATAACCACTTTTCAAATTCTAAGCCTAAAAGATTAACACCTTTAAAAGGATAGGCCTATAATCCCATTTTGAAACTTCAAAGTCCCTCTATGTTTCAATATGCTTTGATTTTGCAACCAAATACGAATGAATTTACTTACATTTATATTTTGGAGATATAATCACATGTCTTCAATAATTCACAAAATTTCAATTTTTTTGTGAAATTTTGCAATTCTTGTGATTTAAAAATAAACAGTGAAAAAAATTAAAATCAAATACAAATATGCTTATGAAATGACAAAAATTTCCATAGGTATATATTATAGTATATCATAGGTGATTATTATATAATTTCATTGGGCAAATCAATTTATTATATCATTCTAGAACTAGAAAATCAATACTCTATGGTTAAAGGCCAATTGTAATAAAATATTGAATATTAGGAATGTTTTATAAATTATAAATTTTAATAAAAACAAAAGTTGATCATTTTCATTGGTTTGGCTCAAATTCAAAAATTATATTTTAAATGACTAAAATTAGACCAAGATAAAGGAACAAAAGATGCCTAAATACACTAGCTAGTGATCTTGGGTTTGCCATCTTCTTATTTCATGAAAGTCAAAAAATATCACAAAGTGGAAAAATTTAGGCCATTGATTGAAATAAATTCAAGCAACTCTAAACTAAACAAATTGGATGAAAACATGTTTTGTTGCATCCTAGGGGTCTCATTGAAATCATCCAAAAGACATAGAAGTTTCCTCTTAGGCATTTTGAGCTTTAAATTTATATTTATTTTACAACTATAAAGGTTTAGAAGATGAATGTTTTTTACATGCATTCTTTTCTGTATATTCACAATTTGAAGTGTGAAAGTTTCCATGCACACATGAATACAATTAGCATTTTTTTTGTTGATATATCATCAGTCTATTTAACATGTTTAGTCCAACATAGACAAATCCCTCCAAATTTAAGCTAAAGTAGAGACACCATTTGATAGATACTATTCCATAAAAACTCTATTGTATGCGATAGGATAACTCTTGAAGATTTATAAGGAATGTGTAATTTTGAAGTGTTCGTTGAAGTATGCTATTAGAGTGTGTTGAAAATATACTCTTTAAGACTTTGAGGTTTGTTTTTAAATGAATATGCTTTATTTAAAATATGTAAAATTAAAAATCTATTGATTTTTCATATTTATAATCTTAGGTACAATATGCAATGAAACTTGAATTTATCATTCAATGGGAGAAACATGGTTTAAGTTGCCATATACTACCTCTGTTCCACTAAAAAGCTCCTTATTTTAGCTCATGCTTTTCTTACACTAATTTCATTGACCATATTATAAAATGTATAATTCAGATTGGTCTAAATTTATATCACCACAATCTATGAAGAACATTGTATCTGTTCAATGCAACCAACATAAAAATTGGACCCAAGCAAGCTTCCAATATGCATACTCAAAACTACTAAAAAAAACATGAGGTAAAAGCAAGAGCCTTTTAGTGGGACAGAGGGAGTACAAGCTAAGGAAACAAACCACCAAAGGTCCGCATGATAGTTAGACTACTTATGGATCTTATCATGGTTTGTTTTCTTAGTCTTCCACTATTAAATTTTCACTAAAGTAGGCACATCTAAAAACAACTTTTTTCTATTGCATTTAGTTTTTATAATTAGATTGATCCAATTTTTATATTCTAATTAATAAATGAAAGGAGATTTCACTGCATTAATGAATGCATCATTTGGATGCCGTATACAAAAGTTATGAAGGATTCAATTTTTTTTGGTAGATTTTTTCTAAAATCATTTCTTTAACAATAGGTTTATAATGATTTTGAAAATGTATGCAAAGAAAACATCTAATCAAGTCACTTCATTAAAACATCTCAAGGCATGTAGAGCATTGGAGTGTCCCTACCTTACATTACAAAAAATTTCAGGCGTCAATAAGATTGCAAGTGCATGATTTTTGGCAACCCACGGGGTGCAATTACAAAAGAAAAAATAAAAAAATAAAAAGATGAAAAAAATGGTTTGTTTGTTTGTTTTTGAAAAAAAAATCAAAAAAATTAAAAAAATGACGTCGCACTGAAGTGGCGCTAACAACCCTAACGTGGTCTCATTTCAAATTTCAAATTTTTTCTTTTTCTTTGTTTTTCATAATATCACCACGGAGGGCCAAGCTTAGCGGCCTTTTGGATGCCTCATATTTTTTGTAATGGGACCAATTTACACCAAATTAAGAGTAAGGGGGGGAAATTTTGAAGGTTTTGATTGACTAAAATCGAGTAATTTACATCATGAAATGAAAAGTCATGGGTCTCTAAAAAGGTCTAATGAAGTGGAGTGCATCTTTTTCCCTATAAGGCATCAAAATTCTTTAAATTTTGAGCCTTTGGAAATTATAGTCAAATTTATGTCAAGGAAGTGGATTTGACACAATGGAAATTATAGTCAAACTTATGCAAGGAAGTGGGTTTGATACAAAATCTAGAGATCTTAGCTATAAAGTGCAATTTCTAATTTTTTTTTTTTCATTTCATACCTTCTTGACGATTTACACCAATCTAAAATAAGACTTTTCAATGACAAATAAGGGGGACTTGGAGAGGGAGACTTCTCAATTTTCTAACTCCATCATTTATAGGGTTAACCCCTAAAGTTCCTTGAGTATGTTCTCACCAAAACTGCTCCAAAACTGCCATTTCTAATACAAGTACCAAAGTTTTGAAAAATATCAATGTTAGACACATGTAATTGTAGGATCTTGTGTAACCTTGTTTGAGAAGACAAAGAAAATATTTTAGAAATTGCGACTGTGTAGATTGCAAGATATTAGCATTTGAAGTTGCAAAAATATTTTTTTTGGCCCTGCGAAAAAATGGGCAGCTACACTTCACAAGGTTGGATCATTATAAAAAAATTCCAAAATGGTTGTGCTTCTTTGAATTCATTTTTCAGGGCAAGATAACTACATGCTTGAAAATTTTCAGATCACTTGGAATTGTACAACATATATGAAAAAAATAGTAAGTAAAAAGAAGTAGAGAATGATTCAAAATACTAGTTTGTTGAGAGTTTCGTTTTGGAATTGAAAAATGCCAATCCCAATGGCTGTAATGTTGTCATAAACAATTGACATTCTATGATTTTATTTTTTTCAAAAACTATTGAAAACTGAGTAAAATGAACAACTTCAAAGCTTATTTTAGAGTAAAAAATCTATAACTGCCCGCAAATTAAAACTCCTCATAACTTTGACTTATTGATGAAAATGGAATGGTTCAAAGCTTTCCACATATATATAAATCTAATAGACCAATTTCAAAATTTTATTTTTGAGAAAAGTGAATTTTTTTTATCAGCCTGGACTGCCCAAATTGAGAAACAAACTACATATTATGCAATAATTTTTTATTCATATTTCCAAATGTCATGAGATTTCGTGCATATGAAAGATATTCCTCGTCTCCATCTTTTGTTAAAAATTCAGCCCAAAATATGCAAATCTCTAGTCACATGTACCTGTCCAGAATTTCTATATTGCCAAAAAGTACATGTTGGTTTTTTAGGGGTTAACTAGACCATAAAGCCTAGTCTAATTTTCAAGGGAGATTTGTCACCATTCCATTAGATAGTCAAAAAACATTATAACTCAGAACGCAAGCCCTCTTTCTACACCTTTAGATTTGCAAAAAAGTACAAATGTGGACGTTTGTGATGAACTATTAGATTTGGCATTATGTCCCGTAATGCTCTTGAGCCTCCCGGCTCTTGAGCATTATCTAGTCCTTAGAGAATTGTTTGTTATTACATTCTATAAATTAGTGAGAATTTTTGAGGAAATTCAATTGGGCAATGTAAGTTAAGGACTATGGATTATAGCTAGAAATTTGTTGCAATGGTGTTAGAGTTGCGGTGACAGAAGAGAAATACAGTTGGGTACTGTATCTTACAACCAGCCAATTTGAGCCATCCACATTTTTTTTTACAATGTGCAATATAATTGGTATATTTTGGTAAGCATAATTATCACTCAATCTTCATGCAATTCCAATCAAGCATACCAAATTTCCGTTTCAAAAAAGCAAAATTCCATTTTTGGTGAATTTCTAAAGTTCATTTTCATGGTTTTACAAAATATTTTGTTGAGAAAAATTGGTGATAGTTTGTTTTTATTGGATTGCATACATATGTAGGGAACATCCGTAAGCACAACTTTCAAATTAAAAAACACCCCATTAACTAATAAAGATGTAATCTAAGAAGATTTCAATGGAGTGACAATGCCCAAATTTTGTGAAATAGATATTCTATATTTTAACTAGATTTTGGCAAAGTAATTGTACCAACATGCTGAAATGTACAAAGTTAGTTATAGCAGGAGGGTCAAATAGAAAAATCTAATTATAATAAAGTGATATCTATTTTACAAAACTTGGACATTGTCACTCCAACATTGAATCCTTCCTAGATTACATTTTTGTTACTTAATGGGGTGTTTTTAATTTGAAAGATTTGTGTATGGATGTTCCCCACATATCTATGCAGTTGAATTAAAAAAAACCTAAAATACCAAGGCAATTTTTTGCTCCAAAAAACCACTGAAAATTGCCATTTCTACTGCGATCACTTTACTAAATCAAAAAAAACTTTTTTCTTAGAATCTAATTGAAGGGTCTTATACTTCACTTGTCTTAGATCATGTGGTAAAAACTTCATGAAGTTTGACCGTACGGATTGGAAGATATTAGCATTTGAAGTTGGAAAAAGAAATTTTATGAACTGCGACCTGCAATTTTAGATGACTTTGACGGCCATTTGTGGATTATTTGTACTACACACCATTAAGTTAAAAATTTTTGTGTTGAACATTTGAGTTGAGAGTTGGGGAAAAAAAATTTAGAATGTCAAAACGTGGTTTTTACATATAAAAAAATTGTTAAGTAGAAGTAGGTCCAAAATTGAACAAAACAGTAAGTTGTTAATAGCTCTTAGGTGGAATTAAAACACCATTATCCCAACGGTGGGATTATTTTTGCAAACAAACTTGACCTTTTCAAAAAAAGAAAACTGAAAAAAATTGAAAATTGCATTCAAAAATGAATTCAATAAATTATTTTTTATTAAGATGCTTAGATTGTCTATAACTTTTTCATTTTGAATCTAAATAGAATGAATCAAAGCTTCAAATGTAGACAAAAACATGATCTTTGAGGAAAAAAATGGATAAAAAAAATACAATTTTTTAAAGTTTTTTCTTTTTGCCCTGCTTTTTTGACTTTGGGTGGCATAACTTTTGCTCCCAGACACCAATTTGGAAAAAAGTTATATTTTTAGAATGCTAATGTGATTTCCTATCTTCCAAAAAAGTTTCAAAAAATCAGGCCAAAATTTCAAGTCGTATGAGCCTGCCCTAAATCCCAAGTGTTCCCTGAGGGGACTTTGTTACTTTAGGGGTTAAAAAAACTCATCACCAATTGATTTCAATAAATATTATGTAAAACTATGAAAATTGGCTTTGAAAATTCACCAAAAATGAAATTTTGCTTTTTTTAATCTAAAATTTGGTATGCTTGATTGGAATTGCATGAGGGTTGATTGATAATTATGCAAGATGAAAAATTCAAATTCTTTTTCTATGCTATGCAAAAATCATTGAATGGTTCAAATCAGCCGGTTGTAAGATTACAATACCCGACTAAACAATCCAACAACCATTCCATCTCTTGTGGTTGTACCATACGTGCTTTTGCTATGACAAAAATTTCCGTCTGCTACGTTAGTATTTGAACATGCACTTGATCACTTGGAATTCATAAGATTATTGGATCCAACTGTACATGTAAGATACACAAGCCTATTACCATGCAAATTAGTAATTTGAATATCTTGGGGCCAACTCCAAGAGGGGCACACATTTTAGAGGTTTACACTAATTTCAGAAATCAATTCCAAGTGGACTTATAATTATCTAATTAAAATTGTAATTTTTGTGGATTTTTGAAGTGGTATGCCTTGAACCACAAAACCACTTACTAAGGTAGAGCCACCCATATCTGACCGAATAAGGAATTCCAACATGATCTGGAGTAGTAAAGGCAATACAAATATTTTCCGAAGGTACATAAAAAGAAATGACAAAGATTGCAAAAAAATTGGTAATTATATCGCTTGAACTGAAATTATGATGAATTTTGGGAGGCAAAAAGTGCTCCAGATCCATGGCCAATGTCTAGACTCTTCTGATTCTGATCATTCAATAACTTTTTTCCTAATCATTATTTCCTACTTTCTTTTTCATAGCTTGGGACATGTGTCAAGTATTTATTAGTTCCAACCTTGAAAAGGAAAAAACAAAACATTCTAAGGGGGGTCAAAAATACGTGCACCTATAGGTCGTGAATGGTCACTGGTTGGGAATGGATGGCTCTACCTTATATAGAGTATAGTCATAAACATCCTATAAGCATCCCATAACTGCTCTCCCATATATCCAATGGCACTTATAGAGGTTCAAGATGCCATGTAGAATTGTCCCTAAGCTAATAAGAGCTAAAATAATCCTATCTCTAACCATCCCATCTCTACTACCACCCTTTTGTAAATGTAAAATCGTTTTGCCATTGTCCTAATTAAGTCACGCTATTACTATAAAGCTTTTTTAGAAACTATCCGGATTTGGATGATATGTTGGAGGTATTGGGGCCAAAGTAGGATGACAAACTTAGGTAGTGAATGGGAATGGACTAGTCTACTTTAAAAGAATGTCATTTTCATTTTGAAAAGTTATTGTATGTGCAACATCATCTTTTTTTGAATATTTCTCTAGGTGAGTTCTAGTAATGTCATCTATTTAAAATGGAATATCTTTTATTTATTTTTAATTATTTTATTTATTAAAAAAAAATACTCTACAAAAAATTGCCACAAATCAAAACTTTGAAACAAATGTAGGCAATGAAGGTGGAAAAAAACATATAAAGTTGTTTATTGGAATCAATTTTGAAATTTTCAAGCAAAAACAAAAATAAAAAATGCCCGTTTTTTGAAAATGTTGAAAGACAAATCTTCACCTTTTGGAAGGGTTAGAAAAGCCTATATTTTGAAGTTTAGGTACATTGAACTTGCAATTAGTGGAAATATTTGCTATGGAATTTTAGAAGGATTTATGTGAACAAGTTAAATAAAAGATCTTATGGTTGGATTTGTTAAAAGATATATATATATAGATGAAGATTTTAGTCTTACTTTGAATAAGAATATTTTGAAGCAATTTTGGGACTCTAAACATGAAAAACTTTAGAGGGTGAACAATTAGATTCTATGTGTACACTGATTCTAAAAACAAATTGGAACTAGTTCTCTCTCTTTTTGCTATACTTAACTGTGAATTGCATCTAAGCGGTTAGAATATCATCCTTACAAGGACGTTTTTTGGTGTTTTCACCTTACCAATGACCTGAATGATAATTTCAGAGGGTAAGTTAATAATGCGATGGAGGTCCCGAAGTGCTTGAGATTTGGAATCCTCGAGCATTACTAATTTGAACTAATCATGTTTAGCCAAAGTAGAGAAGAGAAGCAATACAAAAAAATAACAAAGTATAGTACTTTGGCCAGTCAGCACCATTGTATTGGTTTATAACTCAAGCACAAGTTGCTTACCCTTGAATCGTTGATACATATAATGCCCGTGGGCATAAAAAATATTTCTTTTACAAGTTCATTTACTATTAAAATGTACTCCCTCCGTCCTGAAATAAATGTGGGGTTTCTTTGAAATGGCTAGATTAGTTTGTGAGTTGCTCTTATTTTTAGGGGATTATGTAGTTGTTGTAGTTTTTTAGTGAACCCCACTAGGTGTGAAAGAATAGAAGCCAACATTTGAAGTGGTGCAAGTTGAAAACATGTGGCGAACTTGACGAATTTCTCCCTTTTTTGGAATTGCTCTAGTGTTATTAATTTGGATCATTCTTCAAGCAACGGTGGTGTAGGGAAGTCTGATGATGTCCTGTCTAATTAGTTCCGACAATGTCGTGTGATTCAACTCCAAGAAACTCTCAACAAGATTTTTGTTAGTGGCAAGTTTAGTACAATTTTGGATTGAATTCATCACCTTTGGTTGTTTAGAGTTGCGTTTCAATTCCCTCTGCAAGGATCAAAATATTGTATAGACTCTAGAACATGGCATCTGCAAATTCTTTTGCTTTCGGATGTTTGAACTAGCTTCAGTTGTTGTCGATTAAGTTGTGGAGAACCAATTCCGATTTTAATTTGGAAAAAGTATATTTGGAAACCCTGGATTTATTTTGGGATGGAGGGAGTATTTGTCTTTGATACATATTATTATCTTATGTGAAGGTCACATTCGGCATACCATAATTAAGTCATTTTTGAAAGAAAAAAAGTGCCACATGTCATCTTGTGAATGGTGTGAGGTGATGTGGACCCCTAAGAATCTGACATAAAAATTCAATTCTAAATCAACTCTTCAGATACAAGGTATTCCGGAACTAACAAGACCAAATTGTATTTGTAAATTTTTACACGGCAAAAGTTTAATTTGGAAATCACAATGGGCTGGAATAGGAAACTTCATGGATTTGCGATTCCACATTTTTGAAGACTTATTAAAGTAATCACACCTAAAATTGCACAAATATGCTTTGTGCCATGACCACTATGTGTAGAAAATGAACAATTTTTGTATATAGTTGAAGGACTTTGAATCAAAAAGCAAGTGGTTCCATAATTTTTGAATGCATTGTGAATTAGTTACAAATTTTCAAAGATGCAAGGTGTAGGGTGGTAAAAGTGTCATGTAGGTGATGCCAAAATCCATTTGATGCACATAGAGAATGTGACACTAGTAGTATCATGACATGTCACAGACAAGAAGTTAAATCAACTTATAGGAAGTGAGCCCAAAATGGACCACTTGTGAGGTTGCCACCTCTATAGTGTTGTTAATAGAGCTGCACACTACTTGAAATAGGCCTTAACTTCATTTTACAATTGTCCTTGTCATGTGCACTATTTTGGATATCTTCTGTGTTGCTGAAACAATATTGAGTCATAATTAAAGAACAAAAGTCCAAGTTCATAATGCATATCATTTTTTTCCTCAATGTTTGTAACTTCTCAAATTTGTAAGACCTATTAAACTAATTTTGTGATTCAAATCTATTGATTTGTCTCCCTTGGAATATAGGCCAAATTATCCTATTTGATAATTATTTCAAGCAATTTAGGCGGGAACTTAGGTAGACTTACAAAGCTAATTTTTTTAATTTAATTTATTTTACATGTGCAAATTCATTATATTTCAAATAAATGATCATAATTGGATTATTTTAGCTATTAAAGGTTGATTATATATATCAAGCAAAAATTGTCAAAACAATTTTTGGACAATGAAAAATAAATGATCATTTTATTGAAAATTATTTTAAATAAAATTGTACTAGACTACAATGGGATGCTTGGGAAACAAAGCATAAAATTTGACTACTAAGATTGTAAGATTTAGTGTTCAAAGTCAAAAAAGAAGTTGTTTCTTAGCCACCTCAATAGGGGGAGTAGACTAATTATTCTTATCTGAGTGAGATTTTTGCTCTAGACGTATTTTTTTTCTTTCAATTGCATTATGTATCATGTTAGTTACATGCTTGTCAAATCACAAATATAGAAGATGAGTTTTGCACATATTGCTTGCTATTTCAAAAAAACTGGGCAATACAACTTTCAATTTAGGCTCCTAATTGAAATTATATTACATTCTTATTATGTATATAGTTGTTTTTTATTTTTTATTTATATTTTTTTGGTGCCAAATTTTAAGAAAATCCATTCAAAATTGATTTCACAAGAACCTATCAAGATTTCCAATTGATCATTGAATGACCAAATTATCCTTTCTATATTAAAATGTAGTATGAAGAAATTTATAATAAACTATTACCAATGATCAATAAGGTAGGATGGTCCACTGTCATCCCTTTGATCATTGCGTACTTGTAAATTGATTGAATTCACAATTTCTTCTCCCAATAGAAAAACAAATCAAAGATTTTTTCAACCCAATTCCATACGGAAGTTGCCATAAGGTATTTACACACATAGTCAGCACAATTGCCAGAATGTGACCTACATGTAAACCAAAAAGCGTCACAATAACTAGATTTTGATTACTTAAAATGTGCACCGAGGTATTTTTAACCAACAACTGCAATTTTGCCTAAAGGTGAACTTTTTAGAGGTTTAAAAAATGAATTTCTTGAAGGCACTGATAAACATTAAAATATACATGATGAAATCATCAAATTTGAATGAATAATATACACAAAAAAATATTTTCTATCGAAAATGGCTATATGATGGATTTTGTTGTCACCAATTGAGAATTTTTTTTGAAATTGTAGAAATATCACTAATGTACATGGTCAGAACATGAGATTATATAAGAGCCTAAGTATTGATTTTGGATACACCTAGAGACAACACTTCAGTTGATCATAAATATATTTTTTGATGCCCAATATTTATAAAGGTATCTAAATTTTGCATGCTAAAGAGCATTAGAACCTCTTTCAGTTGCCAACAAGATCAAATAAACTAATTTATATATAATAGCTATAACTAACAACTTAGTTGCAGTTAGTGATAATTGTAGGTGCTTTTACTTTAATGCCAATTCTCTTTATTGCTAACATTAGGAAGCAGCATGGCTCAATTGGACCCCAAAGTAGGAATTTGAATTGAATTGGAGGAGATTTCAAGCCTACAAACCTTCTATTTAAGAAAATTTCTTTTATATTATTCCCTAAAGGACCACTAAGGAGCCCACTTTGGACTTTTTGTAAACTTAGGCAGCCTTTATTGACTTCATAATATAGACTTTTTGCATGATTTTATTAAGGATGGGTGCTACTCATCATAATCTACGTGTGAACTTTTATTTCATGTCATTCTAATAAATATTGCAATAGCTAGAAGGATTTTTAAAAATTTCAATGTCAAATTGGGCATCAAAAAATATACTCCAAAAACATATTCATTGGTTTTTGGGAATTTATAGATCAATACCTACTAAAAAAATTGATCCATTCAATTTCAAATAATGAAGTTAAAGTTATGAAGATTTTTATTTTGAGGACAATGAAGATAGAAAAAAAATATAAAGTCATCTTTTGCTCTCAAATTTGAAAACTTTCACATTCAAATTAAAATAAATGATAATAATTGTTTACTAGAACAATTTCACCACTAGGATTAAGAATTTTTAATTTCTTATAAAAGTTATTAACAAATTAGTTTTTTCATTGTGATTCTATATTACCTTCCATTTTACAATTTTTTTAAAGATGAATATAAAAGTATTTTTGATTTAAATTTTTGCCATATGTTTTCAACCCACTTTTCAACATATGTACTAAAATGCACAAGTTATAAGACATGTGTATTTTTTTCTAAAAAATTTGAAAGACAAAACCTCACCTTTTGAAGTTTAAGCACATTAAACTTGCAATTTGTGTGGATATTCATTCTAAAAGTTTGGACGATGTATTTGAACAAGTTAACCAAAGGATCCTACGGTTGGATTTGTTAAAATATAAGTATTGATGAAGATTTTGCCCTTGCTTTGGAAACGAGTATTTCAAAGTAGTTTTGGGCTTGTAAACACATTGGTCCTTTAGAGGTTAATATCAACATTCTAGAGATTTTTTGAGTTCTACCAACAGCTCTTTTCCTTAGGTTCCCATATTGAATCAATTTTCCAAATACCGCATCTGTTTATTTTCTCTATTTTTTTTACTCTTTATAGATGTTTTCACCGATTTTTTTTCACCATATTTTCAAATCGCAAACGTTGTTTTTCCCCAATTCCACCGGCCAACAATGAACTAACCGACAGTTCTCCCCAAACATTGATTGACATACAATACTGTACTGGTCTCATACAGTACTTGGGAGTCTTGGGATTGAGTTTGAGCAGTGCGGATTCCCACTTTTGCACATATTAAACTAAACTTTAAAAAAGTTTACATCAGAAATTAGTTTTATTATTAATATAATATCCTCCTAAGAAAACTTTTTTTTGCTGGATGGCAATTGACCCGAATCATTTACCGGGGTTCCATGATCAGCGGTAGCCAAGCCCCTCCCAAAGTCGATCCAATGGTGGGTTATTATTGACACTTGACAAGGTCTCCTAAGTCACCATTGTAGATGATGCAAATTAATTATAAATTATTTGCATGTGAGTTGCAAATAATCACCCTAAGTTCAGGGCTTTAGTTGGGGGTCAGTTGCAAGCAGCTTGGAGAATATGGAAATTATTTAATCCTGGGAATTCATTTCCCCTCATTCAGTTCATTGTCATTGTGTCATTGTATTGTTTCTCCAAGTTTTGGGCACCAGACAGTGATGAAAAGCCAGGTCCCAAGATTTAAAAAAAAATTGGGGCACTTTTTTTCTTGTCCGTGATGATGTAATTTGATGATGTAACGTACAGTTGGGTCCAATAATCTTACAAACTGTCTATTGCGTGTGTGCCATTCAAAGAATTTTGTATAATTGAGTCATTAGATGACATTTGAGGGCATTTGACATTTCAGGCTCGTTTCCAAATCTGGCCCAATTCTATGAACTACAGTACGGGCTATTAGAATTTTATTTTTTCAAAAAAATTTATTGTTATTTTGTTTTTTGTAAATATCATTTAAATTTATTTTTGTTTTTTTTCAAAATTGATGTGGCACAACGCTAGCCACATCAACCAACTGATGCAGCTGCGTTCTTGCAGTCTAAAAATACAGAGAACTCTTCGAGAACTCACGGTCTTCCAATACCCTCAAATGTCATCTAATGTCATAGTAAAGTGAACTCCAGTTTGTAGAAGGGATGTTAACCCCTACAGGCCTATTGTCACTTTGGGGAACAAACAAGATTTTGAGCAGGTACCTATGGGTTGAATTTTTGTCATGATTTTCGGAAAGTTATTTTGAAGATAGAAAAACTGCTAAGCTTTGTGGGAATTTAATTTTTTTTCAATCAGTGCCCGGGAACAAAAGTTATGCCCAAATAAGCTCAAAACAAAGAGGAGGGGCGGGGTGGGTGGGTGGGGGGTGGGGTGGAGGCAACAAAAAAAACTTGCAAAAACAAAACAAAAAATTTAAGTTCTTTTTTCTCTTGTATATTATATTTTTGTCTATCTAGAAAGCTTGATTCATTTCATATGGATTTTTTATGAGAAAATTATGGACAATCTTGTTTTTTAGGCAATTAGAGCATCTTTTTGAAAAAATAACTTGTAGGATTCATTTTTGAATGCAATTTGTACAATTTTTCAAAAAGAAAAATTTCACATGGTTTGGTTTGCTCGCTAAAATAACCTCACCATTGGAACTAGTGCATTTTAATTCCATTTTAGAGATTTTTAGATTTTAGATTTTCCTTCTATTTTTTATTTATTTCTACTTAACAATTTTCTTAAGAATGAAAATTAAGTTTTTTTGAATTTTTTCCCCTAGACTCTCAACTCAATTCTCTAGTATAAAGATTTAAAGCTCAAAACTATGTAGTGCAAGAAATTTAAGTTTAAAGTGTTCAAAGCCATAAAATCTAGTCTTGCAATGTGCTGAAAAACTTGTTTTTTTCACTTTAAACGCAGATATCTTGCAATCTATGCGGTCAGAAATTCTGAAATGTTTTCCACAAATTCTCATACTAATTATGTGTAAGATTCTATGGTTACATGTGCAAAAAAAAAAATTTTCAATTTTTTTACTCTTTGCTATAAAAATGGTAGTGTTGGGTGTTTTTTGGCAAAAAATAGGCCTAAGGCCTTTAGGGGTTAAAAGAACGTTTAACTTCGAATAGTACAAACTATAAAAAAAAACACAACACCAAACTCCATTGAACCAAGTTTGAATGCTTGAACCCCTAAAAGCCCAAGGCCTTTTGGATTCAAAAACATCATAGCATTTGAAGTGTTATCTAACTTTGATTGTGTGGTTGAAATCTCTATAACTTTGTTACATTTAGTACTACATTTCAAAGTTCAGAACCGAAGAATTGTTAGCAATTATCATGTAGTTACTATTATTTCCGGGGTGCATATGTTAATTTGTAAGTTATTGCATCGTTACGATGCACATGATTATTGCATAGAAATGGCACTATTTTGTAATTTATATTAACTATGTAGCTTTTATACGTTAATCACAAGTGCGCAAAAAACACAAATTATGCACAAAAAGTTACATTTTTTATCATGCATTTTTTCTGCATTGAAGGACATGGAAAATCCATGACAGCAATGTCATTGGAGTCATTACTGGAATAATGCTTATTAAATGCTATCATTGTTCCAAAAAGTATTGTCAACGTTCAATTGTTGATCCTCTTTATACCATAATCCAATCAATACTATTGTCAAGGTCTTCTTTATACTATAATCCAATCTATGGACACTCAAAAGATATGGGATAACTTGAAGCTGAGAGCTTCACTTCTCATAGTCAAGTTGTTTTGAAAATGTATAAATCGTGTTCAAAGTAGAAATTCATACCTCAATTTGGCATAATAGAATGCCTTTTAAAAAAAAATTAAGCTAGTGTAAGCTGGTAAATGAATCCAAATTTCATCTCCAAAAATCCGTTTAAGATTTAGAGCCTCCAATCAAAAGTTATGGACAAAATTCAAAGGCAATGTTTGAAAATGTCAAAAAAATGTCCTTTTGAACCCGTCTCTAAACTTTGTCCATAACTTTTGATTGGAGACTCTAAATATCAAACAAATATTTGGACATGAAAGCTAGATTCATTTACCAACTTTTCTTAGTTCAAAGTTTTTTGAAAAAAGTTATTCTACTATGCCTAAATGAGGTTTAAATTTTTACTTTGAAACAATTTCTGCTTTTCAATTGACTTAGTATTGAAATTGTGAAAAATAAAAACATGCAATGTTAGTACAATAACTATGCACAGACATGATGTTGTGTGCTTGTTGCACTAACTTTATGTGTCTTAGAAAAGCGCTAATGTTGCACGAAATTAGTCGCTCATCACTAAACCACTGAAGTCATACATATTTTGTCATGTATAGTTATCTTGCAACTTTTGCACTTCAAACTCAAATATGAATGATATGCCTAAACTGCATGGTAGTAATGAATGTCAATATCGTGTCACAACAATATTTCCAAATTTATGAATGTAACATGAATTTAGACATATGTAACCGTAGGATATTGCGGTGTGCTAGTTTGAAAAGATGTGGAAATATTTCAAAAATTTCCGCCATGTAGATTGCAAGATATCAGTATTTGAATTGATAGAAATTCTTTTGGGCACTACAAAAAAAGGGCAGCTGCACTTCACAAAGTCATGAAAAAAGTATGAAAAAATTCCAAAATAGAAAAAGTCCAAAATGGTGGTACTTCTTTAAATTCATTCTTCAAGGCAAGTTGGCTATATGCTTGAAAAATTTCAGATCATTTGAAATTGTACAAAATAGAGGAAAAAAATAATAAGTAGAAAGTAGTAGTAAATGATTCAAAATACTAAATTGTTCAGCATTTAGTTATGGAATTGAAAAATGCCAATTCCAATGGTCCTATTGTTCAAATTGCACTACAATGATTATCCAAAGCGTCCTTCTAAGAGTGCTCCAAACATTTATTAATGAATGTCAACTATTTCAAAATCACCATTTTCTACCTTAGGATGGTCAATTTTACTCTCAATATAACATTGTGTTGTTAGTAATTATTCACTTCAAACTTTTGACTAAGTTAAGATCCAAGAAGCACTCTTGAAACATCTTAGGTAACAACACCTAAACTTGACCACATAAGTATTTCAGCATGATTCTTATAATTCAACTTTCTAAGTTCTTGTTGGATCTTGTTGGGAGTAAAAGGTGATTCTACATCCTCTTTGTATGCATTTTATGCACATTGTGGGAGTAAACTATGAATTTTTAAAGTGCTAAATTAGGAATATCCCAATTCAAACTTAGACACTTGTAATAGAGACTGTACATTTTAGGCAAGGGTATGTAGGTGTTGATTTTACAAAGAGATCGTATAATTAGGTGGAATTATTTTAGTAGATTTGAAAATTTGAAAGGTACCATAGTTGTAGGGCAAGATTGACAAAAAATAATTTTAGAATTAGATGCCCAAATTTGAAGGAAGTTCTCTTTTCAAAAAACAAAAATCTCAATGCTGTGAAAAGAATAATATTGGCAAAAATTAAATATTTGGTAGAGAGGTGTTGAGCCATGCCTACATTTACGATAATGGCAATGGGTATATCTACCGTGTACTGAAATTAGGATGCTTTACACCTAGAGGCCGAGCCATTTCCCTTGAGCTAGTTGCATAAATTTTAGACTTTTGTCCAATTACAGGTGCAGATTTTGGACCCCTTATACAACAAATTGGCCCGGCCTCTAGGTATAAAGCTTCCCTTAGCCCTTAAAGAACATTTCTTGTCCAGGCTTTGTCAAACTTCATTAGATTTCTACGTTAAAATACGTATTTTTAAAATTTCAATATTTTTTCACATGTAGTAATATATGTCTAGAATTTAATCTCATTTTTTCATAAATAAAAACATCAATTTGAGTTTAATATGATTTTTAAAAGAAATTTCTTTATAAAAATTTTAGAAATTATAAAATTCTTTAAATAGTATGAAGAATAAAAGACAAATGGAAATAATAGTGATAGATATCATTGTCTAATTGATATACTCCTTGAGCTCACACCAAGAGAAATTTGATAGAAAAAGTTCAAAAGTGGTATTTTTGAGCTTTCAAGGTGCTATCTTCAAAGTATCACAAAAATTACAATTTTAACAATTTGGAAAAAAAAGTAAATTGGAATAAACAATAGATTATTGGAGCAGTCATTTTCTTAATAAAGCTTAAAAACATTTAATTTCAAAAACTAGATGAAAATTCAATATTTAATTTTTAAAAAGCCCATGGGGGTTAGATCATCAGAATAAAATGTCAGTTCCAACCCAATTGAAACTAATAAATCTCACCACAAATTGTAGTTTGTGGAAAAATCATCATTTTTCTGGAGTGGAAAAGAATATTCTTCTTGTCTGACTGCCACTGACGTGGTGCAAAAAAAATTCAGAATTACACTTAGGGCCGCTTTACACCAAGAAGCCGGGCCAATTCTCCTTCAAGCCAATTGAACAAAATTTCAGCCCCTTTTGGGCTAGAGGCCGGCCTCAACTTTCCATTAGAATAAGATCATAATGGGGGCCAATTTTCCCATATGTAAAGGCCTTAAGGCCAAGAAGCCGGGCCGATTCAATAAAACCTACAAAAGAAAGAGAGAGGGGCTGAAATTTTCAGGGCCACTTTACACCTAAAGGCCAATCCTAATCCCCATGAGGTTGATTGCACAAAATCCAACGGTAATGATTAGTTGAAAAAAATAGTTTTTTATTAAAACGATTTTTTTAATTAAAATCTGACATTGGCTCCAAGGCCAAGAATTGGCCTCCCATTTTTGGTGCACCCAATTTAGCAAGCTCGGGCCATGTCAGATCATGTCTTTTTTGAATAAAAAATTCAATTCACCAAATTGGCCCAGCCTCTTCGTGTAAAGGGTTTGGGGCTGATTTGAGCCTTTTGTCCAATCAGAAGTCAAGATTCTTAGCCTCTGACATAGGAAATTGGCCCGGCCTCTTGGTGTAAAGCAGCCCTTAGTAACTTACTGAAAGATCCCAAATTTCTCTCCAATGTTCAGTCATTAGAGAAAATTTCAGGCCTTCGAAGGCCTCCAAAGGACCCTGAAATAGTGTTTTTTGGGGTTGAAAATTTATTTTTTGCCCTATTTCCGTGCAACAATTGACAATGGCGTAGGAACCCAAATTTGCAAGTAAAAAATTAATAATTTTTATTCTTATTTTATTTTTTAAAATCTTAAAAAAAAAATTAAAATTAAAATTAAAAATAAAAAAAGTACGAAAGCTGACTGCTCAATTAGGGCCATTTGAGATTGACAGGCCAAGCTTGAAATAGTTTGGCTGGTCAATGTGGAGCAACCCTCTAAAGGGATGCTTTTTTTTCTAATGCTAAAGCGAGCTTGCTACAAATATGGTGGCCAGAAACACCTAAGCGAGGGTACTCTTAAAGTGACCCTGCTCTAAAGGTGACCACTGGCACAAAGGTGCATTTTACTTTCTTCAATGAACTAATAGTTTAGATTTTTCAGGAGGTGGTTGCTTTTAGTGACTACTAAGTTTCAACTTCAAAAATTTGTAACTAATTCCACGAAGGTCCCCAAAATATGAAATGACTTGGAATAAGATAAATGTTCCACTAACCAATCATTTAACCCCTAAAGGTTTTTGACTATGTTTTCACCAAAAACGCTCCAAAACTGCCATTTCTAATACAAGTATCAAATTTTAGAAAAAAAACATTTTTGGACACATGCAACCATAGGATCTTGTAGTAAACTTGTTTGAGAAGATGTGGAAAAAAATTTCAGAATTTTCCACCGTATAGATTGCAAGATAATAGCAGTTGAATTGACAAAAATCCTTTTTTTGCCCCTGCAAAAATCTAGGCAGCTGTCCTTCACAAGGTCACATTTGTATGAAAAAATGTCCAAAATGGTGGTTACTCTTTGGACTCATTTTCCTAGACAAGTTGGATACATGCTTGAAAAAATTCAGATCATTTAGAATTGTACAACATATAGGAAAAAAATAGTAAGTAGAAAGAGGTAGAGAATGGTTCGAAACACTAAATTGTTAAGAATATATTTATGGACTTGAAACATGCCAATTCCAACGGATGTAATGTTGTAATAAACAATCTACACCCAAGGTTTTTATTTTTTTTCAAAAATGTTGAAAATTGAATGAAATAAAGGACTTCAGAGTGTATTTTAGAGTTGAGATTCCATAACTACCCTCAAACTAAGAATCTTCATAACTTTTGATTCATAGATCCAAATGGAATGATTCAAAAGCTTTCCACCTAAATATAAATCTAAAGAACCAATTTCAAATTTTTATTTTTTTAAAAAGTGATTTTTAAAGAAGTTTTTTTGCTGCCCGGGCTGCTCGCCGAGCAATGAAAACGACATATCATGCAATAACTTTTTAATCCTGTAATCAAAAGATATGTGAAAATTGTTGGGCCTTAAAGCTACTCCTTGGAAAAATGTTGCATGAAAATTTCAAAGAAAAAAAATAAAATCTCCGCTCGTAGTGAGCTGCCCAAAAAAGCTATGTTCTCAAAAAAGCATGTTTAGTCCTTTAGGGGTTAAGCAATTTTAGAGCAGATTGTACGCAATATGAGGTGGTGGAAACTTTTCCCATGTAGGAAGAGAGGAAATATAAAGATAACAAAATTTTCAAAATTTTATTCCTGAAAATTGAAATTATTGTGAATTTTGGGAGCCAAAAAGTACTCCTTACTAATAGCCAGTGTCTAGAATCTTCCAATTCTAATCACAGCCAAATTCCTTTCTTGATCACTACTTCAAGGATATGTGTCATGACTTTATTAGTTCCTACCTTGGAAAGAACAAAAAACACACATTCCAAGCTTAAGTTCCAACCATGGTTGGAAATAGCGCATCCTACAGGTTGGATACTGGACATGGTTGGTTACACGTATACTTACCTTAGCTTGCTATTATAAGGTGGCCACAAACACCTAAAGGAGGGTTCTCTAAAAGCGACCCTGCTCTAAAGCGACTACTAACATAGACGTGCATTTTTCTATCTTCAATAAACTAATAGTTCAAATTTTTGAGGAAGTGGTCACTTTTAGGGACCACTGCATTTCAACTTCAAAAATTCGTAACTAATTCCACAAAGGTCCCAAAATATGAAACGACTTGGATTAATTTGATGCCAGTCCGCATTTTTCTCCCTACAAAAATACTGAAAATTGTTTCCAAGGAGTTTAGCTTTGCTGAAAAAGGCAATCAGCTCTCAACTTAAATGGTCTCGCTTCAAGAGAGAGCAGACTACCTTACTCCTGAACCCTTAAATGTCTTGATCCATTGTGAAATGGTCAAACTTCCTCTCTAAGCTGAATTTAGCATTTTAAATTGTGTTCCAAAAAAAATATCATATTTTTATCACTTGAGATTCTAAATTGTATGTGATTGTGAGAAACTTCAATTTGTTTCATGAAAAATTATAATTGTTATCATATTTGTTGCAAAAATTGACCATAAACAAGTAAAAATAGAAAAAACAATTCAAATGATTTGAAAATTTTCAAGAGTCACAAGTAGCAACAGAAATTAGTGTGAAAATTTTTCAATTGGTTATTTTATTTTTTACACCCAAACAACCACAACAAAAGACCTTGAAGTCAAATTCGACTATCAAACCAAATTTATCCTTTTATTTAATAGATGTATAAAATTTTGATATTTTTTGCTAGTGGAAAAATGCATTTTCTATTTGTTTTGTTTTTTTCAATAATTTTGATGGAAAAATCAAATTATTATGATTTTTTAAAGCTCAAGGTGGAAATCCAGTTATATAAATTATAATATTTATTAGAATGATTTGTAATTTTAACCATAAATGAAAGATGGAACAAAAAAGACAATTTTAAAATTTCAATCTAAAATAATTCTTTTAAAAAAAATTATGAATGAAAAACACACCATACTATGTTATTTGGATTCTAACATTTGGAGCTTTCCATTGGAATAACTCTCTCAATTTTTGGCATTTTTCAAAATTTTGAAATGGAATAGAAACAAAACTTGTCAAGCTCCATTTTTTTTAGTTTAAATCAGATTCTAGTTTAAATAGTTAATTTGAAAGTTATAATCGAGGTTGACCAAGGCGCATCCACTTTTTGGATGCGTGGACTGCTTTAAGGGTTATTAATTACCAGCTCTGGCATTAAGCTTATCTGTTGTCAGACCCTTTGAACGTGTCTCTTGCAGCCATCTCCAGGTGTGTCGTAATAAGGTGTCGATCGAATTGCACTCCGGCACTAGCCTACTGATGAAAGCTCGGAATTCCTTTCCTGTACGTATTGTACTTGCATTGCCTGGACTCGAAACCAGCGCGGCTTCCAAAAGTATAGCCTCCACCCACCCACCGTGGCACTGGTGTGTCCCGCTGAATGGTGGGCCGGACTGCCGGAGATCGAAGTGGCTGCAGAAGGTGCATCCGATCCACGACTGAGTGAGACCCACAACACAACAGACTCTCATTCAACAAACTAGTACTAGCTAGGCCCGCCGGGCCGATTGCACTTGGGTGTGCATGTGCATTATTTGGGCCAAAGTCTGTTGCGCCTGTCGGCAATGATGCATTTCCCATCATCACAATGGTTGAGAATCGAACAGCCAACTTACAGTACAAACTATTTTTTGGGTTGGCATGGCCGGCCGGGTGGGGTTTGGAGCTAGCTCTAGCTAGCCAACGATTGAACCACGTCACATACTGATCGATATACAAAAAGGATGGACTGAGGCCGGGGATCCAACGATTTCAGTTGCTCATCAGTGCATAATTATACATACAGTCAGGTGGCACATTGGATTCATGCGTGCTCATCATTTGCAGCAGGTCATTGACCTTCTCCAAATAGGTTTTCATAATGAGAGTCTCTCTCTCCACATCGATCGATGGCGAAATGAGTCTCTCTCCAGATCGATGGCATGGCGAATACCTGTTACTTAGTAGTAGACGTTGCGGCTACTGTTCTACATGCTACCGTAATATATAGTTTCATCTGGATCAATTTCAGTTTCAACAGGAGGTTTCACGAGAGCGAACCCCTTTCGTTTTTCATTCAGGAGATCTGAAACTGTTTAGCTTCTCACTGAAAATGATCTAATGTTAGTAGTCAAGTTGGACCCACGTTTTGTCTTTGGTGACTTTTTTCACTCATCTCATGTTTTATCACTATTTCAGGGAATGAAAAGTGACTGGGTTTGCAATAGTGTTTCATATGTAACTTGGAATTGCTAGTAATTATTGGAGTTTAGAAACAAGAACAGTGAGGCTATGACCTAGGTTAATTTATTGACCAAATGGCAAATTTCATTAAAATGGCGGCATTCCAGAACTTTGGCACTGTTATAGTTCAAAACGGCCGTTCTGAAATCTATATGTGTCCTAGATGGTTCAGAACGGTTGTTTTGAAATCTATACCCGCCCGAGATGGTCAAAATGGCACACCGACAAAATGGCAACCGGAATACCGCCATTTTAACAAAATTCCCCATCCAATTGGACCCCACATCCCGACTCCAACAAAATCCTAACGTACTGTGCAGTGTGAACGTAGTTGTAAATAGAATTTAGAAACTTAGATTCTAAAACTAGGTTCAATGCCACAGTCGATGCCATAGTCTATCCTTTTAGACAGAGCCAATAAATTCTACAATATAGAAAGGATGGCATAAGGTTTGACAAGTCACCTTATCTTCCACTATTCAGCCTTTTGTAATATTGGTAGCATTAAAAGAATTATTAGCCCTCCGGAAGGCTGCTCTGGAGTGACAAACCAAGCTATTAAAAAGCTTGCTCTGTCACTTCAGCTGACAATTGTGGTGAGCAGTCAGAGTGGCTACCTGCTTGCCAAAACAGTCAGATTTTGTAGAATTTTTTTTTTTTTTTTAATTTTTTAAAAAATTTAAAAAAAAATTTAAAATTAATTTTTTATTTGCGAAGTTTGGTTCCTATGCCACTGTCACAACAGAAACTACTACGCGGAAATAGGAGAAAAACAAATTTTTGAATAAAAAATAAATAAATTTCAGGGTACCTCGGAGGGTTGTGGAGCAACCCTCCAAAGGCCTGAAATTTTCTATAATGTTAACTAGGAGTACATGCCCTCTCCCTGTGTAGTATATACACTCTAGTCTTTATGAGTAAATTACTTCTTCTATTATGAAAGTAACAAGCATATGATTACATGTCAAATTCTTACATAGTATGAGAGCATTAGAGAGAGATTGAACAAGCTAGAAGGCGTTGAAACTATCTAGCATGGCAGATTAAGATGACCACATTATTTTATAGAGAGAGGGTTTGGGATAAAACTCAACAAGTCATGTTGTCTTTCTTGTTGTTAAAGAAGGAGAATAGTTAACAGAGAATCAATTTATTATAGGAATAGAAAATTCATAGCCATGTCTCCTATCATCTTGTCTATCAAAGACATCTTGCTCAACTTGGCTGCAGGTTTTCTAGACCTCACACTTGCATGGGAATCGCTAAATAATACCTGTGAGCAAGGTGGAGTGTCACAAATTTTGTTGGCTACAAGTCAGATAAATTCTTTGAAGATGTCAGAGGGTGGAATTATAGAGGAGTACCTGACTATTACTAGAGACATGAAGAACCATTGGAAAAATTACATCAGAATAACTCTGGACCCTACACTCTAGACCCTGCAGAGGGCCACTGCAACTATAGTAAAATGTGTAGTTACAGAATAAAAAGTTCAAAAATTAATAATAAGAATTTATTTATTTTTCAAAAATGCTGTCAGGGCGTATGCCATGCGGCAAAATTGGACTATATTTTTTTTTATTTTTTTTCTCTAGATTTGCACATCTAGCCAAAAGTCAAACGGCCCTCCACAAGGCCCAGACTTTCTATAATAGGAGCCTCCAATTTTGAACAAATCATAGTTCAATATGCAAATTTAATTGAAGACAAGTATATTTGGAAACCCTAGATTTATTTTGAGACCAAGCCACTAAGGGAGTAATATATAAGAACTCTACAATTTGAATCTACTTTGTAGAAGAAACTTGTGACAAGCCATGCATTATAGAGAATTAGAGACTCTTTCAATGAACATTAAAATGCACTATTATTGAATTGCTCAACAAAGCACAAAATCTATTTTTTCAATTCAAACCACAACTCTAGAAGCATTGCATTGTAAAGTGGCAATAGCATCTAAAAAATACCAAAAATTGAAGAAGTTACGTATGTCCTTTAAAAGCAAATTTTATTCTACTTGACCTTTTAAAAATTGCCCCATCCAAAACAATTACAACTTTACAACTCCATACAATACCAAGTACAATATGCATGAAAATTACAAAAAATGACAATGTTGTAAGAGAAAATTCAAAAATTCTATAAAACTAACTTACAATGGTTGCACAAAAACTCTAAAATCGATAAGTTTTGGAGTTAAGGACATAACCTCTATCAAGCAATTTTTCAATTTCTTCTAAATTCAATCCGTTAACAATGCTATTGTGTTAGAAGAATCAATAATGGTTTCTTTTCCTCCTTTTTTGTTATTATGAAATAACATTATAATAAAATTTATCTAGTTTATATTACATATTTCCTACAAATGATATTATTTATTAGTTTTGAATTGTTTCTATAATACAAAGTCAAGTGCATACTTTATAATATTTTATACAAGAAAAATTTTCAATCATAACAAAAAAAATTAAAAATCTTATCTGACCTTTAGTCCTAGATCAACTATGAGATCATCAAACAATGACTTTTCAAGTTCAAAATTTGTTTGAAGCCCTTCTAAGTATTGTGCACAATCAATTACAGAGGTATCCTGTAATAATAGATATGGAATTTAGCTTTTGGTTCTTAAAAGTGAATTAACGATGAGACTGTGGTTGATTAAAATAATAAATAGGTATATGAATATATATATATATATATATATATATATAGAGAGAGAGAGAGAGAGAGAGAGAGAGAGAGAGAGAGAGAGAGAGAAGTTACTTTCATACAAAAACAAAATCAAATGGTTTAAAAATTCAATGACATTTTCATTTGATTGAAACATTAAATTTCGTTAGAATATTCCATTTATAATTTTAACATTTATTTTTTGAGGTTGTTGTGTCAGCACTGAGTAGACCTTAAACATTGTTACAACTCAAATTCAATATATACATTTCTAAATTCATAAATCAAAGCATAATTGCACTTAAAAAAATATAATTCTAAAGGATTTTTTATTTTTTATTTTTTAGTAAAAAAAGATACACAATTAAAATATAAAGGTAATCATACTTAAATGCACTGAGGTTATAAAATGGTTTGAGTGCACTTAAATCCTACCATATATTCAGGATATAGAATGTTCAATTTGTACTAGTTTTGCATTGGAATTGTCCTATTTGCACTAAAAGTTGCACGATATATTTTCACCTTTTTTCCTCAAATAATTCATGACCTTCAATAAAAACACAAGAAAAATACACCTTCATAATTTTTGTAGAATAAAAATTGAAAAAAGAAAAATGTTGTTTTTAAACCCTTAATCTAAGGTTTTGAACCTCAAAGTTGAATATAAATTTTAATCCTAAATTTATAGAAATTAAAAAAAAAATTATTTCAATTGTTAAAATACATTTTTTAAAATTAGAAAACTATTTCAGTAATTCTCAATGAGATCTTTGAATTCAGTATGCATGATGCACTGTGATGAAATATTGTCAATGTAAATTTTCTAATTTTGAGCCTTTGAAGATTTTTAAATTATTTAGGGGTGGTAGCCAAGTAGTCAAGTAATCTAGGTAGTCTTCCTCCAAAAATTGTCTTCCATTTTAAGTTCAAGTGCATAAATCGTGAACATTTTTCAAGTTTATCAAACACTGCCTTTAGTGCATTGTGAAAAAAAAAACTTGTGTACCATAGCATGCAAACATCCAAAACTATGTTTTTAAGAAGGACTTGGATTTGTTCAACATAATATGAAATGAAACTTCAATATTGTATGAAAATTTATTCATAAACATTCAAACATAAGTTTTATAATACAAATATTTAATTCTATTGAGAAGTTTCAAATCTCATTGGAAAAATTAAAAATAACCTTGTCATAATTCTCTCTAATTTTTGGTAAATCTAATAATTTTATAATATTATAAATTTAAAAATTAAATAAATACAAAATATGTAAACTCCTAATTTTAATTTCTAAAGGACCAAACACTGTTTTTGGCAACATAGCAATTTTAGGCAATTCACTACAAATTGAATTTCTATTTTTCTTTGAAATTTTCACACAATATGCCTGAGGAGTAGCTTTGAGAACCAAAAAAATTCATAACTTTTGACTACATGGTTAAAAAAGTATTGCACAATATCTAATTTCATTGATCTCTGGGCAGACTAGGCAACTCAAATTTTTTCTTAAAAGATCACTTTTTAAAGAAATAAAAGATTGAAATTGGTTTTCTAGATTTATATATATGTAGAAAGCTTTTCATCATTCCATTTCGATTAATGAGATGAAAATTATGAGTAGTTTTAGTTTCTGACTAGTTATGGAATATCTATACTAAAGTAAACTGTGAAGTCCTTTGTTTAACTCAAATTTCAATATTTTTGGAAAAAAATATAATGATAGGGTGTAGACTGTTTATTACAACATTACAACCGTTGGGATTGGTATTTTTCAATTCCATAACTCAATTTGTGACAATTTTGTATTTAGAATCATTCTCTATTTCTTTCTATTTACTATTTTTTCCTTTATGTTGTACAATTCCAAATGATCTGAAGTTTTTCAAGCATGTAGCCAATTTACTTTGAATAATGTATCTAAAAAGTTACCACCATTTTGGACATTTTTTCATACAAATGTGACCTTGTGAAGTGAAGCTGCTTGATTTTTCGCGAGACCAAAAAATAATTTTCAATATTTTCAAAGAAATAATTGAGATATTAAGTTTGAACTGAAATAATCTTTTGAATCTCAAAAAATTCAAAGCTTTAAACCTTTGAAATTTATGTCTTAGAAAATCAATTTAGTCCCTAAAGGTTTTTGACTATGATTTCTCCAAAGCGTTCCAACACCGTCATTTTTAGAAGTACCAAATTTTAGAACAAAAATTTTTTTGGACACATATAACCATAGGTCTTGTAGTACATTGGTTTGAAAAGATGTGGAAAAAATCTCAGAAATTTCCACCATGTGGATTGCAAGGTATTAGTGTTTGAATTGACAAAAATGTTTTTTTCTAAAGTGTAAACCAAGTTGAATATTTAAGTATTTATTTTGGAACTTGTGAGAATATAAATGAACAAGATTAAATTTAGCATGTGACACATAACTCAAAACTTCAACACTATAAAAAATATTAAATTTTTCAAAAAAATGAAAAACTTCACATTCAACTCTAAATACACATATTTATTTCATAAAAGAGGGTGCAATAGTAGTAACAATTGTATGAAATAACAATTGTTACTATAATATTATAAAAGGTTACAAATTTTCTAAAATATTTATGTACTTTTTAGAACTAAGAGATGAAAAGGGCCACAAATTTGGCCCTTGAGGTTTATACCAAGGAAAACCATCCATTTTATTATTTCCAATTTATTCTAGTAATTTAAAAGATACGAAAAATGAATAAATTATTATAGAAAAGTTTCAACCATTTCATTTCATTGTTGCTAATACCTATAAATTTTCTTAAAATTATCACAAAAACATTGCAATTGTTGGTAAATTTAATGAAATCAATTGAAATTACATCTATATTTATTGAGGAAGAAAATATAAAATACATACAAGTTCATTCAATTTTGATGATGTAGCCGCCAATTGTTTTTTCAAAGTTGTTTTTAATTCATGAAATTCCTAAAACAAATTAAGTCGTTACTGTATTGAAATGATTAGTTTAAAATTTGATGATAATTAAGGGCAATGTTTTATGTACAAAGCTCTTGCATTGACTACATAATTGCAAGGACATTTGAATTATATATCTGGGTCAAATCACACTCAAATGTACTACAAAAGAGGTCAGACCCACTAAAATTGCAATGTGACTTCTTTTTAGCTATCATTTTTAAATGCTAATCTATTAATTATAGGCATTTTAGTCCTCTCTGACTAGTAGATCAAGTCATATTGAGCCTAATATTGCTTTAATTATTAAAAAATAAAAAATTCTTTATTATAGTTTCAATTGAAGTTCAAATGTCAACATGTTTGATTTTTCAATTGTAGAAGAGGATTCTAATTATTGATTAATAATAATGAGATTGAATCCAAAAAAAGATCATGTATATATATATATATATATAATCGTATGATGAAGTAAAAAGAACTATTTTTTTACAATTTGAATATTTTTCCATTTTTTATAATATTCAAAAGTAAAAACTTGTAAACATCCTTTTCAATATAAAAAATAATCCAAATGATGATTGTGTTAGAACAAAAAATGTATATATTATTGACTTTAAGGTCACTATATAAGCTACTTTGGGAATGGAATGTCTAAATTTTGCATTAGATGAAATAAAAAATTTGTCAATAATCATTTAATTAATTTAAAAAGTATACTATTTTGAGTTCAAGATTTAATCACTAAAAATCCTTTTAAATAATTGTAAGTTTGGGAAGTACAAAAAATTTGGATGAAAATATCTTTTAAAGTGCTATGTTGTAAAAAGACACCAAAAATAGCCTTAAAATTGGTGATTTATGTCTTTCTAAAGATTTTTGCTACAAAATTTTGTCTCTAATTTTTTAAAGGGACACATTGCAATTCTATTCATCTTTAATTTTTCCTTAAAAATGACAACATCAAAGGAATTTTTAGCTTTAAAAGTTCAAAAAAGGACTCAAGTATTAATCCCAATGCTACCTTTGTGTGTGGTTTGACCCATCTTCCTTCAACAAATATAATTAAAAATATGCTAGTATCATAATTTTTACAAAATTATACAAATAATAAGTCTAATTACTACATAATCATTTATTCATTTGAATGACAAAAAAGGCAAAGAAATTTGAATTTTTTTTTAATCATTTCTAAATTACATTTTGAAGCAATTGCAAAATTTTATGAATAAGTTTAAACATTCAATTTTTAGGACATTGTATAACATTGTCAATAAAACACTTTCAAGTATACATTATTGTATTTAATAAGATTCAAGTTTTTACTTTTAAATAATAATAAAGAAAAAATATTCAATATAAGCAAAAAAATATATTTAATGATGATCAACTACTTAACCATACATCTGTGAGTTTTTCAACATTTGAATTCAAAAAACATTTCAGGTCATCAACATCCTGTAGTAATGACAGTCAAACAAAAATATGATCATGTAATTGCATTCGGTTTAAACAATAAGTTTCACCAAATATTTTAGATTATGATAAAGTCATACACCTCATAAAATTAAATAAGCCTAAAACATTGACTCCTAGGACTTTCCATTCAAATTTGTATATTCCTTGAACAATCAATACAAATAAGAATTTTAAATGAATTTTATTACGTCATCGTCTGAGTTGACTTCTATATCCAACTTTTCTCGCCAATCTTCAAGATCCTATAGAAGCAGTTGTATTATTATAAGTTCAGTACTCCAAATCAAATTTTATTTATACATCTAATACATATCTAAAATAAAAAAAATACATCTACATTTTTTTTAGATTCAAAAATTCAACACAAAACCATAGTCTTTTCATCAAAAGTTTTGAAAATCATAAAGGTCATATTAGACATATAAATTTAGTTGGAAAACTTTCATAAAATTATATCATATATTACAGTATATTTTAGTATTAATTGGTGAATTATTTCAAGGGAGTTATTATTTTACAATTTCAAATATTTAAAAGTGTTACCTTCTTTAAATTTTGGACATTGCTAAAAAGCTCTGATCTTGACTCATTCAGTCCTTGTAATATTGAATCCTATTCAAGGTTTTTTTTATGAACTTAATTTATGAAGAGTGTTGACATTAAAAAGTTTTTAGGAAAACAATTTTCTATGCATATTATGGTTTATGATACTTTCATATAACAAACATGTTTAATATTTTCATGTGCTTACTACAATAACTCTTGACGATACCACAAGTTTTTTTAAAGTAATAAAACAAGTAAAACAAATATAGAATTATATACTTTGTAAGGAATTATTATTTTTTTGTCTTACATTTGCAAGTGACATATTCATGTTTGTTAATTCAAAAGAATCTTCATTTCCAATTTTATCATGTGAAACTATAATAGTTGAAGAAGATGTTGGAGATTCTTCCATATTGTCAATCTACATCTTTGTTTTTAATCTCGGTATTTATTTGTAGAAATAAAAAATGATTGAATAGAAATTTGCACCTAGGTTTGTGAAAATATATTATAAATTGTAATTTTCTTTAATTTAACATAAACCAGTATGTCATATGCCATTGCTACAATATAATTAAATTAAACTAAAAGTAATTTTCAAAAAAAGTTATTCCGTAAAAACTTCAAACTTCAATAATTTTTTCTGTCGTGAGTTTCTACAAAACAAAGTCTGTGCACCCTTCCTTGATGAGGGATTTCCAATGATATGAAGAACGCAACTGGGAATGTATGGTTATAAAGATCATTGTAATAAACAAAACAAAACGGTCTCATGTAACCCCTAAAGGTTTTTGACTATGTTTTCATCCAAATTGCTCCAAAACTGTCATTTTTAGTACAAGTATCAAATTTTAGAAAAAAAAACATTTTTGGACACATGTAACTATAGGATCTAGTAGTGCACTGGGTTGAGAAGATGTAGAAAATTTTTAGAATTTTCCACCATGTAAATAGCAAGATAATAGCGTTTGGATTGACAAAAATGATTTTTTTTGTCCTCACAAAAAATCGGGCAGCTGCACTTCACAAGGTCACATTTATATGAAGAATTGTCCAAATGGTGGTGACTCTTTGGATTCATTCTTCAAAGCAAGTTGGCGACATTCTAGAAAAAGTTCAAATTATTTGAATTGTACAACATATAGGAAAAAAAATAGGAAGTAGAAAGATGTAGAGAGTGATTCAAAATACTAAATTATTAAAAATTTAATTATAAAATTATAAAATGCCAATCCCAAGAATTATAGTGTTTTAATAAACAACATACATCATGTGCTTTTATTTTTTTTGAAAAATATTAAAAATTGAGTTAAATAAAGAACTCCAAAATTTATTGTAGAGTAGGGAATCTATAATTGCCCGCAAACTAGAACACTTCATAATTTTCATCTCATAAATAAAATTGGAATGATTCAGCGTGTATATAAATCTAGAGGACCAATTTCAAATTTTTATTTCTTAAAAAGGTGATTTTTCAGATTTTTTTTGGAGCTGCCCGCCAAACATTGAAAATGACATATCATCCAATAACTTTTTAACCATATAGTCAGAAGTTTTGAAAATTGTTGGGCCTTAAAGCTATTCCTCAAGCACATGTTGTATGAAAATTTCAAAGAAAAAAATAAAATTTTTGTTCGTAGTGAGCTGCCTAAAATCGCTATGTTGCCAAAAAACATCATTTGATCCTTAGTTTAGGGGTTAAGATAACTATAGATAGATTGCAGCATTGAATAATGTTCAAATTATGATGTAGAGATAGTATTTATTTTTTGATATTACAAAATGTTTATAAAATGCCTAAAAGGTTCATGCACTAGCAAATCAATATTCTTATAAAACTCTGAAAACATGCAAGGAATTTAATATTAAAAATATAAATTTCATTATCATTCTAATTTTTTTTTTAATCATATACATTATGAATAAAAAGATTAGACAACATTCATTAGATTTTCTTCATTATCCATCTACTTAACTCTTGAATGCCCATAATTTTTTCATGAGCTTCTTGGAGTTTTTTGAAACCAAATAAATGGATTACATAGGAAAACAAAACAAAACAATGTCACAAATTTAAAGATTATAATGTTTGATTAAGAAGGTATGAAAACTATGAAAGTGATATGAGGTCTTTAAATTGACTTTTATGTGGTCAAATCTGAAATTGAAGTAATGAAAAATACAAAGCAAAGGGACATAATATGCATGACCATAATTGATTTAAAACTTCTCAAAATCTATTCAACAATCTTTTTGTATCCAATGTGATTTTCCCATCAAGATCCAATGTATTTGGAGCTCATCTCCACAAGCCTCTAATACTCTAAAAACAAGATTTGCAATAGCCCCCTTGCATAAAATCTTTGATTCAAGAAAAATCATAAAAAAATTCTCCAAAATTGTATTTTTGATGACCTATAAAGGACCCATAAAGGACCAAGTGACCATTCAAAGGACATGAGATTTTGGATAGTTACGCACAAACCCAATTTGGGTCAAATGCTTACGAAATCTTGACATAAGGTGTGAATATGTACCCCTTAGTGGGAATATATATATTTTTTTGCAATTTAATACATGGATCAAAAGTTATGTTGCCTTTAATTTTTTGGGTAGCTTGGGCCGCTTCAGACATGTGCAAAATTCCTTCTATAATTTTAAAATTGGGCAAGTTTGTAATAGACATGATACAAGATGCAAATGTCCCAAAAAATAACCATTTATAGTATAAAAATCTCACTCTAGGAGGGTTGAAGTCTATTGCTCCTATTGCGTAAGGTTGAAAATGGGATTTTTACTTTGAACTTCAAATGTTAGAACCTTTCAATCCATACAATGAATTTTTTGAAAGTTTTTCTATACATCTTCAGTATTCTAGTACAAATTTGTATAGTTGCTTAAAAAAGTGACAATTTTTTACAATTTCTGCCTAAAATTGTGCCTCACTCCTTTAAACTATAGTATTTGGGTTAGATTTTATATAACTCCAAAACTTAATTGATACTTATATATGATACCTTAGACATTTAGTGTTTAAATTTCATTTCAATATTAAAGCCATGTATCCTTAATTGTCCAAAAGAAATATCAAAACTATTTTTTCAAAATAAATTTAATTCTATAATAGAATAAAAATATTTAAAAATTTAAGAATTCTATATTAGAATTTTGATATAAAGATAAATATTTTAAAATAGTAATTTTTGTATTTATTGTTCATTCATTAACATTCAAAAGCTCAAAAATTGTATCCTCAAAATTATTGTAATATTGCATTTCAAAATTCTTTCAATAAATAAAGCACTCTGCAATGATTTTCTTGGCATTATAAACCCCTAAAGTTCTGTGACTATGTAATCACCAAAAACGCTCCAAAATTGCCATTTCTAATACAACTACCAAATTTTTGGAAAAAAACAATTTTTGACACATATAACCATAGAATCTTGTAGTATGATGCATTAACATGTGGTAAAAACTTCAGAAAATTCAACATTGAAGATCAAAAGATATAAGCATTCAAAGTCTCCAAAACCATTTTTTCAATCCTGCAAAAAACTGGGCAGTTGCACTTCACAAGCTCATTTTTCAATGCAAAAATGTCCAAATTGGTGGTGCTTCTTTGAATTCAATTTCCTAAATAAGTTGGCAATATGCTTGAATTTTTTTGCATCATTTGGATTTGTACAACATATAGGAAAAAAATAATAAGTAGAAAGAAGTAGATAATGATTCAAAATATTAAATTTTTAAGAATTCATTTATGAATTAAAAGAGTGCCAATTCCAACGGTTGAAATGTTGTAATCATCAATCTACATCCTAGGATTTTATTTTTTTCCAAAAATATTGAAAACTGAGTCAAATAAACAATTACAATTTTTTTTTATAGTCTAGAATCTATAACTGCCCGCAAACTAAAAACCCTCATAACTTTTGACTCAATGATTAGAATGGAATGATTCAAACCTTTCCACGACATATAGTTGTAGAAAACCAATTTCAAATTTTTATTTCTGAATTTTTATTTTTTTAGATTTGCCCAAACTGCCCGCCCGATGAAAAAAGTAACATATTAGGCTATAACTTTTGACTTGTATTTCCAAATGTCATGAAATTTAATGCACATTAAAGATATTCCTCAAGTTCTATTAAAATTTCAGCCCAAAATATTTGAACCTCTAGTCACAGGTACTTGCCCAAAATTTCTATAATGCCAAAAAAAACGCATGTTGGTCCTTTAGGGGTTAATCTTCAATGCAAAAAAATTACTTGATTAATTTCAAGGACAACCATTATACCAATATGGATTTATGCAATTTTTTCAATGCATTGATTTTAAAAGGGTACACATTTTATATGAGGATAAAGTGCACATGCACAACTACTAGAATAAATATTTGAAGTCATGACTAGATTTGAAGCCCAAACTATTTGACATTGTTTTTGTCTATCATTTGATCCATCATAAAATTGCATTTGTTGTGCAAAATCAAAGCTAAAAAATTGCAAATTTTGTAGAGAAAGTATTGTATTTTTTTTGCAAAACAGTCATCACGTATGAAAAGGAGATTGAAATTGGCAAAAAATACCAAACAAATTTCATAACTGGATGATATTGACATATTTGCATGAATATATATACATATAGATAGTCTGGACTAGTGTCCATGGTGGAAATTCCATCCCATTCTCCAAATCATGATTTTGCAATTATTCTTTTCCAACTTGATTGTCTACATGACAAAGTGTTGATAAGTTTTTATATCTTCAATGTCCCAAACCTTTAGTTAGGCATCACTCATAATACAAAGAGCAATGAAATCCTAGTTATTTATAGGTCTTTAATTCTTTAATCCCTAAAGTTCCATGATTCTATTTTCATCGAAAACACTTGAAAATTGCCATTTTTAGAACAAGTAACTAATTTTTGAAAATAAGCATTCAAATTCACCAAATCACTGCGTGAATTGCAAGATATAAGCATTCAAATTCACCAAATCATTTTTGCAACCCTGCAAAAAAAAGGGCAGCAGAACTTCACAAGCTCAATTTTTGATGAAAAAATGTCCCAAATGATGGTGCTTCTATGGATTCTTTTTTCTAGATAAGTTGGCTACATGCCTAAGAAAATTTCCTGTCATTTGAAATTGTACAACATATAGGAAAAAAATAGTAAGTAGATAGTAGTAGAAAATGATTCAAAATACTAAATTGTCAAGAATTTAATTATGAAATTGAAAAATGCTAATCCCAATGGTTGCAATGTTGTAATAAATAATCTACATCCTATGATTTTATTTTTTTCAAATAATATTGAAAATTGAGTTAGTAAGATAAAGGACTTCAAAGTTTATTTTAGAGTAGAGATTCCATAACTATCCACAAACTAAAAATCTTCATAACTTTTGACTCATTGATCAAAATGGAATGGTTAAAAGCTTTTAATGTATATATAATTTTAGAAAATCAATTTCAAATTTTTGTTTTTGGAAAAAGTGATTTCTTTTATCTACATGGACTACCGAATTACAAAAAAACAAAACATATTAGGCCATAACTTTTGATTCACATTTTCAAATGTTATGAAATTTATTGCATATGAAAGATATTCTTTGCATCCACCTTCTATTAAAATTCCAGCCTAAAATATGGAAATCTCTAGTCACACTTACCTGCCCAAAATTTGTATACAATCAAAAAATGTGTGATGGTCATTTAGGAATTAAAGACCAAATGCTCAAATTTTAAACAATGGACAAATGCAAATACATCTTAACTCTTCAAGGACTAAGAGGATACAACATATTCTCTTCAAATTTTCAATGGCAAATTCTCAGTTTAGTGAAACAAATCTCAAGATTTTGTAAGCTAGAATCTTATAGAGTAACTAGTTGTAATATTTGCTTTATTTTTCGATTTTCAAAATTTCAACATGAAAAGTATTTAAAAATTTAGTTAGGAAATGTAGTCTTGTAGAAAAAGGAAGCAAGCATAATCTTTTTACAATGAAAGGAATAGTAGAGATGAAAAAAAAAATTCTTAGACATTTGTAGTCTTTAATTTCCACAAAGAAATTAGATTTGGAGAAAAAAAATTCAAATTTTTATTTTTAGCAATTTTAAGAATACAAAGTTCAATCTGGTGTGATTAAGAATTCAAAAATAATTAGAATGATTCCAAATTTTTTGAAGATGTTCCAAACATTATGATAATAATAGAAATTATTAAATTTCAAAAACTGACAAAGATAAAAATTTCTTAAAATTTTGTAGGATCCAATTTGGTCGGTTTTGGCTTTCTCCTCCTCCTGTTTGAAAATATGTATAAATTTGAAAGAGCTTTTTATTTCTTATTTTTAAAAATAAAAAAATACTATATCTGCCTTAGATTCCAATACAATTTCATTTGGGGGGTAAGAAATCATTATTCATCTTTTTATAATTTTTCTTCCTCCAAAAGTTGCGGTTTTTTGCCTATAAGTTGATAATCCAAAATTGTTACAAGCTAAAAATCCAACGGTGAATATTTTCTACAATTAATTCCATATATACTAGACAAAATAGTCTTTATTTGTGTACGATTAAAATTAAAAATTTCAAGCACATCCATGTGCAAAAAAATATCAAAGTGGGACAATTCATTGAAAACCTCCATTTTCAAAAGGTTGTTAGACCTTGGAGAATTAAGTATACATGATTGTGATTTTTCATTTTTTTGTAGATTATTATATTAATTCTTTAACATTTGTACAATACTAAGACTTGGTTTTACAAACACTCTGTAATTGAATGGATATTCATATGGTTTACCTCAAAAAGCATTTTTTCTACTTCAGAAAAAGACCCTTCTAAAATGTCTTTAGTAAATAAATAAATTAAAAATCTTCAAAACTCACCATAATTGGAGCTTAATGTTTGGAATTTAAAAAAAATACATTAGAAAATTACAAGTATTCAATCTAAAATTAATTTTGGAAGAAATTTTGAAACTTTTGCTTAAAATTTTATTGATAAAAATATATTGGTTACTATAGTAGATTTAACTATATGAATATGATCTAAGGATTGTATTTTAGAAGTTATGTTTGAAAGTTTTCAAAAAATTATTATTCTAAGTTGCATTTTATAGTACATCCATTCATGATTTTGGAAATTCAAACTATACAAAAAAATCAACCTTAGGATTGAGGTTTAATAATTTAGATTAAAAAATAAATTATACAAGTAAATAATCTCATTCTATTGCTTGTTCTTGAGGGTAGGCCTTTTTTCAATAATCTTATTCTAATTTAAATTAGAGTATATTAGATAGTACTGTTAATAAAACCAAATTTTGGACATAGTTGATTTTACATATTTTATAATATATGTATAAATAGAAGTTCATATATTTAGCAATGATTGATCAAGATGTGATCTTTAGAATGTACATTATTTGTATTAATAAAAGCATGTAAAAATTTGCAGTTCAATAAGTTTTACTAAAGAATTTAAAAGTAGAATCAAATTAATGCTTACAATTTTTAATTGTTTTGAGACCAATATTTTATTTCATTTATTCTATAGTAGAACAAAATGTGCATTTGGAAAAACAAGAATTGAATCAAAATTCCTTCTTTATCAAACTTGAATTCCAACCAATACTACCAAAAAGGTAAGTTAGAATTATATTGATATTATAAATGATGTGGTGTGTATCTTCTTTGGACCCAAAATGCATGTAACTTATGGAATTGAAATTGTCCCCTAAGTGCTTGAATTAGGACAAAACAATCAATATAACACAATCAAGGGTGAATAATGTCTTAACAACATTTGAGGTTCTTTAAATTTTGGAGCCCTAAATTTCTACTTAGAATTAAATACATACAACCAAAATTCCAATTGGAAGGAAAGAAGTCAATTCAATATCAATAGAATGCATACGAATTCAAGGAATTTTAGCCATCTCCAAAAAATAAACAATTAGATAAGAATGTGAATACAACTTAGAAAACAAATGTGCATGTATTCAAGAAAAGTGGAAAATGAAGGGAAATATATCAGTATTTACATGATATTTCATTCTATTAAATTACCATACACTATTTTTGAGACCAAAAAAGTGCTTGTGTATAACTATGACAAAGGTCCAAAGTGGAACTAATTGTTGGTGTGTCCCCTATAGTTGCAATGAATCAATGGATGTTTACTTCTATACCAATAGTAATTAAACGCAAACCTCTATTATACAAAAATGAAGGTAATATTGTATGAGTTTTTCAAAAGCTACCTATTTGTTCCTTCTTCATCAATGCAATGAAGGACTTTAAAGTGAACCACTAAAAACAAGTGTCTCTTAAATTAAATATATTGTGCTTTCAATTATTTCAAATATTTTATAAAATAACATGAAAATATATTAATGAATAAATATAATAATTTTAAAATGAAATATCACAAATTGATGCTTGGTATTTTTTTATATGATAATTCAATGATATGACCCAAATAAAATTATATTTGCTGATTTTGTTCTTAATTTCACAAAATTGTGAGGCACAATGAGTGCATGTGAATTGGCAAAAGGAAAGTTTGTTGGCAATGAATATGATTAGATTAAGAATAGGATAGAGAAGCCTTCTAATGTAAAATTGGTTAAACTTATGAAGATATAAGAGGCTCTTTTTTGTACAATCCTTTAGATAATCCTTCAAAAGTATGCTTAAAATTGAACATGAGTATTTCCTTGTCACAAATAGATTATTAAGTCTATTCTAAAAATTAATTTATTAATAGATTAAAAATAAAATAAAATACCATATTTTTAATTGATCAATCATCATACATAAGAATGTCTCTAAAATTAATTATAAAACATTCAAATCTTATTTAATTTTAAAATATAGATATTTATAAAAGAATCTTATAAAATATACTACTATAACCAATTTTCAAGTAAAAAATCTTAACATGATAAAACAACTCATTATAGTATACTTCCAAACTTACATGCGTAACCATTTGGTTTTCATTAATATATATATGAATAAAATAATATAAATTTTATCAAAATTTTAAATTTCCAAACAATTCAAAATTGAGTATTTTATGCAAATAGTTTTGAAAATTCATTACATCATAACCTAACTAAAATAGACCCTTTTTACCTCCTTAAAATTAATGTACAATGTTACAAATAGAAAATAATATCTATTCCTCAAATTCACTTCTACTTCCTTACATTAATGAATATTTTTTTATACTAATTGAATTTTGTAACTACATTTACCACATTGATAAGTAACTATATATTTATTAAACCAAAGTCTACAAAATTTCAATATGAATGCCAACTCAATATGGTGATTGTTTGGGAGGTGTTTTTGGCTTACTTTCTTTTTCTTTTTCTTTTTCTTCTATGATTTCTTCAAAAAATTTCTTTGTATGCCCTTTGTATTTGATTTTTTCATCATCTTGGGAGAATGTATCTAAACATATTAAATAGATAAATCTCAACATCAATACTTCAACAGTATTTACAAATAAATCCATTGTTTAATAAAAAAATCTTATTTATTGTATATCTAGATTCCTTCAATTAAAATAAAAAATTGAAATAAAAGTTTTTTTCATGATTTCTTTACAATTGATAATTCAATTGAAAACAATTTAGTTCATGGTTTAGTTAGAGCTGATGTAAATTTAAAATTTGAGATTCCTAAAATTACAAATCATAGTATGCATTAACAAAGTAACGTTGAAAAGAACTCCAATAGAATTGCCTTATATTAGAATGAAGATGATTTTATTAAATATCATGACATTTTACATTAAATCTTTATATGGTATATTTTATATATTTTCTATTAATATTTTTTATTATTAATTATAATATATAAGGGACTTTTGAAATTTTGTATTTTTTCTTTAAATTATTTTCATATATTTTAAATGTCTAAATGTCTAGAATTAGTCACTTTTGTATTTATAAGAATTGCAAATAACTTCTTTATAAAATTTCAAAAGAAGCTGCCTAGAAATAAGAAATGATATCCTTTAGTTTTAGAAAATTTAACAGTGAGTCTTGAAATTACTAAAAAAGCTATCAATTTTTCAAAATAGGCGTAGATACTTAAACTATTCTATAGATTCATTTACCTTTTACTTCCTTCCTTTTTAAAATTTTAATGAACGTTCTTTGAAAGTGTATTCTAAATTTTTAATTTCATTTTAAATGTAACAACAGTGATACAAAGATGGAAATGTACTTGAAATAGGAGGTGTTGGCTCTTCCATAGCCTTTGCTTTTTTTGCTTCTTCGGTTTGTTTCTGAACTTGCTCTTGCACGTCTTTTAAATACTCCATCTTTTTGTTAAGTTGCTGTTCCATCCTCAATTACAACGCCAATATTGCCATGAATTTAAACTACAAGAACTTGATGGTGAGAGAAATAACTCCAAGTCTTGCACTCTAAAAAGATTTTCTTCACTTTGTTATTTAGTTAGTTTTTTCATTGTGAAATTAAATAATAAAAACCTTAAATAAAGAAAATCTACATCAATTCTTTATAAAGATGCTCAAAGACAACCCTTACTATATTACAATAAATGGTGATTATACTATTAGCCTTAATTCCTAGACCCTTTAAAATCCTTATTCTAAATTATGATAAACAAAGTGTTCATAACAACATAATTTTGTCTACATAACTTCTCATTCATCCCAAATAATACTTGAATCTTCAAATACAACTTTCTTATATGACCAGTTGAAGTGCAACATTATAAGCAACAATTCAAAAGAGGATTTAGGCTTTACCCCCTCGTGTTCAACCATTCACTAGATGGATGACAAATGTAGTGAGAAGTATACTTCATCCAATCAATATCATTTGACGAAGCTTCAAGAAATATCATGTAAAAAATACCAATGCCCAAATACATTTCATTTCTAGACCAAGCATTGAGTCTAGTGCATTTCAATTGCAAATTCTCAATATTGAACAATTAGTACATGTTGAAGGCTCAATGCTTGGTGAATGGGATGTCTACACTATCAATGAAATAAATTAAAAATGATAAAAAAAAAAATATAGATATTTAACCTTGCAAGAACGTTGAGGCCCAAAAGTGGCCAATAAATGACTTTCAAGATTACTATAGAAATGAAGAATGCACCTATTAGTCCAAAAATTAGATCATTTTGGACAAAGTATCTTGGTGATAGGTCTTGTCCCTTCATGATTAAAGGGATCTCTACGATTTTTATAAAATATCAGAAGATAATCTTACTACAATTGCAAACAAAAAGATCCATTCCTTATGAGGACACTTCCCCACATAATCAATACTTCACCAAATTTTACAGTTGACTATACAATTTGAAGCTATGAAAGAGAGACATAATGTATTAAATTTTGAGATGTATCAAACGAAGAGAAGTCATAGTAAAAAAAAATTAGAAATAATAAATTAAAATCATTGTTAGAAGTTGCTTCAAAAACCAACCTCTAATGTACTACCAATTTAATACTAATACACTCTCAATCTACAAAGTGCTTGCTTGATTTGAAGCTCTTTCAAGTTCTAAGAAGTGATTTAGATCCAAAACAATATTGGTGGATGTTAATGATCATGGCACATTCCTTGGGAATTATTGGTGCAAAATTATACTTGGTGGGGGATAAAAGGATGGGAGGACAATTGCCTACACCTCAAGTTTTAATGCAGTTTTTCCCTCTTTCTTAGCTTTCATAATATGTAGTTAGTTTTAACTTTGGTATACAATTGACTCCATGGGAAAAGTCCAAGCGAGCAATGGACTTCTTTCTCAAAATCTCTCTTTATCTTTAGCTCGAGCACTTAAAGGGCTAAGCAAACAAGCTACAACCACACCAAGGACATCCCATATGCAGTTTGGTTTGTGGATTCCCTTACCGTGAGCAACAAGATGAGCCTGTTTTCCAAGGTGAACATCGTTTCCAATTGTTCCGTGAATCCCCTTTCGGCCTGCGAGAATTGATGAAAGCCACAGAAAATCAATCTGTTAGGAAATTGTGTTGAAGGATTTGCAACTCTTGCTGTTTCTTTTTTTTTAAGCAATTCAAGGAGATCGCAGAATTTGAAGGTTTAGGTCATGAGACGAAGTTAAAGTAATTACCAGTCCCTCACTGCCGGTGTGAAGCTTGTCCACAAGCTTCTTCGTGCCTTCGACGATGAGCATGAGCGAGTAGGAGTTTTTCTGACTCTTGAGATCCGAGACTCGGCGGATGGTGTTCTTGGTATTGTCAGCCAGAGAGAATACTTGATTGATGGGCAAGGACTCTTTTCTTTGGTAAGCCTGCAGATTTTTGAAGTCTAACTTTGGTATGTGATTCCTAGGTTTGAACGGAGGTTTTGGCGATGGCTACACTGTTTATTTCAAGCACTGCAAGAAGCACTAATTGTACTGTTTTTATCGCAATGTTTAACTAGAATGCGTTTTGTTTTTGCTTAATTTTGATGACCAGTATGAAGAAAGAAGTGTCGTCTTTGGCCTTAAGTCATCACAAATTTGAAATTAAGTTTCATTTTGGTTGACTATGTAATGTAAGACGTACAAGTAGTGCGTCTCGCGGTAATTGATGTAATTGGTGTACGTAGCAAACAGAGGTTATTGCCTTATTGGAGTATATAGATTTAACGTTCTTCTCTGCCGGTTTGGTTTTAAGCATCAGTGCGGCTGTTCGGCTATGGTTGTGTTTGTTACTATTAAGAGGATTTAAGATTTGTCACCTTCGGAATTTCTGCCGTGTTCTTTAGCTGCGTAAGACTTATTTGGAGATCCTTTATCACTTGTTCAAGATAAACAACTTGCTTCTGTTGGAACAAGTACTGACTGTACATGCTTCGCATACTGTCAACGTCCATCACCATTTTGATCTTCCGGATGGCGTTGAGTATCTTCTTTTGCAACTCGGGGCCTATTAACTGCCGTTGGCCAGCAAACCATAATGCAATCAACTGCAGGGCAAAGACCATCCTGCATTAGTTCCGCGTCTTGTTTTAAAGATTGATGAACAGAATATTGTAGGAGCTATTTGGACTTGGATGCAAAACAGAGAGTGTTAAGCCTCACCTACATCATCGAGCTCCTTCTTTGCTTGCAAGCGCGACTTGTTGGCATCGAACACAACCATTCGAAGTTGCATGATCTGATGCATCTTCATATCTATGACATTTGTCAAGCTATCGAGCTGCCATTTGCAAAAATTGGATTTCTTAGGTCATGGCATGGAATTGCAAAACCCAGCTCTGACAAGTTGTGGTCAAATCCATTGTGAATGCAGACAATGACTGGACCGAGTGAGTGGCAATGGCCGTGATACCTGACCGCTGAATATCGCTTTCTCCTCTCGCATGGGCTTCAACAAGTTTTCGAAATGTGATTCCACAACTTGAGTGTCCTTGGTCCTGGCAAAGACTGCCACAAGTCTGGCATCCAAAAGGCGAATCTTCTCCATGATAGGCGTGTTGGGATCCAGGACGTCAGCGCAATCATGCTCTGCGGCCCTGGTTTCGGTGATTTGTTTTTGCAGCTGGAATGGGATAAAAACAACGTCGTAAATCGCATGTACGTCATCCAAATATATGCCCGGGAATTATATGGTGCATCCTTGTCTTCTTCTAAAGCCAAGAAGTTTACATTATCACTGTTGGCTCTATCATTGATCTTACTTGCCTGTAATTGCAGAGCAATTGATTTGGCCCTTTCCCCATCAAACTCTAGTCGTAAAATTGCAGCTTGTTTGCGCACGCCGTCTAGACCTGCTGCTTCCTTGCGAGAGGCCAACTCTTTCGCTTGCAGCAGCTGCAGTGCTGAATGTAGCAACATGTTGGTAGTCCGTGCTGCCCTGATCAACATGCGGTTTCGTCGGAGCTTTATTTGAGATGCTTCCCAGTAGGCTCTCCCAACGATGCCTGCAAAAGGAAACGAAACATGCCCGCCTCTTGAGTACCGTATGCCAACAAGTGAATCTCCCTGTATCTTTATCATTGCTATGATATTCACTCTCTTTGGACATACCTTTCACATTGAAAATAACGATCTGCATTCCTTGGCAATTCTGTTGCGACGTTTGTAATAGAGGCTGTGGTTCGACATGCTAACCTAGAATTCTCATTTTTCATGTGCTTATCCGGTAGACAGATGTGGACTTTTAACCAGGTCTTTGAAGTGGAGAACCATTTGTCTCCTAGAGGATACGTCCCAAGTTCCAATTCCCCAAAATTTGCAGTGAAGAAGATTACCAAGTTTGTTGACTTTGAACTCGAGCTCAATGCATCTCTCCTTCAGGAGGTTGTTTCTCTTCGCGTCTAACGCCATCTTTGCAAAGCTTCAACAATCAAGCTGGATCTAAAAGTTGTCTTCTACAACAGATCAAGAGGAAGAACGGTGATGCCTACTTAATTGGCTTCTTTGTGTTTGAATCCCTTTCCGTATATGTCCAAAAGCAGAGCGCGGTTCATGTGCCTGCTCTGGACAGGACCTGTTACTAATCTCAACACCTACCACGTGACCTAATCCTAAAATACATGAGGACTGGAGATAATGTGTAATTGACGTCATTTTTGGTGCACTTCTGCAAAAATGTGAAGCGATGTATTCAAGTACAAACCCAGAATCAAGCAGCGAAATGATGAGTTCCCAAATGCTGTATGTATCATGAGGATGCGAGATAATGCAAAGCATTTCATCAGGGTATGCAACACCTGCATGAAATCATATGTGGCTCAACAATGAAGAAGGATTTGCCAAAAAATCTGCCATTGCCGAGCTGAGATCCGAGTAGCGGCCGTTGCAGTTGGAGCTCATCAGTAGTCATCACACTTCCAATCCGGTCTTGAGCCTCTTGACTATACTCTCAACGGCTTTCATAATCAGGACTGAAAGGGTTTAACCGTGGAAGGACGCAAGCCCCATGACCAAGGTAGTGACCAAAAAACTTTGATTATTGAATTTTTTGTTTCTTTGTTATTGGATTCTTTGATTAATAGTGAAGTCATCCATGAAACCTTTCAGGTCCACAACGTCTTTATATGGGCTATTTCATTAAAATGGTGGTATTCCAAGTGCCACTTTGATGCTGTGTCATTTTCACCATCTAGGACAGTAATAGATTTCAGAATGGACATTTTGAACCATCTAGGACATATATAGATTTAGAACAGTTGATCTAAACTTGTTTTCACGCCATTTGAAAAAAATATTGCCATTTTAATGAAATTGCCCATTTATAGGGTTAATCCCTTAGTGCTTGAATCCTTTCTTGAATATATCCTTTTTTTGCGATATTTGCTTATATCTTTGTAGTATTCACTTACCTCAATTTCATCAAATTCATTTTACAAAAAGTGTGGTTTAAAAAAAGTCAAGTATTGGTTTGGATGAATGAGAAAATTTGTCAATAATAAAAAAAAGTGCCTAGAATCTCTTTGATCATTCCAAAATGGGGATGTTGGAGCACTAAGGGGTTTTAATGAAATATACAAAAGTATGACAAATCTTACATGGTGGATTAGACCATTGTCTTTTCAATCCATTGTACAAATGTCAAACTAAAGTTTTACGTATTAATTTGCTACATTGAATCTTATAGAGTATCTTTTTAGCCTCTAAAGTCCTAAGGCCTTTTTTCCATCAAAAATCACTCAAAATTGTCATTTCTGTTGCAAAGAGTAAAAGACTGTTGAAATTGTTTTTTTGAATATATCTAACCACAAGATCTTTTACTAGACTTGTATAAGAATATGTGGAAGAGATATCAAAAACTTTGATTGCATAGGTTGCAAGATATTTGCATTTAGAGTGGAGAAAACAAATTTTTCGCACCTTGCTTGACTAGATTTTTTTGGTTTCGAATCTTCTTAATTAAATATTTTTGCACTACTAATTTTAAATTCCTAATTTTTTGTGCTGATGAATTAAGTTGAGAGTCCAGCAATTTTTTTTTGAAACATTTAATTTTCACTCATTAAAAAATTGTTAAGTAGAGTTACCTAAGTGAATCTAAATTCAAATTTGGATTTTGGTAATCTCCTAAAGGTTTGCCTTAAACATCAAATTTCTAATTTAACTACATTTAAAGGGAAAAGTAAATAACCCATTGGTAAGTTTAGGCACATACTCTAACTCCACATTCTTTTAGACTAATCTCTTTACCTTTCTCTCACTTAATTTTTTTTTCCTAGTTTTTTTCTCTTCTACCTTTTTTTATATAATTAGGGATTTTGGACAAGCTTGCATGACCTCAAATTTTGACCTGATTTTTTGAAACTTTTTTATTGAAGATAAGAAATCATATTAGCTTTCTAAAATAACATTATTTTTTTTCAATTGATGCCTGGGAGCAAAAGTTATGCCATCCAAAGTCTGAAAAGTAGTTTGCTGGGCAAAATACAAAAAAAAAAAAAAAAAAAATCTTTTAATTTCTAAATTTTTTTGAAAGATCATGCTTTTGTCTATATTTGAAGCTTTGATTCATTCTATTATAGACTAATAATGAGAAAGTTATGGACAATCTTGTTTTTTGGACAATTTAAGCATCTTTTTCAAAAAACAACTTATAGAATTCGTTTTTGAATGCAATTTTCAAATTTTTTCAGTTTTTTTTTTTGATAGGGTGAATTTTTTTGCAAGAAGAGTCTCACCATTGGGATTATGATTTTTCAATTCCATCATAGAGCTATTAACAATTACTTCTACTTAACAATTTTTTTATATGTGAAAATCAAGTTTTGATATGCTAAATTTTTTTTCCCCAACTCTCAAAGCAAATGTTCAACAAAAAAAATTATAAATTTATGGCCTGTAGTGCAAAAAAATTCTACAAATGGTAGTCATCTGAAATTGCGGGCTAACTTTCAAAAAATATAATTTTCCAACTTCAAATGCTAATATCTTCCAATCTGTATGGTCAAACTTCATGAATTTTTTAATTTTTTTATTTGACACAAATAAAGGGTTACCTTTTATTTCATGAAATTTTTACCACATGATCTAAGACAAGTAAAGTACAAAAACCTATGATTAGATTCTAATAAAAATGTTATTTTTGGTTTTATGAGTGATCGCAACAGACATGGCAATTTTGGGTGGTTTCAAAGTCGGAGAATGCCTTGGTATTTTAGGGATTAAAGGGACTATTTTGCACCAACGACCTACTTATTCCAACATCAAAACCATTGTCTCCATTCTTCTCCTATCTTCTTCACTCTCTCCATATTTTGTGCTTCCCTTCCCTTCTCCCTTGGATCCCAAGCTACTAGACTCCAACAACATTGGATTCCCAATATTGTTGGATTTTCCCAATGCTAAGCTAGAACCCTCGATGTTGAGTTGGACTTTGATACTATTGGACTTTCTTAAATGATACTAGACTCTTGACACTGTTGGACCTTCCAACAAGTTTGTAATTTCTATTGTACACCCAATAATTATCATAAACTTTGATATGAAAAACATGTCTTGCAGGCCAAGGCTCTAGGGAAAATTCTCCAAAACAAGAATTTCAACACAAAAGAGCTATTAGAAGGTCCAAACAACGACCCAACGACCCAATAACTCTAATAAAATCCACAAAATGATAATCGTTATTAGGTAAATGCCACAAAACATTTACGCAAGACTATAAGGTGTCAAAACGTTAAAGTGACCCCTAATCCTTCAAAAATGCACCAAACCCCCAAAACAAGCAAAATGCTCAAAAACGATCACGTAAACAATAAATGGCCCAAATGTGGCCCAAATGGCCAAAAAACACTACATGGACAAAATATCAAAGGTTCAACATTAAAAATGAGGGTGCTTTGGGTAGAGAAGGGATGGACTTCTATACTTCTCCAAAGGCCTCCTCTTCTTGTTTAATCCCAAGAAGTTTCTAGATTTAAATTCCAAACAAATTCTAAAATGGCTAAAAAAGAGTTAGTAGTTCATAAGAGAGAATTCTTTTTAGCTTTAGATATATTTGTAGTCAATTAAAACTAAAGTTATGTGCTATTGTGAAAAAAGAGTAGAAAGTTAAATACTAGCTTTTGCAAATGAAAACTCAAATAATATGGCAAACAATGCAGTTGAAGACGGAAAAAAGGTATTTTTGAGATTTGAATATGTTAAGAGCTAAACAGTAGAATTGGTTTGTTAGTATTCCTTTTCAATCAAAAGATCTTGAGGCCATTGGATTGAAAGAGAGGTAATTGCAATGAAGCGCTTTTGTGAAAAGTGCAAAGTAAGAATATGAGCCTGAATTTAGTATTTGATCTCCAATTAGTGGGTGCCATAAAAATTCTTTTAATTGGGAATGTCAATCTTCCAAAAACTCAACTGCTTTAACTAATATTGGGAAATTCTTAGAAATTACCCAGATTGCAGTAAACTTTCAATAAAATAAAGATGAAAACTTTAGTCATAACTATGTGCCCCAACAAACTTCAAGTCATTCTGACACCAACAATTACCTAAATTTACAGCCACAACAATTTTTGGCGGAATTTAAATGAATCCAAGGCTTTAACTAGAGCCATGGGAGCATGTAATATTTAAATGAAACAAAAGTGGAGTCTTTTCTTATTCCAACAATCTTATTTTTGGACACTCTGGACAAATCTAAATTTTTAGAAAATGTAAATTCCTTCATCTGGGATTTTATGATTCTTTATTTTGGTCCAAATGACCTCGATGAAGGAAGAAGGTTTTTTTAGGCTAATTTGGACCTTTTGAAGTCATTTGGTCCAAAAATCTGGTCTTTAATCCATAATGTTGTGGTGTTGTAATACAAAAGTGCTTCAAAATACTCATACCCGCTTTGACATTCAAAATTAAAAAGACTATTATACTTCTTGCAATATTTATTGGAATGATGTGAAACAAAGTTTTATGTGTGGATTAGGATGATTAGCATCCATCTTGAAAATTTGTGCAAAAATTCCAAATTATAAAATCAGTAGTTTGGATGCATTATCAAAAAATCCAAAATAGGCTTGTTAGTCATTCATGGATTGAGAGGTTATGATCTTGAAATTTGTGAATTTGTGAATTTTCAGATTATCAAACTTTTAAAACAATAAATTTATAAATTTTAGTAATCATGGTTTGTTTATTTTAAAATGTAAAATTTAAAATAAGAAAATTAGATGAATTTTAAAAGTTTAATATTTTGAATTTATAAATAAGTTATAATTCTAATTTTAATTTAATTGAAATAAAATCTTTATATCACAATTTCAAAATTTTGCAAAGCTCCTCATAATACAAATATTTTAGTTGAAAAGTCAACTAGACTACTGGTAGTGCACGAGCTTAAATTGTGCTCACAAAAGTAGGCCCCATGTTGAATTGTGTACGTCAGATGAATGGGCCCCGGTCAAGATTGCGGATCCCAGGGTGCAGCTGCAGAACCATAACCCCAATGGAACTACAAGACTCTGCTTCTTACAAAACTATACGACTGTAGTACAATTTCATTGTTCTACAGGTTTTGCACTAAACAGACACGACGACAATTTTAGGGTTTACAACGGCAATTTTAGAGTTTAGGGCGGCGGATTAGGGCTTACAACGGCGGGTTAGTATTTAGAGTGTGTTTTTTGACGTCTTGCGTGCTTGAGTCCTACTACATATGCCATATGAGTTGTTTTACCTCCTACCTCCTCTCATGTATATAAAAAACTTGTCTTCACAATTCTAAATGCAAATCATAAAAGGTTTTTGAAGAAAAGTGAAAAGACTTTCAAAATGACAATTTAATGTCCTTTAGAGAAGGACAACGTCCAAACAATTTTTTCAACTTCTACCAAGACAAAAATTGTGGAGCAAATGAAACAATGATTTTCAAAGTTCTTGAAGGACGTATAAGCAACACGACCCTCCAAATCAAAAATTTGATAACTCTAAAATAGTTGAAGTAATTGTTCAGTGCAAGATATATAGAACAATGAAATTGCTATGATAATAGGATTAGGAGAAGGACATAGGTGGAACCCCAAATCAAAAATTTGACAACTCTAAAATAGTTGAAGTGTTTATTCTGTGCAAGACATGTAGAAAAATGAAATTGCTGTGATAACAGGTTTAGGAGAAGGACATAAGTAGAACTTAATAAGTTCTACAATAATTTTGAAAATCATTGTTTCAATTGCGCCACAAATGTTGTCTTAGTATAAGTTGAAAAAATTGTTTGGACATTGTCATTTTCTAGAGGACATTAAATTGTCATTTTGAAAGTCTTCTCACTTTTCTTCAAAAACCATTTATAATTTGCATTTAGAATTGTGAAGACAAGTTCTTTATATACATGAGGGGAGGTAGGAGGTAAAACAACTCATATGGGATATGTAGTAGGACTCAATCACGTAGGACATCAAAAAACACACTCTAAACACTAACCCGCCGCCATAAATCCTAATCCGCTGCCATAAATCCTAAAATCGTCATCGTGTCCATTCAGTGCAGGACTTGTAGAACATTGAAATTATACTTCAGTCTTACAGTTTTGTGGGAGACAGAGTCTCGTAGTTCCATCAGGGGCGTGGTCCTGCAGGTGCATCTTGGGACTTGCAATCTCGACCGTGGTCCATTTATTTGATGTACACAATTCAACGTGGGGCCCACTTTTGTGAGCAAGATTTAACGTCTTGCACTGATAGTTGGTAAATTATAATACAAACATGGTTGGTTAGGTCAAAGAGCTAAAAGCATTGATAATCATTAGATGACATTTGAGGGCTGTTTCAAGCTCGTTCCCAAATCTAGCCTGATTCTATGAATTGTTGATACGGGCTATCAGGATTTATTTTTTCAAATATATATTTTTTATTCCAAATAGCATTTGAAGGAATTTTTTTTTACTTTATTTTCTCGAAAACGATGTGGCACGGTCTCGTCCACATTAGCCAGCAGTTATCTTGCATTCTCGCAATCTAGAAATGTAAATAACTCGCAGTCTTCTAGAGGCCTCAAATGTCATCTAGTGTAGAAAAGAACTTCATAAAATTCTAATTCTTTTACAAAGGGCATTGGTTATAATGTAGAATTTTTTAGTATATTATTCATATAATTATTTTTTGATATTTTAAAAACTTTAGTGTGCAAGAAAGTTGTGTGGCTCATCTGCTTACATGTTAAATCAATGAAAATTAGACAAATTTTGAGATTAATTTCTATTGAATTTGACAAATAATCTAAATTGACCATACATTATATAACATTAACCCCTAAAAGTCCACTGTCCCTCCGGGGGACAAATGGAATTTTGGACAAGTACCTATAGGCTGAATTTTTTGAAACTTTTTTGAAGATAGAAAAGTTGCTAAGCTTCATGGGAATATAATTTTTTTCAATTGGTGCTTGGGAAGAAAAAATTATACCCAAATAAGCTCAAAACAGAGTTCATGAGGCTGAAATTTTTTGAAATTTTTTTCTTATAGATTATTATTATATTTATCTGGAAAGCTTTGATTCATTTCATTTTGATTCTTTATAAGAAAGTTATGAACAATCTTGTTTTTTGGGCACTTAGAGCATCCATTAGAAGAGATTTGAGGCCTCTAAGAGACCGCAAGTTATCCTGCGTTCCCGCAAAGCTCCCAGACTACAAGGTACCAAGATAATTGCTGGCTGACGTGGTCAAGAGAGTGCCACGTCATTTTCGAAAAAAAAAAAAAATTGGCCTAAAATGATATTTGAGAGAAAAAAAAATCTTCTTTTTTTTTTGAAAAAAAATAAATTTTGATAGCCCATAATGGTTGTTCACAAATCTGGCCAGATTGGGAAACGGGCCTAAAATGGCCCTCCAATTCCCTCAAATCTCTTCTAATGTTCATGAAAAAAATAACTTGTAGGATTCATTTCTGAATGCAATTTTAACAATTTTTCAAAAACTAAAGTTCCACGTGGTTTAGTTTTTTTTCTAGAACAATCTTATGATTGGAATTAATCCTTTTTAATTCCACATAAAAGATATTAATATTTTAGATTTTCCTTCTATTTTGTACCTACTTCTACTTAACAATTTCTTTAATAATGAAATTAAGCTTTTTCTTTTTTTTTTTGCTAAAGTCTCCACTATAAACATTTAAAGCTTAAAACTCTATAGTATAAAAATTTAAAGTTAAAAAGGTTCAAAGTAAAAAACCCAATCCCTTAATGTCCTGAAAAACTTGTTTTTTCAACTTTAAACGCAAATATCTTGCAATATGTGTGGTCAAAAATTCTAAATTTTTTTTCACACATTCTCGTACTACTTATGTGTAAAAGCCTATAATTAGATGTGCAAAAAAAACATTTTTTAATTTTTTTTACTCTTTGCTATAAAAATGACAGTTTTGGGTGTTTTTTGGTAGAAAAAAATTCTTGGGCTTTTAGGGGTTAAAAGCCACTCAATGTTTGCAAAGTTGGAAGTAGGTAAACACTTAACAAGTTAGAATACTTAGAAGTACAACAATCCATGTGGGATTTGACAATTAGTGTATGTTGGAGCTTTTTGAATAGTCAAATCAAATACATGAATTATCCTCTTAGGAGAATTGTAGACATCATTTGAGCACAAAAAATTGACATCTTCAAAATTTGTTAAATTTTGAAAATTTGAAAAAAAAAAATTCATAATTCAAAAATGCAACTGTAATTTAAAGTCTCCTATCAAAAAATTTGCACAATTTTATGAAAAGAGGAAATAAAATCTCCTTCCCTTCCTCTATCTCAACATTGTCCATAGTTTTAGATTGGAGACTTCTACCGCAAATGTTAAGATTTGGAAGTTAATTTGATTTTCAATATTTTGTATGAAAATAATATTAAAATAATTTGATTGACTATTTGTAAATGACATTTGAAATTCTACTAACAAAGACAATTGCTTTGTTTTAGCCTATTGAACTCTCACCTTGCTTTATATTATCCCCGCTACTTTGTGATGATTAATCACAAAAAATAAACTTTATAGTACAATTGAACTCTTATTTGTATTCATTTTAAGGACATCTTAATCTATGAATTTTCAAAATACATGTATCCAATATTGACTCAAGGCTCTTATGGATAGAGATAAGAGATTGTATACTGTATTCAAGAAATATGTATGAATCAATTTTAGAAACATATTACAATTACAAGCAAATACATCATTCATGCAGTTGAAGGCTTAAAGGTGGATTATGAGTACAAAAAAATTGGAGACGAAATGTCTGATAAATGTGACAAGACATTAGAGAAAATTTCAAGCCTCCGGAGGACTGTTCCATAGCCCTCCAAAGTACCCTGAAATTTTGTTTTTCGGGGCTAAAAAATTTTCCCCCCTATTTATGCGCAGTTGAAACTGCACTGACAGTGGCCATTTTACAAATAAAATGAGGTCATTTCAAGCTGCAGTTGCACATCATTGCCACCTAGCTTGAGATTGGTGAAGATGCTCTAAGGCAAGTCATCTTAGGCAAGGTTTAGGGCTTACCCCCCTAGATTTGCACATTAGCTGAAAGTCAAACGGCCCTCCACATGAGCCAAATTTTCCTCTAATGGAATGAGCAACATGCTACTTGAAATATCTATTACTATCATTGACGAGGTAGATATGTTTAAATGGACAATTTATGGATGTCCTATCTTATGGATGAATGGATAATTTTTGAATGGGTAATTCCTCCGTCCAATAGTCAGTTTAAATTGACTCAAATAGGTCAATGTCAATGATTCCTAAATTGGCTAAAGTTAGTTGAATTTCTACCCAAAAAATCCTTGCGGTACTAGTACATTATAAAAAGGGCCTTTAATGGAGACATTTTAGCCAAAATTGCAACCTCCTCCCCATTGGAATTAGCATCTATTTAGTTAGTTTTGTGTAACAGTACTTCCAATAATCCTTCACAATTTGCAAAATCCTTTCTTTTCTATTCTTTTCTATACCTAATCACTCTCAAGATAGCCAAAGTTGATGCCTATCTATCTTGAAGGTAGCATATTGCACTAAATTCCATAAGCTAGTTTTGAGATCACTGGTCACTTGGTGTTCATATTTATGAGTAGTCAAAAAGATCAAGCCTACCTAAAGCAACCCCACGTACAGCTAGCTTGCAGAAAAGGGGCGTCAAATGGGCAAACTTCAACTTTTGGCGTGCGGCCATATTAATTAAAGAGGCTTGGCCCCACGAGAAGATTCGCCAAGTGGTCAAATATCCACTTATGGTCCTTATTTTATTATGAAGAAGAAAATCTATTCAACTTTTCAAGAGAAACTTTTCAAAAGGTGGGGTCAAAAGGATTTTTACATAGCTTGGCAAGCCACGCCCAAGAGTCTCCATTTGCTCGTGCCTTCTTCACTTTTGGCCGTGGCCGGACATGTTTTTTCACTTGATGTGCGTGCCATGGGGCAATTTCTAAGCCACAGCCCACCCATTACCCGTGTTGAGTGCGGCTTTGGAGCCCTGCTGTGGGGTTGCTCTAACGTTACCATGTTCCTTTTTCACATTGACTTCTTGGTGGTCGCAGGCAACAACGATCTCAGAATGTCATGGGCATGCCATCTTTGTGACTGACCTGAGTCGTGCAATACTCCGCTGCAGGTGTGCGTCAGCATCTCTGACGCCGTGTTCGGAAGCCGTGGCGAAGCCAAGTGAATGATGAGACATGCAGCCCATGCATGCCAGAGTAGAATATCTCTGCTTCCCCAAAACTTTAACTTATACGGAGTATATCAACCCACCGACGGACTCTCAGGATGTCAGACGGACTGATGAATGTCCAGGGTAACTTCACTTAGATCGAAGTGGAGAATTTGGGAGAGTCCACTTCGTAGAAAATACCCAGTTCGTATTGCAAGAGGATGGAGTACCTCATCTCTTTCCTCCCACTTGCTTCCATTCAAGGGACAGAGCCTCACACCACCGCCTTCCTTGCTTTGCTTCTAGCACCACTGAAGCTAGAGTCTGCATGCATATAAGTTAAGGAACTCAACCTCTTCTCGTTTCTTCCAGAACGCTGGCAAAGCGCTTCTGTGAAGAAACAGCTAGCCGATGATAACTTTGTTTAGGAACTCCACAGCTGGCCATGAGACACGCACCACTGACAATAAAAGAAAGCAATTTCTAAGACAACTTCCAGGAGCACAATTCTACAGAGTATGAAACATGCTAGCTACTGGATCAGTCCTACCATTTGCATTTTGTGAAGCATGGATCCCGCGTGGACACGAGCTTCTGCAAATGAGCTCTTCGTTGCACTGCTAGCTGCAGCTTTCGCTTCGTTTCTGCTGATTTACTACTATGCTGAAGCCAGGAGGCGGAAGCACTTGCCCCCTGGACCCTGGCCTTGGCCTGTCGTCGGAAACTTTCCTGCTTTGGGTGACCTGCCTCACAGATCGCTGGAGAAGCTGGCTGCCAAGTATGGAGGTCTCATGTATCTCCGCTTAGGTACGACTCTCTCTGAGTGCACCCTCTTGAATTCTTTGAGTATGAACATTTGATACTCCTTGATAATGAATGAACCTTATATGTTTGTTAGAATCATGGGAGAGCACGGTGTTGAGATTTCAGTGCAATTGACGCTGAATCTGGGGTGCCAGACTTAAAACTCAAAGCTATTCCACGCTAGTCGTTGTTCACAGAGCTATTACGACTTGAATATCGTAAGTTTGGGATTATGGAACATGCCATTTGACAAGTATGAGCAGAGCAGATCATCTATGCACAGTTCATAATTGGACTGGAGGACGTGCCTCTGTTTTGCAATAAAGCATGAATAGACTTGTACGGAGAGATAGTGGAACAATCAAGTCCTCAGGAATCCAATTGAAATGCTTTTTCAAAGGATTTGAACTCACCAGAAATCTAGTTTGACTATGTATCAGGGTCCAAGCCCTGCATCGTGATATCCACGGCTGCCGTTGCCAAGGAGTTTTACAAAACCAACGACGCCAGCTTCGGCTCCCGGCCCAAGCGGCTGTCCTGGACCGTGTGGAACAACGGCGACGAGAATTACCGAGTGCTCTCCATCACTTCCAATCTGCCCTACTGGCGTCGCCTGCGGAGGTTCTTCAACGCCGAGCTCTTCTCTCCGAAGCGCCATGCGTCTCAGAGAGAAATTCGGGCCGAGGAGATTCTGCACATGATGAAACTGCTGATGGAGGATTGCAAGAAAGGGGAACCCGTGGACATCAAGGCCTGGCTCTATGGGGTCACGTCCAACACGATGACGCGCATCATTGCTGGCAAGAGGTACTAACACCGTCACTGATCAGTGCACAGGCACAGGCACAACCTTTCTGGAAAAGTTGGGAAATGTGCAAAGTGTAGAATTGATCTGTTCGCTCATACCGAAAATCGCTTCAATTTCATCTTGAAAATGATCACCAAATCTTCGAACGAGCAGTTGGTTTCTAAATACCAATTATTTCAAGTCCGAGAGAATCACACCAAAAAATCCACGCATGTCGAAACTCGTCTGCAAAGGTGTGATTGCTCTCGATTTTCTGGAAACTGTCTGTCTGCACAGCTAGTCCGGGTGACCGTATATGACATTCCACTTCTGCTTGTGATCGTGCATGACAAAGTTATGATCCTATTTTGATTTGCTCTAGTATCATGTATCATACATGTATCACTCCAAAACAAGAAGGTTATTTCACTTTCCTCGTGTGTTCAACTCAACAGTTGCATTTCCTCAACCTCACAGGAGACTTGCAAAATATTTTCTTCTGCGTGCATGAGTTTCCAGTCCAGGATTCCAGGCTAGGTTCCCACTCAAAGTCTAAAGGCTTTGGTGGCTTTGGATAAAGCACGTTACGATAGCTCCGAATTGGTGCACCAACTACGTGAGCAGATTTTAAACCATGTGTGTACAATTTCTGTAATACTTTTATTGTGTGACTATATGCAGATTCTACAGATCGTCCGAAGTGGGGGCGGAGAAGCAAAGAGAAGACTTGGTGAAGATGAATAGCACTCTTGCCAATATCGCCGGTGCGGTGGTCATCAGTGACTTCGTGCCCTATTTGAGCTTCGTCAACCGACTGCAAGGACATGCCGCCAAGTTTGCCAAGGTTCGAGACTTTTCAGCAAACCTCACAGAGAAGATTTTCGACCTGGAGGGTCACCGACAACAGTTGAAAGAACGGAGAGACGATCCCAGCTATACCCGGGACTTGGAAGATGTGCTGCTGGAGACTCCGCTGGATGATGGAGAGTATCTTCCGGACAAGGACATACTCAAGGTATTGCAGGTAAATATCAACTTTTCCTGCTCACAGACCGATAAAACTTACGCTCTCTGGCTGCACTGCTGCAAACACTAAGGTAGAAGCACCAGTACTCGATCATTTAAGGAGGTTTGGAGCAGATTGTGCGCAGTATGAGGTGGTGGAAATTTTTTTCATGTAGGAAGATAGGAAATATGGAGATTGCAAAATTTTCAGAGTTTAATTTTCAAAATTGAAATTACAGTGAATTTTGGGAGTCAAAAAGTGCATTTCACGTCTAGAGTCTTCCAATTCTAATTGTTCAAGGATGCTCACTACTTGGGGACATGTGTCATAACCATTTAGTCCCAAAATAATTTGAAAAGGATACAAAAACAACATTCCAAGCCTAAGAAAAACAACATTCCAGGAAAAACAACATTTCCAACCTAAGGTTGGGAATAGGGCACCCTATAGGCTGGATACTGGGCATGGTCAACAACTGGTGCTTCTACCTTATACGTCAGATGGATGACTTGAGCTGAGATTAAATTTTTAATTTTATTTTTCCATCCAATTTATTTATTTGGAAGGTACTTGAGTACATTTTCAATGAATAGTATTGCAAAGTCTTTCATTATGATCTTATTGCCTATTCAGAAAAGAAGATGCTTAATGAATTAATCCACACATCACTGTTGTAGTGTACTTAGGCCATTTCTTGCTATTTATTCTTTATGTAAATTTTAGCTTTAAAAATTATATTTTTTTGAATTTGTGTTCAACTAATGAAGTGAAGTTTATCCATTGCAATTTCTATTCCAATTGGAAATTTTGAAAAAATCTTAAATTTCAACATTTTATAGCAATATGAACTTTGGGCCTATAACCATGGTTTGTTGATTTTCTACTTATAGAATGACACAATAACTTTGGTTTATACCGAGATACTACATACTACATCATACATCTATAGCAAAAATTTCAGATTTTTTGAGTATATTTTGTATTTGATATGAATTTTCTTCATTATTTTCTTAAAAAAATTCAATGTAATTTCAATTTTTTCCAAAAAGGTCAAAAATTTTACAACTTGAAGTAGAGTTGTGATTTAATCTCAAAGAAAGAAATACAAAAAATTTTCATTCATATCTAGTTGGAAAATGGTAACAAACAGAGCAATGGATAATGAGGCTAGAACTTAGTGGTCATGATAACTCAATGAACATTTTGTATTATACTCCAAATAACCAATGTTCATTGAGTTACCATATATCCAATGTTCCTATAATTAAATTAAATAAATTTTGGTTGCATCTTGTTGATTACCTTTAAGGGACTCAAGATTCTTTTATTAAGCATTTTTGGATCCCAAATGAATAAGTTATGAATTTTCAAAGTGCTAAAAATAGATGCATTCAAAAGCGATCCTAGACTCTCATGAACAAAGGTAGTACATTTTAGGCAAGAATGTATAAGGGGCTGTTTCTAGAAAAGGATCATGATACTAAATGTAGTTATCTCAGCAAAAATTAACATGGATAGGAGATGTTGTTAATATGGTGGTATTTAATATGCCGTTTTTCCATTCATATTTAAGATAGGTACAAATTTCAATGTACCTATCTTTGTTCCACGTTTAAATTTCCTACTTTTGTTCATGAAAGTCAGTCTAAATATGTCAAGTTTTTGTAGTATAGCCATTTTAACAAAATATTGGTTCATGGTCAATTCAGACTAATGAAATAATCATAAGCATCAGAGAAAATTTTAGGCCTTTAGAAGGCTGCTCCACAGCCCTCCGAGGTATCTTAAAATTTACTTTTTATTTGCTCAAATATTTTTTTTTTCCCTATTTCCGAGCAGCACTTTGTGTTGTGACAGTGGCGCAGGAACTGAAATTTGAAAATAAAAAATTAATAATAATAATAATAATAATAATAATAATAATAATAATAATAATAATAATAATAATCTTTAATCTTAAAAAATTATTAAAATAATATAAAAAATATATAAAAAAATTCTACAAAATCTGATTGCTCCGGCGAGCAATCAGCTGGAGTGATAGACCAAGCTTTTTTAAAGCTTGGTTTGTCACTCCAGAGCAGCCCTTCGGAGGGCTGATATTTTTTCTAATAGAAGTCCCACAACTAGTCTATCATTAGAGAGAATGCGGGCCTTGTAAAGGACTGCGAGTTTCCACAAGTTTTCCTACAAATTTTGCTGAGTTTCCAATTGTTGGAACTGCACTATTGCAATAGGGTGGTATGGCCAAATGAATGTGATATCAGACATTCAGAAAATAAAAAATAAAAAAAAAACATTTTTTATTTTTTATTTATTTTCTTAAAATGAGATATGAGGGGGAATTTTTTTGTTTTTGAAAAATATTATAGGATAGCTTGTACTGTGGTTTACAGCATGGAAATAGATTGGGGAACAAGTCTAAAGCAGTCCATTAGAGAAAAAATCAGCCCTCCGGAAGGCCTCTCAACAACTCCCTATTGTACCTTGAAATTTTGTTTTAAGGGGTTGAAAATTTATTTTTTCTCCTATTTCCGCGCAACTGAAATTGCAATGGCTATGGTGCAGAAATCCAGATTTACGAATAAAATATTAATAAAAAATAAAAAATAAAAAGATTGCAAAATTTGACTGCTTTGGCAAGCAGTCTTACACCCTAACTACTCACCGGGGGTACTTTTCCAGCTTGATAGGCCAAGCTTGAAATAGCTTGGCATGTCAATCTGGAGAGGTCCTCTGGAGGACTAATTTTTTCTCTAATGCTTTCTTGCCTCCAAATCCCCTCTAATGTTGATTCTAAAAATTCTAAATGCTTATAGAAGTGTGGATTTATATTTTAAGTTGCACATCTTGAAAGTGCCAATGTCATAGAATATCATTAATTTAAAGGAATTGGCATTTAGAACATCATGTACCATAACTAAATTTGGGATCTATAGTGAACGACTCATTCTTTATGCCAATCTCAAAAAGATATTGGAGTTCATTCTCTCTTTATGCTATAGTGGACTTGCAACTCTACATCTTGCTCAACAGTGCAATCTATTGTTGTTTGTTTCTTAACCGTGTTGATTTGTATCTATGAATTGCAGGACCTTCTAAACGCAGGTACCGCGGCTACCTCTACTGTGATTGAATGGGCAATGGCAGAGCTCCTCCTCCATCCCTCCTTCCTTCAACGTGCCCAACGTGAGCTCTCCTTCCACATCCCCTCTTCCTCCCCTCCTCGCCTAATTCTCGAATCCGACCTCCCTCACCTCCCCTTCCTTGTTGCCATCATCAAAGAAGCCTTTCGTATGCACCCCCCGGTCCCCCTCCTCCTCCCCCATGAGTCCCACACCGCCACCACATTCTTTGGCTACCACTTTCCTCCTGGGACCTTGTTGTTTATAAATGCATTCGCAATTCATAGGGATAAGAGTGTGTATGAGAACCCAGAAGAGTTTGACCCGGAGAGGTTTATAGGAAGTGAAGTGAGTCAATTGAGTGGGAGTGAAGGGTATGAGTTATTGCCATTTGGAAAAGGGAGGAAGATGTGTCCAGCTTATAATTTGGGGAATACGGTGGCAACCTTGATGTTGGGGAACTTGTTGCATTGTTTGGATTGGGAGGTGTTGAAGGTGAAGGAGGAGGTGGATATGACAGAAGTGAATGGGTTGTCGGTGGGGATGAAGGTGCCATTGTGCTTGTGTGCAAAGCCTAGGTTTAAATTGTTGTAAGGTGGTGGAATAGGCTAAAATAGTTTCTACTCTAAACTAGCCAAAGTTAAGTAGATACTCAACTTCTTTGATACAATCCTCTCTTCAATGATGGTATGGTCCATATCTTATGAACTTACTAAAGCATCATTGCTTATAGCACACTTGTCTCCCATTCAAACTATTTGACTAATAATATGATTGTCTCATAAGCATTTGAAGTAAAGAGATAATCCAAATACAAGTGGATGTTATTGGAGTTTTTAGGCAGGTTACAAGGATACTCCAAGAATAAAAGGGTATTGTTAGAGTTTTAGCATATTTGTAGTAAACAACAAGTGAAGCATTTGGATACCAATAAGATCTTCAACATACGTGAAAACAAAATGTTTGTGAGTGAGTTGTACATATATGGATTGATAAAGTTAAGTTGGTAAGCAATGATCTAATTTGTGAACCCAAAAATGTGAACTTTACTCCTTATGATCTAAATGGCCATCTTCTGCCTTGCAACCTTTCTAGTTGCTAACATTGCATTACAAATATATTGATGGTAGTTCATCAATTTTGAGTTATATTTTGTCTTGTGGAATTTTTTTAAGTTGAGTGGCGTAGTATAGTTCACAGCTCATATTTTTGGTTTCGGTTTGGGCATGGATTAAAAAGTCAACCAACCAATGTGATTGTTGCCTACCTCAAAAAGGTCATATCCACCTCAAAAACAACAAATCTAAGCAGTTCAAGGAGTCCCATTCTTGTTTTTCTTACAAACAATACTCTCATTTCAGTGACCACTATGCATTGCAAGCTCCACCGTGAATTGAAAAATGCTCGGAATCTTGTAAAATTTTAGATGAGCATTTTTTATTCTCTTGTCTTTCACTTATAACAAAAAGCTCATCATTTCAACATATTCTCACTAAGATATGCTCCTTCAAAGTGTGCTGCCTTGTTTTTCCATTGACCCAAATAAAACTTCAAACTTAAATATCTACTAAATTATCAATCAAATAATTTGAAATTTTTTGAGGTGCTCACTTTCAATGTGAACTTCAAGATCTTGTGGTTACATACTACTTCCTCCGTTTGGAAATAGTGTATCCATTTTCTATAGTGATTGCACTAAGAATGGATGCACTATTTCCAAACCGAGGGAGTATTTGATTTCAAGAAAAAATGAGCAAGAAAATTGCTCAAGTTTTTGGCAATTTGGGCCCATTTTGAAAGTACGCCCCCCTTGGGTCATTAGGGGCTAACCTCTTAGCATCCTGGGGGACCAAAAGTGTCCCTACATAGTCTTGAAGTCCAATTTGAGGTGTTGTAACATTTTGCATCCAATTTCCAAATTTAATAAAACTTGTTGGAAAAAATATTTTCTTTCTTCTAGTTTGTGTGGTAAGTTTTTAGATCAATCTAGATGTATGATTTCTTAAAAGCCATTCAAAGTTCATGAATTCAATTTGAGTTCACCAAACTCCATTTTGATGGATGCAACTTGAAGGGCTTGTATTCCCTTCGTCTAATGTTTTTCTCAATAAATTTTATTGAATCATATTCCCCTTGAAGTCTAGTTATTGTGATAAAATGTTTATATCAGTCTAACTTGTTTTAAATATTTGGGAGCAATTCAAAGTTCTAAATCCGGACATTTTTGGATTATAGTGAATTTCAGCAGCATGTTTGTTCTTCATATGGTGTTTGTTTCTATTTATTTTTTTAGAGATAAGTTGAGTATACTAATCTAGTTTGAGTGGTTAAAATTTTATATAAATAGAAGAAGTTATGAATGTCTGAGAAGCATTCTAGTAGGAGGTTTGACCTTACATGTGTTTTTTGCAACTTTTTTTGCTATATCAAAGCCATTTTGAAGACACCATGAATCATTTGAATGATATTTTCTTTCACAAATGTGTTTGTATGCTTGTTTTGAAGCACTTTGTAGTTTTAATTTTTTTTTATTTGAATAGGTTCAGAAATCGAATTTCACCTCCAAGTGTGTTGTTAGGAAATCTTCAACATCCTTTTTCAACACTAAAACATTATAATTTTGCAATCTATGTGGCTAAATGACTCCAAATTTGATTCACATCATCTGCAACATGTATACTACAATTCTGCAAGATCATAAAGTTGAGATTTCTATACCTTAGTGACGTGTAGATCTATAATACTTCAAAAGCATGGATGTTATTAAATCCAAAAAGGTCCCAGACATTTAGTGGTCAAGAGTTGTGAGTGTATACCTTATGAGCCATGTGTATCGACTATAAAAAAGGTTGCAAATTTTTGATGCCAATAGAAAGAGACTTAAAGAAAATTTTACAATTTTTAATAAGATTTCAACCCCATAATCATGGATCGATGACTGTGAGAGTGTAGCTAGTACGCATGCCGCACTCAAGCTATCGCGTTGGCGGATTGTAGTTTAATCCACCCGGATTCCCCTTTTTATTTCCTATCATCAAACCTCTTGAGCCTTAGTTTTGGTCTACGAGAGTCCAAACTAAGAATGACCTAAGACAAGTGAAGGGAAAAATTGGGGCGCAGAGTGGATTGCGTGCACAGCAAACACATTGCCTATGGTCATTTCCTAAGTTGCTCCAAAGGGCTCAATTTCTTTGTAATGCAAGGTTTAGGGTATAGGCAAGGTTTGAGACCGGTTTGGGACTTTGGGCTTACTGAAGGAACTTCATTAGTGCAGCTTCATCCTAGCTCTTTATCAAGCACTACTATCCCATGCTCTTTTGCAATTTGCAAAGTTGAAAAGAGTTGGACCACATTGCAAAAGAAACTACCAAAATCAATCCTTACTCTCAAAATGGGACTTACGTGTACACAAGGGTTTCCTGGTCCCTTTTTGAAATCTCTCAGCAGCAAGGATATCTCTCAGCAGCATATCCTTCAATTGTTGCAAATTTGTAATTGTTCAAATCAGATGTGACAAGATTCAACTATACTACAAATTCATTCTATGTAGATTCATCCATAATTTAATGATGTGCCTCCAAAATGATGCCTCCTGTCCTGTGGAACAAATTCGCAAAACCAGCAGTCGATGAACTTCTTTGAGTAGTTGAGCTCATTGGTTATTTACCTGCAACGCTTTGTGCTCCGTAAATGTTTGGTTTCACAGGGCTTCCATTTTGGCTAGACGCCAAGCTGAAGAGTCATTAGGAAAAAGTTGAACCCTGGAAGAGGCCGTGAGACCTGAGAACGCAAGGAACGCAAGCCAAAAAAAAAAAAAAAATTATTATTATTATTATTATTATTATTATTATTATTATTATTATTATTATTATTATTATTATTATTATTATTATTATTATTATTATTATTATTATTATTATTATTATTATTATTATTATTATTATTATTATTATTATTATTTTTGCAACAGCGAACTACAGGCACGGAACAGCAGGGAATAGTGCAGCTGAACTGCTTAAAAAAACATTAAATTTTTTTTTTATTAAAATAAATTCAAAATTACAAAATTTTCAGATCTGACATGGCACCACACATGCCATGTCAGATTGCAATCATTAAAATTTTTATTATTTTATTATTTTTATTATTTTATTATTTTTATTATTTTATTATTTTTATTATTTTATTATTTTTATTATTTTATTATTTTTATTATTTTATTATTTTTATTATTTTATTATTTTTATTATTTTATTATTTTTATTATTTTATTTTATTTATTATTTATTATTATTATTATTTATTATTATTATTGTTTTATTAATATTTAAATATTTTTTATTTTTTAAATATTTTTTAAATATTTTTTAATTGTATATCACTGTTGAGTTCCCTTGAGGGGAAGCTTACACTATGAAGCAGCCCCTTCCAGGGTTCATTTTTTTCCTAATGTCATAACATTCAGTAGCCTTCAGAGAGTCTGCCTTTCCCTGTCTGGAGTCCTCATCCACTAAATTCATCCTTTCAATATTAATATAAGCTTCGATACAGGGATAGTGGCAGTACATTATAATACGCTCCATTTTCTTTTGTTAATTCTAGGATCAAACACACAAATCAACAAATATTTGTAGAAAGAGATGGTTTGCCAGAAACCCAAAGAATCCAATTTTAAATACACTATTGCAACCTATCCATTTGCCATCAATAACTTATTTTGGGTTTTCAAGTGAGAAGACAACTCTTTATATACACATGGGGTGGTAGGAGATAAAATAACCCATGTGGGATAAATAAATTAGAATTGTAGTTTCTCAAGCACTCAGAGTTAAGTCAAAAACAAATAATTGTGTTAAAAATAGAATTTAAGACCTCATTTAGGCATAGTAGAATAACTTTTCTCAAAAAGATTTGGAATAAAAAAAATTGGTGAATGAAGCTAGGTTTCACCTTCAAAAATCCGTTTGGCATTTTGAATCTCCAATCAAAAGTTATGGACAAATTTGAGACAGGATTTTCAAAAATGTTAAAGAAAATGTCCATTCCAAACCCTCTCTGAAATATGTTCATAACTTTTTATTGGAGACAAAAAACACCAAACGGATTTTTAGTGATGAAACTTATCTTCATTTCACAACTTTTCTTAGTTCAAAGTTTTTTGAAAAAAGTTATTCTACTATGCCTTAATCATACTACTAAAATCACAATGACGTCTATAATATCACAATTCCATTTTGAATAATATTATAGAAATTCAATTGCTTTTGTAATAGCCATAGGATACTTTCTATTATATATTATGTATTCTTTTTGTAAATTTTAAATGAGTGAACTAACTTTGATGATTAAATATATTCTTATTTTCTTATTTTGTTTTAATTTCTCAATTGCAAAATTGCAAAATTTAGCTTCAAGCTTTTAATAAATAAATTCTATGTCTTTTTAAAATGTAATATTAAAAAATAAGGAAGCACCAACCGCTAGCGTTGCTCTACATATTCAAATGTGAAGATTCTACTTAAATTGTTCACTTGATTAATTTATTCTTATTGCAATGTTTTCATCTTTGCAAAGGTTATTTTGGAAAAATTATGATATAAACATTTTCTTTAAATGCTTTATATTGCACTGTATAATTTTTTTCAAAGAATATTGTATGAGGATGTCAATATTTTCATTTATAGATTATACATACTTTGTTTATCTACATTCTATCACATGAAAAATTGATGAAAGTAATATATTTAATGCATAGCAAAGCAAGCGCCAATTGCTAGTGAGGTCTAAAATTCTATTTCAAACACAATTCCTACTTTGGACTTGCTTATGAGTGGTTGAGGTTTCACTCATTCTAATTTACATATCCTTCATGGGTTGTTTTATCTTGTACCACCCCAAATGTATATATAGCTTCTCTTCTCACTTGAAAACTCAAAATATAATTGGTTTTGTAAGAATGCAAAAAAGAAAAAGACAACAATGAACCAAGCATTTCATTTGCATTCAAACAAAAATCAATTATATTTTGGATTTTCAAAATATACAATGTATAGGTGTAGATGTTGGTATTTGTGTGTTTGGTTCAATGGATTTAGAACACTAGTTTTCTTTTAAATTTTTATCTACCTTGTCTAGTTGCGGCCGGCTGACTTACTGTAATTCTCTAACAAAATTGACGCGTGTACTATTAGCTACGGATGGTGTGGAATATACCACACCATCTCATCCGACCGGAGGAAGGCAACCCACCACTTTGCTATTAAATGTTATGTTCAACTTTGGATTGTTCAATTTGCGCGCCGAAGTAATGGCAATGGACAGTTCCTGACTGCTCTTGCACGTAGTGCTGGCAGACCTTGGTGTGTTGAAACTGTTGCTTTGTTTGCGCAAGCTTGCACTCTACGGTCGATTCATTTCAATTCATTCACAATTGCTTTCAGACTTGATAACGAAGAAGAAGACAAGTCTTAACTTCTCGCATACTTAGAAGGGGGTGGCGTCTCTCAACTTGCAACAAAGATGTCTAGTCATCAGCAAGACACAGACTAGCAAAGGAAACTGTGGAATAGAGATTTGCTATTATGTATTGGGGGTGAATGCAAGAAACACTTGTACTATTTTTTGTCACACCTTGCATGTTGATTTGTTTTTTAAGCATAATTTTTGAGTATTGAATCCAAATGACTTAAGATTTATAGGGAAGGTGCTCATGACCACTATACACCTTGCCTAATTTTTTGGCAATTTTCAAAATGTTTTACTAAATTAAAATAGCCACCCATTTTATGTCACAAATTCCAGTTTGGAGGTTTTAAGTACTATTTAGTACCCCAAAAATTGAATTTGGAGCTGAAATTTGGATGAGATGGTCTTCTAGTAGACTTCTAGCTCTCCAAGAGAGGGATTTTAAAAAAAGGTTAATTTTGTGTAGTGTAGAAGTCTACAAAGTGAGCTTCTTTCTCTTTGCATTTTGAAATACATAAAACATTATTTTGGTGGTTTTTTTGGTGAATGACTATCTCCATAGAGTTGTTGCAAATGGCCAATTTTTATTTAATTTATTTAATTTATTTTACTAATTTTAACTAATTAAAGCATCAAAGTGTCTATTTTCTAGAGATTTGGCACTTTCTAGTTCTCCCACTTGGAGAATTTTTAAAAGCTTTTCCTTTCCAAGGTTTCTTCATCTTAAAGGTATATACATTGGCCATATTTAAAAAAAAATTAAAAATTATTTTTCTATGCTTAAAGTACTCCAGAAAAAACCCATCAAATAGTGAAAACGCAACAAATAGTACAAGTGTTTCTTGCATTCACCCATAGCATTATAGTAGAGGATCCACTAGGTCTAATCCTGTCTCTCTATAATGACTCTTGTTATTAGCAGCCTATTCCAAGTTGGTCTTCAAATAGCAAGTTGAGAATAAGCACAATTTGGTTAACCCTTACAATCCTAAGGCCTTATTTCTGCCAAAAAACACCTAAAATTGTGATTTTTATAGCAAAGAATAAAAAAAATTGAAAAATGATTTTTAACCATAGGATCTTACACCTAACTAGTATGAGATTGTGCGGAAAAAAATTCAGAATTTTTGACCACATAGATTGCAAGATATCTACGTTTAAAGTAAAAAAAATTGTTAAGTAGAAGTAGATACAAGATAGAAGGATTATTTAAAATATTAATATCTTTTATATGGAAATAAAAAGCTCAAATCCAAATGGTGAGATTGTTCAAGCAAGCATACTAAACCTTGTGGAACTTTTTTTTTTTTTAAATATTAAAAGGGCATTCAAAAATGAATTCTACAAGTTATTTTTTTCAGGAAGATGTTCTAGTGCCCAAAAAACAAGATTGTCCATAACTTTCTCATAAAAAATCCAAATGAAATGAATCAAAGCTTTCCAAATAGACAAAATATAATTGATAAGAAAAAAAATTAAAAAAATTAAATTAAATTAAATTATTTTTGCTGCCCCCGTCCAGCCATCCCCTATTTTGAGCTTATTTGGGCATAACTTTTTTTCCCAGGCATTGATTTAAAAAAAAGTTATATTTCCACGAAGTTTAGCAATTTTTCTATTTTCAAAAAAAGGTCGAAAAATCACAACAACAGTTCAACCCGTAGGTACCAACCCAAACTCCCATTTGTCCCCCGAAGGAACAATGGGCTTTTAGGGGTTAAATATCTATGACCAGCCTATTCCAAGTTGGTCTTCAAATAGCAAGTTGAGAATAAACACAACTTGGCTAAATATCTATGACCACTGATCTTTGAATGGAAATGAGGTTGTCTACTGTTATTTAATTATGATCTACAACCTTCCACTCCGACTGATTGCATAAGAAAACATTCAATACAGAAGAGTGAGAAAACAATTTCATCTCAAGAGAGTTTGGCTCGTGCAATACTCAAAGTGAGCTTTATTGAGTGACCTCCCAATGAAAGCTCACCCCTGTATAATGGTGAAAATGCATCAAATAGTATCCCCCAAATCTAGCGATCAAATTACCTTGAGTTTCTGTATGGCTGTCGCTGCAAACTGCCCTTTAGAAACTGGTGATAAACTTGCTCGTGCTGACAATGCTTTCCTCCCAATCATCCGCATGAAAGACCTTATCATATATTCTCAAGCACAGAAACCTCGTGTTGGGAGCAACACCCTCGGCGTCCATAATCCCACTCCTTCTGATTCGCCTTGTTGTTCCAAATGCCCTTCGTTTTATCCCGATGTAGTATTACAACTGGAACAACATTCAACGTTTTCTTTGCAGCAACGGGATCCTCTGTCTCCCCCTTCCCACGCTTCAGACCTGTGCAGAACGGGGTCTCTTTTGATCCACAGATTCTGACCCAGAGGAAGAACTCCCTTGTACACGCCATTTAACTCCCTTCAGAATATGCGGACGCGCGCTTTCAAAGTACCTAACACAATATTCAATAAATCGACAACCATCCAATTGCCAAAAACATGACAGATCTATATTCACCTCTTCTCCAGCTGCCAATCATTCCAATTGTACCGAAAATTTGCCAGTTTAATAGAAATTACCTAACCTTTGCAGATGCTCTTCAGAAACGAGACTTCTTCGTCCTGGCAATGTGATTACTCGCTCATGAATGGGAGTCGACACAGGTCTCTCTTTATAGCATTCCCGAAACAGTCTCGATCGCAAATGTCACATCACTGATTCAGAGGAGCTATGTGATTGATCGACCTAAACTCGAGCAAATGATCTTGATGACAAAGATAACGACGATAGCCATGATTCTTTTTCGTGAAATCGTCCGTCGCTGCTCCTCGGAGGTCACGCCTCCGACTCTCCTCGTACCAGGCGTGGAGGGCGACTTGGCATTGCCCGATCTCTTGGAAGCTAGAGCGGGCCTCTTCCTAGATCTCCGACTTCCACTGCATCTGTTCGCACAGGTTCTCGCATGCTTTCTTGAGCTCCTCGTTATTGGGTTGCCAAGAACGCTTGCCATCTCTTCTCTCCATGACCATATACCATCAACTATATCATCCTTCGTTCTATCAATATTGGAGTCGTAGCAAGAGAATTCGCCTGAATCGCATTGAGAACGTGACCTTCTTCAACAACTCGACTTCCAAAAACAAAAGCAAAAACCTCTCAGATTAAAGTGACAATTTAAGAGCTCACAATGCATCCATACGAACATTCAACCGCAGGGTAGATGGCAAGAATGGCATGTATACATTCAACTTCAAACATAAGAGCCTTAGTTCAGTTTTATCTAATACACTTGTAATCAATATTAATAGCTTCTTTATGATGCCTAAGATATTCTGAAGTATTATTTCAACTGTTTACAAACCAAAATCCATCAAAAGTAAGTCTGTTTTTGTAACAAGAACCATCTTTAGATTCATATTGAACAAAACCTTTTAGGTATAACATATTCACCAAATTTGCACTTGAATGTGTTAGGGTTAGGGTCGTTGTAAGAAACACCTCCGTTTTTTATCTCAAAATGATCTATTTCAGTGAATACTATGATTTTTGAAATAATTTTTTTGAATAAAATAAAATATGAATAATTTATAAATCATTGAAAATAGTATTTATGTAAAAATTCAAACCTAGAAAATTTTATCTCTAAGAGTTATGCACAAAAGAATGACAATGGAAAATGCCAAAAAAAATGGACACTTTGATGTTTGATTTTCTAGACAATAATAAAAGAAATGACTTAAATAAATAAAATTAAAAATCTACTTTTTCTAACTTAAAGGTGCTCCTTCTAAACCATTTCATCTTGAGAAAAAAAATTACGTTCTTTGCATTTGTGCAAAGAGAATCTCTTCATGGGCTTATGTAACTTTAGTAGAAGTCCATAGGCTCAAAATTTGCTTGGGATTAAGAACCACCCCTATAATTAGCTCTAAAATGGACATGAATTGGTTCCTAAATTGCATTGGTTCTTAAATTGACCAATCTTCTAGTCATTGAATGGATTGAAATTTTTTTTACTTAGTTGCAAGAGCCAATCACTCTCTTTGTTTTCCCCATTTTTCTTTATAAGTTCTATGTGAATAGTTTATAGAAGGTCTAAAGTCATAAACAGGTGCTTATGACACAATTTATTTGAAAATTAAGAAGTAATTCAGTAATGCTTCAAAAAAATATGAAACCACTTGTGTTACATTCCGCATCTATTTCTCATTGTCTGAAAAATGAGCTAAAAATATTCACATCTAGAGAAACACATAAAAAAAGGTGGACCAACCTTTAGATGAGTAGTTTTTGAGCCTCCTACCTTATCCCAATTTTGAGCTTCAAATTTACATTTTTGCGTCAGAAATAGTACTACAAGCACTTGTTTAATGCCAAGGGGATAAAAAAAAGGACAAATGTTTTTTGCAAAACTTTGTTGGTGATAGCAAAGCTTGAATCTAGTATAAGGGTGTTTCTAAACTCATTTGATAAGATCTTCTTAAATCCAAGTGACACACACCTTTATATATTTTTCCAAAAGTGCCCTTGCACTATAATACACTTGTCATGGGAAATATGAGCTTTGAAAAGCTGGAACTAATAGACCGTGACTCATACCCTTAAAAGCATTGTCACTCAAATTCATTCTGAACACTACAGAATGCAACACTAGTTACACTACCATACATTGTCTCTGAACCAAAGCCGGTGAATTCTTGTATTGACAAAGCTACACATACAACGAATGTGAGGAAGTTTGAGTGGGACTTAGCATCTCTGCAGTGGCGAAGCCATTGAATGATGCAACATACAGCTGGATCCGCCCATGCCAGAATTTGCTTCCCCAAAACTCCTCCTTATATGAAACATCAAACCCAGGCAGCAGGGACTCTCAGGATGTCAGACTGACTGCTAAATGGAGTAGAAGTTCTCATCCTTTCAAGAAAACACCTCAAAGTTGCTTCATAATGTTGACAAGCTCACTGGAGAAGCTGGCTGCCAAGTATGGAGGTCTCATGTATCTCCGCTTAGGTACGACTCTCTGAATTCCTGCACTCTCTTGAATTCTTCGAGTATGAACATTTGATCCTCCGTGATACTGAATGAAACCTATGTTTGTTAGAATCATGGGAGATCACGGTGTCAAGATTTCAGTTAAATTGATGCTTAGTTTATGATTGCCAGGTTTAAAACTGAATGCTTTACCATGCTAGTCGTAGTTCTCAGAGGTCTTGGCAATTGAATTAATGTCGTGAGTCTGGGATTACGGAACATGCCATTTAACAAGTATGAGCAGAGCAGAATCGGCAGATTGTCTAATTACGTACAGCACATGGCTGGATTGGAGGACGAGCCTCTGTTCTGCTATAGATCAGAACATAAATAGGCTTGTATGGCGTTATAGAAACTAAATGTTGAAGAGAATAGAGGAAGAATCTACTGAGTTGATCCGACTTATTTTACGAGACATGATAATTACAGTTTATGCTGTATAGTATCCTAGTTTGACTATGTAGTCAAACTGACCAGGGTTCAAGCCCATCGTGATATCCACGGCTGCCGTTGCCAAGGAGTTTTACAAAACCAACAACGCCAGCTTTGGCTCCCGGCCCAAGCGGCTGGCCTGGACCGTGTGGCACAACAGTGACGAAAATTACCGAATGCTCTCGATCACTTCCAACCTCAACCTCTAGCACTTCTTCATTAATTCCTTCACCGTTTCCAGGAGCCACTTCTTTTGATACCTCCAATACAACACTGGAGGCGATAGAAGCAATATCCACAAGCCTCCTCCCTCTCAACAAAGGACCATGGGCTCCAAATCAACGAGGGTGTCTTCAACTCCGTCCACCATCATGCCCATTGGCAGGAGCCCTCGCAAAGGGATTGTTGTGATATCCTCCAATGTAACTATTCCTCCCTCTCCTACATGTCCGACAACAATTTTGCTTGCTGCCTGATCATTTTGCTCCATGACGACCGTCGTCTCCTGGATGATAGGGGATCCCCCAATGCCTCTGTGCTCACACCACTGCCTTGATCACTCTTTTCAGAGTCTGGTGTAGGGACATTTTTCTCCGTGCCGATCAATAACTCGGGAATTGTTGTAGGAACTCCCGATTCAGGTTTGTCAACGTTGCCCTCCGTGGATCCCCCCCAAGAATAGGCCGTGGGTACCCTTCCAGAATACCCTCTAAAATCTCCTGGATCATCATGGGATACCCAGATGATTGTTGTCCAGTGCTCTTGTCTGTGTGTTCTTGCCCTGGGATACGCTTAGGAACATCTTTCATTATGTCGACCAAAGTCCTTGTGTTCATCGTGGGATCCCCTGATGGCGCTCGACCTCTACTATCTTGCGTGTATTCCATCCCTCGGGCAGGTTCTGTCAAATGCTACAGCATAATGACAAATCCTGGAGCACCAGGTGTCTGCGGCTCCTCTTCTTCCGGCACGCTTAAGTCGGCAGTCTTCATAGGTGAAGGTGTTGAAGCACAAGTCAAAAGTATGTTTGCCACGTGTGATGCTTCGGGATTCACAATCCCAGTTGACTTTTGCGCAGAGTGTTCCCGCTCCACCAAGTCAGCTCCCTACTCTGCTTCCCTTGAGAACTCCCCCCCTTAAGCATTTGCCTTGCAGCTACATCAACCTTCCGCACGCGCTTCGCAGACTTCTTTCTAGAAGTATCTCTTCTAGAGTCAAGTTCCTTGGCCAGCTTCATTCCCGTCTTCTTTTTGGATGTCCTCATATTCACGAGCGGAGTCATTGTATCATCATCGCCTATTGAACTGTCAGACAGAAAATGCATTGTTCGTCCCGGTGTTGCCAATTTAGGAACTTTCTATAGCTGCTTGACCACTTCTGTCATTCAACCTGTGCTACCGGTTCAGAAACTTCCTCTGGCTACTTGACCACTTCAGTCGGACCCGCTTTAGGCGATTGAACATTGTGATAATTGGCGTTGACGTCCTCAGTACTCCTTCTTGGATTCATCATCGACTGCGAATTGTCCTCCTGTGTGGAATCCAAAAACAAACCACTTGGGCACTTAGTTTCACATTTCTGAATTGCAAACCATTAATAAAAGCTTGCCAGGATCCGGAGATCTCATGATGGTTCAGCAAACAAGGCACACTAACCTTGGTGTGCTCAACCGACCTTGTTCATGTACGCTGCTCGTGTTCGTTTATGATCTGATTCATTGCATCTTCTTCATCTTTGTCATTAGAATCTTGACGATCCACTGGGTTGTTGTTGAGTTCATTAGTCTGGTTGATTCTTGGCCTTGCTAGGGACTTGTGGAACTGGAAGAGGTGCCGCCAGTGCTTCCTTGTCGCCCCAAATCTGTTTGGCAAAGACCTCACTTGCCATCACAGCTTATGCGGAATGCACAACTTCCAGCACTTGAACCCCTCCTAAATTCTGAAATACAATAGTCAGTTGTTAGTACCTCAAATTGGCAAGAACAAAATTCTTTTGTTGCTCAAAAAGAAAGGAGAAATGTGGAGTTGAAATGCATACTAGTCCGAGGGGGGTGAACTCAGGGCCTGCGTTGACATTGACAAGGACAAGGTCGTTGCAAACTAGTCCTTTAAATATCTCCTCCACCGTCTTGATCTTCAAATAAGGCACATGTTGTCGTTGCCAATATGGGTGGGTGTCCTTCATATCTTCTAAGTTGTACACTTGTTTCGGGCCAGTTAATCCAGGGAAGTAGCTTTTGAAGGAAACTCGTTTGCTTCCCTGAGGCCCGGGTGGATCACTTAGTGCATTTTAGAAACGACATGCGACATAATATAGGGAAGGATTTATTCTTTTGAGGTAAAATTTGTAAATTTATTACAAATAAAGTAGGATTCACTCAAAAGGAAAAATCTATTATAAGTAAGTTAGGTAGCTTGAAAATCTAAACAATTAATTTTTTTACATCTAATTTAGGGGTTGGTCATTGGGATCTTGTGTATTGTATTTAATAGGATTCGTATATCTAGTACATTACAACTGGATTGTAATTGCTTTTTTACACACAATCTGATTTCATATAATTCTCACCCTTACAAAATTTACATTCCTTCACTAGTCTAGAACTATTCTTATCACTTCCAATACTTTTCACTTGACACAACACTCATTAACACCCACTTGCAGACTTTCACTCAAAATCAAATACAGTCACAAAGCACACTCTATAACATCATGTGACCTTAGCATTTCATATACACATGGGAAATACTTTTCATCTTAGTAGATCACATAAACTCCTTCATGCCTCCATCATAACAACCATGTTAACTGCAATTCTACTTCTCTCTAAATTAAACATTTAGGCAATATAAACTCACAACCATCAAGCAGCTTATAAACTTTCAATAACCAGCCTTTAAAATTACAATCACACCACAATCAACCACTAATTAACAATCATAGTTTTGCATTTCTTAGACCATTTTAACCATACATACTCACATCAACATCAATTGAGTTGCAGATATTTTATATAATTCCAAATTGGTGAAAAAATCACCATTTACAATTTTTATAAAATAGGAACCACCCAGTAGTTACCAACCACAGAAAAGACAACTAACTGCCCCAAAATCACCAAATTAGAGCTGCCTTGCAACTCCACCTTAGATACTTGATAAATTCTCCTACTTGGCAGCCAAATCCTATGACCAAATATACAACCCACTTTACTCTTCTTACCCCAAAACAACTCAAATCAATATAAAATCAGCAATCAACTTGCAAAAACAAGTCCAAAACCAAACAAAAACCCGCCCAATTTCAAAAATAAAAAATCCAACTAGTAATCACTGCTCCACTTCCGAAGGTATGCTAGTATGCTGGCCTAGAGCGGAACCTGAATTATATAACCGAGCTGAAATTGAATTTTTTTTTAGCTAACCATTCTGCAGAAGTTTCTCAATAAATTTACCTGAAATATAGATTGAATGAACCTTAATCCGAAATGGTTTAACATGTTTCTGACATCCTAACCCTTTTTAAATTGGAACGCCATTGCTATATTTGTGTTGTGTTTGAATTTTGGGTATGCAATATATTTTTTTCTTATAGAAATACGATGTTGTCCTAAAATCGACAAAAGTGTATTAGCCTCAAGAATAGGACGTCAACAAGAAAGACATACTTTACACCAACAAAAGTCTCACAAAAAAAATAGGTTGCAAAAAAGAAATACTCTTCTCAAACCACCCAAAGTGCCTTACAAACAAAATAGGATGTGAAAAAGGAAAAACAAATTCACATCAACCATCAACCCTAAACCAAAAAAAATAGGGTGTGAAAAAAGGTAATAAAGGAATTAAAATACACCCTAAAACAAACAGCCTAATTCCAAAAATAGAATATCAACAAATGCTTCAATAGTGCCCACCAACAAAAATGTCACAAGAAAAATAAGGGTGCAAAAAAGAAATACCCTTTTCAAACCACCCGAAGTGCCTTACTAACAAAATTGGACGTAAAAAAGGAAAAAAAAATTCACACCAACCGTTCACCCTAAACCAAAAAAAATAGGGTGTGAAAAAGGAATAAAAAATACACACTAAATCAAGTAGCCAAAACCAAACAAAATAGGATGTCAAAAAGAAAAAAAAGTTTAACATCAATCATAGTCTCTCCACAAAAAAATAGGGTGTGGAAAAGAAATTCATGCTTCGTGCCAAATAAAATTTCTAAATGTTGAAATGCTAAAACTAAGTTGTTTCAAAACGCATGGAACATGATTGATTTCCATGCATGCAATCTTTGGACTTTTTTTTTAACCTTTTTGCTTTCACGTTGCTTTTCAATTCACCTTTTTTCTTTATAAAGAAAATAGCCTAAAGAAAATTGTCCTTACATGGATAGTATAAGTAATAATAGAGTACCATAATATAGGCCATTTTGCCAAATTATATAATTATAGGGACCCTTTTATTGAGGCCTTGGAGATAAATAGCCCCCTAAAAAATACGCCCTTGCTGCACAGGGGGTATAAAACATACAAAGAGTGATCCACCCGAGCCCTGAGGAGTGTGCTCAAAAATAAATAAAATAAATACATTGAACCCCTCCCTGGCCGCAGGTAGAGGAAAAAAGTCATCGGGCCTTGCCATGTAGTTCACAATTTACTAGTCCTACATCTTTGCTCTCATCTCCTCATCTCTTTTCTCCGGATAAGCCACAATATTGTGGAATCCTTTGGCATCTGTGATGAGAACAGCGCCAGTCTAGGGTGAGATAGTCTTCTCTCTTGGGTCAAAGTACTCCAAAGCGTCAAACAATTTGTTTAGTTTTCCTTTCTCCAGCATCTTTGCGCGAGAACCATAGGATGTCTCCTCAAATATGAACCAGATGTACAAGTGAGGCTTCTTTTTTCCTCGCTATGCCTTGACGTCTAGGGCCACCAAAGTTTTGCTAATTTCCCAGATTCTTTCGTCTATGGTTTTGCAGAGATAATGCTCCGAAAAACCTTGTACATGCACCTGTGTCTCTTCATCCTCCACAATTGACTTGAAAAACAACTCCCACGTAGTAATCATGAATTCCAGAAGGTCCTTTGGGTTGGACGTCTTGCTCAGACCCTTTGTCCGGTCTTCCAACTACTTCTTGCCAGCAGGGTTTTACAATGCCTTGTTCACTCACAAATGTAATTCCCCGCGATTGATTTCCTTTTTGGTGGCAAACTCCACCCATTCGGATTCCAAATATGACACGTACTCCATCTTTTTCATGGGCAGCAGACGACCCTTGTAGTGTAACAAGAGCTCGTTCTTCATGGCCCTAACCAGACTCACTCTTGCACCAACAGTATTGAGAGGGATAATTTGCCTGCCAGTCTTTTGACCAGTCAACTTGGAGCTCTCTACGCAAACAAGGTTGGTGTCCACTTGATCCGCAAGGTAGTTTATGTCCTTCGATCAAAGTCCATAGAGTGTCTTGAAGTCGTTCTGCGTCAAGGGTTTTCGCTCCATCTTTCCGCATACATCAACTAGGCCCGTTCCATCGGGAAGCAATCCTTTCATATATTTCTCCTCAATGTCGATCCACCTCCAAATGTCGGTGTTGTCTTCCATGAAATTTCATGAATTTGATCATTAAGGAAGGTTGCATTTTCTAGATTCAAGTATTAAATTGGATAAATGAGAAGTTAGATGCACAGAACAATACCTCAAAGTCCTTTGTTCATCGTCCAAAATATGGACGTCGACTCGCTTCAAGGTTAAGCCAGTATCAATTATTGTTGGGATGTCCTACAAGACAAGAGTAAGGTAAAAGACCCCATTGCGGTCAGAATTAGGAGTGTGCCTACATGCCATTGCTGAAATTTTTCAAATTTTTTCCCACACAAAGATAAGTGTGAGAGACAGTGAGGGCATTTGAAATTATATTTTTTGGACCAAGTATGAATTAGTTCTGAATTTTTGAAGTGATCAGCCCATAGGAGTCTGTAGGCTACTTCATGACCAACAAAATTTGAATCCAATATGGTCATCTTCCTACCCAATGTAGCCACAACATTTTCAAACATGGAAGACCTAAAAAATCAGTTTTTACAAAAAAATTTACACTGAAAAGTTGGAGTACCTATTGAGGTCACTAATTACTCCATAACTACCATGTAAGGCATTGATTGTGGTCTAAAAAACCACAATGGGGTCATTAGGTGTCCATCATGGGTCATTTGACCGCAATGGGGTCATTTACCTTAGATACCAAGATATAATTTCCATATGAAAGTCCACCTCCTACAAAACCATGTCAGTTTGAAATTCCCTAGTCAGATTGAATAGGACACGATTTCCATGTGAGCATCCACTTCCTACAAGACCCCATTCAGATTGAAGAGGATGGAATATCTCATTCTTTCTGCCCACTCATTGCCAGTGGGACAGAGCCTCACACCCCTTGTTTTGCTTTTAGCTAGAGTCCATTTCTTTTCTGCATATAAGGTAGGACTGCCCATTACTATAGAGATTTGCTACTTAGGTACTTTGGGAAAGATGTTTGTTAGCTCTTATATTTTTCAGAGATAGAAAAGTTTGAGAGAAGTCTTTCGCAAAAAGAATGAAAGAATTCTAACAAGAAGTGAATTTTCTGTGATTTTTCAAAGGGGAAATGTTAAAGCATGAATAGACCCTTGTTGAAACATGGGTTGGTCCTTCTTAAAGCGTGAGCTGAAGTGTCCACTTCCCAAGTGCATTGCCATCATGACAGAGGATTGCTAAGAATTTGATAATGGGTGAGCCACTGACGCAAATGAAAGGACCCTGTAGGTGTCGGAATTGAATAGATGACGGCATTGGGCAGTGCTACCTTAGTTTATGGACTCCAGAGCTGGCCAGGAGACACGCAGCACTGACAATAAAAGAAAGCAATTTCTAAGAAACCTTCCAGGAGCGCAATTCTACGGAGCACAAAACACGCTACCGCATCAGTCCTACCATTTGCAATTTGTGAAACATGGATCTATGGACACGAGCTCCTGCAAATGAGCTCTTCGTTGCACTGCTAGCTGCAGCTTTCGCTTCGTTTCTGCTGATTTACTACTATGCTGAAGCCAGGAGGCGGAAGCACTTGCCCCCTGGACCCTGGCCATGGCCAGTCGTCGGAAACTTTCCTGCTTTGGGAGACCTGCCTCACAGATCGCTGGAGAAGCTGGCTGCCAAGTATGGAGGTCTCATGTATCTCCGCTTAGGTACGACTTTCAATTCTGAGTTCCTGCACTCTCTTGAATTCTTAGAGTATGAACATTTGATCCTCCGTGATAATGAATGAACCTTATATGTTTGTTAGAATCATGGGAGATCACGGTGTCGAGATTTCAGTGAAAGAATGCTGAGGTCGCGTTGCCAGACTCAAAACTGAATGCTTTACCGCGCTAACTGTCGTCGTTCTTAGAGCTCTTGGCACTTCATTGAATGTCGTAAGTTTGGGATTATGGAACATTCCACTTGAACAAGTATGAGAAGAGCAGATCATGTATGTACAGTTCATAATTGGATTGGTGGACGAGCCTCTGTTTTGCAATAAAGCATGAACACACTTGTATGGCGGCATAGTGGAACAATCTAATGGTCAGGAATCCCCATGTTTGACATGTTTTTAAGAGAATTATAACTCACCAGAATTCTAGTTTGACTATATACCAGGGTCCAAGCCTTGCATCGTGATATCCACGGCTGCCGTTGCCAAGGAGTTTTACAAAACCAACGACGCTAGTTTCGGCTCCCGGCCCAAGCGGCTGTCCTGGACCGTGTGGCACCATGGTGACGAAAATTACCGAATGCTCTCGATCACTTCCAACCTGCCTTACTGGCGTCGCCTGCGGAGGCTCTACAACGCCGAGCTCTTCTCTCCGAAGCGCCATGCGTCCCAGAGAGAAATTCGAGCCGAGGAGATTCTGCACATGATGAAACTGCTGGTGGAGGATTCCAAGAAAGGGGAACCCGTGGACATCAAGGCCTGGCTCTATGGGATGACGTCCAACACGATGACGCGCATCATTGTTGGCAAGAGGTACTAACACCATCATCACTGATCAGCAGTCTGGAAAATATATGCTCAGGCAAACCATGTCTGGAATAGTTGGGGAATGTGAAAAATGTAGAATTGATTTGTTCGTTCATACCAAAAATAGCTTCGATTTCATCTTGAAAATGATCTCCAAATCTTCAAACTGTATAGCCGCTAGTTTCTAAAGACCGAAAGAATCATACCAAGAAAACCATGCATGCTGAAACTCTTGCGCAAAGGTGTCATTATTTTTCCAATTACCAACATTAAATTTCGCTATAGATTTTCTGGAAACTGTCCCTCTCCACAGCAAGTGCGGGTGACCGTATATGACATTCCACTTCCGCTTTCGGTCGTATGTAACAAAGTTAGGATCCTATTTTGATTTGCTCTAGTATCCTGTATCATAAATGATTCACTCCAAAACAAGAAGGTTATTTCACTCCCCCTGTGTTCAACTCAACAATTACATTTCCTCGACTTCACAGGAGACTTGCAAAACATTTTCCCTTACGTGCATGAGTTTCCAGTACAGGACTCCAGGCTAGTTCCCACTCAAAGTTTGAAGGCTTTGGTGGCTTCGGATAAAGCATGTTATGATAGCTCAGGATTGTTGCACCACCTTCGTGAGCAGATTTTATACCATGTGTGCAATTTCTGCAATAATTTCCTTGTGTGACATTATGCAGATTTTACGGATCGTCCGAAGCGGGGGCGGAGAAGCAAAGAGAAGACTTGGTGAAGATGATCCGTGGTGCCTCCGATATCGCCGGTGCGGCGGTCATCAGTGACTTCGTGCCCTACTTGAGTTTCGTCAACCGACTGCAAGGACATGCCGCCAAGTTTGCCAAGGTTCGAGACTTTTCGGCGAACCTCACAGAGAAGATTTTCGATCTGGAAGGTCATCGACAACAGTTGAAAGAACGGAGAGACGATCCCAGCTATGTCCGAGACTTGGAAGATGTGCTGCTGGAGACTCCGTTGGATGATGGAGAATATCTTCCGGACAAGGACATGCTCAAGGTATTGCAGGTAAACATCGTCGTTTCCTGCTCACAGACCGGTAAAACTTACGCTCTCTTGGATGCAGAATGTAAATAAGCAATTCTAAACCCTTGAAGGAATCGCCCCATGACCAAGGTAGTCACCAAATGCTTGCTCAGATGATTGGACCAATAGGTGCATTCTTTGTTTATATAGTGAACAATGAAGTCATCCATCAAACAGTGTGAGTCCTCTATATCCTTTAAGGGTCAAAGTGCTTAAATTTTGGTTGAATCTTGTTGGTAGTCTACGCATGATTGTAGATTCTCTTTTTTTATATTGATTGGATTCTATATGAATAATTTACAATCTTTTCATCAAAGAAAGTATGAGCTCTTTACAAGACCATCTGATTATGGCCAATAGTGCAAATACAAGGAAATAAGTTTTTTTTAAAATTAAATTTAAGAAAATTTAAATTTAAATTTAATGTAGTACCTGATACAATCATGTGGATAGTGCTTTTTGATTTTCTCAAAAAAAAAAAAAAATTGTTGTACTTGCATTGTTGGCTAGAGTCAAACAACCCTATAGAGAATCCATAATTTTTGTAACAAAAATGCTAAAAATAGATATATTCAAAAGTTGCCCTAGACTTTCATGAATAAAGGTAGTACATTTTAGGCAAGAATTTGTAAGGATTGCTTTTATCAATTAGATGTAGTTATCTTAGTGGAAATTAACATGGTTAATTTACAAATGATTGCAAGAAGCCCCACAACTTGTTTAATTGACTTTAAAAATTCTAAATGTTGGGACAGGTGTAGAGTTATATTTCTAGCTACACATCTTGAAATTGCCAATGAAATTGATATTTAGAGCATCATGTACCATAGACATTGAATCCATAATGAATAAATTCTTCATTTACACCAATCTCAAAAATAAATTCAAGTTCCTTTTCTCTCTATGACATAATGAGCTTGCTACTCTTATCTCGCCTAGTTTTGCAATCCATTGTTTTCTATTTTCTAACCACAAAGAGATGTCTCCATGAATTATAGGATCTTCTGAACGCAGGCACCGAGACAAGCGCCACTGTGATCGAATGGGCAATGGCAGAGCTCATCCTTCATCCCTCTGTCCTCCAACATGCTCAACGCGAGCTCTCTTCCAACATCCCCTCTTCCTTCCCTCCTCGCCTCATTATTGAATCTGACCTCCCCCATCTCCCCTTCCTCGTTGCCATCATCAAAGAAGCCTTTCGCATGCACCCTCCGGCCCCCCTCCTTGTTCCCCACATGTCTCACACTGCCACCACCTTCCTTGGCTACCACTTTCCCCCGGAGACCTTGCTAATTATAAATGCGTTTGCAATTCATAGGGATAAGAGTGTATATGAGAATCCAGAAGAGTTTGATCCGGAGAGATTTGTAGGGAGTGAAGTGAGTCACTTGAGTGGGAGTGAAGGATATGAGTTGTTGCCATTTGGGAAGGGGAAGAGGATGTGTCCAGCTTATAATTTGGGAAATACGGTGGCTACCTTGATGTTAGGGAACTTGTTGCATTGCTTAGATTGGGAGGTGCCAAAGCAGAAGGTGGAAATGGAAGAAGTATTTGGGTTGTCAGTGGGGATGAAGGTACCATTGTGTTTGCGTGGCAAACCCAGATTTGAACTACCATGAGTTGGTGGGGCGAGCTGCAATAGTTAATGTTCTGAACTAAGCTTAGTGTCAATTCAAACTTCTTAAATATGATCCTTTCTTTAATGAAGATGTGGTCAAATTATGTGGGTGATTGGAAGAAACATTTCTATTATTTTCAATCACATATTGCATGCTAATTTATTTTTTGGCCATACCTTTTGTGTTTGGTTCCAGAAAACTCAAGATTCTTTGGTAAGGTATTTATAACTATTATATACCTTGGCTATTTCTTTTTCATTTTTTAAGAATGTTTTACCATCCAAAAGTAGCCCCCAATTTAATGTCACACTTGCCAATATGGAAATTAGTGCTATTTCTAGTCCAAATAATGAATTTGGAGCTGAAAGTTAGAGGGGATGGTATTCAATTAGGTTAGTAGCTATTATACAACAGTTTTAAAAATAGTTAATCCTTAAAGGATTGGAGGTGCAAAAAAAATGGGTTGCAAAAGCCACTTGGTATAAAAGCCATATGGTCCTTTAGGGATTCATTGTATATTGTGTAGAAGTCTATAAAGTGATCTTTTCTCTATTTGCATTTCAAAACATGTAAAATATTATTTTGATAGTCTTTTGATAAATCTCCATAGAATTGTTATAAGTGGCCAAATTTTTTATTTTATTTTATTTTTTTCCTAATTTTTCAAATTAAATCATTGGAGTATTTATTTCTTGAGATTTTGCACTTTTTAGTTCTCCTACTTAGAGATTTTTTCTATGCTCTATCTTTTTAAGGTACAATCTTCTTAAAAGGTATATACATTGCTTATATTTTTAAAATTAATAATTTTTTTAAAATTTTAAAGTACTTCATAAAAGAAGCATGAGTATTGTGAAAACAAAACAAAATCAATATGTGTTTCTTGCAATCACCCTATAAGTGTGTTTCACCGGAATGGCAAAAAACACCTCTAGTAGAGTCCAGAGGGGAATATGTCCTACTTAGCCTTTCAAGCAATGGATTTTTTCCTAGACCATCCAATTTATAATTTTCAGATGTTGGTTTGGCAAGCCTATCCTAACATGCAATTTTGCAAGTCACCATAAATTTATGGGTTCATCTCCAATTTGTCTACCAATTTATGTCAAGCAATTTTTATGGGATTTCTTCCATTCATACACTCATAAACACATATATTTTAGCTCAAATAATTACCTCTCTCCATTTTCCACATTCAACAATCAAAGCTTATAATTCAAGAACCATTGGTCTCTAGGGAATTTTGGGGAACATTTTTGTGTCCTTGGGCATTTTTCGTGGGCAATTCACTTGTTGATGTATATGTGGTCAAGCAAAAGTTCCGGTAACACAATAAATCTAAATGCATGTGTTTATCTTTTCGTGTGTGAACCTCAACTATGACCTAATCCTAGAAGTCATTATAGTAGTTTGCTCTAAAAATGCCCACCTTCTTCAAATTGACCCTATAATTAGGTGTTAAATGGATGTCAGGTGGTTCTAAAATAGCTCTATGATCATAAATAAATGGATCAAGCATGAAATGGAGGCGCAATCAAGTATGTCAAGCAACTGTTGTATGCTTCTAGTATGGATAGGTTTAATATATGTTACGGTCCATTTTGAAATTTAGTGACAAATGTGCATTCACTTATTTAAAATAAAAGCTGGCTAGTCAACTATCTTCTTATAAAGAAGGCATAATCTGCATAATTGAATTGATACAAATATGGTCCCTTTAAGGTTGCCATTGGTCACATTAATGACCATCACTTGTTCTTTATTGCAAGTCAGCATGCTACTTTTCAAACTACATATGTGTGCAGTTTGCCACTCAAAAATAGGTATCTAGGGCCAACATCTTCAAAAAATCTAAATTAATTCAATATTGCTACAAAAATTGTAAAACCACTTTTATTGAGTGCCACTTCTTCTCATCTTTCTCTGAAAAATAAGCAAAAAATCTCCCCATCCACAGAAGTCCATAAAAAAGGGTTTGTCCTTTAACCCTGTAATGCTGCCGCAAACACTAAATTTTCGATGAATGACAAAAAGCTTTGCATGTAGGATAGAAGTGCGATTGTTCATCCTTGGAACTTTGTGCAACTGAAAGGGGAAGCCTTGCATAGTAGTTTGACCTCCAATTAGTACTTTTGGTTTTCTTAAAGTAGATGATGCATTTTGTATCAAAAAAGATGATTTTTGCAGAGACCGGCCCGTCCTTACAGGGTTAAGGATTAATATCATCAAGAACTAGTGTAGCCCTGTGTTGTTGCCATAGCCAAAATCATAGTAAAAATAACTTTTTAGTTTTCTAATTCATAACAAAAATTTTGAAATTCAATATCTTTCAGACCGTCATTCCAAAGACCACAAAACAAAGCCCGTCCACCCCTCCTCGCCAAGAGCTTTCCAACAATACCAAGCACGCGGCCGTGGGACGCACGGTCTGGGAGATCTCAATGTAACAAAACAAACAAAACAAACAAAACAAACAAACAAACAAACTTAAGGTATGGATAATGCACCTGGCTTCCACAAAAGAAATCCAAAAGGAAAAATCACCAATCAGACACACTTGGGCCATGGCTTGGATGCTTGGATCCTTGGATCCCTGAGCTCCTGATGTCATTGAGCTGGTCTTCCTCGCCTGCTCGGGCTTGGAAATTTCAGCTCGATTTTCTCATCCTAGGAATTAGTACTCGCAGCCGATTGCAGATTCTTTCCTCCTTGTTCCAAGCTACAAAAAATGGATCGCCTTTGTGTCTATCGCCTTGTTTTTTTCGTTCTACTTGTCGAAGATTTCCTTGTCACCTCCTGGTCCTCTCCTTGCAGTTGATTCTCACATCGCCGTATGCAAACTTCATGCTGGAGTGGCCTTCTTCTTCTTTGTTGCAGTCGTTTTCTTGGGTTCTTGGAGTGTAGGGTAACAATGAAGTGGAAAGGCCTTTTGTAAATACGAGACTCACCGAGGCCGGCAGGTCAAGGCTGGGTCCCTCATTTGCATGAGGCCTTCCTACAAGGTCGTTGCCCGGCATAAAGACGCAGCAACGACTATTTTTTTTGGCTAGTTTCCATTATGCTACTCAGTGTGTTAACAGCTCACGTGACCAACAAAAAGAAATGAAGATAAAAGAAAAATAATTATTTTTGAGTGTAAGGCGCCATCCACTCCTTCAATAAAGTCGTTGCCGGGTCTTTACAAATTCATCTTGATTTGTTGTGACTTGAATCCGAATGTCAATGCTAACTGTTGCAATCTCGTCTTGTGTTGTTTGGTCAACTTGCTCGTGTTCTCACCAGTCTTCACGCCCTTGAACCTCGTCGTTTGATCTTGATCCTCTTCAACTGTAAAAAGATTGCCCTTGCATTGTCAAGGCTTTGTACAAATCATGGGGGTTTGTACAGGGGCAATGTCTGCAGAGGAGGGCATTGCGCCAAATAATTGGTCAATGAGAAGGGCGGAGCCCAACAAGGACTTGAGGACTCATTATCCCAATGATAAGGACCATTGCCCGACGTAAACTGTTGCAAGAAATCAACAAAATTGGATGAAAAGTCAAGATGAGAATTTGATGTTGGATGTAAAATCCGCAATGCCCAATTATGGGGACAACACTGCATAATTGGGTATTACGGCGCAGAACCCGCCAGGAAATGCACGGCCACGTCCTGCAAGTGATTTATGATGTTATTCAACTCTGTTGGCCTGATTTCTAGGCCCTGTGAATGAGACCCCGGGATCTCCAGTAACTCCAAACCAACCATGATCTCTGGCCCATTTGAGTACCCCCAAAAGCTACAACGATTTTTTTACAAAATCCAAATTCACAAACATCTCCTTTTCCTTCCAACTCTTAAAAGCGTGATCATCTATTTGGCAAACCTACTTCTCACCTAATCTCCCTAATCACTCCAAAACTTAATCCTGGAATGACCAGAGTCATTGGGGAAGTGCAAAGTATAGGGCAATGCCCGACGATAAGGGTATTGCCCGACGTAAAGCACAAGCAAAATTCAATGAAAACCCGGATGAAAAATTGGAGCCGGATGAAAAATCCATAATCCCCGATTACGCGGGTTTGCCCGTGTGGTCAGGCATTACGGCGCAGAAACTTCCTCGCGAAATGAACGGGAGAAGTCCCGGAAGTGGTTTACAAGACGTGAAATGTAGATTAATTTGCAAGACCGCTGTTGAAAAATTGATAGTGCGGATGATGGAAGTAACCATAGGATCTTGAGAATTAGGAATGAGATTGTGGCACTTGGAAGTTATAGTGCGGAAAATTGTGAAGGATGTGAAGATCAAGAGGATTGACCACTAAATACTGAGCGTTGACTTTCACGGGCAGGTGCTTCCTATTGCACAAATCACGTCACTGCAGCCACGGAAATGATTGCAAAATTACAGAAAAATATGGAAGGGGAAGAGTATGCTTTGTAGTCTGAGGTCATGCACATTAGGGACAATGCCGAGTGACAGAATTGACATTGCACAGCTTGCAAGTCGGAGGCCTTTGAAGAAAGACAGCGGAAGCTGCATTTCAAAGCTCCAGACCGCAGCCCACATTGAGTGCCCGAGTAGGAAGACTAAAATGAGTCAGTGACATGTCCGCGTTGACCACTGCAATTTTTTTTTATTTTTTATTTTTTGACACAAATGAAACGGAATTTTATTGCAAAGGAAAAAAAAAAAACCCAGCGCCCCAGCCACAAGTGGCCTGGGGAGACACAAGGACCACAAAGACAGCAACGGACCTAATAAAGATTGGACTGACAAACAAGACACAAAGGCGCCACCAGAACGCAGCTCAGAGAGAGGCCGTGAGGCCTCTCATGGCCAGCCAAGAGAGGTGACGTCGTCGCGCTGCCGCCAAGCCGGTGGTGAAGTTCAACCACTGCAATATTTTAAAGAACTGGAAGAATACAACCATTACTTATGCATTATATAAAGGCAAAGAACTGCATGCTGGCATCATATTGACGTCCGATGTTGCTGAGCATTGGAATGCGGAGATTTGAATGGCGAAGACGATATGGAAATCTTCATATTTTTCTCGTACACAAAATAGTGAAATTAGGTTGCCTTGTCAATTAGGTTGCCTTACCTGAGATAAATTGCCTCATGGATCAATGTTTGTTCCACATGGAGGTGCATGCCACTCTGTGAACCAAGCCTTGAACTGGTGCACAAATCTATCGCATATACATGGCTTTGAAATGAATGCATCCTTATATAAAAACAATGAATATTTCTATAGTGTGGACTGTCGAGAAATTAGTGTGGGGCAACCTAATTTCACTATTTTGTGTAGAAATCTTCAATATTTTACAGTAAAGTATTGTCGTCGCGACACCTGTCATAGACCTAGTCCTTGTTCTTATTGCGTACGCACTCATACAGATGCACAACCACTTTCCTATAGGCATTTTTTTACTTCAATCAGAATTATAAAAATGTAGGCCGAAGCCACAGAGAGATGCCCAAAGCTTGCAGCTTGACTACCATTTGTGGGCCTAGAAATTGCCATTCCACAAATAAATTCACGGTGTGCACTCCCAAATTTTCCCCAATACCACAGATGTTGCACTTCTTATTTTTCTCCCTCCAAATATTTGGTACTTCTGCAGTCCCCTTCATCAGCAACAGACGGAGAAAGCTTCCAAAAAAATTTATGGATGAAGATTCGCATTTCTCTGTGAGTTCTGACTTCTCCTTTTCGTTCGTCGTCCATTTTTTGGACGTTGAAGGGCTCCAGGGTTAAAGATTCCATTTCATAAAAACTCCCAAGATCCAAAACACACACAAAAAAGAAAAACAAGAGAGCTTCTAAACCTAATTTCCTACCCAAAGAGCCATTAGTTCAAGGATTTATCCATTAAATATCATTTCTACTCTAATTTACTGAAAATCGCATAAAATTCACTATTTTATTGTTTTTAATCCTATTTTAGAGTGCCTTTAACAATGTTAGTGTTCCAATAGTTGTTCTAACTCTACAAATTAGTTTTGTATTTTTTGAATTCATGTTCTTGATTTCCAATTCATTTTTTATGCAATTTTTGTCATGTAGTATTTTGTTCCTAATTTCTCCACAATTGACCATATGCCTAATTTAATTAAATTCACACTTTTTACTTAATACCTTCTTGATTTAAAATTCCTAATTTTTCTCTAGAATTTCCTCATGATTTTGCATAATTGCTATTCCTGAAGTTCACACCACTGTTATAGAATTCCCAATCCTACCTATTAGAAAATCCATTAGTTCATGATTATAGCTTAAATTCATTTAGCAAATAATTCCTAATTTGTAATTTCATCTAAATTATCTAACTTTCTCAAATGCTAAGTTGTGAGCCAATGTGGTGGCTCACCCTATACACCTACTATGAATTTTTTAAATTCAAGCACTTGATGTTTTTTGCAAAAATGTATGCAAGTTGTACATTTTGTACTATTTGAATCTACATATTTTGATGGACACACCTTATTTACTTAGTTGAGGATTTATATGTGATATATGATTAACAAGTGCGCAGAGGTGAAGTGTGTGTAGAATGAAACAAGTTGAAGTAGTTTCTGGTTCTAATTGCAAGTTCTTGCCATCCATCCCAAGTTTGGATTTGGATGCTCTAAGGCAAGTGGTATATGTGATTATTTTATTTTTTGTAGCTATAATACCCTAAGCGCCTACTTTGGATAAAGTCAAATACTATTAATAAGCAATCAAAGTAGATGCATATATTGTAGCTAAAAGTTTACAGTGCTAGGATTTCTTTTGGCAACACTATAATTAGAGGTTAGTTTGAAGTCGTGAGCTTTTGGTTAGACATTTACAAGTATGTACATTTAGTCTTTGCTTTGTGCAAGCATACAAGATGTATCTTCCTTGTGAATTTTTCTTGAAATAAAGACACATGCATTTTGTTGATTTCAATCTACTATAATTATATTATTGTGTTGACTAAGAGTAATATTGTGGGCCTTCTAGTTAGACCAACGATATCAATGTACAATGAAATACTATTGTAATTATCTGGTGAAAAGATGCATCACAGCCTTGAGTTCCCCCGGCCCCCCATTGGAAAATCTTCCATTGTCAGATTGAGTTTTGGGAAAAAAAGTCCCTCCTTCCTTTGCCGTCAAATGGAATAAAGAAAATAAAATGGACGTCGTGGGTGATTGCATGAAACACCGGTACTGAAACATTGTCACAAAAGGTGTTGTCGACGTATTACTTGTTGTAACATTTTTATAGGGAAAAGTTAGAAGTTGAAATTTTTGGTGAACATAGCTCTGTTTAGTAATATTGTGATGCATATTTTTTATATTTTTAGAAAATTACAAATTTTTTTCTATGTAATTTCAAAAATTTGTCACGTTTTGAATTTTGGGGGTTTTCAGTACTAAGGAATATCCAAATTAGAAGATTAAGACTTGAATTTTTGGTGCTTTTTTCCCACAATAGGAGGGCACCCCTCTACAAAGGGGTGCTTGAAAATACTTTATTTTATGTCCTCTACACTTGTCGGATTAGGGCTCCGTTGCGCACAAATTTCTGGGCAATGACAATGGTCTTTGTTGCATAAAATGAGTGGAATGTGATCAGAAGGAAGTCCCTAGAAATGGCTTTTTTCATTTTTTTCCCAAGGTATTGTACATTTACTACAAATTAAAATGTCAATGTATCATTTTTTGGGCAGAAAATTGGACCCTGGATCTGCCTAGTAGTGCTGGATATTGATTAGTACTCCCTAATACTCAGAGCGGGATCCACAGACCCTGGCCCATGTCAACGTGGCACGCTGACATCTCGTGCAGGCGGCCTAGGGTTCTACGGCGTGTCATCTAGAATTCGGAGAGAGGGAAGATGAGGGAATCGTTTGCTTGTGCAAGCAATAGCATTGTCCAAAAGTGGGTACTTTGGAGCATCGTGTTGCACTTGAAGGTCAGGCGGTGGTTATATGATCGCTCTTAAAATCTCTTGAAATGCAGACAGCAAGTGTGTCTGCATCGCATTGAAGACAACCGACCCCTTCACATACAGATCCACGTACAAGACAAGCTGCAGTGGAGGGTCGGCAGCAAGAAGAACGACGGCGCAATGTGGTGCGGCAGCAGCGTAGTTGTGCTTCTCAAAGTGCTATTGGTCCAGACGAAGAAGACGGCACTGCACGTCCACGTGATCGATCTTCATTACGTACCACAGTGACGCGGCATGCGGACCGAATCTCCGTCACCTTAATGGAGCTTTTGGAGGGCATTGACTGCCCACGATTTCGTGCTGCAATTTTGAAAAGGGTCTTCCGTTACGACTGGGTCTGCGAACTGCTTCCCGCTGATTATTTGAGTCCGGAAGATGTGAAAGTGCAGCAAGAAATTTTGAGGAATATCCGTGCTCAACTGGACCTCCTGAAGATTCCAAATTCCGCTGGCAAATTGGCATGTAAGCGCTCCATTCTTGAAGCTGTTGTTTTCGAAGCAGGTGCCGACATTAGTAGTTTTCATCGCATTCTTGATATGCGCAAGAGCAACTTGACCGGAGCAATTGAGCGCTTGCGTTCAACTTCAAGCGACAACGATGACAGATTATTGGTGCTCCACCGAAGAAAACGTGGAGGAGGAATTCCAGATGCCGTCAAGTCTACAGTGACGAGTTGGTGGACCAAGGAGACCCGTGTTAGTCCAAATAGAAAGGACATTTGGAGGAAGCGACTAGGCTGAAATTTGTACAACACTCATGCAGCTCATCTTCTATTGGAAACCCAGGTTCAAGCATCCCTCTCAGTTGTCCTTTCATGCGTGCACTTAGTCTGCCATGTCGTATGTACAAGTCTACGGCTGTTTCAATTTATGCACTTCTCGTTTCTCCCCTTCGTCTGTCACGTGTATTGCCGACAATACATAGTAGCCCAATATGCCCTCCTCGCTAAGCACTTTGGTGTATGTCCTGTGCATTCCAAGTAGATTTCCCGTCAGTATAGCGTATGTCTTAGAAGATCACCCCTTGTACCACAAAATACCACTGCCAGGATTGTCCATGTCCAGCACTGACCATTCTAGAAGAAAACGTCAGTCATTGTACCACACATACGGCGAAGTTGTTGCAGTATTGGATTCATTGTTCCTTCAATGTCAATGTACAACAACGCACTGAACAACGCCCATTAGTATTACATGTGCATAGAACAGGTGAAGAACAGTACTGGTGACTACCGTTCCTGTGCCATTGTATTCCACTTTGGTGTACTCCGTCGGACTTCCAGTACAACTTCTCACAGCGTACTGGTTCAAGAACCATACTTGCAGCATAACTTGTGCATAAGTATGACTATGTGCAGCTGCTCTATATCAGCATTTGCTTCCTGTACTTTGTCATGCAGTACTGTTAGTCCATTTGTGAACGAACTATATGAACACTTTGTACCATCTGTACATTGCTGTGGCACTAAACTTAGAATTCCGTCTCAACGTTTATCGTCCGTCTCCAATGTACTAGAAGTTAGATCTTTTCATGGAGGTTTGACTCTCGTCGTCATAAATGTTCGGTGTGCTGTACTAATACAAGCACTAGTCACTACTGTGTGCTATTGAAGATTACCATGACTGCAGTTGAAATGGCACACACTTTCAGTATCGTGAGTGTTGGTAAGCACTGGTCTTACTACAAAACTACATAAGGACGCAAGAACGTACTCATAGTACTGTTATGCCGGTATCGGAGTATACTGTGAAGACTATTATTGATAGTCGTGTACTACGTTTTCCTTCGTAGAGTTCAGTAGTACAAGTATAGTCCTCACTTCTGTCTTCTGTACTTCTGTACATGTCTACCACTGACATGAGTACTTTGTATACCTCTAGTACTTATTAGTATTCATCAGTACTCTCAAGTCCTAGTTAGTCCTAGTTAGTACTCAAGAGTGCTAGGAATACTTACTATATATTACGCAAATGTGTATTCACTTGTTGTTGAAGAATTCGAGTACCCACTTCACACGCCATAGAACTTGCTTTCGCAGTGAAATTCATACACGATTACTTGTATGCATCTTTCATAATTCACCATCTTCCATTTCATTAAATATTTTTTACCGTTACTATGCAAAAGGAATTGTACAACCGCTTCGTTGCTATTCATCCAGAGTGTGTCATTATGCAACGAGCTTTTGTTTACTTGCGCCCTTACTTCATTATCAAGTGCAACGAAAGTAACGTGTGCTGTTGTTGATACCATGTTCAAGTTCTTTTCCTCCTGGAGGCCTTCAATGCATTTAGGCACCCACAAACCGGTGCACACTTCCTTATGCAATGCAACTATGATTGCATTGTCTGTGGAGACAGCAACAACAGTGTCTGCAAGGCTGGTGACCATCGCTTTGTAGGGGTCATGGCATTGTGGGAGTCCTTGCTATGTCCTAAGTTGGATGACTCAGAATTCCATTGACTTGAATGTCTGCTGGGAACATGCAGCATGTGTGGCGTCAGTTCCTTCAAACTTTGTCCACATGCAACGTTGGACGTTCCTGCACTGACCATAAACTGGAAGCAATTCCAGTATGAAGTTGTTGGCTCCGGAGCAGATGGTAGGCCCAAAAAACAGATCAAGGAGGTCCTACGCACTACTCTGTTCTCCGAGTTTCTAGAATTCTTCAAACCAATTGTTAAGCGCTTCGTTTGGCACAATTTTGAAGCTCGTTGGCAAACTGAACAAGCTAAGGTACTTTGGCAGTGCTTGCAAGAGGGCACGGTCCTCAGCTACATAGACTTTGCTGAAAACTACACCTTTCAGGTGCAAAACGAGATTCAATCAATGTATTATAACTCCACTCAAATTACTGTTCTGGTTCATGTGACCTACTACATTGCCACCGTTGAAGTAGACGGTGAACGACAACCTTCCCTTACAAGAGAAACTCACTACTACATCTCCGATGACAGGATTCATGACACTCTATTTGTGCAGCATTGCTTACAGTAACATTGGCAGTGGTTCTCCTCAAATCATTTCTCACCTCATACGCACATCATCTTCAGCGATGGGTGCTCAAGCCAATTCAAAGGGGCTAGAGCCCTGTACTTTGCTGCAAGGTGATATTTTTCACAACTAACTCTCAGACCATTTCATTTTGAATGTACTGTGTAATAGTTACTGTGTCACACGTGTAGCTTCAGTGATTCTGCATTGTAGTACTGCGCAAGATTGCAAACTAACGTTTCCTGTCCTCGAATGACTAACTGTGCATGTGGCTTTCACTCCTTCACTACTGCAGGTACCCATCATTGACTAGTGGGTGTAAAATGGTTTGGAATTTCTTTAGCTTTGGACATGGAAAGGGTGAATGGGATGGTGCTGGAGTTGTGGTGAAGCGCAAGCTGCGGTCTGAGCAACTTCATCATGCTGATCACACTTTGCAAAATGCAACGGACTGTGTCACTTTCTTGAATGCGTCATTGGGTGGCCAAGTTCCCAACAGACGTGATCAACTCAGGTAACATGAAAGCACTTTCTTTCTGCACAAGTTCCCACCTTCCTAGGTTAGCATTGCGCACACTGTTTTGAAAAATAAAACCCTCTGCATTTGAACATCTCTTCTGCTCTTACATGGTAAAATATACTTTACTTATATTTGTATTCACGTCGTCAGGTCATACAGGATTTTCCACTATATGGGCATTAAAGATGTCCCGCGCAGCACCCCTCATGCTTGTGATCCTATACCGGGTTTGTCCACATTCCACTCCGTTTTTGCTGGAGATGAACATGATCCAACAAAGCTTTTTGTGAGAGACTTGTCTTGCTTCTGCAGTCCGTGCTTGGAAGAACATTTCAATGAGACTGCGAGAACAAGGCATATGTCAAACCTTGGAAGGTGCTGAAGATTGAACCCCGACATTTGAGCTCTTCCTGGTTGCAGGACGTGCAAGAGGATGGAGAGGACCCTTGAGAGTGGGACTACACGGGGGAAGGCATGTCTGATTTAGTGCAGCCAAGAGATAATTTTGCCGTCCCTATCGCTCTGGACAATGACAAGGGGGATTCTTTCTATGTATTGCAATGCCAAATGCCTAAGTCCATTGTGCGTGAAAGCTTTGATTGCACTTGGGGAGGGCACTTTGAAGTGGGAGACTCTATCATTTCTGGAACTTACTACCAGAAATGGGTCAACGCGACCTTCATAATTACGTATACTTGGCAAACTCACAAGTTGCGCATGTAGATGCCAGCATAGTCCTCGCATGCAAATTTCAGATGATTCCAAGAGAACACAGGGTTAAAGTGGTCAACGAGTCTACAATTTATCCGATGAAACTGTGGACATCATCCATAGTGCACTCGATTGCCTATGACTGCCATTGTCACTACATGACAATTTACTGATCATGTAAAGTTATTGCCTGAGAAAATGAAGTGCCACTACTAGTACGGTGCCCAGTATTGCTTTCAAGAAATAGTAATCCTGTGGCAGTGATTCCTGGTACTAACTTCAATGCTGTGCAACACCATGACAGAAGCAATGCATACTACTTAGTGATGAAGAGTACTTTGCAGTACTCACAAGGATTGTAAAGTACTTTTGAGTCTAGTAAGTACTTAGTTCTGCACACCTTTACCAACATTTAGCGAAGACACTAGTATGAATTGAAGAAAACTGTAAGGATTACCATGTACTGACTGTGTCGTTCATTTCAAGTGTGATCTCAGGCAGTCCTTCTTATATAATAACACTGTCCACTTACTACTTCACAGTTACTAGGCAGTGCCAGTACATAACAAAATTTGATGAACACATGGTTGTTATTACAGAAGGAGCAAGGCTGACCACTCAACTTTTTCATTCACAATATGAACACAATTGTGCATGGCATTAATACAATATGGACGGACACGTCACTGTCTGGGCCGAAGGAAGGACGTCCCATTACATCTATATACATGGAGTTGTATATGCCTACTTCGGTTTCTCTGTACTTTATAATTGAAATTTGAACTACACAACTTTGCTGGCACTCATCTTCCTCTACAGAGCAAGCTACCACAGTGGCAGACAAATGCAGGTGGCTCTTCATCAAAGACAATGCCATAATCCCAGGTCAGCTCCTCCCCAGCTTGTATGGTGCAGTTTGCAAATAAAGCTACCTATAGGACAACCGTGTACATGAATTAGTACATAAGACTTTCTTGATTCACATAAAATGGTCAACAAAGAGAGAAAATGTACTACCATGCGAACACTTGCATGATATAGCGTTGGACTTTGCATGTCGACCCAAACGGGCATGTCCATTAGATTGGCCTCTCCACATTTGTCATAGACAACAACAAAGTCTCAGTAATAAATAGGGGAAACAATTATCAATGACGTTCTCAACTACATGACATTCAAAATTAACAGTTCAGCTCCCCTGCTTATGATTCAACCACCTCACCACTTTGGTCATGACAAATGCATCAATGGAGTGAAGGCAGCTGTCATCCTGCAGAAGCTCGGACTGCCAGTCATCATCTAGAGCGAGGGCAAACTTTGTGCGGTCTCCTCTTCTCAGCAACTCAGCGTTGGTAACCACTTCCCTAGCATATTTGAAGAGAAAGGTTCCCGGCAGCACAGTCTCCACGCTGCAACTTCCCCAACCTTTGAAGTCATTCATATGAAACACCTAAACAAGAAAGGAGGGCAGCACTGATTAGTCATGGAACTCATGTGCCTCAGTGGTGCAAAAAAAAAGAAGTACATTGTTGCTTTCACCTGCAACTTCACACTGAGTCCTTTCTAGACTACTCAATTCAAACAAGACGGAGGGCAAGTACAGCTGCAGTCATACTCTCGAATGTAAAGCAAAGGAACATGTCCGTCGCACTGTCCGTTTCTGAGCTCAGGGCATTGGGGCTAGTCATTGCAGTATAGAATTCCTCTTCTACAACCGCGTCGTCTTTCAAAAAACTGCAGAATGGAATGGAATGTTAGCACTAAATGTTAGTATGCAATTATGGTGTTTCCCTGTTTTGAGGAAAAAATTCAGTGCCCTCTCTGGCAACCAGCAACGGAAAAAAAATGTCATGAAGCCTAAAGGATGCCTTCACGGAGCCAATGGAAACTCCTAAGCATGTGCGTAGCCGTTCATTGTCGATTTTTCTTCCACAAGGTACAATGGAATATTACTCAAGAAACCCACTTTTAGCATGAGGTTGGCCCAAAGAAAAGATACCTCAAAGACTAGTCGCGGATGCAGCAGACCTCCTCGAATGTATGCACACTGCGTTTCGCCAATGTCGCAACAGCAGTCTCCAACATTGGCAAGGCAGCCGTGCTTACCAATGGCATAGTGTTTGGCCATGCACAGGTGCCCTATTGGCAAGTCATGCGCTATGACAGAGGAATGAATTCTAGGGGATCGCACATACATGTACGATTTGTCCAGCATAGCGTATGACTTCCCATCATTGCCCTCGTCGAGGCCAACGGGACTCTTTCTAGACCTTTAGACACGTCATACTCAAGGGAGTCCGTAGCTTCTTGTTCAAATGCAATCATCATACACAAAGTGGTCCACAGGAGTTCGACACAGATACTTTCATTACAGAAAACAAAGTACAGATGGTGATATGCGTGCATGTTCTTGTGCACCGCCATGGAGGTCAATTCAGAACACTCGCTGTATGAGGTAGGATCCACATACCATTTGCCAAAACTGACATGTGAAAACACGGATACTCGTGTTTCCATCATCAGGTTCCTATTCCAGACCCCTTCTGTCGGCCCCAAGTTACAGTCCGTAATCTTTGGCCGACATGCCTCCAGTCAGCAGACCCTGCTGTAGGAGGCCCATAGTTGTCCCGTAGGCCTTGGAGCACTACATGAAGTGAAAAGGAAGGTCATTCCCTGAGTTAGCTGTGAAAGCATAGTGGGGCCACAGCAGTGGAAGAGGCTAGTGACACTGGCTAAGTCCCACGGGACTCCTGTGGGACCTCGGCCACTGCATACGCCCCAAGTACAATATACAATAACATGTTCACTCTCCAATTGACAAAGATGAACATGAACATTCCAGAGGTAGACTCTTTGGAGGATTGATGGCGAAGTCATCTTACTGAAGCATAGTTAACTTATTTTTTAGAACTCACCTTACTATTTCTGTTCATTGAACCAACATGACGAGTAGGTGATGGGTTCTGAGTTCTTGCTTTTACTACATGATGTCGACCTCAAAGGACTCTAGTTGGGGAAGCAACCTCAGCTGCATCCTTGACCTCTGCTTTGTTCACTGCACATTCATTTACTATATAAGATAGAGTAGGGAAGCAACATGTAATGACAATACTATGAAGCATAACAACACAGTGCATTCTAGTATTGCTGCAGTATTGCAGGTTGTTTGTGGCAGCATGTTCGTAACGCAAAGCAGTACATAGTACTGACAGATAGTACTATTTATTGCTAACTTTTCTATCCCGTTGGTTGTAGGCACGTGGCTGAGGTGGTAGGCACACTGAGCACCTTCATCGGTGATGTTGGAGATGGGACTACAACATTGTTTTCCACATTTTTCTTTGGGCATTTTGATGTCTGGTCATACGTGATAGCGTACGGGTCCTCCTCACAATCTGAGCATTTGTTTCTTGTTCATTTCATAGGAAAACATTTATAAGAGGACCGGACGTAGGATGAACCCTGGGGACTTGAAACAAAAAAATTGCATCATCTGACGTTGTGATGGCAAATCAAATATTTGATCTGATGTCAACGTAGGGCGTGGGGCTAAATTTGAAATGGAAGGAAACAACAAGCAGAAGTAATGATTGAATTTGCACTTACTAGCACAGGAACATTGACTTCAGCACTTGCATTTTCAGTACCCATTGCATGGACCTCATCCTCCACAGGTTCAGCATCCGTGAAGCATTCATCTTGAGTTTGCATGTCCAAGTGCTTGCTCTGCTCTTCACGATTGTGGACAACGAGACCGGTTGACTGAACTCCAGTGTTGTTAACAATGCTGGAGAAAGGGGAGTTGCTTTTTCCAAGGACATCAGCATCTGCACATGTCTTTGGCGAGCCCTCCTGAGTAGCTGACATGTCCAATGGCGACGTGTCAGTGCAGCTCTGCTTGAAATTTGTTGATGGCATCAAGAGCTGGGACGCAAAGGCATTACAGGAACCATCAATGTCTGGTTGTACAGAAGCTGGACTGAAGTCAGATTCTTCATGGCCAAACTTCATGATCTTTGGGATGATGACCTTGGTGCCTTCCGGAAAGCATTTCAACATTGTGCTATCTATAGCAGATGTACTTGGAGCGCCATCACGTCCTCGGAAGCAACCTATAGAAGTAAGACACAGTGGAGTGAGTCATGCCATGACTATGGAATTCAGTAAATTAGACAAAGCAACACCAACAAAAATTCATATGAAGTGAGAGGAACAACCCATACTTGCTTACGTTAGTATTAATGGTATTTACAAGATGGTCTATGCAATGCATAGTGCTCACAGTACTGACGGTAGTGAAGATAGGTACAAGAACAAATACTTCAGGAGCACGGAGGAGACAGTTTGTCATGTCATGAAACAAAAGACAACAAAGTGCACAATGCGTTTATGGTGCACCAAGTACAAGTCAGACACCGTTGCAATATTTGAATTGCAGATACTATGGACTTAGTGTGTTATGATTGTGGGCAAACTATACTATTGCCATGTATAGTGTTTCAAAATGTAGACCACAGTAATTCTTTACATGCTTCACAATGATTGAAAGAATATCACCAAAATGAAAGTAGCCTTCCACCTGTGCAAACTGGAGGGTAGTGATCATCACTCAAGGGACTAAAAGTCGTCATTACCTACAAGTGCCTTCCGCTGCCCGCAAATTCGTGAATTCCAGGCTGCACCTGCGGGAGTTCCTTGTTGCACATTATCTGTATAACCAGCACGAAGTTTGTCGTATTGCCCAAAATCCCAACTACTGGACCACGTAGGAGGGACAAGACCACAATTGGGCACAACACATTCTACAGTGCTCTTAAACCAGTGACACACACACCATGGATGGTAAACATGGGTGCAAGGGCAAAGAATGATGTCCCAGAATGGGAAACCTTGGAAGCAAAGGCAGCACTCTAGAATAGGCGGCAGCATAGGTTCAGCATTAGTGGAAACCACAACATCTTCATTGCTACTGGATGGCCATGGACGCATCACACATGTATCCTTCCCTAGAGTGAGGTCCATCAAATATGTTTTCAGAGTGCCTAGGCAAGTGATGTTGCCCTTCAATGCAGTAGAGGCTTCACGCAATTGACTCTCCAATGCATTCTTAGATGCTTTGAATGTAGACAATTTCTTGACATTGAATAGAACATCTTCATAATGGGCGCCATGCTTGCTTCATTTGGAGGAGGACAGCTATCATCCCCAGCAAGGACAATGCTGCAATCCTCTCCCGCCTTAGTCAACGATGACTTGAACTGCTCCACAAGGTGGAAGGAAGCCTCCCATTGCACAGCAGCTTGAGCAGCCTTGGCCTTGACGTTCTTCACTTCCTGCTGTAAATGCTCCACCTCAGCCTCCACCATGTGGACAAATTTTGTTATTTTCCCTTTTCTGCATAACAAAGACATGGCACACAGAATGAACACAATGACAGAAGACCATAGGACTCTTCAATGACCACAAGGATAGAAGAACAGTACGAACACGTTTACCAAGTGACATTTAACGTACAAGTGCAGACCAGGAGAAAAGTGTATAGGGTGCACGACAATCGGGAATCTGCGACCTCGTACTTGTGGTACTCTGGAGGACTGGACAAGCACATGAAAGGACACACCACAAATACTTCAAGTACAATGTTGAGAACGGCTACCGCGGCCCAGTGTACTCTTAGTGCACTAAAGGACTGAATCGGCTACACAAGAGCAGTGCGTAAGGGTGAAGGTCAGTATTGAGGAAGAGTGGAAGTGCTACGACGTAGTTGGCGAAGGACATGGAACCTGTGCATGTCGTAATGTGAAGGTCCATTTCAGCATTATTTGAGCATGTTGTGCACTATAGTCGTTGCGTCGTGTACCACAACGGACAAGGGAGTACTGAAAGGAAAAGGGCATATTTGCTATGAAGACCCGCATTGAAGTTATTCTACTCTATTGTTACTGCTCTATACTGTACACATGATAGTTTGAAGCACTTATTACACAGTGTACCAGTGCAGACCACCAATGACTGCAAATGTGAGCACCAGGAGTACTTGCATGTTAAAAGTACAGGGCAAAGTACCGGTGACTGAACATGTAGCAAGTAGGCAACATCCACTACATTGTTACGCACTCATTTTCCTGAATTCCCTACTGGACAGTATTGCTAGCGATGCTTACGTACAACTAAGAGGAAATGTTCTGTAAAAGAAACATACATCTCATTTCATTTACAAGTACAACCCAAACTCTCTACTCACAAGTGGTGCGCACGCATGCTTCATAGGAGAGAAGTCGAAATCAGGAGAGAGTAGTACCTGGCTGTGACCTCCTCACTGAGGGTGTTGGCATCATGTCGTAGGAAAAAATAAGGCTTCCTGTCGGCAGTTGTTGCGCCCTTTGTAGTCACTCCTGCGGACAAGTCCAGCACTTGAACCTTCTCACCAACACCATCCGCATACTCCATCAACCCCTCTGCAGCGTCAAAGATCACGTACTGGCACGTCGAGGACTTTGGCCAATTGCTACATGCAGGCCTTCAATTGTCTGCAGTGGGACTTTCGCTGGAGTGAATTCGTCTCTGCTACAAACTCTGCCCAATTGACCTTCTCTTCTTTCACCTTCTCCAGAACAAATCCACTGGCAAACTCCTTTGCCACAAGAATGGATGGCTGCATCTTCTAGTAGCACTTACAATAAAGTTCCTCTACCTCTTTCCGGTGAGATTGAGACAGTTTCTCAATCAAAGAGAAACCATTTCTGGATTTCTCTGGACCAAAAACATCTTCTACCTCCTCTAAGGTGATGTTCTTTCCAATCTTCAATCTGTGGGTGTTTGTTCCTTCATTGTGAAGGCCAAATGCTGATGCAAAATGTGTGGAAGTCATTGCTGGAGGGGGCCTTTTATCGTTGGCGGCCAGTGACACCAATTCCTTGCGGCAGTCATATTCGGAGTAGTCCTCCTCTCTTTTCTTGGTTCTCCATGCAGGTGCAGCAGTCGCCCTTGTGATGACGACATTGTCCTTGCTGTGCACATCTTCATCACCCTCTGCCTGACCACCGGGATCACCCTGACCACCATCTAATGAGCCTGAAAAAAGGCTGTCGCTACGTGCCACAGAGGTGACCTTCTTCCTTCTCGGAGCAATGGCCTTGTCCTTTGTGGAAGTGGTCCGAGCAGTCACAGCCGAGACCGTAGACTGCCTAGACTGTCTTTTCCTCTTCTCGCCTGCATGACCTGATTTTGATGGAGGCAGCATAGTTGACTTCGCCTTCACTGTAGCATCCTTCTTTGGAAATTTCTTCTTTGCATATACAATGGCTTCCTCCGGCACAAAGTCTCCGCTATCATCTGATCTCTCATCCTCCAATAGCACTTCTTCCACAGTTGCTTGTTGCCGGATTGGAGTTCTCTTCATTTTTCCCATATCAAATCCTTCGTTGCTTCCATCTGTCTTTCAAATGACAAGCAAGACATGAGCGGCAGACATGATTGGCAGAGGAGAACCATGTCACAATGAATTGCATGAACAATTAAAAAAATAGAGGAAATCTGTAATCACTGTAGGTTACCAAAACCGCTGACATGTGAAGAACAATGAAGGAAAACTGACTATGGAATGGCAGTGGCAGTAGGACTGAAAGTACTAAGTAGTACTGCAATGGACCTGCCCCTAGTACTTCTTAGTACTTTGTGCATCCCGTATGCACTGAAAAACCTAACTTGCAAAACAACTAAGAAGCACTTTTTGTTCAAGAGCGCAACAGGGGACCTTTGCATAGCAGTTCTGGAGTCCTACATTGTTGTCCAGTCTTCCCACTTACAACAGCACTACGCTCAAAAACAGTGCCACCACGGTGTACAACAGACCTGCAATTGGTCGACCTCCAGACTAACATTGGGTGGAAACACTAAAAAAGGAAAAACAAAGGACAACCACGACGGCGCTACATCACCACATGACAGCATACAAGCTCTTCCAAGTCGACTGGGTGCGGTTATGCCTCTGAGGAAGGGTAAAACGACAGAACAAACTCAGAAGACCACCACATGGGGCGTCGTTGAACCTTCTACCACTAACAATTGCACGTGAAGGCCATTCCTTTGTGCATCTGAACATGTACATGTTTGGCAAGAAAGAAATCCAAAAAAAAAGGGAGAGAAGTTTGGCAGAAATTATCTAATGCCTTGTCCTTTGAAGTCGCCCTCTCACAGCACGGACGACCACAACTCCAGCGTCGTTGACGCCTAAAAGGTCTGCCCTCCCTTACTTCGTGAAGCACGTCCCCTCTTCCAACGTCGCGCACTACAGACTCCTCCAACGCCGCACCCGCCCTACTGCCCTCAGTCCTCAACTTTAAAGCAAGGAAACCCTAAACCCTAACCCGCGACAGTAAGAGCGCTTCTACCCATGTCATTGTGCTGTTGTCCCACAGCGGAACCACATTGCCACGCGCGCGCACTCAAGCATGAAGCGCAAGATCTTCCAACAAACAACCGCGTGTCAAAAAACTATAGATTATGCCCTCTCACGCTCAACACTGCGAACCTCTCCGATGTCCAAAATCCTAGTCTCCCCACTTCAACAACAACAACATTGAGCAATTTGAGAGAGACGAAGTGAAGAAGGCCGGATGAAAGTCGGCGACTGAATCCTTTCCTCTGGAAGTCGATGAATTTCATTGTGCCTTCAACGACTCCCGCCCCATCCAATCGTTTGAACGGCAAAGCTCCAGCCGCATGACACGTGTTCACATCCTGCAGACATGTCAGTTTCCACAGCCTTGAATGACGGCCACATTTATTCCACGGGCCACCACCATGCGACACTTGTCCAAAGCGCAGAAGATCTGTATTGCCATCAACGGTTAGAATTGTGTCCCAATTTCGACAGGTAGTACAGTTAGTACCCCTAGTACTGCCAAGTACTATCCGCCAGAATGCCAATTTCAGCCAAAAACGGAACAAAAACGTGAAGTCATTCATGCAACTACCCTTGTTGATCTGATACGGATGCAAGTACGGGTACAAGTATGAAATATAAAATTCAAATATGGTACAGAATACATATATTATTACTAATACTTGTAGACATTAAATACAATATAGAAGACGTATACTAGTATAGATACAAATACAAGGATATGATTTGAATCATTTCATTTTGGTCAATTATGAGTCAAAAGTTATGAGGCGTTTTTGTTTACAAGGAGTTATAAAATTTAATTGGGTTTGATTGAGTCACCTATAACCTCTACTTCACTATCCTATCTAATCAAAATACATGTACAATCAAGAACTATAAAAGTACGGTTAGAAATAAGAAAATCGGGAAACTTAGTAGTGTGAGCGGAGAGCGGAGAGCGGAGAGCAGAGAGCAGAGTTTGGAAAGCAGAGAATCAAATTTTTGTAATCAATTTTGACAAAAAGAGTGCCTATTACCGTGGAATCTAGAATTATTTTAAGCCAAATTTGTTTAAAGTGTACCCCAATTTTGTGGAATTTCAAAAAACATTTCACGAGATTTTTTAAAAGATACCCCAATACCGTGGATCTTCGAAAAATATTTCTCAAGATTTTAGGAAATGCACCCCAATTTTGTGGAATTCTTACATCTAATTAAATCTAGTAGCAAATAAAACCTTAAAGGCGTGGTACACTGAATTTCTAATGAAAGACTTTGTAAAATTGGTTTTAGGTAGTGTAAATATGCAATTAGGGCTGACGTCATCAAAAGAGGCTTACAATCAAACAAAAATCCAAGAAAAAATACAAGGAGACTTGCAAGGATACATGTAAATATAACCCAAACCCAACTCATATAAAATCCAAATGAATATAAAGCATAGGAATTTAGGTCACGAAATCCAAAAAGCTCCATCAACGGCTAGAACTACCACTATCCTCGCCTTGCTTTGCCTCTAGATCTATGTAATCCAAGACACGCTTATTGAAACTGCGTGCACGAGGAGGGGGTGGTGATAGTGCCTCCGCAAATTGATGCGCAATCCCACTAGCATATGAAGGGAGCTCAAATGCCTTAGGAGGACTTGCAAACATGTCCGTAGTGAGGACATGAATCGGACTCTCCCTTGGAACTCTGAATAGTCAAGAAAAATAAATAAATAAGTAGAAAAAAGAAACAAAGAACGGAGAAGAAGAAATTGCAAACAAACAAAGAAAAATGCAAAAAACAAACTTACGCACAGAGCAAATCAAAGTTGCGCTTTGCCATCTTCTGAGGAGGCGGAGCAAAAACGGATCCTCGCGGTCGGGCAACCTGACGAGAAGTAGTCTCTGGGTCAGGGTCTCGCATGGAGAGGAGGATGGCGTCGAAGATGTCCAAATCCGCCTCAAGAGCCACAATATGGCGCTGAAGTGCACGGCACGCAATAATGGAACCACCTAAATCATTTAGAATCAAATTGTGAGAAGTTGTAATACGAAAAAATAAAGTAGTGGGAAGAGGAAGATTGAAAATCAAAGAGGTTGAAAACAAACCTAGACCACATTGCCAATCCATCACAATGTCATCCTTGTCGGTGAGGGCAGAAAAAAGGATGGAATAAAACTCGTGACGTTTCTCACGAGCACCTCTCCAGGGCATGCCATCCTCCCTCATAGCCTGATTCTTCTCATCCGTGAAACTGTTGAGCCAACCATCCCTCTGGAGGTTGTAACCCATCTTATCAAAAGCTGTGTTCCATATCTTAAGAACAGAATTAACCCGAACTAACACTTTCATGAAGAACTTGCGAGTCTGAAAAAATGAACTCAAATGTGTTAGTATCCATAAATCCACAAAACTCAATTGAATTTGAGATAGAGTAGAGGGAGAAAAACTTACTACTCCGGTAGGAACCATGGGCAACTGAAGGTCCAGGTCATTCATGCCAAACCAATCTTCAGCCACGTAGAAGTTCATAGTGTGTGCCCAGTTGTGGATATCCCTCGATATATCAGGATCAGCAGCATGAGTGAAGACAAGAATGCCGTTGTCATGGAGGTTGGCATCTGCAAAGGCAAATAGAACCTCAAAGTATGAAGTCGACCGCCTGTTCCAAGTTGGAACATCATCTAAGGAGGTAGAGATCCGTGGCACACGCAAGTTCTCGGGCACATCTACAAAGAGAAGATCGATGCCCGTGTGAACCTTTTCCTTGGCATTGGATCGAATACGACCTGCTCCAACCTACACAGAGAAATCGTTGTGAAAACTTGAAGAAATAAGAGAAATTAAATCTTAGAAATAAGAATGAATGCAATGGAAAGAGAAATTGTATATAAACCTTAGTTAGGAACTCTTGAATGCGAGTGTAGGCTGAATGGCGAACCCCGTTGTTCATAAGCTGTTCAATGACATCCACCATGTCCACATTCTCAATCAGGGTGAGCGTAGAGGGCTTCTCTGAGGAAGTGGCTGAAGTATCTGGTGCAATTGCCTTTCGCTTTCGCGGCTTAGAGGGGATGGTGATGTCGCTTTGAGAAGGAGCGGGGGTTGGGTCGGCAGGAGCAATGGAAGGGGTGAAGGATGGAGCAGAGGAGGGAGCAACGGAGGGACTTCCAGCGACTGTAGTGTCGGGAGCAGAAGAAGGAGGTGCTGAACCCTTGGAAGCAGAGCGAAGGGACCTACGGGGTTGAGAAGGCTGGGTACCTGAGGCTGTGCCAACTAACTTGCCCTTTCTGCCCTTGGACACGTTTACTGGCTTAGTCGCCTTCTCCTTCCCTTTCTCCGTCGTCTCCGTTGGTAGAAGCTCCAAGTCAGAAGGATGATCAAGCACCAGAGTTGTAGCAATCAATGAAGAGTGAAGTGCTACCTCAGAGAGGGGGATAAAACCCCTAGAACAATCAATATACCAACCACAAGCCTTGAGGTGGGGATCTAGGTACTTGGCAACCTGTATCTCCGTATACATGAATTGGGTAGACTCCAAATTCACCCAGTCTTCTAAGTAAAGTGGTAGAAACGATGTAGAAACAGCTTGCTTGGGAACAAGCTCTTGGAAGATGTACCTGAAATATAAGGCAAAGATTAGTAAGTGAAAAGTAGAAAGAGGATTCGAATAGCAAAGAGAAGGTGCAAGATGGATGCAAACCTGTAAATCACACGTTGTACAATCTGGCGACCATCAAACTCATTTAGGTCAGAGGCTTTGAAGAATCTTGGATCTGCATTATCATCAAAGAACTGCTCAAAGGCTGTGTCCAATAGAAAGATCCTCCAGCGGTCAACAAACTCCGCAGGCCGTAATACACCCACGGAGACATTCCAATGAATGGGTCGAGTAAAGCTTGTCTCCATGGAAGCAAATTCCTCTACCACAGCATGCTCTAGCTGCATTACCACAAGTAGAAAGTAAGAATTCCAAAGTCAAAATGGTACAAAACAAATTGAAGAAGGGGAGAGTAGTTAGAAAATGGATCTGAGCCCCAAAAGACGCTTTGTTTAGCCAAATGTCAAGAACCTTCTCCTTAAGAGGCACTATGGAGGGGAACTTGTTACCACCACGAACAGTAGGGGAGGAATTCCACCACCGGAGCCAGGCCGTCTTGAAGCGAGGTTGGACGTTAGCTGTGGCAATCTTATGGAGCTTTTCAATTGTCATGTCGGGGACGGTGTTGGTGGAGAAGTGCCGATCAATCTAGAGACAAGATCCATGGTTAAAAATATGAAAAGAAATGTTGAAGTGGAATGCGACAAAATTGAATAAGAGAAAAGGGAGAGGATAACCTCGTCAAAAAATGCTGGCTCGTGATGCGAGTTTGCTACGGCAACATACTTCTCAAAGCTCTTTGTACGAATAGACTTTCTAGCCTTCTCTTCTGCTGAGGTCATGGCCTTCCAAATACCCACAGCAGTCGTCTGATTCACTGGTGTTGCATCCTTGTAAGCTAGAGCGGCAACATCAGCAGCAGCTGAGATTTCCCTCTGGTGAGTAGAAATGTTAGCCCATGCAAATTGCAAGAGTGACAACCAATAAGAAAAGCAAATAGATGAAGGATTACCTTGTAGAGGAAGGAAACGAAGACGTCCATTGTGAGAGGATACCATGTGGAAACCTTTGACTTGGCGGTAGCACATGCCTGATAATTGTCCTTGGAAATCAAGTCCGCAAATGCCTCCAAAGGCAAGGCACCCAAAGTACGGATGCGAAGGAGTTTTGCTGGCACGCTAGACTTGACGTGGTTGTTTTCAGTTGACCTATGCAAAAGATTGGCACGCGTAAAGCAAACAAAATTTAAAGGTGACAAAATCATGAAGAAACCAAAAAGGGGGCAGAACTTACCAGTTAACATCGTTCATGGCGTTCATGAGAACACCACTGTTCTTTCGCGCATCCAAGGCAATGCAGTGCGGAGAAATATGTCAGGACTCCTCCGTAGGATGAAACTTATTAATATGGCGGTACCAAGCTGTGAGACGATGGTTGCCCTCCCAAACAAAGAGCATCTTGCCAACCATATGAGCAAGGTCATCATCCTGCGTCATGAGTGAGTCGAACCGCTCACTAGTAGTCTTCCAGAGTGGACTCCACCTAGTGACGATATCCTCGGTGACATCGACAACCTCGTCCTTGTTGTTGTAGATCGACACGTAAAGGACGCGGTCACCATCACGGTAGCCAGTGACAAATTCATTCTCCAATCGTTGAACATCAACCTCATTAATTGGACTCACAAGAGGCAAGGCATGCATTCGGCAAAGGGGAATGCAAAGGCGGGACTTATTTGTGGGCCGAATTTGAAGGCGATTAATAACTGCAGTTGAGTCGGCCTTCTGCTGCGCTCGAAGTTGATTCTCTTCTATGTCGGGATCAGCCTTCTCCTCTGGTTCGGCATAACGTAGTAGCGGAGTTGGAGACTAAAACCAACACAAGGTTTATTATTGAGCAGATCCAATACCAGAACAATTAAATAATCAAATATGCAATGTTTATAAATGGAGTTTGAATACAATGATTCTAGATGCAAATGCGTATAGAAAGAATAGCATGCTATTCAAAATTGGATGTACATTAAGGAGCACTAATAGTAAACAATGTGATGGATAGAGATCCATCACTGAATCAAGGAGCATACAAGTGCAGAAACTAAATGGGTATAATTCCAAACCAATTACCTCTTGTCCCCCAGTAGCAATGTCATTGGTCACTGCTACAGATGTTGGCATAGGTGGCTCCTGAGCTAAGACAGCTTGAGACAAAACAATCTCCAAGGGTTGCGAAAGGTCCATCACTCCAGACTCCTGTCAAAAGGAGGCATGAATTAGAACAGAGATACACACTAGTGGAGAACCCGGCGGAACCGCGGGGTTCATTAAGAGTGTCTCAAATGGAATTGAAAAACTAGTATTTTCATTGAAATGGCAACAGCAACTTTGAAAAAAGGCAAAATTACAAAAAAAAGTTGGAATTTCCTAATACTCTTTGTAGTCCACTTAGAATTGATCTACAATAGAACAAATAAGCACAAAACTATTGAAAATGAACAAAAAAAAAGCAAGATAGGGCAGCCCAAAGGAACCTTGTGAAAACGCAGGGTTTTTGAAAGAGTAATCAGAATTCAGAAATTAAAAACAAATGAAGAAAGGGCATGGCCTGCCGGAACCCCACGGTCCCGCCGTGTTCCTCCAAATGGTGCCCGAATCCATTGCGCATACAAATGAAACCCTAAGTGCAAGGAATCCTAAATTCTGTTTGCAGTATATGTGGGAAGTAAGCTTGGTTGTCACTATGCGTAGCCAAATTGGACAACCCCGCGGATCCGCGAGGTTCCTCCAATTAATGCCTCAACCAACTACGAACATGATTGAACACATGAAACTCTAACTGCAAAGAATTTAAAAATTGCTTGCATTCAAAAAACTCTGCACTGTAGCCCCTAAAAAGCTGTAATGCGGCGTTTGTTAGCAACCAATACTGCTCGGACGATTGTAAGCACGGCCAACAGTGGCACTTGTAAGCACCGCGCGGCCTGAAAATTGTGCGGCCAATAGTATGCACGGCTGAATTGGTTGAACCCCGCGGTTCCGCGGAATTCCCCTAGGTGGTGCCACAACCTTTTCTAAAACCCTAATTGTGAGTCATTGCAAAACTGCGCTTCTGTAGAATTACAGCATGAAGGAAGGCGCCTCAAAAAACACCCGCATGCAAGCTAAACCCGAACTGCACAGCACAAATTTTCAAAGCAAAGAAGTTCGGACTAACCTCTAGAGCCGCGCACAAAGCATTGCCGCTTGATTCCACAGCAACGCCATCCGTCTCTCCATCGCTCGCCATTATTCTCCGTTGATAAAAAATGCCCTTCTTTGCCACTCGTCTCCCTTCTTCTACGTCGTCTTCATTCTCTTCCTCTCCTTCCTGTCCGTCCACTTCATCCATCTTTTCATCCTCTGTCTACAAAAACAGCCCAAAATAGCAATTTTTTCTTTAGCAATTTTACCAAAAACTTACTATATTTAGTAAATTTTTGGTAAAACCCCATAGTCCCCCCGGGGAGACGTCGAGACAGTTGGGGAAAATTTTTCCAAAACTAAAGGAAAACGGGGTTGACAGGTCATAAGTTTGGCCACTTAGGATAGAGACCATGACAAAGGGATAAATAAGTTATCTACCGTAGGTATCACAGCCTATTTATACCTGAAATTGATCCTATTGTGTTGTGATGGGGGGCCCGTCACAACACAACATGTCGTGATGTCACGATAGACCACCCTGCCTTCACCTCCACTCATGCATGCATAAGATCAAATGGATAAGAATTCCACTTCTATAAATAAAATTGAAGAAGGAGGACCGGTGGAGGTAACCCGGCGGAACCGCGGGGTTTCCTCACCTTGCCCTCCACGGCTCTAGTAACCCTAATGAACTCTATGCGTGACTAGTGCAAAGCTGTGCAAAGACTTACATTACAACCGCGAAGCCACGGATAGCACCCATGGAGTTGCAAATTGCAATCGTGAAGCGCATGAGGAATAGAAGCCCGTACGCAACAAAGAAAACCCGCGCATTCACTAAAATTTAAAAAACCAATAATGCCATTGGCTAATATAACAATTGAGTTCAACTTACCATGTTGACAGAGTCCTCCCTTCTTTCTTCATTTGAATCAGTCTGGTTTGAATTGGTACGCTGCTTGCTCTCAGCCATTGCTGGTGAGGGTGAACTTCTGCTCTTCACTTCTTCCTGGATCGGCACAAGGTTAAGAACTCGAATCATACACCTTGCTCTCCAAGCACCACCTACTTCCTCCTCAACTGGCTTGCGTAAGTCTGAAGGTGACCCTCGTCCCTCTATGCTCAATAGCTCCTTCTTTTTCAACTCGTTTCGCCTCTTCTGCTTCGAGTTGGTAAAAGTCGTGCCGCCTCTTCTTTTCTTGCGCTTCCGCGTTGAATCAATCGCAGAGACTATATTGTGGCCTGATTCCTTCATGTGTGCGTCTTGCCAACCCTACAATGCCCGCACACCACCCCTGCACTCTCACGACATCAAACGCCTCTCACAAAAGATGATCCCTCACTAAACTTTTTTTGTCTACATAATGCTACTGCATGCGGTTTAGGGTTTTCCGGTGTCTAATAGCTGTACATTATAACATCACCATTAAGAAGATATTAAACCAATTATAAACTAGGCTATTAAACGGTGTCCTCCAAAAAACAATTGGCGTCTGCAAGATTTTCTTCTAGATTGACTGAGCTCTTGATTACTCTGTTCCACTATTAATATAGCAACTATTCCAATTGTAGGGCAAGATTGTCTGTCATTGCAGAAAGTTCATGATGTATTTGGTGCCTCCGCTCTAATTCAAGAAATTGGTGTTCATCAATTCTACCTAACTATTAAAGCTACCTGCTTTAGATGATGCCAACGACTTTATTAATGACTGCGCCATCTACAATATTTCTAATTCCTTCTAATTCTTTGTCAGAATCATAATTATTATGGGATCTATCAATAGTGAATGATCAATTATTCATAGATAATTCAAAATGCTTAAACTCCGAGTTGCTCTTCCGTATTGCCTCTCATTGCAAACCTTTAATTTTTTTCTCATTGTTGGTCATCAAACTCTCCTTCTATCTATTTGCTTTCTTGTGATTATTGATGGCATTGCCCTCTGTAGTCTACGCTTAGCTTTTCCTTCTCTTTGTCAATGGCTTCATCTTCTACTGTTTCTGCAATGGCTGAGATGGCTGAGCTCCGTGCGCATGGCCTTGGAGTCTCCATTCTCATTCCTATAGGTGAAGATGGATTTGCATCAGTCTCCGCCCTTCACCTTAGCATCAGATTCTCTTTTCAGGTGAATACCATTTGGGTTGAACGTGAGATTTTTGATCCTGCTACATCTTTGCTTTCCGTAACCATGCGTGAGAATTCTAGGCTTGCCAAAAATGGATCAATGGTCTGGGAGTTGGGCGCTGGCAAGTACAGGGTCTATGGGCTCACTGAATCTCAAATGGGGATAACGACTGAAATCCTTACCCCATTCCAATCGTCTACTTACACGTTGAACACCCCTCCGTTAGTGAGAGTTAAGAGTGAGCCTGGTGTGCAGCTAATCATTGATCTATCTGATTCCTCCGATGAAGATGCACTCACTCACCCTACTCCTCTTGTGAATCCTATTTGTTTGTCTAAGACTCCCACATTTGTCACCCCATCTCTCTTTTGCCCTGAACCTTCAAATCCTCAAGTACCCTCTTCATCCAAATCTTCTAATTGCATTGTTCAATGTCTACGTAGACTAGGTTCTATGCCCGGTAGTAAAAACATCCTCAAGAAGTTAGATTACGATAGATTGAAAATTGAAGAAGTCAATTACCTTCCCCCACGTTTTGATGGTACTCAAATGTTTGTCCTTCCTCCGGTTGGAGCCTCGTCTTCTCATACCAAAGCCAAATCCATGGAGGGCATGGACAAGCGATATGATGGCCATGTCTGGACCAAGACTCAAACCACCAACATTAACAACAACCTTGGTCTTGTATTCCGCTCATCAACTTGCGTTGGCCACCTTCAATGCCAGAATCAAAACTGCGACTACCTTCAACGTACTCATCGAACCTCCACGGTGAACGATACCGACTTCCAAGGCTTTACCAAGGATCTCTTCGCCATTGGTGGTCCCCCGCCAACCAACTCCACTCTTGTCTGCAGGAATTGCAAGGAGCCACCCAAGTGCCTTGAACTTTGCGATGCTAAGATCTTCTACGTCCACAGTAAAGACTATTCTCAGCAAGGTTGCATTCATATCGGCACCCATCGGCACCCCGTCAAGGTTGGTGATTGCAGAGATAGCCGCAAGCGCATCGATAGACTTATTGAGGAGCACGTTGAGAGGATGCCCCAAGCCACGCATAGCAAAATTGTCCTTGAGGCTAGCAAAGAACTTGTAGGTGAGTTCCTCCTTTGTGATGATAATGATGCACATCAACTTCTTTCATTAGAAGAACTAGAGCCCGTCTTTGATCGCTGCAAGGAGTTGAATTCTCCTCAACTCCGCAATAAGGTTACGACCTTCAAGTACATGCGTAGATTAGGAGTCATGGATGGCATTGCTAAACTTAGGGGAGTTAGCACTTGGGCCTACGTTCAGCGGAATCAATTTCCAGGCCAAGGTGATGAAGCGGATAAAGTCTTCGTCTTCAAGATGTCCGAGGTTGGACCCGGTAGTGGAGTCAATTTGGTTCATTGCATGCAACCAGGTGGAGATCTTGAGCATGCGTGGATTATGTTTGATCATGTCAAGCGCGTCTCCAAATGGACCACCATGGCCTGCCATGTCTACGATGGGACGTACCAACACATCATGACCATTGCTTGTTGTGACTTCCAATCTGAAGACAAAGATGCTCAAGTGCTTTTTTGGCATAACCTCAACCATGTCATGGCTCGGCACGGAATCCCAAAGCCATACTTCAAAGGATTCATGGCGGATAGTGCACAAGCCAATTGGAATGCCTTGCGCATCGTCTACGGCTCCGGAAATCCCAAGGTTCCCATCGAAGGGCGCGAGAGGATGTGCTACTTCCACTGGACCCAATCCTTAGAGAAGCACACCAAGCTATATATCAAGCACGACTTGCAAGACCAACACAAGCGTCTTTGCCTCCAGTACCGCGACGCCTCGTCTATGCTGGAGGCAGACACAAGGTACCTTGCTATCAAAGCATGGTGGGCATCATCAAATTGCACCTCTGAGGATGGACTAAGGCATCTTCAGCTTTGGTTGGCCTTTTGGCACTTCCGCTATCGACAATGGGGTGGCTTCATGGAACTGGTATGTTTGTTGACTTATCAGTTATCACTTGATGTTTTACTCTTTACTTCTTTCCTAACCTTCTCAGTTTTTTATGCAACCTTTATTTTGTACAGGAGAAAATCATGATGGCTGAGGAGTTTGCAGAGATGCCTAATTGCAACCTTGCCAAATCCATTCACAACAAATGGCTTCAAGCGTCCGGCAACAAGGGTGGCGATCTCTATGTGGCAACTGTAGACGATTATGTTCGAGCATTCCTCCAAGTTGTGGCTTACCATCAATTTCTGAAAGGTGGCGTTGGCGGAGATGGCCCTAGCAAAGAAGAACTCAAGCTTAGATGCGCTCAACGTCGGGCTCAGCGAACTGGCGATCCGATGGTGCTGCAAAAGGTTCTCCTTGACATGCCCGGCGGTGACAGATTCTGCACACGCAATCCACACCTCGAAGGCGGCGAGGTCTTCGGATCACAGAAGCGCAAACCTGACACTCCTATTGGAGCCGATGAAGATTCTCACCGCCCCGACACTGTCAATTTCTCTCGCCCGCATGTTAGTCAGAGAAATACAAGATCTCATCCTACACCTCTACCTACAATTGTCGAGGAGTCCTCCCTGTTTGTGCAAGAGGTGGCGCCTCCTTCACCTATTGGATTGGATGTCCGTCGCATCACAGCCATTCAAGAATCTAAAGTTGATGAGAAGCTGTGGCATATTGCTCGCCTTCCTTGTAATTCTGGAAAGTCTTGTTGGGCTATGCACGCTGTCACTAAGAAGAAATGTACTGCCAAAATCGTCTCCAATGGCAAGAGCACCCCTGCTCCAACCTACTCCAGATTTTGGAACCATTACTCATTCACAAGACCAAGACCCGAGAAGTTCTTCTTCTGCTCAGACAACATTGAGCGTTGTGTGAAAGGCTCGCGTCGCAAGTGGGTGGACAATTTCTCTACAGACCAGGAAAGACCTCCAATTCCTTCCGTGTGGCCTGTGAAGCTTGGCACTAACCTCACTCGCCCGGAGATCTTGAAGCTCGAGAATGTCGGCTTCCAATTGCCACAGAAAGAGCGCATAACTCCAACACGACTATTCAACAACTCTGCTCCTCCCCTCGACCTCTCCGATGTGGATGTTCCATCGAATCCTAACTTTTACCCTATTTCAAGGCAATCTAAGTCTACGCGACGCTCCACCCACGTACCATCAGCAAAGCAGATGCAGATGATCGCATCCGCTCATGCAATGCAAGGAACCATCTTGAAGGTAACAATGATTCCTCGCCCTGGATTTGGGTGTGTTATCAATTTGCAGTCCAAACCTGCTCCAACACAATCAATTTACCAACTTACAGTGAGCTCCCTCCCCGATTGCACTTGCCCGGCCTTCAAAGACATGATTACCAAATTTGGCCGCAAACGACATTTGTTTCTACATTGTAAGCATTTATACTTTTTGTTTGTCAAGGTCTCTAATTTAGATCCAGAAGTGAACTTGTTCATTCATACCCCAACCTTTAGCTTCAATGAGGTTAAACTCATTCTTGAAGGGGGCCTCTTGACACATTCTACCATCTAGACTCATTGCCAGCCTAGGATTACTTTATCTTCATATGAATGTAGTCATTTGTTGACCTCACAGGTTTTTGCTATCTACTCCCTTGAGAAAAAAAATTTCGTATTTTCTGATTTTTATTCACCGCAAATCATTGGATTACTATAATTGTTGCCATGTGTTTCTCACATTTTCTCACTCTACATGCTAATCTGTAAACCTTCCAAATACACCAATCTCTTTAATTCCTTCTCGACTTCATCCTCCGCATAAATTCAATTTTGCGTTTCCCAAGTCTCCAATTAAATCACAAGTTTACAAATTCAGACCTTCATTGTGTTTTAGGCCATCAAATTCCACAGTGATAGGTCACAAAAAGTAATTATTTTGAGTTTTTTGGGCCTTAAATTAAATCAAAAGTTTGGAAATTTAGAAATTTTAGATGCCCATTGATTTTTTTTGCCCTCTAATTCCACGGTAATAGGTCATAAAATTTTTACTAATTTAAGGAAAACCTTGAATATTCTTTAGAATATTCGAATCTGTCAATAATAAAATCTAAAAATAATAAAAAAATAACATTTTTTTTTCTTTTGGGCCACTCTTTGCTCTCCGCTCTCTGCTCACCGCTCTCCGCTCTTTGCTCACCGCTCACATAGTAGTGTCGTCCTAAGAAAATCTGGTCCTATTAAAATATATAAGTACGTAAGCTAACTTGTGGATATAGAAATTCAACTAATAATAGCACAACACACACTTTGCAGTATACTAGGTGGGTCAAAAAAATAATTCATTTTTTTCCAAACATCCATTACTTATATATTCTCATCCATAATATTCTCTAAAACCTATGAGTAAATTTCATCCCAAATATGAAAAATATTCTTTGAGTATGATTTTGATAATCATCCACATTTTTTTCTTACTTAGAATAGCAAGCACCAAAAAGTTGGATAAGAAGTTGGAAAAAGAGATGGTCTTCATACAAGTGAGGTGGTAGGAAGTGAAACAATCCATATGGGATATAAGATGCAAGAATTGTGTTCAATTGAAAATGTTTGAAACAACATGCTCTAGATGTTTGAAACAACATGCTCTAGATGTTTGAAACAACATTGAGATGTCGGAAACAACATTTAGAGGTCTGAAACAATATCTAGACGTCTGAAACAATGTCAGACTTACAATGGATAAATTTTCATAATCTGGTTTTCCCATATCTTTTGTCTCACCATAGAGGGACAATGGATATAAATAGGACCTCTCTATCCTTTACCTTTATTGACTTTCAAAGAATGAATTCTTTCAATTTGCCATCAAAAATTCTCTTGATGGTAGATGGTAAGTTTTCTTTAATTCTTGATGAATTCAACATTTTTTGCTTGTTCATTTCTTAATTTTTTTTTAATTTTTTTAAAGAATCTCTTTCTATTGCCCTTGCCCTATGGATATAGTGTGCAGCAATTGATGTCTCAAAAAACATCTAAATAGACGTTTGAATTGACATTTCAAAAAGCAAAATTAAAATTTTTAAACAGCATGAAAGTATGTTGACAAGGCATGCACATCAAATATTGGTGGGTTTATATCACTTTTCTTTGGGTCCACATCATAGACTATGTCAACAACACATCGGATGAAATTTTTGCCTATGTGGCACTGCCTGCCTACGTGGTGCTTACATGGCGCTGATCTGTCTTCCATGTGCTTTCTTTTGGTGACTCTATATTACCCTGTTTTCTATAACGTCAAAAAAAACAAGCAAAAATCGGACGCATTTTTCCAATTTTTTTGACATTTTTTGCCTGTCAGTTATAACGGATTTTAGGTGATGTCTCACTTGACAAGTTTCCTTGTCAAACGCAACGCAAACCAACGTTTTTGGCGATGCTAAAAAAAACTCAGGTTTCTTATAGTGGGGTGTGGGTTCAAAATTAGAAAACATTAAAATTTAATTGGATTTAATTGGGTCACCTGTAAGCTTTGCCTCACTATTCACTATTCACTCAAAAAATAGGTACAATCAAGAACCATAAACGTACGGTTAGAAATAAGGAAACTTGGTTCCATTAAAGTATATAAGCACATAAGCAAATTTGTGAATATAGAAATCCAGCTAATAATAGCACAATATAGACTTTGCAACATATTAGGCGGGCCAGAAAAATAATCCATTTTTGTTCAAACACCATTACTTGTATATTCTCATCCATAATATTATCTAAAAACTATAAGTAAATTTCATCCCAAATATGGAAAATATTCTTTGAGTTTGTTTTTGACAATCATCCACATTTTCCCCTTACTAAGAAATAGCCAGCACCAAAAAGTTGGGTAAGAAGTTGGAATAAATTTACCCACTTTACTATAAATGGATAATTTTTGAATGGATAATTTTTAAATGGGTAATTTTTGAATGGATAATTTTTAAATGGGTAATTTTTGAATGGATAATTTTTGTACAGCTAATTTTCAATGGGTAAATTTTGAATGAGTAATTTTGAATGGATAATTCCTTCTTGCAATAGTCAATTTCGGTGGACTCATTAGACAGGTACTGTACTCACATCAATGATGGTTCAAAATATCAAGCCTGATAATATTGCTTTTCATATTGACTTCATGGTGACGGCGGGCAACAATAAAATCAGAACGTCGTGAGCACGTCACATTTTTGACAGACCTGAACTTATCCAGCGTCAGTGCTGTGACGTCAAAGTTCTCTTGACTGAAGACCAAAGGTAACTAGGGGAGGCAACCCATTCCCGATCGACGACCCATTTCTGATCACTTCAAGAATTACAGGCATGTAAGAGAACAATTTTTTCGGTGAAATTTTTTCTCATGTGCAGCAATTGTGTTTGGACTCTTCTTAGAGTTGTCATATATTTTGGTATCAAAACAAAGTTTCTATGAATTAATGAGTTCCATAGTCTATAATTCCTTAAGTGATTGAAATGGGTTACCTCCCCTACAGTACACTTAAAACCAACAGAATGAGGTAAGCAATTTAGCATGGTTCCTAGTTCTCACTATTGTAATGGACATGTTTATGTGATGTCTTGTTGCATGCCCTTTGTATGACGAAGCAATAGGGGTAGTCACGGCTTGTTCACAGTCGAGGTGAACAATGGAGATTGAAGCCATGGCAACGTATGGTTGGCCTCTTTTTGCCTGAATATTCTTAGCGTGACATTGTTTGTTCACCCTCAACATCCACCTTCGGAGGTGAAGGTTGGAAGTGCGCAAGCGGTGAACAATGGAGGTTGAAATCGTGGCGTCGCAGGGTTGGCCTCCAAGTACCTCCGTCCATCTCCATTATCCATTTTCAACGGTCGACCATTTGAGGGGGTCACAGCTTGTTCACCCAAGTTGGCTCCCCATTGGCTCCCATTTTTGTCGTCAAATCTTAATATCCATTCTCCACGCTGCTGCCAAAAAAGCTATGACTACCCCTAATAAGATGAACCTTGAAAGCTGGAACTAATAGGTGACTTATATACCTATCAAAGCACTGTCGTTCAAATACATTCCAAACCAACAGAATGAAATATTACCATATATTGGCTCCGAACCAAAGGGGATGAAACATTGCATTGATAAAAAGCTACACATCCTAATGCCACATTTAACTTCTTTTGGACTTCTGAAAGTCCAAAATTAATAACGGTCTTTAATAGAAAAAAAATTGATCATCAAGAGATAGTGCAAAACATCAAGAGATCTATCCAAAACATCCAGAGATCTGTACAAACATCGTGGGATCCCACATTGTTATGATTGTGAGATCCCATGATGTTTTGTCTAGAATTCATTGAATAGTCTACAAGTAGTTAAATGTGGCATCTATAAATGTGAACAAATTTGAATAGCATTGTACTTGAAAGCAAACCAATGCTGTGGAAATAGTGCCTCTTGTCATGTGCAATACTTGTTTATTATACAAATTCCGGAGCCATGGAATATTCAATTCCAAATGAGCTAACAAAGCAGAGTAAAAAACAAGTGAAAGATGAGACATCCATCCAATTCACTTTTGTGATATAAGGTCACCAATTTGCTCTAAAAGTGTCCATGCTCTAAAAGTGATCATGATGCAAGTGTACATTTTGCTTTCTTCAATGTAATAAAAGTGTACATTTCAGGAGATGGGCACTTTTAGTGACACTGCATTCATAACTAATTCCACAAAGGTCTAGAAAATATGAAACGGGTTGTGTTAGATGCCAATTCCATTTTTCTTCCTATGAAAGTTTACTAAAAAATGTTTCAAGGAGTTTTGCTCTCTTGATAAGGCAATCAGCTCTCAAATTGTTGCTTTCAAAGTAGACTTCTTTACATCTAAGTTATAAGAGCATGCCCACGACAACTCAACAAGTGGCTCAGATTAGGCAAATGGCCATGTCCGGATATAATGCATGCCCGATGGCACACAAGGCGAGGGCCCAAAAATGGCTGGGCATGGCCAAATTTGATGAACACCCGGCCAAATGAAGAGACTTGCTTGCGGCTCGATATGAGCTATTTTTATCTTATTTTTTTTTGGAAAAGGAGGTGGCCATTAAAAACCAAAAGGGAAGAAAAAACAATTAGTTCAGCTCACACGGACAAGTCAACCTTGAGGGCAAGCCAAGAGACAAATGCCACATGGGGCGGTGGAAACTACCGGAGCAGAAAATGTCATTCTTACACCAAGTTTCAAAGAACTCCTGGATGATGGCGTTACGTCTATCTTCACTACAACGGTAATAAAAGGAAATAAGATGATTTCTGTGAGCCATGCCGGCAAACACAATGTCTCTCCAAGCAAGAGTGTAGATCTCAATGGTGTTGATTTGCTAGTTATTGAAAAGGAGGCTATTCCTCGCCCTCCACAGCCTCCAAAGGATGGCCGATCTCAAAATGTCACTGGCGATGTCGAGTGGGGTACTAGGAACAGTATAATTTCCTTCCAAATTGTGAGAGCTAGGGGTAATACCTGTGCAAGCCTCGCGCCATGAGGGGAGGCTCGGCTAGCTAAGGGCTTGACAAATTTGGCGGAATTTCTTCCAAACTAGTCTGGCGTGTTTGTAGGAGTAAAGAACATGCTCCGTGGTCTCGCAAATTCCAAGTTGACAACTGGTGCAATTTGAGGGGAAGCCCATAACCGAGCTCCAGCTAGCCATAGGTAAACCTCTTGAGTTGATCAACCAGAGGAAAAAATGGAATTTTGCAGGTCATCCTTTGTCCCATATGGTGGCGGTAGCTTGTGGGCTACTTTATCTTTGTTTTCAAATTTCGAGATACCTTTTCATTAACCCCTAAAGGCCCAAGTGTCCGTTCAACGGACAAGTGGGATTTTGGGCAGGTACCTACGGGCTGAAATTTTGTCTTGATTTTTTGAAAAAAAATTTCAAGATAGAAAAACTGATAAGCTTTGTGGGAGTATAATTTTTTTTTCAATCGGTGCCCGGGAAAAAAAGTTATGCCCAAATAAGCTCAAAACAGGGGAGAGCGGGCAACAAAAAAAAATTTGCAAAAAATATATATATATTTTTTTTTTGAATTTTTTTTCCCATAGATTATATTTTTTTCTATCTGGAAAGCTTTGATTCATTTCATTTGGACTACTGTGACCCTGTGCTGTTGGCCCAATTTTCATCTACTCCCGATTCCACTCTTGGTTCTATTTCCGATTCTACTCCCAGTTCTACTCCCGGTTCCACTCCATGTACCAAGAACACCACCAAAATCAAAGTAAAAGTAATTTTCTAATTTTTTAATCAATAAATACTTTGAAATTCAGTAACTTTTGCACCACCGCTCCAAACGCCACAAAACCAAGCCGGTGCACCCCTCCTTGGCGAGAGCTTTTCGACGATACCAAGCACGCAGCCGGAGGACGCACGGTCAGGAAGTTGTCCACGCTACAAACAAAACAAAACAAAACAAATAAACAAACAAACAAACAAACAAACAAACAAACAAACAAACAAACAAACAAACAAACAAACAAACAAACAAACAAACAAACAAACAAACAAACAAACAGCCTCATTTAAGGTATTGATTTTGTATGAGAAAGTTATGACATTCTTGTTTTTTGGGCAGTTAGAGCATCTTTTTGAAAAAAATAACTTGTTGGACTCATTTTCTAATGCAATTTTTCAAATTTTTCAAATTTTTTTTTTTGGCATGGTTTAGTTTACTTGCTAGAACAATCTCACTATTGGAATTAGTGCATTTTAATTCCATCTAAAATATATGAATATTTTAGATTTTCCTTCTATCTCGTACCTAATTCTACTTAACAATTTTTTTTAATAATGCAAATTAAGTTTTTTTGAACTTTTTTTTTTTTGGTTGATTGTCAACTCAATTCTCCACTATAAACATTTAAAGCTCAAAACTCTGTAGTGCAAAAATTTTAAGCTAAAAATGTTCAAAGTCAAAAAATCCAATCCCACAATGTGCTGAAAACCTTGTTTTTTTCACTTTAAACGCAGATATCTTGCAATCTATGCGGTCAAAAATTCTGAAATTTTTTCCACACATTCTTATACTATTTAGGTGTAAGATCCTACGGTTAGATGTACGAAAGAAACACTTTTAATTTTTTATTCACTCTTTGCTAAAAAATGGCAGTTTTGGGTGTTTTTGGGCAGAAAAAAAGCCTTGGGCCTTTAGGGGTTAATGAATGTCTTTCTCGAGTCAGCATCCATGAAATGGCACTTTAGGGGCCGTGTGAACCCGGTTTCCCATGTTCGTAGTCCATGTTGCAGTGGGGCACATGGAAGGACGCAAGAGCCGGGTTCAATCAAATCACACACCAAATGGGCACACCAAATGGGCACTGACCGTCTCAGGCGTGGACGACACTGAGAGGCTGAGAGCAGACTACCTTACATCTGTAACGGCACTGTAGCCAGAGACAAACAATCCCTCCAAAATCCCGTCTCCACGAGAACAACGTTGTATTGTATTCAGCCAATCCGTCCCTGCCAGACTGATAAAAACCTTTGCGTACACAAACTTCCTGGACTCTCAGGGACTCTCAGGATGTCAGACTAATAATTTAAGTGATGAATGGAGCATGTGCTCATCCTGTCAAGAAAACAGCTCAAACATTGACTTGATTTAAAATATTGCCACGTGTAACGTAGTACAGTATCTGCTCTTGTTGGAGTGTCCCATATTTTCAAAGTACACTTCGTAACAAATTAAACATTCACACTGCAAAAAAAAGATGGATTAAGGAGAAAACACCTCAAACCGTCAAAAACTCAGAATAAGCAATTCAGCATAATTACTTGGAGGCACCTTTTCCTAAAAATGATATATTTGTAGTGTTGGAAATTGAAAATCATGAATTTTCAAAAAAAAATTTAGATTTTTTGGATATGACATGTAATTTTTATGAATTTCAAAGTAAAAGCTTTCCAAACTTCTGAAACCATCATATAGCTAGATCTAAAACAGAAATCTCAAAGAATCAACAGTCAATCAATAAAAAAAAAATATTGGGACAATTTAGTGATGCTTTTCAAGGACACTTTACCCCTTAAACGTCAAAGCGGATGTTCTGTGAATGATGAATGACAAGGAATCTCTTGTGTAGGATAGAAATGGAACTATTCATCTTTGGAATTTTTGTTGTGAAAAGGGTACGTCTTTTATAATAATTATTTGACCTCCACTGAGCACATTTGGTTTTTTCAAAGTAGATGATGTCTCACAGTGCCAAAAGGGATGATTTCCACGGTCACCAGCTTGCGTTCAAGGGTTAGTGGAAGTCTAGGGTACATGAATGGGTACAAGGACAATTTTGGGTGTTTTTATCCTTAGCTCATTTCTTTCCCTCTACTTGCTCTCAATTGGATAGCGCCTCAAAAGTAAGCCCACCTCTCTTTATTTGCTTTTAAAAAAGACAAATTGAAGTTGGAGTCCATTTCTTTTATACATAGTCACAAACAAAAAGATCCATTTCTCATTGAGAGACTTTTCTACATTATCAATACTTCACCAAATTTTACAACTAACTACACTGATATTTTGAAAGCTACAAAGAGAGATAAAATGTATTAAATTTTGAGGTTTATCAACAAAAGGAAGTCATTGTAAAAAAAATTGAAAAATAATAAATTAAAATCAAGGTTAGAAGGCTCTAGAAATTGTTTGAAATCAACCTCCAATATATTACCAATTTAATCCCTAAAGGACCAGGACCTTTTCTGCCCAAAAACACTCAAAATTGCCATTTCTGTAGCAAAGAGTAAGAAAATTTGAAAATTGTTTTCTTTGCAAATCTAATCCTAGTATCTTATACCTAATTAGTCTGAGAATGTGTTAAAAAAATTCAAAATTTTTGACAAGATATTTGCGTTTAAAATTAAAAAAAATCCAATTGTTCAATACATTGAGAGACTCTATAATTTGACTTTGAACCTTCTTAACTTTAATTTTTTGCACTACAAAGTTTTGAGCTTTAAATATATGTGGTGGGAATTGAATTGAGAGTGTAGGGAAAAGAAATTCAGAAAAACTTAATCTTCATACTTCAAAAAATTATTAAGTAGAAGTGAATACATGATAGAAGGAAAATCTAAATTATTCGTATCTTTAAAATGGAAGTAAAATGCACTAATTCCAATGGTTGTATTGTTTTAGCAAGCAAACTAAACCAAAGATGCTCTAATTGCCCCCAAAACAAGATTGTCTATAAATTTTTCATACAAATCCAAATGAAATGTATCAAAGATTTCCAAATAGACAAAAATATAATCTATGAGAAAAAAAAATTATAAAAAATTATAAATTTTGAAATTTTTTTTGGTTGCCCCTTCCGAGTCTCGAGCTGTTTGGGGCATAACTTTTATTCCCATGCACCGACTGAAAAAAATAATATTCTTAAAAAGCTAATTAATTTTTCTATCTTCAAAAAAAGTTTCAAAAAATTCGGACAAAATTTCAGCCAATAAGCACCTGCTCAAAATTCCCATTTGTCCCTCAAAGGGACAATGGTCTTTTGGGAGTTAATATTAATCCAATCTCAATCTACAAGATGCTTGTTCAATTTGAAGCACTTTTAAGCTTTAAATAGTAGTCTAAAGCCAAAATAGTGGGAATCATAGGTGCAAAATTGTCCTTAGCAGGGTTCTAGGGATTAAGGTTGTCACACCGTGCGTTCCAGGGTCACCAAACATCCCGGACGGACGGACAAATTGGACCGGACAGACAGACGGTCCGTGCCGGTTTGCACAAAATCGAAGCCATGGAGCTGGGCGACTGAGCGTGGACTTAAAGGATTGGGCGTGGACTTAAGGGCGGGAACTTAAAGACGGGGCGTGGACTTAAGGGATTGGGCGTGGACTTAAGGGCGTGGACATAAAGATAGGGCGGGGACTTAAGGATAAAGTCAATTATATGTTGACTACATTGGACGGGCGGAATCTCAACCGGACGTCCCGGATGGACGGACGAGGGCGCAGGCGAGCAACTTGTCTGATGTAATAACCCTGCTAGGGATGATAGGGCGATTGCCTACAACTCAAAACTTTAATACAACTTTCCCCTCTTTCTTAGCTGTCAAATTATATACTATAGTTAGTTTTAAATTTGGTGTACAATTGACTCTATTGGAAAGGTCCAAGTGAGGACTGGACTTCTTTGTCAGCATCTCTACACTCAACCTCTCCTTGACTCTTGATTCCACAATGCTGGCAACGCGAATCTATGAAGAATCCATCAATGATAACTTAGAGCAACCCCACAACCAAGCGCCAAGGGGCCCTAAGACAGGTAGTAGGAAGGCCTATTCTAATTTTCTCCCCTACATCAGACGTGCCAAATCAAAGAACAAGCCCGGCCATGCCAAGTTTTAATGAAGACACTGTCAAATAGTGTAGCTTGGGCGTGCCACGCCGTGAGTCTACTCACTGTGTCAACATTGAACGGATTTCTACCAACATTATTTAGAATCGTCCCAATGTGAAGAAACTCTCACAAAGTGAGTTGCATTTCATGGGGCCATGTACAACTCACAAGTGGTGCGTCCCAATGACGCATCCACCGTGGAGGCATTGCCGGAGTTTCCAAACGGAGACGCCAACCGTGCTTGGCGCTCCTGTTCAGCAAGCTAGCTGTGGGGTTGCCCTTAAGGTAAAAGCACCTATACCCAACCAGGGTCTGAAACCCAACTTGTAGCATGCATGTATTTCCAACCAAAGCCGGAACAGGTTTACAATCAAAGATTGGAATGCTTTTGTTTCTCCTTTTCAAGATTGAAACTAAGAATGTCATGACACATATCCTAAAGTATTATAAAGTATGCGGAAAGTAGTGAGTGGGAAAGTAGTCTCTTGATTGATCGGAATTGGAAGACTCTAAACATTGGGTATGGGTTCGGCCTACTTTTTGGCTTCCAAAAATCACAGTAATTTCAGTTTTAGGAATTAAATTACCAAAAAATTACAGTCCCCATATTTCCTATCTTCCTACATGGGGAAAAATTTTCATCACTCAATTCGCTCACCATGTACTCAAAAACTGCTTAAATGATTGGGTATGGGTACAGTTACCTTAGTTTATGAACTCCAGAGCCATGAGACACCACTGACAGTAAAATAAAGCAACTTCCAGGCGGACAACCTCCTGCCCTTCCAGGAGCACAATTCTACAGAGCGTGAAACATGCTAGCTACTGGATCAGTCCATGTGGGCCGTTTTAGAGCCATGTGGGCGGTTTGAAAGCCTGTGCGCTTTCAGAGCCTATGACCTTCCATGACATCACACAGTCCTCTCTGATGATACGGCCTCTGATGACAACTGGGCTTCAGTTTATTCCCATCATCGTACACATTTGCAATTTGGCATCTAAATTAAACTTGTGCACTACCCACTCAAAAGAGTCACTCTAATATGTCCACTAGCACAAAACATTAGAGACTTAACAGATTTTGAGAATGTACAAGACGTCTGCAATTACATAGTAGTGTGTTACTAGCATTCTCATACTCGTTCACAACATTACATCGAAACCTTGTTTGCTTAAACAACATTACGGATTTGACAGACTTTGAGATTACACAAGTAGAGTACAGTTGCATAAATAGTGGGTTATGAAACAGAAATGAGCATGAGTATGACCTATTACGACAAGATTTAAGTTAATTCGTTTGTTGAATTTAGTATCAATTATTGTTGGGTGTAACACAAGAGAGGATACTAAATCACGATTTCAATTTTGTACGTCCACTTCCTACAAAATCCAATTTACATTGCAAGAAGATGGAGAACCTCATTTCTTTCCGCCCACCGCTCCCATTGGACAGAGCCTCGCACCACCCTTGCTTTTGCTTTTAGCATAAAAGAAGATAAGAGTCCACTTCTTTCCTGCATACAAGTTAAGGAACTCAACCTCTTCTTGTTTCTTCCACAATGCTTGCAAAGGGCTTCTGTGCAGAAACAGCCGATGATAACTTAGTTTATGGACTCCAGAGCTAACCATGAGATACGCATCACTGACAGTAAAAGAAAGCAATTTCTAAGACAACTTCCAGGAGCGCAATTCTACAGATACGAAACGTGCTAGCTACTGGATCAGTCCTACCATTTGCAATTTGTGAAACATGGATCTGGGGACACGAGCTTCTGCAAATGAGCTCTTCGTTGCACTGCTAGCTGCAGCTTTCGCTTCGTTTCTGCTTATTTACTACTATGCTGAAGCCAGGAGGCGGAAGCACTTGCCCCCTGGACCCTGGCCTTGGCCTGTCGTCGGAAACTTTCCTGCTTTGGGTGACCTGCCTCACAGATCGCTGGAGAAGCTGGCTGCCAAGTATGGAGGTCTCATGTATCTCCGCTTAGGTACGACTCTCTCTGAGTTCCTGCACTCTCTTAAATTCTTCGAGTATAAACATTTGATCCTCTGTGATAATGAATGAAACTTATGCTTGTTAAAATCATGGGAGATCACGGTGTTCAGATTTCAGTGAAATTGACGCTGAGTGTGCGTTGCCAGAATTAAACCTGAATGCTTCACCGCGCTAGTCGTAGTTCTCAGAGCTCTTGGCACTTGAATGTCGTAAGTTTGGGATTATGGAACATGCCATTTAACAAGTATGAGCAGAGCAGATCGTCTGTGTACAGTTGGATTGGAGGACGTGCCTTTGTTTTGCAATAAAGCATGAATAGACTTGTACGGAGACATAGTGGAACAATCAAGTCGTCAGGAATCCAATTAAAATGCTTTTTCAAAGGTAATTGAACTCACCAGAATTCTAGTTTGACTATGTACCAGGGTCCAAGCCCTGCATCGTGATATCCACGGTTGCCGTTGCCAAGGAGTTTTACAAAACCATTGACGCCAGTTTCGACTCCCGACCCAAGCGGCTGGCCTGGACCGTGTGGCACAACGGCGAAGAGAATTACCGAGTGCTCACTCTCACTTCCGACCTGCCCTACTGGCGTCGCCTGCGACGGTTCTACAACACCGAGCTCGTGTCTCCGAAGCGCCATGCGTCCCAGAGTGAAATTCGGGCCGAGGAGATTCTGCACATGATGAAACTGCTGATGGAGGATTGCAAGAAAGGGGAACCCGTGGACATCAAGGCCTGGCTCTATGGGGTCACATCCAACACGATGACGCGCATCACTGTTGGCAAGAGGTACGAACACCATCATCACTGATCCGAAGTCTGGAAAATATATGCACAGGCAAACCATTTCTGGAATTCTGAAAAAGTTGGGAAATGTGAAAGTTTAGAATTGATCTCTTTGTTTATACCGAAGCTTTGATTTCATCTTCAAAGTGATCTCCAAATCTTCAAATTATATAGCAGTTAGTTTCTAAATACCATTTATTTCAAGACCGAGAGAATCATACAAAACAAACCATGCATGTTGAAACTCGTGTGCAAACTAAGGTGTAATTGTTTCTCCGGTTACGAAAACCCTGTATTTAGTTAAAATGGCGATTTTCCACAAACTTGGCACTTTTACGTTTAGACAGGTCTAAAATCTATACCTTTCATAGAAATGAATGGAAAACTGGCGTATGGAATACCGCCATTTTAATAAAATTTCCCACCATAATTCGATATTGCGGTATTGCCTTAGATTTTCTCGAAACTGTCTGTCTTCAATGCTGGTCAGGATTGTCATAGCTCAGGATTGTTGCATCACCCGCGTACGTGAGCAGATGCTATACCATATGTGGGCAATTTCTGTAATACGTACTTTTCTTGTGTGACATTATGCAGATTCTACAGATCGTCCGAAGTGGGGGCGGAGAAGCAAAGAGAAGACTTGGTCAAGATGAACAACACTCTCTTCGATCTCTTCGGTGCGGTGGTCATCAGTGACTTCGTGCCCTACTTGAGATTTGTTAACCGACTGCAAGGACACGTCGCCAAGTATGCTAGGGTCCGAGACTTTTCGGCGAACCTCACAGAGAAGATTTTCGATCTGGAAGGTCACCGACAACAGTTGAAAGAACGGAGAGACGATCCCAGCTATACCCGGGACTTGGAAGATGTGCTGCTGGAGACTCCGCTGGATGATGGAGAGTATCTTCCGGACAAGGACATGCTCAAGGTCTTGCAGGTAAATGTCGACGTTTCCTGCTCACAAACATAAAACCCACCCTTTCTTGTATGCAACTCGACCAATAGTTATGTAGTGTATTTCTCCGTGACTCAACTAGTTAAGTGTTATGCATTTATGCTCCAAAATTCAACTGGTTATAAACTGAATGCTAATGACTTCATCAATTTACTAGTGTAATGTTTTTCTATTTCCACGCCACACATGCTCTTTTAAAGGTTCTATTCAATTACAACATGACATGTGGCAACTTCCTCAAAATATGAATTAATTTGTGTTAGAGTTGCTAGTAAAATATGATGGTATGCTCTACAACTTGGCCATTGCAACCATGTAGTGTGCTCCAACACTCAACTAGCTACATAATCCATCAGTGCTTGTTTTCTAATTACATCATCCTTGTATTGCAGGAACTTCTGAATGCAGGCACCGAGACAAGCGCAACCGTGATTGAATGGGCAATGGCAGAGCTCATCCTCCACCCCTCCTTCCTCCAACGTGCCCAGCGTGAGCTCTCCTCCCACATCCCCTCTTCCCCTGCCCGCCTCGTTCTTGAATCCGACCTCCCTCACCTCCCCTTCCTCGCTGCCATCATCAAAGAAGCCTTCCGCATGCACCCCCCTGTCCCCCTCCTCCTCCCCCATGAGTCCCACACCGCCTCCACCTTCCATGGCTACCACTTTCCCCCGGGGACCCTATTGATGGTAAATGCATTCGCAATTCACAGGGATAAAAGTGTGTATGAGAATGCAGAAGAATTTGATCCGGAAAGGTTTATAGAGAGTGAGGTGAATCAACTGAGTGGGAAAGATGGGTATGAGTTGCTTCCATTTGGAAAAGGGAGGAGGATGTGTCCAGCTTATAATTTGGGGAATACAATAGCAACTTTGATGTTAGGGAACTTGTTGCATTGCTTGGATTGGGAGGTGCTAGAGGGGAAGGGAAAAAGGCAAGTGGATATGAGGGAGGTGAATGGACTGTCGGTGGGGATGAAGGTACCATTGTGCTTGCGTGCCAAGCCCAGGTTTGAGTTGCCGTGAGATGGTGGGGTGGGTTGAAATAGTTTTTCTTCTAAATAAATCATAGTGTACACTCAAACTTCTTTGATATGATCCTTTCTTTTTCACATCCTATAATTGCTTGTAGTACACTTATCTTCCATTTGAACTATTTGACCTATAATTAATATGACAATTTTCCAAAATAATAGTCAAGTTAGGGAGGTATTCTTTTCACATGGGGATGTTATTGGAGTTTTTAATGTATTTATAGTGAACAATTGTTGAAGCAATTGGATGCCAAAATGATCTTCAACATTTGTAAAATGCCATGGTACATCATTAGGTGTTGGGATCTTTTGCAAAGCATTCACTTTTGCTTGTTGCATGCAAAGACCTTTTAGAACAATCATATGGCCTAAGTATGGCAACTAGTTATAGAAGAATTTGTACTTGCCATGATGTAAGTGCAATCTCTATTGCTAAATTGCTCAAAAATTGCTTATAATTTTTCACATTATCATGTAGACTACTACAAGATATGATCATTAAAGGGGAATTGGGGGTCTTGGAGGACTGCAAGTTATCCTGCGTTCCCAGACTGTAGGAATATAGCTGCAGCAGCTGGCTAATGTGGCACAGCAAATGCCACATCATTTTAATAATAATAATAATAATAATAATAATAATAATAATAATTTGCCATAAATGATATTTTGATAAAAAAATTATTTTTTTATTTTTTATTTTTAAGAAAAAAAATTCTAACACACCCGCATCGCCATTAACTGAATCTGGCCAGACTGAAGAATGGGCCTGAAACGGCCCTCCAAGGCCCCCAAAATCCCCTCTAATGGATATCATCAATGTAGCATCTAGCAGATGACAAGTAAGCCAACAGGCTTGATCCATCACCCTCTAAAACTTGTCTAGTGCATGTATTTTTGAGACAAGATGGTAAAAAATTGCAATTACACTCAAACTTCTTTGATATGATCCTTTCTTTTTCACATCCTATAATTGCTTGTAGTACACTTATCTTCCATTTGAACTATTTGACCTATAATTAATATGACAGTTTCCCAAATAGTCAAGTTAGGGAGGTATTCAATTCACATGGGGATATGATTGGAGTTTTTAATGTATTTATAGTGAATAATTGTTGAAGCAATCGGATGCCAAAATGATCTTCAACATTTGCAAAATGCCATGGTACATCATTAGGTGTTGGGATCTTTTGCAAAGCATTCACTTTTGCTTGTTGCATGCGAAGACCTTTTAGAACAATCATATGGCCTAAGTATGGCAACTAGTAATAGAAGAATTTGTACTTGTCATGATGTAAGTGTAATCCCTATTGCTACAATTGCTCAAACAATGCTTGTAATTCTTCACACTATCATGTGGACTACTACACAATATTTATGATCATTAGAGGGGATTTGCAGAGTTGTCATATCAGACGGAATCGGACGAATCGGACGGATTCAGGGTTGACTGGCTGCAAACTTTGGAGGCCAATAACTTTTGCAAAAATTATCCAAATTGGACATATGAGATGTTTTTCGGCATCTAAAGTTTCTGTAGATGCCGAAAAACATCTCATATGTCCAATTTGGATAATTTTTGCAAAAGTTATTGGCCTCCAAAGTTTGCAGCCAGTCAACCCTGAATCCGTCCGATTTGTCCAATTCTGTCTGATATGACAACTCTGGGGATTTGGGGGTCTTGGAGGGCTGCAAATTCCCATATGTTCTCAGACTGCAAGAATGCAGCTGCAGCAGTTGGTTGACGTGGCACAGAAAATGTCACGTCATTTAAAATAATAATAATAATAATTTGCTTAAAATGATATTTTGATAAAAAAATTATTTATTTATTTTTTGAAAAAAATAATTCTGACACTCCCGTACCGTCATTAACCGAATCTGGCCAGATTGGGGAATGGGCCTAAAACGGCCCTCTAAAGCCCCCGGAATCCCCTCTAATGGATATCATCAATGTAGCATCTAACAAACAACAAGTAAGCCAACAGGCTTGATCCATCACCCTCTAAAATTTGTCTAGTGCATGTATTTTTGAGATAAAATGGTAAAAACTTGTAGTGACAGAGTTGATCCAAGTCGTCATCTTGACCAACTTTTTAAAAATATTTTCTTTATTTGATCTCCCAAAAGTAGCGGCAATTGGTGATAACTAGACTTCTAGTCTCAAGTGCTAAAGATTCAAAAAATTCCACCCCCAAAAATGACTCTTTTGGCATCGGCATCAAGTACTAGTCCGCCTTAGTCTTGCCACTAGAAGAAAATGAATTTTTTTTTACTATAAGAACAACTACTATTTTAATTGAATTAAAAATTTGCAACTGGTGCAAATTTGGGGACTTATAGTTGTTGCGGACAAGTCGTTTTTTGGCAACATAGCAATTTTGGGCAGCCCACTACGGATGGAGTTTTTATTTTTTTTCTTTGAGAATTTTACACAACATGTGTCCAAGGAGTAGCTTGAGGGCCCAACAATTTTCGTAACTTTTGACTACTTAGTTAAAAAGTTATTGCATGATATGTGGTTTTCTTTGAACTTTGGGCAGCTCGGGCAGCTCAAAAAAATTCTTAAAAAATGACTTTCAAAAAAATTTAAAAATTTAAATTGGTTCTTTAGATTTATATATACATAGAAAACTTTGAATCATTCAATTTCAATCTTTGAGTCAAAAGTTATGAGGATTTTAAGTTTGAGGGTAGGTATGAAGTCTTTGAAAATCATAATGACCCGCAAACTTAAAATCCTCATAACTTTTGACTCATAGATTGAAATTGAATGATTCAAAATTTTCCATAATATATACATATATATATATATATATATATATATATATATATATCTAAAAAACCAATTTCCAATTTTCATTTTTTTAAAAGTCATTTCTTAAGAAATTTTTTGAGCTGCCCGGGCTGCCCAAAGTTCAAAGAAAACCACTTATCATGCAATAACTTTTTAACTAAGTAGTCAAAAGTTACAAAAATTGTTGGGCCTTAAAGCTACTCCTTGGACATGTTGTGTAAAAATTTCAAAGAAAAAAACTAAAAACTCCATCTGTAGTAAGCTGCCCAAAATCGTTATGTTGCCAAAAAATGCAGCTTGGTCCTTTAGAGGTTAAATATAGTTTTATTTGAAGAAATCAAACTTTCCTAAGAAGGCTTCTAATTCCATGCAAACTATCAAACCTATAAAATTCTAAATTTTTAAGCCCTCAATCTCGAAAGACCCTAAATTTCCTGACCTAAATCTCTTATTCCACAACTTGAATGTTTAAATAATTATGAAGCACAAAACAAAGAAAAAATTGAGCCCAAATCAAACAACTTGGATAAAAAGTATACTTTTAAAGATAAAGAATATTTCAAAATATTTCAAAAATGAAAACAATGTAATATTGCAAAATAAAAGAAACTGACCTACAACTTCTTTGCAAAGTACTTCACCAAAATCCTAACTTGTATCTTTGAAATTGATTTCTTGAACTACAACACCTACTCAATTACATCACCATTATGTATTCATTTGCCTTCTAAAGTTTCTGCCTACATCCAAAACACTCTAAAGCCATAAATTGTTGAAAAATGGGCTTTGTATGAGACTTCTCTTGAAGACTAAATTTTTTTGGTATATATTCCCCAATTTGAAATGTTATGAGTTTTTTTGAACATGTGGCCAACTTTATTACAAAAAGCAAATACAAAAAGTTCAAGCAAACAAAGTTTACTTGTGCAAAAGCCTCCCAAAATCAAAGTTGCTCCCCAAAAATATTTTTTTTCAACTTCAAACACTATAATCTCATAATCTATCTGGTCAAAACCTTCCATTATTCTCCTACAATGTAATGAAATAGTCTACCACTAGATCTTATGGTTAGATGCAACAAGATTTCGTTTTTCATTTTTTGGGGGCCTTTGCCATCAAAATGACCCATTTTGAGGATTTTTTTTGGTGAACCATAGTAAAAAAACTTTAGTAATTAAAATGTATGCTACAATAGGGCTCACATTGTTTCTAAAGTAACTACTAGTGAAATATCCAAGGCACGCCATTATTTCAATTCTACAATTATCTCAGAATGGATGGTAATTTCCAATTTGACAAACTATAAGTATGTCTAAGGTTAAAAGGACTTTTCTATTGTGAACTACTACTTTTCATTTAGCCAAAGTTACACGTACTTGCAAGTTTGGTTTAGTCTCTAAAAAAAATCTCATAATTGTTAAGCCTAGCTATTTCTTAGAATCCAAGATCTAATCTTCTTTCGAATTCCTAATTGACCTCTCAAGCACCTAATAATATCCTAGAGGCAAATAATTGGAATATTTTAAGCAATCTAAGCGTCTATAAGTAAATCACTCTATTAATAGGGGATTTTACCAATTATTGTTTCAACACCTTCTTTTATGAATTTTTAATCTATAAATTCTACTAATAAGAAAAAAAATAAAAATAAAAATAAAAATCTTGAGACCAAAGTGACAACTCAGAGGCTTACATTCACAATCTTGAATATAAGAACCTTAGGTCTATTTCAAATACACTTGTAATCAACATTTTGAAAAATTCATAGTTTCTATATAATGTTGAAATATAAATGATATCATCGTCTAAAATCATTTCACATGCTTACAAACCGAAAAATTAATCTTTTAGGCATAATACACTTACCAAATTAGCACTTGGTGTTAGGATTGGTGATAACAAAGCTTGAATCTAGTACAAAGGTGTCTAAATCCTAAATTCATTTTATAAGATCCTCTCTAATCTAAGTGAGAACATACCGTACCTTTTCCAAAGTTGTTCATGCACCGTACACTTGTCATGAGAAACCTGAACCTTGAAAAGCTAGAATGAATAAGTGACTCATATACCTATAAAAGTGTTGTCATTCAAATCCATCTGGGGTTATATAAGGTAGGCAACTCTTCAAGCGACCTTTTAAGAGTTGATTGCCTTCATGAGGAAGCTAAACTCCTTGAAACAATAATTTAGTAAATTTTTGGAGGAAGAAAAATGGAATTGGTATCTAATCCAAGTGTTTCATATTTTTTGGATTTTTGTGGAATTAGTTACAATTTTTTGAAGTTGGAATGTAGTGGTCACTGGCCTCCTGAGAAATGTACAGTATTAGTACATTAAAGAAAGCAAAATATACCTCCCTATTGAAGGTCGCTTTTAGAGTCGGGTCACTTTAACCCCTAAAGTTTCATGACTGTAATCACCAAAAACGCTCCAAAACTGCCATTTCTAATACAACTACCAAATTTTTGGAAAAAAACAATTTTTGACATATGTAACCGTAGGATCTTGTAGTATGATATTTTGAAAACATGTGGTAAAAATTTCAGAAAATTCCACCATGTGGATCATAAGATATAAGCATTCAAAGTCTTGAAAACCATTTTTTCAATCCTGCGAAAAACCGGGCAGCTGCACTTTGCAAGCTCACTTTTCAATGAAAAAATGCCGATAAAGGTGGTGCTTCTTTGAATTCAGTTTTCTAAACAAGTTGTCTATATGCTTGAAAAATTTCACACCATTTGGAATTGTACAACATATAGGAAAAAAATAGTAAGTAGAAAGAAGTAGAAAATGATTCAAAATACTAAATTGTTAAAAATTTAATCATGGAATTCAAAAATGCCAATTCCAACGGTTGTAGTGTTGTAATAATCAATCTACATCCTAGGATTTTCTTTTTTTCCAAAAATATTGAAAATTGAGTTAAATAAACGACTTTAAAGTTATTTTTAGAGTAGAGAATCCATAATTGCCCGCAATTCAAAAACCCTCATAACTTTTGATTCATTGATTGAAATAGAGTGACTCAAAGCTTTTTAAGTATATATAAATCTAGAGAACCAATTTCAAAAAAAAAATTCCGGAAGAAATGATTTTTTTTTATCTGCCCAAACTGCTCGGTTACGAAAAAAAGTAACATATTAGGTCACAACTTTTGACTCGTATTTCAAAATGTCATGAAACTTGGTACACATGAAGATATTCCTCGCCCCCACCTTCTATTAAAATTTCAGCCTCAAATATGGATATCTCTAGTCACACGTACCTACCCAAAATTTCTATACGGCCAAAAAATGCATGTTGGTCCTTTAGGGGTTAAGAGCTGCGTACCTTATACCATATATTGGCTCTGAACCAAAGGGGGTGATCTCAAAAGCTACACATACAATGAACGTGAGGAAGTTTGAATTGAACTCGACTGTCCTGAACTCGATCAAGTTAAAGTATCTGTTTGTAATACGAATTCCGGAGTCATGGAATCCTCACCTGCAGGTGGGCATCAGCATCTCTGCGGTGGCGAAGCCGGGTGAATGATGAGACATACGGCTGAATCAATCAGCCAGAATAAAATGCGAGAATAAAATCTCTAAGTTGCTTCCCCAATACTGTACCGCATATACAGTACAACCTCTCTAAACTAATAGAGTTGGGACTAGTCTGACACATCAAGTTAGAGAGGTTATTACATTAGGGAGGGTCATTGATGTTCGTATGTGGTTCATATTTTTAAGTTGGGATCCGCAATTAATACTTCCTGACAACACTTTATTAGTTTAGAGAGGATAAACTTTGGGAGGTTCTACCATATCAACCGAGGCAGGGACTCTTAGGATGTCAGACTACCTGATGAATGAGTAGAAGTTATTGTCCTTTCAAGAAAACAGCTCAAAGTAGCTTTATAATATTGGCAAGTGTCTGAGGTTTTGATCAGTTATATTAAGGTGACAAGTCTAGAAAACGCCCACCTAAGAGCTAAAACTGAATTTTGGGGAGGCAAAGCTTCTTCAAATGATTTTCAGTAAATTTTCCTTGAAAGACAAGTGGAATTGGCATCTAACACAAGTAGTTTCATACTTTTTGAAGCTTTGTGGAATTAGTTACAAAATTTTGAAGTTGAAATGGCATAGGGCTCTAAAATCACTCAACTTCTAAAAGGTACACTGTTTGTACATTGCTGTGAAAAAGCAACATGTACACACAAAGTACATTTGAGAATGTGGGCGGTTTTAAACCCTGTGCGCTTTCAGAGCCTATGACCTTCCATGACATCACACAGTCCTCTCTGATGATACGGCCTCTGGTGACAACTGGGCTTCAGTTTATTCCCATCATCGTACACATTTGCAACTTGGCATCTAAATTAAACTTGTGCACTACCCACTCAAAGAGTCACTCTAATATGTCCACTAGCACAAAACATTAGAGACTTAACAGATTTTGAGAATGTACTGTACTGTACGAGAGTACAAGACGTCTGCAATTACATATTAGTGTGTTATTAGCATTCTCAAACACGTTCACAACGTTACATCCGAACCTTATCCGCTTAAGCAGCATTACAGATTTGACAGATTTTGAGAATACGAAAGTAGAGAACAATTGCATAAATAGTGTGTTATGAAACAGAAATGAGTGTGATCATGAGTTTTTATGACAAGGTTTAAGTTACTTCGTTTGTTTGAAATAGTATAAATTCTTGTTGTGTGTAACACAAGAGAAGATACTAAATCACGATTTCAATTTTGTATGTCCACTTCCTACAAAATCCAATTCACATTGCGAGAAGATGGAGAACCTCATTCTTTCCGCCCACTCGCTCCCATTGGACAGAGCCTCATACCACCCTTGCTTGTTTACTTTTAGCACAAAAGAAGATAAGAGTGCACTTCTTTTCTCCATACTTGTTAAAAGGAACTCAACCTCTTCTTGTTTCTTCCACAATGCTAGCAAAGCGCTTCTGTGCAGAAACAGCCGATGATAACTTAGTTTATGGACTCCAGAGTTAACCGTGAGACACGCACCACTGACAATAAAAGAATGCATTTTCTACGACAGTCAACTTCCAAGAGCGCAATTCTACGGAGTCCGAAACATGCTACATACTGGATCAGTCCTACCATTTGCAATTTGTGAAACATGGATCTGTGGACACGAGCTCCTGCAAATGAGCTCTTCGTTGCACTGCTAGCTGCAGCTTTCACTTCGTTTCTGCTGATTTACTACTATGCTGAAGCCAGGAGGCGGAAACACTTGCCCCCTGGACCCTGGCCTTGGCCAGTCGTCGGAAACTTTCCTGCTTTGGGTGACCTGCCTCACAGATCACTGGAGAAGCTGGCTGCCAAGTATGGAGGTCTCATGTATCTCCGCTTAGTTACGACTCTCTCTCTTCCTATACTCTCTTAAATTCTTCGAGTACGAACATTTGATCCTCCGTGTCATGTTTGACAGAATCATGGCCGATCACGGTGTTCAGATTCCAGTGAAATTGATGCAGAGTTTTGATTGCCGCACTTAAACCTGAATGCTTTTCTACGCTAGTCGTAGATCACAGAGCTCTTACCATTTGAATGTCGTAAGTTTGGGATTATGGAACATTCCACTTTAATAAGTATGAGGAGCAGATCGTGTATGTACAGTTCATGAGTGGATTGAAGGACGCGCCTCTGTTTTGCTAAAGATCAGAACAAAAACAAGCTTGTATGGCGGCATAGAAATTAACTGTTGAACAGAATCAGTTGAATAGGTCCCATCAGGAATCCAAATGATATATTTTAGGAAATATGCTAACTACAGTTTATGCTTTATTATATCCTAGACTGACTATGTAGCCAAACTGAGCAGGGTCCAAGCCCTGCATCGTGATATCCACGGCTGCGCGGCGCCGTTGCCAAGGAGTTTTACAAAACCATTGACGCCAGCTTCGGCTCCCGGCCCAAGCGGCTGGCCTGGACCGTGTGGCACAACGGCGAAGAGAACTACCGAGTACTTACCATCACTTCCGACCTGCCCTACTGGCGTCGCCTGCGGAGGCTCTTCAACGCCGAGCTCTTCTCTCCGAAGCGCCATGCGTCCCAGAGAGAAATTCGAGTCGAGGAGATTCTGCACATAATGAAACTGCTGGTGGAGGATTGCAAGAAAGGGGACCCCGTGGACATCAAATGGCCTGGCTCTATGGGGTCACGTCCAACACGATGACGCGCATCATTGTTGGCAAGAGGTACGAACACCATATATCATCACTGATGAGAAGTCTGGAAAATATATGCACAGGCAAACCATTTCTAAAGTAGTTGTGAAATGTGAAAAGTGTAGAAGTGATCTGTTCGTTCATACCGAAGATTTATAGTTTCGATTTCATCTTGAAAATGATCTCCAAATCTTCAAACTAGCACATAGTTTCTAAATACCAATTATTTCAAGATACAGAGAATCATCCCAAGAAAACCATGCATGTTGAACCTCGTACGCAAAGGTGTGATTGTTTCTTTAAATACCAAAATTCGGTTTTGCCTTAGCTTTTCTGGAAACTGTCTGTCTCTACAGCTAGTCCGTGTGACTGTACATGGCATGCCACTTCCACTTGTGATCGTGCATGGCAAAGTTAAGCTGATTGTGATCCTATTTTGATTTCCCCTAATATCATGTATCATACATGTATCACTCCAAAACAAGAAGCTTATTTCACTTCGCCGTGTGTTCAACTCAACAGTTACATTTCCTCTTCAACAGGAGACTTGCAAAAAGTTTCCCCTGCATGCATGAGTTTCCAGAATTCCAGTACAGGATTCCAGGCTAGTTCCCATTCAGATTTTGAAGGCTTTGGTGGCTTTGGATAAAGCACGTTATGATAGATCAGGATTGTTGCACCACGTGCGTGAGCAGATGTTATACCATATGTGTGCAATTTCTGTAAAAATTTCCTTGTGTGACATTTCCTTGTGTGACATCATGCAGATTCTACAGATCGTCCGAAGTGGGGGCGGAGAAGCAAAGAGAAGACTTGGTGAAGATGAACACCACTCTCTACGATCTCTTCGGTGCGGTGGTCATCAGTGACTTCGTGCCCTACTTGAGTTTCGTCAACCGACTGCAAGGACATGCCACCAAGTTTGCCAAGGTTCGAGACTTTTCAGCGGACGTCACAGAGAAGATTTTCGATCTGGAGGGTCACCGACAGCAGTTGAAAGAACGGAGAGACGATCCCAGCTATACCCGAGACTTGGAAGATGTGTTGCTGGAGACTCCGTTGGATGATGGAGAGTATCTTCTTGACAAGGACATGCTCAAGGTATTGCAGGTAAATATCTTAGGATATCTTAGATATTTGAGGATCTCTTCTTGTGCACTTTTCAATTTTTTTGGATTCAATAATAATAAATTACAAATTCTCAAAGTGCTGAAAATAGATGTGGTCAAAATGATCTTAGTTTTCATGAATAAAGGTAATACATTTTAGGCAAGAATTGGTAAGGGTCATTTTTAGAAAATGATCACAATTAAGTGTAGTTACCTTCATGAAAATTAACATGGTCAACATAGACTAGTGAGATGATTGCAAAAAACCCTATAACATCCACTGTAACATTAAAATATGGTTTTGTCTATTGTGGATGCTTAGAAAATCTGTCAAGAAAAATCAAACTCGTCACATTAAACACGGGTTTCTTCTAGTGCTAATTGACTCTAGACATTCTAAATGCTAGGACAAGTACAAATATATATTTCAAGCCATCTTGAAAGTGCCAACATCAATGAATATTGCTAATCTAATGAAGTTCATTTAGAGCATCACATGTTTTAATCATAGAATCCATGGTGAACAAACTCTTCATTTATACCAATCTCAAAAAGAGATTGAAGTTCTTTCTCACTATGCCATAATGGGCTCGCCACTCCACAACTCAAATGGTTTTGTAATCCATTGTTACTTGATTTTCTAACCAAACCAAGCCATCCCCATGAATTGTAGGAGCTTTTGCATGCAAGCACCAAGATAAGCTCCATGGTGATTGAATGGGCGATGGCAGAGCTCATCCTCCGTCCTTCCCTCCTCCAATGTGCCCAATGCGAGCTCTCCTCCTACATCCCCTCCTTGCCTCCTCACCTTGTTCTTGAATCCAACCTCCTTCACCTCTCTTTTCTCACTGCCATCATCAAAGAAGCCTTTTGTATGCACCCTCCCATCCCTCTTCTCATCCCCCACGAGTCCGACACTCCCGCCACATTCTTTGGCTACCACTTCCCACCGGGACCTTGTTCTTTATAAATGCTTTTGCGATTCATAGGGATAAGAATGTGTATGAGAATCCGGAAGAGTTTGACCCAGAGAGGTTTGTAGGGAGTGAGGTGAATCAATTGAGTGGGAGCGAGGGATACAAATTGCTACCATTTGGGAAGGGGAGGAGGATGTGTCCAGCTTATAATTTGGAGAATACAGTGGCAACCTTGATGTTGGGGAATTTGTTGCATTGCTTGGATTGTGAGTTGCTGGAAGAGAAGGGAAAGAGGAAGGTGGATATGAGGGAGGTGAATGGATTGTTGGTTGGGATGAAGGTGCCATTGTGCTTACGTGCCAAGCCCAGATTTGAACTACCATGAGGTAGTAGATGGATTAAAATAGTTTTTGGTCTAAACTAAGATTAGTATACACTCATATTTCTTTGCTATGATCCTCTCTTTATTGACATTAGGGTCAATAACCTATGCACTTGCTACACTATTATTGCTTGTAGCACTCTTATCTCCCATTCAAACTATTTGACCTATAATTTGATGGTCTTTCAAGCGCTCAAGTTAAGTGGATATTCCAAACATCAAGGATGTTATTGGAATTTGTAGTAAAATCACAAGGTTACTATAAGCACAAGGGGATGGTATTAAAGTTTCAAACATATCCACAATAAATAGTTGTTGAAGCAATAGAATACCAATATCAATGATCTTCAACACTTATGAAATAGAATATTTTCGAGTGAGTTGTATATACAAAGATTGATCCGGGTAAGCTAGTACTTACAGGTAGAAGAACCTAGAATCCATACTCTAAAGCAATTCCACTTGCAAGCATATTGTGGGGTTGAATCACAATGATACTAGTGCGTAAACATAGAGACTTGGTTCTACAAGCCTCAAATTTGATTATAGGTATTTACTTACAACTATTTGAAGGTGTTTATAATATATGCTTCTGTAACATGGAAAGAGTCTGTGATTGATGTTACGTTTGACATTATTATTAACTTGAAAATAGGTGGATGTTTAGAAAAACCCGTCAACAAAAACATGGGTTTCTTATAGTGTATAGGTACTTATAACTTAAATCTCTATAACCATAGAAGGTGTCTATAATATAGACTTTACGCTCATGAGCTCATAGATTCTATGTTCACATGCTAGCACTCTTTGTTGAATCTTTTGAACAAAACGTTCTTGTTTCCCGCTACTCCACTATTTAGTGGCGTTACAAGTCAGCTATACACAACCATTAATACTTCATCCATTGTTGGTAATTAGTTAGTTTTAGTTAGTCATTAGTTTACATCTGTTAATAATTACTTTTGTTAATCTCGAGGCTTATTTAAACCCGCTCTAGATTCTTGTATGTTCATCACATGCAATATAAGGGTGAATGCAAGAAACACTTGTACTATTTTTTGTCACATTTTGCATGCTGATTTGTTTTTTAGGCATAACTTTTGCGTATTGAATCCAAATGATTTAAGATTTATAGAGAAGGTGTCAATGACCACTATACACCTTGCCTAATTTTTTGGCAATTTTCAAAAATGTTTTACTAAATAAAAATAGCCCCCGATTTTATGTCACAAATTCCAATTTGGAGGTTTTAAGTACTATTTAGTACCCAAAAAATCGAATTTGGAGCTGAAATTTGGATGAGATGGTCTTCTAGTAGACTTCTAGCTCTCCTGAAGAAGGTTTTGAAAAAAGTTAATAATCTGTAGTGTAGAAGTCTACAAAGTGAGCTTCTTTGTGCTTGCATTTCAAAACACAGAAAACATTATTTTGGTGGTTTTTTTGGTGAACGACCATCTCCATAGAGCTGTTGCAAATGGCCAATTTTTATTTAATTTATTTAATTTATTTTACTATTTTTAACTAATTAAAGCATCAAAGTGTCTATTTTCTTGAGATTTGGCACTTTCTTTTTAGTTCTCCCACTTGGGAAAATTTTTCTATGCTTTTCCTTCCCAGGGTTTCTTCATTTTAAAGGTGTATACATTGGCCATATTTTAAAAAATAAATAAAAATTATTTTTCTATGCTTAAAGTACTCCAAAAAAAAAAGCATCAAATAGAGAAAACGCAACATATAGTACAAGTGTTTCTTGCATTCACCCACAAATGAATTGCTCTGCTTGTGAGCTTGTCACTTGCCTACTGTTCCACAGTCTTTACTTTCTACATGGTATCAAAGGGACAATAGTGCAGCAAGGTGACAGTCTTGTCGAAGCTAGATTAAGTAACTTGAGCGCTTGAGAGTCATAAGGTCTGAGAGAAGCGGAAAGCACAGTAAAAGCTCGAGTCATCAGTAACTTCAGAGAAAGGAGAGAATATGTCAGTGAAAGCTAGTGCTATTGATAAAGCATACAGAGAGATCAGTAAAGAAGGAGAAACAAGTACATAACATAGAGAGAGCTTGAGAGAATTGTTAAGCGATTGAGGGAACTATCGCTGATTCAGAGAGTGAAAGAAGAGTAGAAACGACCTGAGGATAGCACCATGAGCTGAAATTTTCATTTTACAGGAACTGTCGTTGATTGAGAGAGCAAAACAAGATCAGAGACGACCTGAGCAGATAGCTAATAGCATAGCACCGTGAGCTAAGTTTTACAGAGACTGAAAAGATGAGCGAGAACAAGAACGTCTTAGCCGATGAGTCTAACAAGCTCGTTGGTCTCAACAACTACTAGGTGTGGAGTCTTAAAATGAGGACCATCCTGAGGAGAGAAAATTGGTGGTCCATAATTGAAGCTAGTTTCAACCCTCACACGTATTATGCAATTGGAGGAGGAAAAATGGTGATAGCATCACAACTAGAGCTGATGAAAGCAAATTCTGTATATATTAGCCATGATATTGTCTGTCAACGGTGATCTAGTAGATAACCTTGATCCCACGCCAAAGGAGTAGACAATGCAGACAATTTAACCTTTAACCTCTAAAGGTTTTTGACTATGTTTTCACCAAAACCGCTCCAAAACTGCCACTTCTAATACAAGTACCAAACTTAAAAAAAAACATTTTTGAACACATGTAACCGTAGGATCTTGTAGTACACAAGTTTAAGAAGATGTGGAAAATTTTTCAGAATTTTCCACCATGTAGATTGCAAGATAATAGCGTTTGAATTGACAAAAATCCTTTTTTAATCACTGCAAAAATCCGGGCAGCAGCCCTTCACAAGGTCACATTTGTATGAAAAAATGTCCAAAATGGAGGTTACTCTTTGGATTCATTCTTCAAGGCAAGTTGGCTACATGCTTGAAAATTTTCAGATCATTTGAAATTGTACAACATATAGGAAAAAAATAGTAAATAGGAAGAGGTAGAGAATTACTCAAAATACTAAATTGTCAAGAATTTTATTATGAAAATGAAAAATGCCAATCCTAACAGTTGTAATGGAGTAATAAACAATGTACACCCATTGTTTGTTTTTTTATTCAAAAATATTGAAAATTGAGTTAGATAAAGGACTTCAAAGTTTATTTTAGAGTAGAGATTCCATAACTACCCTCAAACTAAAACTCCTCATAACTTTTGACTTATTAATCCAAATGGAATGATTCTAAGCTTTTTAACTATATATAACTCTAGAAAACCAATTTGAAATTTTCGTTTTTCAAAAAAATGTTTTTTAAAGAATTTTTTTGAGCTGCCCGGATTGCCCGCCGAACATGGAAAATTACATATCATGCAACAACTTTACCCATAAAGTCAAAAGTTATGAAAATTGTTGGGCCTTGAAGCTACTCCTTGGGCACATCTTGTGTGAAAATTTCAAAGAAAAAAATTAAAACTTCCATTTGTATTGAGCTGCCCAAATTTGCTATGTTGCCAAAAATGGTGTTTGGTCCTTTAGGGGTTAAAGTTCCATTGTCTCCTCTGGAGACAAATTTGATTTTGGGCAGGTTCGTGTGACCTTGATTTTTTTTGAAACTTTTTGAAACTTTTTCATAAGATAGAAAAGTTTATTAGCCATATAAGTATATAATTTTTATTTCAATTGATGACCGGGAGCAAAAGTTATACCACAAAAAGCCTAGAACTGAACTCGGCGAGCAGCACAAAAAAAATGCAAAAAGTCAAAATAAATAAATTTTTTATAAATTTGTAAATTTTTTTTCTTAAAATATTATATTTTTGTCTACATGTGAAGCTTTAATTCATTCTATTTGGACTAATAATGAGAAAGTTCAGGACAATCTTGTTTTTTCAAGCAATCTAAACATTTTTTTGAAAAACTAACTTATAGGATTCATTTCTGAATGCAAGTTTCACAATTTTTCAAAACAAATTGTTTGACAAGGATGCATTTGCTTGCTAAAACAATCTCATCATTGGGATGATTGTATTTCAATTCTATCTTAGAGCTATTAACGATTCAGTTTTTTTCCCAATCTTGAACCTACTTTTACTTAATAATCTTTTAAAGGATGAAAATCAAGTATGTTCTTTTGGAAAAAAAAAATTCTAGACTTTCAACTCAATTCTTCAACATTAAAAAGTTTTAATTCAAAATTTGTACGCAGTGTAAAAAATTTCAACAAATAGAGGTCAAAGTCATTTGAAATTGCAGGCCAGTGTTCAAAAAAACTTTCTTCTTCAACTTTGAATGCTAATATCTTCCAATCTATACTCTCAAACTTCATGAAATTCTTACCACTTGATTTTAGACACATGAAGTATAAGTTCCTACAACTATATTCTAAAAAGATAAAAAAATTGTTTCCTTAGATGAACGCAACAAAAAAGGCAGTTTCAAATGTTTTTTCACAAAAAATGACCTTGGGACTTCAAGGGTTAAATAGGGCCCCTTGTGCTCGCACTTCTAAGCATTGAAGATGGTTTTGACCTCATTCTTTTGGTGAAATCTAAGGAGCATTAACCCCTAAAGGTCAGAGACTATGTTTTCACCAAAAACACTCCAAAACTGCCATTTCTATTACAAGTACCAAATTTTAGAAAAAAACATTTTTTGACAAATGTAACCATAGGATCTTGTATTAAACTTGTTTAAGAATATGTAGAAAAAATTTCAGAATTTTCCACCTTGTAGATTGCAAGATATTAACATTTGAATTGACAAAAACCATTTTTTGGACCCTGCGAAAAAACGGGCAGCTGCACTTCGCAAGGTCACATTTAAATGAAAAAATGCCCGAAATGGTGGTTATTCCTTGGATTCATTCTTCAAAGCAAGTTGGCTACATGCTTAAAAATTTTCAAATCATTTGGAGTTATACAACATATAAGAAAAAAAATATTAAGTAGAAAGAAGTAGAGAATGATTCAAAATACTAAATTGTTAAGAATTTAATTATGGAATTGAAAAATGTCAATCCTAACTGTTGTAATGTTGCAATAAACAATATACATCCTATACTTTTATTTTTTTTAGAAAATAATAATAATTGAATTAAATACAGGACTTCAAAGTTTATTTTAGAGTAGGGAATCCATAACTGCCCGCAAATTAGAACACCTCATAATTTTCATCTCATAAATCAAAATGGAATAATTCAAAGCTTTACACATGTATATAAACCTAAAGAACCAATTTCAAATTTTTATTTTTTTTAAAAGCGATTTTTCAGAAGTTTTTGAACTGCCCGTCGACCATTGAAAATGACATATCATCCAATAACTTTTTAACCATGTAGTCAAAAGCTTTGAAAATTGTTGGGCCTTAAAGCTACTCCTCGGACACACATTGTGTGAAATTTTCAAAGAAAAAAAATTAAAATTTCCATCCACAGTGAGCTGCCCAAAATCGCTATAATGCCAAAAAACGGCGTTTGGTCCTTTAGGGGTTAAGTCTTTACAAATGCCAATGTTAAATTTTTTTTAAACTATGAATGATTTATTATAAATTAAAAAGTAAACGTACCCCTTTTTTATTAAAAAATTGAACAAAGCATTGGTGGGTATAGTAAGACTGTCTAGTACTCAAATTTGACCTTTGTTGGTAATATAACAAATTTATTGTATGATAACGGACCATAATTGACCAATAAGGTTTTCCCTTCTAGTACTCATAGTATCCATAATATTGAGCATCAAAATTCTAGATTAAAGCCACAAAATGCTATAGAATCGACCACCAATTCTTTCAATCATCCAAAGGTATTAATTCACAATATCACTAAATTAAGAATTTTTTTGAAGTAGCATACAATGTACAACTTAATACACACTCAATTTTAAGTGGGATACATGGAAAAATAATGCCTCATATTTACAGAATTTGAATTAAGATAGCCTCAAAAATAAAACTCCGAAGAATTTATTGTAGATAGGGTCAATCATAAACTAGTGACTTGCTTGATAGGATTATATAAGCCACCATATTGGTTCACCATTTACAATGTAGAAAAATTTAAACAACATGAATGAAATTACATATTAGGAAGTATTAGAAAAGAAGATTAATCCTCAAGTATAAATTAAGGAGTTTCATATAAGCCAAAGAATCTTTGGAAGATTACTGAGTGTGAAAATTAGGAAAATGCAATTAGGTAAAAAATAAGGGAAAAATTCTAGGGAAAAAATGGGGTTTTAAACAAAAAAGACTTTAAGTAAGATTTGGTAAAGTAATTAAAATAGACAAATGATAAGATGGTGAGAAATTGAAAACCAAATACTACAAGTAGGAAATGACACTAGATAGAAATTGAAAAACCAAAAAATAACAAATGTAAAAATAGGTTGCCATTAATTAGATTTGATACATGAAAACTAGGATTAAAAACTTGGTCTCTCTTGTTTTTTGTATGTATATGGTGTTTGGGGGTATTGGAGAAAATCGTGATGTTTTGAAAATGAATTCTATAAAATGTTGAAACAAGAATGTAGAGATAATCAGTTAGGATATGATGATAGACAATTTGTCAAGTAGATTTTCACTTTTTTGTAGAAAGAAGGGTGGAAAAATGTTAGAACTTTGGAGGCAGATGAAGGAGATTAGCGGAGCATTTAAGATTTTTGTCCATAAATGAGAATAGGACAAAATCAAGTGTTAGATCTGCAGTGGTTGGTGGATATTCATGACTTGAAGTCATTGTAGTTTAAAACTGCTAATTTTCAAGAGATTGGAATACAAGTCTTTGACACCAAGTAATTCAAGAGGTAGGACTCAAATTCCTATAGACCCCACATGCGAATCAACAAAATAATACCTAAACATTGTAAGCAGGAAGAAAAATGGTGACAACACCACAACTAGAGCTGATGAAAGCAAATTCTGTATATATTAGCCATGATACTATCCGTCAACAATGATCTAGTAGAGAACCTTGATCCCACGCCAAAGGAGTAGACAATGCAGCAGCTCAAATCCTAGATTTGATGACAATAGCGAACACGGGAAATACGAAGAACGACAAGAATCAAAGGTTAAGGTGATCAAATTACAAGAAGATGGATCCAATGCAACCACTAAGGCAACAACAAATTGAAAGAAGACAACAATCCCGCATTGACAGATAGTGAAGGAATTGCATCACTACGACATCAAATTAGCAGCGTAGAGCAATGCCAATGGCTGGTTAGGGACACAACAAAGGATGCGAGGAACAACTAAATCAAAAAGCCCATAAATCAACAAAAAGAAGGGGAGGATAATGCTATATTCAAGAAGAACCAATAGCTAGTTCATAGCACATTGGTTGCAATATAAAAACATTGGCAAAAAAATTCAATGGAAAAATTATTTGAGTGAAAAATAGGAAAAATAACCGAACTTGTTATGAGAAAAAATAGTTCAATTTAGGAATTAGAAGAAATTAGCTAGTAAAATTGAAAAAAATCCCAAACCTTGCACTTGCAAGTACCAGTGAGGTGGAAAGAAGAAGCTCGACACATCTTGTAGCTGACAACTGTGGGAGAATGAAGCCTAGCCTTGAAGATCAGCTCTGGCCACAAAAGAGAACTACTATTCTTTGTGAAGAGCTATGGTTTGTGTGATTTTCTTCTTCTTGAATGATCGAGCCCTATTCTGTTAATTATTAAGTATATTGCTTCCATCTCTCAACTAATTATGTCATATGCTTCAAAATTCAATAGGTTATAAATCAAATGCTATTAATAGCTTAGATACTTTACTTGCCTAATAAATCTCTAATTCCATGCCATGTATACTCTTTTAGAGGTTCTATTCATTTACAATATACTCACCAAAATATGAATTATTTTGTGTTGAAGTTGCTAGTAAAGTATGATGGTATGCTCTACAATTCAACCAACCATGTAGTATGCTTTGAGATTCAACTAGCTACATAGTCCGCTACTACTCATTTTCAAACCACATCGTTCCCTTATTGTAGGAACTTCTAAACGTCAACACTACAACAAGCTCCACCTTGACCAAACATTACAAGAAAAATAAGTCTTTGGGGAGTCTATGACTTTCGACATCTAGATTGTTCAATTCTGACACCACAGCTTCAAAAATGGTAAGATTTCAAAAACTTAGCATTGAATTTTGGAACCAAAATCCTATATTTTGCAGCATTATCTTGGTCACCATATTTACACAGTCAATATACAGACATTCATTTGGAAGAACATTCAAGACTCACCGGACTGAAGAGGGCACAAAGAGAATAGCAACAATTTAGCAGTCTTCCGGATATTAGGGAACTTGGCCAAAAAAACCAAAAAAATAATTTTAGTTTGATTTAAATTAATTTCTTTGCCAGCAAATTGCAAGGCCTAATTTGGTGGAGACCGTTCAATTATTTAAAATAGAAATTATTGAAAAAATTGAAAAAAATAATAATATTTAAATAAATTCAAAATTTCAAAATTTCAAAATTGATGTGGCCAAAATTATCCTTGTTAGCCTAATTTACTATTTTATTATTTTTATTATTATTATTATTTTTTTATTATTTTTTTATTTTTTATTATAATTTTAAATTTTTTTCAATTTCAAGATTTTAATATTTTTTAATATTTTTTATTGTGGCCACTAATCATCATTGACGATGAATAGTGATCAAAGAGGATGTGAATTCCATTGTGGAAAACTTACAGCCCTTTTGTGAAGGGAAGGAGCCTCCCAAGGGATGATATCTCTTCTAATATGGGCAATGGTAGAATTCATCCTCTATTCCTCTCTCCTCTAACGTGCCCATTGGGAATTCTTTTCCCACATCCCCTCTTCCCCCTCTCGCCTTGTCCTTGAATCCAACCTCCTCCACCTCCCTTCCTCATTGCCATCATAAAAAAAGTCTTCCCCATGCAATCCCCACTCTCCTCTCCTTGCACACAAGTTCTACATTGCCACCACCTTTCTTGACTACCACTGCCCCTCCTCCCCCGAGGCCTGAGACCTTGTTGTTTATAAATGCATTTGTGATTTGTAGAAATAAGAGTGTATGAGAATTTGGAAGAGGTTGATCCGAAGAGGTTTATAGAAAGTAAGTTGACTTACTTGAGTGGAAGTAAGGAATATGAGTTACTACCATTTGGAAAGGAGAGGAAAATATGTCCAGTTTATAATTTGAAGAATACAATGGCAACTTTAATGTTGGGGAACTTGTTGCATTGTTTGGATTTGGGGGTGCCAATGGGAAAGGAGACCGTATTATATGGCCCTGATTGTAGCTACTTATAATGCATTTTAATCCAATCTCAAGGGTATAATTTGATTTAATGAAGAAAAGATTTACAGTCTTTTTAACAAGGGATCCAAAAATGTACGTATAAACATGAAATAATTCATTTTTGAAGAAAATAATAGCATTAAAAATTTATTATATGAAATTTTGTAATTCATGTATTATAGGCTAAGCTATCTAACTTTTGGATGTTTTAATAAAATTTTAATAAAATATTATGAATTTAATATTGTGAAGGAATTTTAATTTATAAGAGAAAAATATTTTTTTTAAATATAATAGTGTCATAATGTGGATTGCTACTAGTTGAAATTGACATCATCAATTCATCATTGTTAAAAGAGAGTATTTAGTATTGATAGCTTTGTTGTCAGTTGTTCTTATTAATTGCTGATTGATAATCCATTGGCTTGTTGTTGATACTAGAATTAGAGGAGATTAAAATAAAGAAGATTAACATTAGAGTTAGTTCGCTGCTAGGTGCTTTGGGTTGTGGTCGTTGCTTGGAGGCAAGGGCAGGTATCTCTCGTTCATTTTTTGGTGTTTTGAAGGTGTGAGATACACTTAGGTGCAAAGTTGTGTATTTATTGTGATTTTATGTTGAAAGAAGCATTGATATGAGTTTTTTGGTGTTGTGTCTTGCAAAAGTATTGGATCAAGGCAAACTTTTGAATATAAGTTTCTGGATAATTGATCTACTATGATGTCAAATTTCAAATATAGTTCTATTCATGAGGAGGTTTGAAAAGGGTAATTTGATATTAGGTTTGGGATTATTTAGAATGTTTAAAGATATAAGAGACTATATGCAAAGCATTTCCACAACAAAGGCCCGTGCTATTTCAAACCTATTCACAAATCTTTGTACAACAATGTTTTAAGTTGTTGGATTAAAGAAATATTCAACGGACATGGACATGTTATTGGAGTTTTTAATGTATTTTATGGTGAACAATTGTTAAAGCTATTAGATGCCAATTTGATCTTCAATATTGGTAAAACTAAATTGTTTTTGAGTTTGTTGTACATATATGTATTGATCAAAGTAAACAAAGGTGGAAGAACCTATAATCCATACTTTAAGCAATTTCACACACACTTTGGGATTGAATTAGTATATGAGACTATTTTTTAAAATAACCACAATTGAAAATTTTGAATTTTAACAAATATTGGTAATTCTCTAAATCTCTATGAATGTACTATGAATTCTTGAAGTTTCAATACTCAATATTTTTTGCATTCATGTACACAGTTTGTACATTTTGTACCAACTGTATCCACATATTTTCAATATTGGTTTAGGATGCTTGTATTTTCATAAGTTTCCTTAGATATGTTCTTCAAATTATCTTTATAAATTGCTCTAAAATTGATACTGCAAAGTGTTAAAAGCTTACTGTTCATAAAGTGCACACATAAGATAAGCCAAAATTGATAGAAATTGAATCCATGAAGGTTATCTTACTCTTCTAAAATGGACCCAATAATTTTCTACAATGATCACAATGTTAAAGCCCTAAAATGGCCACATATTTAATTATTGCACGCCAAAAAATATAAGAGCTTACGATAGTCATCAAGACACTCCGAATTCATCACTTGCACTACCCAAAAATGCCACTGTCACATCCCAAAAGAAAAATTGCTTCATTTAATCGGAGAATGACAGGGGACTTCTTCATTAGTGAGCACAAATAGGGACCTACAACTGAAAACTTTGATAATTTGTAATTAATTCCAGATCGCTGCAGATCTAATCTGTCTTTCTTGGGAAAAAATGAAGAGTCCAGTCAACCATAAGCTGGTTAATGATCGGTTTTCTTGCATTACTGCCTTACTAAGAAAGCTGACGTAAGGGGTGGGAGCTCCTCTTCTGTGCAGTGTCTGAAGCGAAAAAAAGAGAAATACATGTGGCAGAAGATAAGAAATCTAGTTCTGATTTAGAAAAGGTTTGATCAACCCTAATATACAACAACTCTGAGTCCCTGCCAACATTCACCTTCAGCCCTTGAAATGGAGAATTGTATTCAACACAGAATATTTCGCAGACGTCCTCACATCTTCCCATGCAGACAAGGAGTGAGAAAAATGGATCGGCGTACGAGTACTCTTGCTCGAACTGTCTCAAAGCTGCCGAAATGAGCGCCTGCTTGAGCGCCTGGCCTAGGATGCTCGTGCTGGTGCAAGAGAGTTCGCAGTAGCTGCTTCCGCACCACGACGCATCAACCAAAGAGCAATTTGCTCACGATGACGGCACCATTCGCAACTACCAGCGGAACTGCACAAAATCCAATTCCACCTCAACTCACAAAGTGATCAAAATACGACCTAAGATAACCACACCTCAAAGCGACACTTCAAGCGCTGCCCACATTATTATTATTAAATTGACCAAATACATATCGATACTTGTTAGCAAGTGCAAGGAGAATCCAATGCACCAAATTCCATCTGATTTGAATTCTGTAGGCAAAAGTTACAAGGGTCCAAAAATTTACGGAGATATAACATTTTTCATGATTTTAGGGCATCACATTTAGAAACGTGCCGCAACAAGATACCTCTACCTTAGACTCGAGAGAAGGAGCAGCTTCGAAACAGACACTTCAAACTAAGCACAATATTGTTCACAAATAGCGATCATCCGGAAACCCTATAAACACCCGACGCTATTTTGAAACGAACACAATCATCACCAACCTCGCGCGATTACCGGCGATTTGAAACAAAACCTCAGACAACCCTAACGATGGAGCTGGTCGCATTATGTGCAGAAACCCTAATTACGCCACGATAAGAAAACGTACGCATGCCGCTCACCTCGTAAATACTGCACAGCGTGGATGAACCCCACCATCTGGCCCTTGAAAGGCGACACCCTTCCATTACTCATGTCGGCAATACCCAAGCCCACTGCCAAACCCCACGACGTGTGAATCAAATGAAGCCCCGATCACGTACAACAAACATCGATCACAAATGCATGAGAAGTGAATCGAAATGCGTGGGAAGAAACTAAAGCTGGGTCTTACTGGGGGAAAGAAAGCGATCTTCGTTGAGAATGGCAACGGCGTTGGTCATCAGGAGCAAGGCTTCCACCATCTGATACAACCCCATGGTGGCGCAATCTCTTGGCGCCGTTGAGATGGCACGGGAAACAGAGTAAGCTTAAGTGTGCGGCAACTTGTATGGAGGGTTTCCAGAAGCTCGGTGCTCTGTGCGAAAACCATTCATACACTGAGAGGGCCTAAAGCCATGAAAACTACATTATAGTAGGGGGCTGTAAAAGCGACCTGTCTCTAAAAGCAATCTGGTACATTTTGCCTCTAACATGTATCAGAAGTGTACATTTCAAGAGGGTGTCGCTATTAGAAACCACTATGTTTTCAACTTCAATAATTCATAACTAATTCCATGAAGGTCCAAAAAATATGAAATGACTTGGGTTAGATGCCAATTCCATTTTTCTTACCACGAAAAATTTAATAAAAATTATTTTAAGGAGTTTAACTTCTCCAAAAATGCAAATCAGCTCTTAAAGGGTCGCTTTTACAGCCCCCTACCCTTAGGTTGCTCATTGGTCAAGTTGGGACCATTTCTAAGGTCAAAAATTTGAAGTACTCTCACTAGACTTCAGTATGTCCAAAGAAGCAATTGAGCATTGTTTCCATTGTAGAATTGTTTACTATTTGTTGGTTACTGTTGGAAATTTAAAGAGTGTTATAGATTTTCTTCTTATGCATTTTTTTTCCTATATGGAGAAACTGTGAATTTTCAAAGAGCTAAAAATAGATTAGTCCAAAAGCGATCTTAGTATCTCAAGAATAGAGATGGTACATTTTTGACAAGAATCTTTAGGAGTTAGTTTAGAAACAATTCAAATTAGAAGTAAACCTTAATTGGTAAAATTGAAGTAATTCTAAGCTCTTAACCAATGAAAGTGCTTTTAGTTTTCTTCACTTCACTTTAAGTATATTAGGCAACCTTCATCTACCCTATGAAGATGCTTCATTTCCAAGGGGGTACTTGTCTTCTAAAGAATTAAGCTTTAGACGTATAGACCATCTCTCATTATGGAAGAATGAGAGATTAGACAAATGTACTTTGGGGTTCAATGTCTAAGGAGGAAATTGAGCTACACTTGCATGTATCTCATTCCTTGACAAGTTTATCCATTACTATAGAGTTATTGATTGATTTGCTTTGGTAATTCCTTAATTTTTCCTTGAAATAGTAATCTTTTTGAAGTATACATCAATCATTTGCCTAAATTTGATGGCCTCAAACAAAATTGTTGACATAGACTTGCAATTGTCCATTAGAAGAAAATTTCATTACACCACAATGGGCATCCCTCTTTACTTTAGAACTTGTAGTAAGGTAGGAGGTGTGAAAATTAACCAAGCTCTAAAAACAACCCCTCTAGCACAGAGGTACATTTGCTTTCTTCAATGCACCATCAATGTGCCAATATTGTACATTTCAAGTAGTGGACACTTTTAATGATCATTGCGTTCAACTTCAAAAATTCTTAATTCTAATTCCACAAAAGTCCAAAAAATATAAAATGACTTGAACTAGATGCCAATTCCATTTTTTCTTTTTATAAAAATTTATTGAAAAATATTCAAGGACTTTATCTTCACAAAGGTACATTTTCTTTCTTCAATGCACCATTAATGTACCAATGTTTTACATTTTCAAGTGATGGACACTTTTAATGACCATTGTGTTCAACTTCAAAAATTCTTAACTCTAATTCCACAAAAGTCTAAAAAACATGAAATGACTTGAGTTAGATGCCAATTCTATTTTTTCTTTTTATAAAAATTTAATGAAAAATATCTCAAGGAGTTTATCATCCCCAAAATGCGATCAGCTCTTAACCTTGTAAGGACGTGGTAATCACCAAAACACTCCAAGTATTGGACCAAGAGTTGCATTCTTTGTTTCAATAATTAACATCTTGTGGCCCAATAGGTGTAATTACCAAAACACTCCAATTATTGGACCAATAGTTGCATTCTTTGTTTCAATAATTAACATCCTGTGGCCCAATAGGTGTAATCACCAAAACACTCCAAGTATTGGACCAATAGTTGCATTCTTTGTTTCAATAATTAACAGCGAAGCCATCCAGTGTCCTTACAGGGTTAAAGGCATACTTTCTGGACCTCCTGAATTACATTTTGGAAAGTTGTACTTGTCTCGGGAAGAACCACCCTGAGCGCATGTTGATTACTTCAGAAGCTTTTGAAGTCAGATTGGAAAGGATCCAGTGTCACTCTTGACTGTCTGCAAATGCACTCGACAGACTTTTCATATGATTTCAATTTCATTGCAAAATGATGAGCACTCAAATTCTCAAAAAAGTGGAGAACCTCCACCAGACAAGAGCACTGCATACTTCTAGGACGAACCCGTCTTGCAAAATACTATTGTCAATACTCAGGACAGACAAAGGCTCCTGAGAAATCTCAACAATGATAAAAAATAAATTAAAACTCAGAGAAGAAAGGTTTCCTTCTCTCTCAACCAATTTCCGACTGAATCCAACACGGAATTGGACAATAACATAGAGCTCTCGAGATTACTACAAACTCAAGTTGCATCTGTGCTTCCAAGCACTCCGCAGGCGAGTGACTAATGAGCTCAGAATTGAACACGCCAACAGGGGTTGAAAACCCCTATACTTGATTTGCTTCTGCCAGGCCCTACAAAAAATGGGCTTAATTACAGAACCTAAAATGAGGATCCCAACAAACAGGAGCAACTCAAGTATCGGACCAAACTAGGTGGTCGAATGGCAACTACATTCTGAGGCAGCCACTTATTCTAACAAAAAATCATTTGTCTTGATGAATTTTATTAAACTAATACTTTACAGGCTCCCCCCAAATCCCTTGCCCCCTTGCGAGCAAAGATGCGTACAAAACCTCGTTCCATGTGTCGGGAACTCCAGGCAAACAGAAATGGCTGCAGTCTTGGCGATGCTTGGGAGGGAGACCATGTATGTTGGTGTCCTGTCCATACAGACCTGCATGAGCATCAGCTCTGTAGTTTGTCAATGTGGTGACATCCATGAACTCCACCGCGCTCCGCTTCAATTTGATGTTTCTGTTGATGGCTGCCTTGATGTGCTTGTTGGTCCATGGAATTGGCTGCTCTTTCTTTACCTCCTCATCAGACAGGGGTTTCACCTCTTCGTGGCAATGGCCTCCGTGGTTCCACGCTCCTCCTCTGCAGAAATTAGTGATTCACCCCTTCATTAGAAGAAAACTTTGCAGACTTGGATCTTGAGGTTCAGAAGTTAACTAATATCCGTGTGTCAAACAGTCATACACTTCTCAAGATTCGAAGTCTGCTACCAAGCACTGTCTATCATCATGAAAAACGAGTAAAACTACTGTTGTACATCGTGAATACAGAGATCCAAAGAACTATAAAATCACATTCCAATGAAAATGAACAATAATGGATAAGTTTGCAGATTTAGATCATGAATTCCAGTCAATTCTCAAGCACTTGACTATTTATGTGTTCATTAACTTATCTAGGTTCAAAGTATACTGGTATGCTGTGCCGTTGCCACAACCCTAAAAGTAAAAGTAATTTTCTAATTTTTTAATGCGAGGAAGGGTGCACAGACATTAAAAACTTCGAAATTTAATATTTTTCTCGGAGCGCCACAAAACCCGGAAAGCCACGAAACTCGGAAAGTCACGAAACAAAGTCCGTGCACCCTTACTCGCAGAGCGCTTTCCGACGGTACCAAGAACGAGATTGGAACGCGACCGGGGTTCCGGAGATCTCACCGAAACAAACAAACAAAACAACCAGCCTAATATAATGTATAGATAGATGCTAGTAAAGCATATTTTTGTCACGAAATACATCTGTCATCATGCTAAAATCAGAATACTTGATAGGCTGAGCAATAGGGAACTAGCAGTCCTGGAAGCCAAATGGATGTGAAATTTCTTCAAACGGCATTTGCTATTGGGAGTTGTGACTGTTTCCTAAGTAAAAAAGTGAACCTTGAAAAAGGCGGTCTCAAGCACAGTCGAGCAAGGCATTTGAAGAGTAAGGGGCACAAAGCATATTTCTACCTGAAATGAACCGAAGCAAAACTTCGGAAAAACACTTGAGCAGCAGGATCAAGGTGATGCTCAATCCACAATGCCCAGGTTCTTAAACCAGTTTTAAACGCCTCTTCATTGCTGTGCTCCGTCAAATGATCTTTCATATAAAACCGGCCACCCCTGCAATTAAAACCAAGGCACATCAATCCAGCTGCTGCTTCCACAAATCCATCCGCTGGAGTCACAAACCTAAGGTGCTCCCAAACTCTAAGGGGAATACAGCTCACTACCTCCGTCTCCGCTGGTCAGTAAAACTACCTCAATAAACACTTCAATCAGAATGATCTTCGTATCAACGTCTCTTTTCTTCTTCTCTAAGAGGAAGAACCAATGATTGCAACCAAAACAAAGGAATATAGGCCAACAGAAAGATTTTCAGTAAATTAGATTACCGGTATCTCGAAACATCCAGACATCATCATAAAGTGAATCTTCCCAATAATTACATAACATTCTTGAACTTGCTACAATGGTCCCTTCTACACTGTTACTGTAGATAAGGCACGCATCTCTAGACAATCGAATTCAAATTCTCTCTCTCTTCTCATGCCACAGAGCCTTGCATACTGAAATAGAAAAGAAACTCGCATCGGGGGCTCAAGAATGTCAAGTACAAAGCAAAACAAAAGCAAAAAACATAAACTTACGGGCGTCCAATCTTCTCCCAAGACCACCAGTGACCAGAATTGAAGACCATGATATTAGCGCCTTGCCACCGTTTAGCACTCCAGGAAACTACGTCGATCTTCAGAATGCTAGTCACATTTACGGGGAAACCCGCAGGAGGACGCTCTTGAGGAACAAGGAAAGGGTCCCTGAAATACTCCACCGTGCAGTTGTAGTCTTCGAACAGGAACACCAGCTCACCCATGTGCTTACTGATGGATCTCCCGTTCACTTCATAAATCTTGGATTTGTTGTGGACCGCTTCTGAGAGCATGCACAACATGGACTCCCACTGATTCCGCCCCAAAGAGTCCCCAACAAACAATAGCCTTTGGTTCCGCAGCCTCTCCAACATCTCTCGAGCGTCGAATCTGCAACCATATTAGCCTTCCAACCATCAGAATGACCTGGTCTCAAACACCATCGTAGCCTTTCCTAACAGAAATTCTTCAAAAAAGACATCAATACCAATTTCTCAAATTGTGCACAAAGAAATGAGCACTACTTTCTGCCTTATTATTCCATTCCACCTGTGCAGTCTTCAATGTTACAGCTAATGTGCCTCTAACATGGTAATTAAAACTGGAGGGTGTAAACAACCATCCAACCCTATTTCCAATATCTTTGATGATCCTCTGTGTGCTAAAACTGTTTGATGAGAATTTGCACTTAAAAGGACATTTTTCAAGAGTCACGTACAATTTCAACTAATTTGGTGAGTACACCAAATTCATTAAAATGACTTTTGAAAAGTGTGTATTAAGCATAAATTCTAATCAAGAAATTTTAGCACACAGACGATCATCGAATGTATTGGGAAAAGGGGTGGATGGATTTCTACCCCCTCCAGCGTTAATTACCATGTTACAAGCGCAATGGAAGTAACATTGAAGTTGTGGATGTGAAATGGGATAATAAGACAGAAAGAAGTGCACACGTCTTTGTACAATTTCGACAAGTTTTGCAGTATGTGAAGGACTGATGGAGTGAGTACCTCGGCATGTCACAGTCATGCGGTCGCCAGCGGTACTTCATGAAGCCTTGGTCGGGTCGACCATTCTCCTCACACCGAAAGCTTGTATCCACAAAAGCACAGTTCCTGGATCTGTACAAAGGGTATGTGTCGTCATACACCCATTGTCCATGGTACAGATCACATCCTGCCAGAGAGCTGCGGTTATTGCCTGGCATCGCTAACACCTCCGCTTGGGATTCAGAATGAGAATCGTCAGACTTATACTCAACATGGGACACGTCAGATTGGGGCTCCTCAGGATCGTTGTGAATGGAAACATTACGCTGGGTAACCCATTCCTGTGGAACCCATCCCAACCCAACTCCGTTAGTAGGCCGTGAGTGAAGTTCATGTAACTGACAAGTTCAGACCTAGAATTTAGTGAACACGACAATGTACAGCTCAAGAATAAAATCTTCCTCACAATTCAAAACTAATTTATACAGTATCCCAACACTGCGTATTGAGGACATTGGAATCCTATTGAAAGAAAGATAAGTTCCACAATTCACTGACTCTGAACCAAAGGAAAGGAGACCTTGCATTAGCGAAAGCTACATCTTCAGTAAATGTGAGGAATTTTGAGTAAGTTGCTACTCAAAAAGCAAGACAGTGGTATAGTGCAATAAGTGACAGAGCCTCTCGTGGCTTAGCTATTTCTATTTGCGGTTCTTATAATGGAAATCTACCAAGACAAGTAAAGGTGATTGGAATGGTCCCTACCTTAGAATTAGGTAAGGTGTTGTTAACATTGCTTGCAAATTCTTGAGCTCCATCCGCAGGCTGCAACGAGGCGTTAGCTGTTTCAAGTGAAGGATTGACGACAACTATTTCCGCTGTGTCCATTTCCATAATAATCTCGGTGCCCTCCTCAGATTCATGTCTGGGCAAGGACGATGATGATCTGATAGTCAGAGTGTCCCTCTGCAAGATGAATTCCCGCAAGTCCGTGCTGTCGTACAATGACCTCATGTCCACAAACATGAAGCAGAAGACCACCATAGCTGCGCTGCAAGCCAGCAGCAAGAAGCTACCGAGACCATAGCCACTACAACCAGTCTTTCTCGAATATTTCGCACTTCGTTGGCCCTCTAGGATCTTCTTCGCTGCCATATCGAATCCCACACGAAAACAAACTATCGACTGCTCGAGATTCCAAACTAAAAATCGAAAAAAAATTCAACACTTGTTTCACGTTTTATGGTGCCTATCTGGTCCTTGAAACCACGAGTGTAGATCCTGCAGGACCACCCACGTGCTTCCGCTCTCCTTCCTTCTCATGTCACGCACTTGAATTGACTGCAGACATTAGTGCAATTGCGAAAGAAACGCTACGAGAACAGGGTCCCGAGGAGGAGTTGAGGAACTAGTTCAAACGCGGTGGTCTGGCCGTCAAAGGATCCTGAAAAAAGCACAACAACCAAACTATCCTTAGTGACGGAATGAAATAATTCCACAAAGCGTAATGCAAGTGAAGAGCTTGACCCGCAATGTCCTCTTTCTCGACACGAATGCTGCACGACAATTTTGTGGAAGATGATGCGTCACGACTACAGTTACCCACACAGTGAAGTGTTCACAAGTTCATCTTTGATGCCTACACCAGGATACCAGGCCCATCAATCAGCGCAGTCCGTAACATATTTCATAATTCTCATACTTCAATTACAGTGAGGAAGCCGAGATAAGGAATCCTTGGCCTTCGTGGCTGACCGCCAGCTCACACTCCGGACAATTTACTAACTTTAGCAAGGTACCCGACGAAACCGACCAGAGCCTCCAGAAATTCAGGCCCGCCAGACGGCACCTAACCGAAGTACAGAAAAAGTAAAATCGAGAGAATCAACTGCATCGCTTCACATCATCGTAAAATTCAAATTGGAGTATACCCGTACAATGCGGATCATGACAGTTGTTTCCTCAGGAGGGCAAAGGGCTTGCTGATTCTCTGTCAGCGCAAAAGGAGGAGTGCATCGACGGAAGAAACACTCCGGATTCATACTGAAATGATTGATGAAAGGATAGCTCTAGTCAATGCAACCTCACTTTCACAATTTTGAAAAGTATTCATACTACCAATATACGAAGAACTCGATTTAAATGCAGCAGTCCGAAAACCAAATCGCGAGACTGTTCGTGCGCTACGGAAGAACCCAAAAGCTTGGAAGCTTAGCGAGAGGGCAGAAACTCTAAAACAAAACGAAATTTTCTGTGATTCGCTTCGATCCTATGCTTGACCCTCAAACATCACTTTCACGACACGAAATTGCACTAATCCCGATGAAGACAGTCTGCCGGGTGACAGGATTCGTTAGCCCCCTCTAGACACCTTATCACCAGACTGAAGACGCAAAGCATCCCGTAAGCAAGCAACCGCGGCAGAATTCTCTGCACTAAAGAACTCCCGGGTCGCGCTCGTCTAGTCGAGCCGCCATATCCGTGACAAAGCCTAATTCCTCCAGTCGACGCCGACAATGACAAGAAAGCCCAAAACCACAAAATTCTCACAATGCAAGCGCCACACCTATACCACTCAGCGAACAAAAGACAATGCATCCCTCACGCCGTCACAACGCGACTTGGGGCGCGATGACAGATATTGAAATCACAACAGCACGTTCACCTGTCTGCAGAGAATTGCAAGTCTGATGGAATCGTAGCGCAGAATCGCAGTCAGGTGTAAGTTAATGAATCTGAGATCGGCGTTCCCACCCAGGCTAGCAGTTGCCTCTTCTAAATGGTACGCGTCGTACTGTGCAAGCAGTTGTACTGTACAAAGCCGTAGCAATTATGGAGTTAGTACAGGAAGTCACAGCCGCGACCAGGTGAACCTAGCTGTGCGTGGGAAGAAGCCACTCAAGCCAGCAGTCCAGCACTCCCAGCAGTCATCCCCAAAAAAGCTTTGGCTCAATTATTGTCGCCGCGGAACCGACCTGGACACCAATACAGAAGCCTCATCCAAAAAAGCATTTGACAAACTCCCAATCGAATCTTCTACAATAAGTTAACACAAATCAAAACGGAGATTTGAGTGGCAAATTCTGTATTAGCAATAAAACTTAACTTACCTATGATTTGGCAAACTCTGTATTGACAAGTCGCTTCTAAAGTTTAGTGTACTGCTGCGTTCGCATCGCGGGACGTAGGCGGCTAGGTGCACATTGCACAAGCGCCGGCGATGGTGCGGAGTTTTTTTTAGCCTTTTGGCCTTTTGGGTTTTGTCTCCAACGCTGTTTCCGCAGGTACCGCAGGTACCGCAGGTGGGAATCCACAGCCGTCAGTATTGGAGCTCATAAATACCTGTACTGGAGAGAATTGTGTCTAAAATTTCACTGTACACGGAATTGGAGTGACTCTTTCGATTTGTTTTCAAAAGGAAACTAAAAATTCCAGTTACGGTATTGCAAAGAAAAAAATCGATTGGGCGGGGTGGGTGGGGGTGAACTGAAAAATAGCTCGACTGGGAGAAGAGTTGGTGGCGTTAGTTGGGAGAATTCGATGATGAGCGAGAACTCTTCTTGCTCGACGAACATGCCGCCGGAGGAGCTCGCGTGCGCCGCGGAGCAGAACTATCGGTTGCGATCACCGGTCGCTACGGATGCGTCATACAAAAGCGAGCGTGTGTCCGGAAGTATGACCTGATAAACCTAAGTGAACTTAAAACTATCTAGCCCTAATTGAAAGAGTCCGTATCCGTTGGATGGACTATGAATATTTCAACAGCCGAAATAAAAGGAAAATTTATTTTCTTATTTTCTAATTTTCTAATTCATAAGAACTTCTAAATTTAGTAACTTTCACATTGTGAGTCCAAAGTCCACGAAACAAAGCCCGTGCACCCTTCCACGCCTAGGGTTTTTTGATGGTACCAAGCATGCGGCCAAAGGATGCACGGTCCGGGAGATTTCAATGTAACAAACAAACAAACAAAACAAACAACGGACTGTCTTCAAGGTATGGATAGGTGGGAGCCACATGGAAAGAATGAAATATATTGATACTTTAATTTTGGAATAAAATGGTCTAAATAAAGAACTAAAGTAATGAAAAATTACAAATTTAATGTCAGTTTAAGATTGGAAGATATAACATAAGGACTCTAGTTTAAACAAAGGAAAACTAGAATAATCAAATGCCTGTAAAAATAAGGTTTGGAGAAGAGGAGAAAAATTCTTTTGTACTTTCTTCCAAGGTTGGAAAGTTGAGCCATTGTTAAACCTTTAAATTGAACCACCGTCGCTTCATGCTCCACCCCCATGTTCACAATTCATATCAAGACTTGAATTGTAGTGTCATCACTATCTTTTTTTAGCTCCATCATCAACTATTAAAGTTGATGTTTCACGCTTCTTATTATGAATCAACTTGATTACTGATCAATGCCCAAGTTCGTAGCGTGTGAAACATAGCCCCTTCTTTAGATGCTCCTTGATTTCCTTATCACTTAAATGTTTTGTTCTCCTCATGACTAGTCTTGAAATAACAAGGTTCAAACAAGAACCTATAGGTCTTTTATTAAAGCAACTATTGGGTCTTGTTTTGAACCTCGTTTCTTAAGACTGGTCGTGAGAAGGATCAAGGTAGCAAGATTTAGAGAACAATGCATTTAAGTAATAAGGAAATCAAGGAGCATCTAAAGAAGGGGCTATGTTTCACATGCTACGAACTTGGGCATCGATCATTAATCAAGTTGATTCATAATAAGAAGCATGAAACATCAACTTTAGTAGTTGATGATGGAGCTTAAAAAATGATAGTGATGACAAGGCAATTCAAGTATCAACAATAATCAAGGTAACTACATCTAAAATCGCACAAATAAGCTTTGTGGCATGACCAGTAAGCTTTAGAAAATGAACAACAATATTTGTATATTGGTGAAGGATTATGAATCAAAATGCAAGTGGTTCCATAAATTTTTAATGCATTTTGAATTAGTACAAATTTTCAAAGATGCAAGGTGTAGGATGCTAAAATGATCATGTAGGTGATGCCAAGATCAATTTGATGCACATGAAGAAATGACACTAGCAATATCATAACATGTATTGAAAAGAAGTTAAAACAACAAAAAGTGTACCCCAAATTGACCACTTGTAAGGTTGCCACCTCCATAGTATTATAAATAGAGTTGCACACTACTCAAATGGGTCCCAACTCCACCTTACACTTGTCCTTGTAATGTGCACCATTTTGGATATTCTTCCTATTCATTTCCCTTCAAAAATGGGGGTTGATTTCAAAGAGTGGTCCATTTTAGGTGTAGTTATCTTATGAACATGGAGGTGGAGCATGAACCAATGGTAGTTCAACTTAAGGGTTTAATAATGGCTCAACCTTCCAACCTTAAAAAGAAAGCACAAAATGAATTTTTATCCTCTTCCCCAAATTTGTTTTTATAGTCACCTAATCATTATTTTAGCTTTCCTTTGTCTAAACTAGAGTCTTTCCACCACTTGTAGTAAACAAGACATCACATTTTTTGAAATGAACTATAGTATTGTAGCCAGAGATTACCTTTGGTGGATAATGATTAAAAACTTTTAAGCTGAATGATTTTAAGAATTAACAAGCCACCTTGCCAAATCTAAGGAAAATTAATTGTAAAGAAAGGCTAAAAAATGGGAAATATTCCAATACAACTACATGCCAATAGATGTCCACTAAATAATGGGTAGAGAGGTCGCTTTATAGTGAAATCCATTGTTCATCATGAATCCTCAAAGGATATGGGACAATTTGAAGATGAAAGCTTGACCACTCATTGTCAAAATGCAGGAATTGTGTTCAATGTAGAATATTAGACTTCATTTTAGCAAAGTAGGATAACTTTTTTCTAAAAGCTTTGAACTAAGAAAAGTTGGTAAATCAAGATAAAAATTTCATCTATAAAATCCAGTTTGAGATTTGAGTCTCCAATCAGAAGTTATGAATAAAATTCAGAGAAGATGTTTGTAAACGTCAAAGAAAATGTCCCTCCCAACCTCTCTCTAAACCACTTTTGATTGGAGGCTCTAAACCTCAAACGGATTTTTTAAATGAAATTTAGCTTGATTTTCCAACTTTTCTTAGTTCAAATTTATTTGGAAAAAGTTATTCTACTATGTTAGAATGAGGTCTAAATTTCTACATTGAACACAATTCTTGCTTTTGACTTAACTAGGTATGAGCGGTTGAGCTTTTACTAATCCTAATTTACATATCCTACATGTGTTGTTCTACCTCCTACCACCCCACTTGTATAAAGACATTGCCCACACATCTCCTTCTACTCATAGCAAAAGTGGCTTTTGAATCTTTGAGATGTGGTTGCCAAAAAGTTCAGTATTTTTTATTTTAACGCTAAATTTTTAAGAAATTATATTTTGAAGTGCCAAAGTGCATTTTTGAACTTTAATTAATTATTCAGCAAACATGTGCCAAATGTGACCTCCAAGTGTGACATTATATACTCCGAAAAAATATTAAAAAGTGCAAGCCAAATTCATTGTCATAGAAAGTACTACTGCAACATCTGGGAAACGGATGAGAATTGTCTGAGAAACTTTTGAATCTGACAATAATGGATCTTCATTTTTTTTCAAATTCCAGGAGGACCTGGAAGAAAGTGCAAGGACTGAGTGCAGGTTTAGTTGGTACAGTAATTGACGGGACAAACATTCTGTAAAAATGGCTAATGTAACGACACCTAAAACCGTTCCAATAAATTATGTGGATCATCTAATAGGACAGGAAGATATAAGTGGCACATTGAATTTTAGAGGTAAAGGTGCAAGAGACTCTAAGGTAACATCACTTAATTATAAACTATTTGTAAAATTGTCCCTATAGATTTTTGCCTAAAATGTACAGTCTACATACATAAGAGTCTAGGGTTAGTTCTTGCTATTTTCAAGCACTTTGAGCATTCTTAATTTATTCATTTGCAAGTCTAAGAAATGCATTTAACGGAATCTATAATACCCTTACAACTGCTAATAAGACCCTACAAAAAGCTTTAATAGTTCAATAATGGAAACCCTGTTCAAAACCTTAATCATATGTATTTAGGTGTTGTTATCTTATAAGAAGAAATTTGCGTTTGTCTCAACAAAATCTACTTGATGTGTTTGTTGAGGCAAATGCAAAATCTGCAATTTTCAACATGTTTCAATGTAGATTTTGTGTTTGCCTCAACAAACACATCATTTAGATTTTATTGAGGCAAAAGCAGACTTCTTCTAGTGTCAAATTAAGAATTATCAAAAAAATCTCAAAGTCATAACTATGATACACACCAAAAAGAGATATTTATTCTATCAAACCATTGTCCAAGCAAGATTTTAAACTAAAATAATGAGGATTTAACAAAATCCTCCCCTTACAAAGCCACACTTTGTCAAAACCATGTCAAGACACATTCATTAATAAAAAAAACTATTAGCTCCACAAGTTTGTTGCCTATCTATTCAAAATTTAAAATCAATTTTTGCCATACAATCCAATTCATCTTTGGTATTGGAAATTTTAGAAAAAATTGTTATGTTGGATTTATAATTGTTTTGCACATTTCACCGCAAGTAATATTTGCTTGCCTACTATGCACCCTTTGAGGCTAGGAGGAGCCTAAGAGACATTTCACTCCATGTAGTAGAACAAAGTTCTATATTAGTCACTTGCAATTCATATTAAGAAAATCAAGACCTATCTTTATAGTAATTGATTAGATGTAGACTATTCTACAATTGTTAGATCCTTAAATTAAAAAGCCTGTGTCATATACTTATCATGTTGCTATAAATTGACCCTGTCTAATATGAGGGTATATATATGCATGCATTTGTTTAAAATACTTGATAGTGATAATTATTCTTCCTTATTTATTGTATTTTTTTCTTTAAGCAATATCAGTGAGCAAAAAAATAACATAATGTGCCATAAAGCAAAAATAATAATAATAGTACTAAGAAAAGTGCATATGTAATCTATACCATATTTGACAATCAGAATCAACATTTTATGCTGGATATTTAATTTAAATTAGAAAATCAAATTTGAAAAATGCTAAAACAAGAATATTCCTTCAAAATCCTTATTTTCACAATGCAAGATTAAAAAAAATGATTTTCCTAAAATTTTGGCATCTTCTTTTAGAATTTATTTTTGTCTACTGTAATAGCTGAGTACAATATTTATGGCTACAAAATCTTTTAAATTTCAATTAACTCTCAATCACATAATATTGTGTAAGCTTTGACTATTAAAATTCTTGTGCACTATGGAATTTGTTTTTTTGAAATCCCAATGGGAAAAACATAGAGCCAACAATTTAGAAATTATTTTTCAAAATTGCTCTACTATAGGTAACAATATTTGACTCCTCTTGGAATGTAATACTAGAACAAGAATTATAATTAGTTTTTTGGGGGACAATTTTCTGCTATATCATATTAGCTATATACATGCAAAATTTCAGAAATTGATGAGTGGTTAGCAAAAGATGCTCCAAAGATGCTTCAACTATCCAAATTACTCAAATCTTTTTGAGCAATATAATTTTTCACCCAGATATAGAGTTGAAATTTTTTCCTTTGTGCATAGGTAGTTAGTATATGCACCTTGTGTCAAAATTTCAGAAACAGCTGTTCAAAATTGACTTCATAGGAACCTACCCAATCAAACATTCAATTACAACACATTTATGTAAATATCATTTTGTATTGCAATTCAAGGAAATTCTTGAATTTTGAACTTCATCACCTAGATTGTTCAATTAGTTCTCATGTATAACTATGAAAATTAAATTTAAATACTCAACACAAATAAATTTTGGATTTTTGAAATTGCAATTTGGTATTCTTGATTGAAATTGTGTAAGAATGCAAACAATATTAATTATGCATAAAGAAATGTCATTTGTATTTTATATTATGTATAATTCTTTGAACAGTACAATAGGCATTTTGTAACTTTAATTATTCAACCCCATTAAACATTTACTTTGGGTTCTATCAATTGCTCAAATATTACTTTTAGTGTAACTATATTGCTATATTGTTATATTGTACTATGTTATTTTTAGAAAGAAGATATTTGTTGCTTTTGTAAGGAAATCTTAATTTTTTGTGTTATATTTTCCAAATCTTGGAGACCACACTAATTTTGATTGTCAATTATATTAGATCTAATCATAAAGGTCATCCCCAATTGTAACGGTGGTGTCAGAGGAGGGTTTAACTAGGAATAGTATAGAGTAAAATATACAACACCAAACTCCATGACATTCCAACCAGTTTCAGTGTTCCAAAGAGTTTTGTCCTAAACCTAATGTTCTTCTCAAACTCCGGGCTTCCTGTCCCGCATTGCACACACTTTACGATTAACTCTATTGAGCTTGTACACCAAATAGTGAAATTGGATTGCCTTCACAATTAGGTTGCTTTACCTTAGAGAAGTAACTTCATGTTACCTCATGACTCATTGCTTGTCTAGATGGAGGCACAAGCCAATCTCTAATCCCAAGTCATTACTCAGTACACCAACTAATGCAGCACACATGTTTCCCACATGGTTGCATCCTTCTGCAATAGCTGTAATATTGATATAGTACAGAATGTTGAAGAAATTAGTGTGGGGCAATCTAATTTCTATATGCAGTGTAGTTGTCTATACACAAAATAACAAAATTGGGTTGCCTCAACAATTAGGTTGCCTTCACTGACAAAAGTTAGCCCAGGAGCCATTGCTTGTCCACATGGACGGGCATATGCAGTTCTCTAAACCCAAGCCATCAACAGTGCTCCAATCCATACAACACACATAGCTCCTTCATTACTACATTCTTTTGCAATGACTATAGATATTTATATAGTGTTGAATGTCAAGATTTTAGTATGGGGCAACCTAATTTCACTATTTTGTATACCTTAAAGATCATGGACCTACATTTTTCTACAAAAGACTCAAATCAATCAATGAGTAAAGTAAGCCTCTTATTCTTTTTTTCTTTTTTTTCTTTTTTCTTGAAACACATGCACAACTTCCATTGCAAGGGGGAAAGAGTACACAGAACCAAAGGACCTCGTCCTCGGCGGATGAGTAAGCCGCCTTTTTCAATGATGAACAATGTCCATGAATCCGCATGATGATTCATGAAAGCCAAACTGAAGCTTTGGCGGAATGCTGGGAAGAGGGACCAGTGAGCTTGAATGAAGTGAGTTTTGTTTGATCAAGACCTCGAGCTCGCCAAAGCCGTGGAGAGTGTCGATCATACGACCTGGTGAATTATTATACTCGCTGTCCAAAAATTTCAATCACCTTAAAGAGTTTGGCCTTTTCTGGGACCTACTGACATGAGTGTGAGTGAGTCATGTGCTTGTTTATAACTCATGATCTCAAGCCGGCCAATGTCTACACAACAAATGGGAAAGAGGAACATGGCCCAAAACTGCCACTTTGGCTAAGGTAGTCTGCTCACGTGCTTGCGTGCCCACTCTTGCCTTCGTGTGCTTCTGTTACCCCCTGGCTGCCCTCTCTGCTGGGACCAGCCCTTTTTGGGGGGGGGGGTTGAAAAAGTGCCGAGATGGCAATCACTTACAATTTGGTGAAGCATTTTATTTCTTTGTACATCCATCTTTTGTATCATAAAACACTTTTCAATCAAATTCATACACTTTTCCATCCATATTTTAAATTGGATTGAAACTTTTCTGGCAAAAAAAATTACTTTTTTCTGGTGAAAAAAAATTTCACTATGAAATCATGCTTTCTGGTTCCATTTCGCCCCCCAAAAAAGGGCTGGCTGGGACCAGCCTTTCTGGTGTCCTCCTTTTCCTTTCTGGCTTGCTCTTGCCTCTTGGTGTCCCTTTGCTTTTGGGTGGCCCCCCTCCTTTGAGTGTTTATTCTGCCTTTGGGCGTTGTCCTCTTTTCGCCTCCGGGTACTCCCCTTTCCTCTACCCATGGGTGTTATTTCCGCCTTTGAGCGTCCTTTTTCCTCGGTCCTCTTTAGCGCCTCCAGATGCTTCCCTGCCCTCGGACGTGTAATCTGCCCTCGGGCGTTTTTATGAGTAAAAATCCACCCACTATTGGATTTCTCTCTCTCTAAGGTAGTCTGCTCTTAAAGTGACCATTTTAAGAGTTGTTTGTCTTTTCAGGGAAGCGAAACTCCTCGAAACAATTTTCAGTAAATTTTCATAGGAAGAAAAATGGAGTTGACATCTAATCCAAATCATTTCATAATTTTTGGACCTTTGTGGAATTAGTTTCAAATTTTTGAAGTTGAAACGTAGTGGTCACTAAAATTGACCACCTCTTGAAATGTACATTGTTATTTGGTACATTGAAGAAAGCAAAATGTACCTATGCGCCATAATCCATTTTAGAAGCCAGTTGCTTTTAGAATAGACTACCTTACTGTGTAGCCTAATTATTACACTGGTCAAATTGTCATTGATTTTCTTGCTGGCAAAGGAATGGAGGTTCCAACGCACCAAAGAACGCAACATTTGGATATTGTATGCAAAAGTTAGGAAGAGACAGTTTTTTCATGATGATCTCAAGATGACTAAGGTCTATACAACAATGGGAGAGAGTAACGTTGGCACCTCCAAATACGCCACTTTTGCTACTGTGCCTAGTTATTACACTAGGTAAATTTTCATACCTTCTTGTTGGCAGGGAATGGAGGTTCTAGCGCACCAAAGACGCAACATTTGGATACCATATGCAAAAGTTAAGTAGGAGTAAAGTTTTTTTGAGTACAAGTTGTGAAATAGTTTAATTCTTCCACGTAGGTACATATTGATTTTGGAAATGTACCTAGAGTGATGATGGCAGTTTCAGGTTAGTGGACCATTGGAGATGCCTACCTTAGTACATGTGTACAGAATTGGGCTTTCTTCTTTTGAAGAGATGAATTTCCAAACTTTAATAAGATTCATTCCTAGTTTCAATGATCCGCTCTCTCTTATTATCTTGTGGATCTTATAAGTGGATCTTGAATAAACACACCACGAAGTCTGACTACTCTAAACAATTTTTTTGCAAACAATCCCTAAAGTTCAATTTGGCTTAGGCGGGTGCTTTACATTTAGGTATGAATCTAAGAAATTTAAAGAATTAAGTACACTCATTGGTCAAGTTGCGACCAATTCTAAGAATTTCACCAATGATGGTGGCTTGACTTTAGGTGAAAAATATTGCTAATTATTGTATGCAACAAATATAACACTTGAGTTTGAATGTGCGTAATATGTTTTCATTATTTTAGTTGCTCTCAAGGGCTGAAACAAAATAAGATAAAATGAAAAAAAAGTGAAAAAATATATTATTTTATTTTGTTTTTTGGTGGCTTTCTAGAATTTTTTTCTTCTCACTAAGAAAATCAACATTGTGCTAGACATTATTACTAGGCATTATGGTTTAAATCTTTAAAGAATGTTCTATTGTTCTATGGTCAATTCTCATTTCTAAGCACAATTTAGCCTATTGTAGCTTTCTAGCAGCTTGGATAGCTTTCTACCTAATAATTAATTAAAGTGTAAAAAATGATTAGACTATCCCAAATATAATATACTAAAATTAGACAATTTTAAAATACAATGAAAATAAGTTAGTCATTCATCCAAGTTGTTTTTATAATTTTTGGATGGTTGATGCTACTTTCATCTAAGGCAGATTCATTTACATCAACCCTTGTCTTAATCCTTAAACTTTAGATGAGATTCGGGGATTTTGGAGGGCCCCAAGTTCCCCTGCATTCTGTTGCGTTTTCAAAATGCGGGAACACAGCTGCAGTAGCTGGCTGACATGGCACAGCGACTGCCACATCATTTTCTAAAAAAAAAAAAAAAAATTGCTTAAAATGATATTCTGGTAAAAAAAATATTTTTTTGAATTTTTTTTTGAATTTTTTTTTTGACACGCCCGTACTGGCGTTTGATGAATTTGGGCAGACCGGGGAACGGGCTTGAAACGGCCCTCCGAGACCCCCAAATCTCATCTAATGGGACGGACCCATAACCACAGATTTCAAGCCTCACTGCCTATTACTCAAATTTCTATCATTTTGCAACTAGATATGAATGAAAGTTCTTACATTTACTTTTCAGAGATGTAGCTACATGTCTTCTATATTTTGTAAATTTTTTAGATTTTTTTGTGAATTTTTTTTTTTTTTTGAGAATTTTTGAAGAAAAAGTGAAGAAAAATCATATCAAATAGAAAAATATTTCAAAAAATCTGAAAACTTCACCATGTGTGTATCTCACGGTGACAAACATCATAGTGTAAACTCAATTTCCCTATCATTCTATAATTAGAAAATAATAGACATTGAAAATGCATCTAAAGTTCAAATTGCAACAAAATATTCAATATTAGAAATTGTTTCAAAATTCAAATTGGAATAGAAACTAGAGTAGATGGCCTCCATTTTGTTAGTTGGGCTCAAACTCAAAAAACATTCATTTTTGTGGAGAAATTTCAGATTTAGAGCAAGGAGCAACAACTTTCCAAAATACACTAAAATATCATATTTTGTGATCCGTTTATTTTACTAACTTCTCATTCACTTGAAGACAAACACTGAGAAGACTACAAACTCAATTGAAGATTCTTCATAATCCACCAATGGAAGGTTAAAGAAAAGAAAGTGAATGAAAAATTGCTTCTAATCTCTGTGTAGACCAAATACAGTCATCCAAACGCCATGAAATGGCGCTGGTGTCGCTTCTGGGTTAACCTCCAAACCCTAAATTCTCTACTTTGTGTGTCAGTATTTTGTTAAAAATTGTTGTGTGTGGTCTGGGATATGTTTTGTTTGTGAGAGGTTGTACTTTAGAACTATCAAAATGGTGAGACAAAAAACTTGCAGTGTATATTATAGACAAAGAAGAGATGCAAGGTTTGGTGGAGCAAGTAGAATTTATATAATAAGGCAATATTGTAATACATATATAATTTTTTTGAAGCAAACTAGGTCAATGATTTCCCTAAAATGTAGGCACCTTTTCATTTATTTATTTTTTAACCAATCTACAATATTAAATATTAGTCCCGTAGAACATTGTTGAAGTTATAATATCTATAGCAAAAAATGAGGAAATTTTGGAAATTATACCTAAAACAATTCAACCGGTTTGAAATTTTTTTCAAGGTATATAGAGCAATGGAGAATAATGCAAAAGATATTCAAGCAGTTATTTTATTTTTCATATGCAAAAGAACCCCAGTTACGACCTTCAAGTCAAAATATGACTTTCAAGCTAAATTTAGGCTTTACATAATTGATTCATAAAATTTTGATATTTTGCATATGTGAAACATTTTTATATTTGGATTTTTTCAAGAGTTTGATGAAGAAATCAAATTACTATAACTTTTCAATTTAATGTGTAATGCATAGATAATTTTCTATCAAACATCATATATATAAGAATAATATGATATTTTTAACAAAAATAAAGACAATTAAAAAGCCTATAATTTTTAATATAAGATAAAAAAAATTTGAATATAGAATATGCAATTGAAGAAGTCAACATGAAATATTGTGATTTTGATTTTAAAATATGAAGCTTGCAATTGCAATAATTTACTTAATTATTGAAAATTTTCAATTTTTTAAAAATTAAGTAAAAAATAAAATTCTTAGCTTCATTCTTGTAATTTACATCATTACATGCAATAGATATTTTGAAAACTACAATTGAAGTTTGACTAAGTGCATCTAGATTTTCAATGCAAAAAGCTGTAGAGGTTATTTTACTTGCCTTACTTACATATCACTTTGAAATGATGGCTAAGAAACCAAAATATCTTTAAAAGAGTGAAGAAGTAACTAAGCTTCTCCACATCTTGAAAGACCACAAAGATATCAATTTTCTATATGATTTGCATAGAAGTGATTATACGTATGAACTATACTATTTATTGAACACTCCAGGGTTGCTATTCTGTGAGCGTGCAAGCGTGAGCCTGTGAGCCTGTGAGCTTGTGAGCATACAATTTTTTAGAGAAAATTTTGTGGTGGAACCTATGACCGTGGACATTATATCATTCAAGATTTAGGATTGAAAAACTAAAATAATCTACTCATTTTGTCAATAAATGGAAAGTACAGATGTCTTCTACTACCGATATTCTTTCAAACCATGCTTGATGCTTCTGGAAACCAACGTCTATAGTTAGGAGCCTTCATCCACCATAGAAGAGACCGCAACAAGTTGTTTAGAAGACTAGAGATAGAAGCCACAAAGCTAATTTTTTTGCAATCTCTATAGGATATTTTCAATGGCGTAGTTGTCGATAGGCTCATCAGAATTGTCGTTTGAACCATCAATATTGTCCTCTGAAACATTTCATTTCTACCATAGAGCAGTTGTTTAGTGGCATGGGACTTAAGTTTCACAAATTTTTCTGTAGAAAAATTGATTTAGATCAAATTTGAAAAAGGAAAAAAAATAATTAAGGTCCAAGTGGTTGATGCATTTAATAACATTTGCTTACTATAAAACATGCAAATGTATGATTGTCAATAAGATTAGAAAATTTAAAGCCAAATCCATGCTAGATTGTAATTATGGGCCTTATTGCACAAGAATAGCTAGAGTACAATCAAGTTGCAAGTCCAAACTTTTAATAGAAAATCTTGAATATACAAATAAGTGTTCAAAATCATCATGATTAAACTAAATTATAAATTTATTCTTTTTGATCCTAGTTATTGGAATGTAGGCTCCCATTGGTGCCAAGAGCTCTTCCAAATAACCTAATATGTGACCAAAAGAAACAATCGACTCTTGCACAAACACAATTTGATCAAACCCAAGCTTCAAGCTTCAATTTTATTATTCAGAAATCTTATATATATGAACAAGTCCTTCATTGCTAAATGAATGAGCTAGAATATAAGTTTGGTTTTTTCTTAATCACTTGTTAAAATGTGAGGATTACCTCTTGACATCGTTGGTAGCTCTTTGCCGTCTTTGGTGGCGGAATCAAAAGACAATAATAACAATTATTTTTTGTTTGCAGTGAAAGGCCTTTTGTAGGTGCCAAAAAGTCCCGCTCACATCTTAGCAAGTGATCAAGAAAAAAAACCCAATCCTTACAGATGTGCAAATCCTACAGATCATGTTATTCAACGTAGAATAAAAATTTATCTTTTCTTTGTCATTGGCTTCTGATTTGAGGACTTCCATTGGCGCCAAGAGTTCTTCTAAACAATCCAGTATGTGATTCAAAGATAAAACCAACCTTTGCAAAAGCAAAAGCAAATTAAACACAAGCTTAAGGCCGATTTTTGATTTATGAATCTTTTGTACATGAAGAGATCCTCAACATCTAGATGAAATAGACTGCATATAGATTTTGTTTTCTCTTGATCATTTGCTAGGGTGTGAGGAGTACTTCTTGGCAAGGAGAAAAAAATATATAAATAAAAAAAAAATAAAAATAAAAATAAAAATAGTGTCTAAAGGTCTCCCCTTGGCGCCCAGAAGAACCCCTAGGAATCTTTTTTTGGCGTCAAGCTGTACCCCTCACATCCTAGCAATGCTCAAAGATAAACATACTACTTTTGTACAAGCTCAAATCCTACAATCATAATGGCTAAGTTAGAGTACAATTTTTTTTTCATGATCATTGCCTAGTGACTATAGAGCTAGGTGCTTACATTGGCATCGCAAGGTCCCCTTCAAATCCTAGTAAGTGATCAAGAAAAGACACTTGGCACTTGTAGAATGGTTTTGAGCTAGCTATGCTTATGCATAGGTCGGGTTATATTTCTTGATTACTTGCTAGCTTGTGAGGGGGACTTCTTGGCGCCAATAGGAGTCCCTAGCCCTACAACCAATGATTGTGGAAAACAAATTGTATTCTAATTCAATCATGACAATCTACAAACCCTATTCCATTTTTAAAAATTTGAAAAAGTAAGAAATTAACCTTGTATTTAAAATCAGCTCTAGCTATGCTTGTGCAAGGGTTAAGTGTTTTTTTTGGATCACTTGCTAGGGTGTGAGGGGGATCCTTGGCGCCAAAGGAAGCCCCCCAACGTTCCACCTAGTGATCAAGATTCAAGACATAATAAATTTGTACTCTAGCTCAATTAAGATGATAACTAGGATTTGCGCTTTTGAAAGGCCAGGTTTTAGAGTTCTTGATCACTTATTAGGGTGTGACGGGTTTTCCTCGGAGCCAAGGAGAGGCCCCACATCGCGGAGGGAAAAAAAAAAAAAGATTCCGCAACGCAGGGCCTCTCCTTGTCTTCGAGGAGAACCCGTCACACCCTAGTAAGTGATCAAGAAAAAACAAAATTTGAAAATAGTTTTTTCTTTTTAAAAAATTTGAGAATAACTTAGCCTTACATCTAAATGTGTTCAAATTGTGCTTGTACAAGGGTCAAGTGTTTTTTGGGATCACTTGCTAGGGTATGAGGGAGACCTCTCGGCGCCAAAGGGAATCCCAATTTCCCAGCCAATGATCAAGACAAAATAAGTTTGTACTACATAATACAATTTTTTTTTCTTGATCACTTACTAGGATGTGATGGGTTTCCCTTGGCGCTGAGGGGAACTCCGAGTCGCAGAGGGAAAATAAACAAAAAATAAACAAAAGCTTTTATTTTTATTTTTTGAGGACAAGGTAACTCTCCTCGGTGCCGAGGGGAGCTCTGCGTCACGGAGGGAAAAGAAACAAAAAATAAACAAAAGCTTTTATTTATATTTTTTGAGGACAAGGTAACTCCCCTCGGCACCAAGGAACCCCGCACTCTGTAGCAAGTGATCATGAATCCTAAAATCTGGCCTTTACAAAAGCACAAATCTGACACATCATCTTAATTGAGCTAGAGTACAAACTTATCATGTTTTGAATCTTGATCACTAGCTGGGAAGTCGGGGGGCTCCCTTCGGCGCCAAGGGGTCCCCCGCACACCCTAACAAGTGATCCAAAAGAACACTCGACCTTTGCACATGCATAGCTAGAGCACATTTTAAATACAAGTTTACTTTCTTATTTTTTCAAATTTTTAAAAACGGAATAGGGTTTGTAGAATGTCATGATTGAATTAGAATACAATTAGTTTTCCTCAATCATTGGTTGCGGGGCTAGAGACTCCTATTGGTGCCAAAAAGTCCCCCTCACAAGCTGGCAAGTGATCAAAAAATATAACCTGACCCATGCATAAGCTTAGCTGACTCAAGACGGTTCTTAAATATGGTATCTTTTCTCCCATTTTTTTGGATTTATTTCTTTTATTTTGATTGCCTTTCAATTTGAAATGGCTTTTTTTATCAAGCAAATATTTCTACAAAGAGATTGCAAGATCAAACCAAGAGTAGGGTGATTTATCTTTTAAGGCCAAGAGGTAACTTGACCGCCTGTTGACAAAATCCAAAACTGCAGCACTATGTGTAGCCTATTGACATTTTTGAATCAAACTACGAAGGAGGTAACTTGTTTTTTTGGGCCGAGAGGTGCCTTCTTAGCCTACTAAAGGGATAAAAATTTGTAGCACCATGCAATATCCAAAGAAATGTCACTCTTAGGGTTTTTAGAAATTTTGTTGTAGGCCTCATTACATTATTTCTCTTGCAAGGATTGAATGTTGATGCCATCATGTAGCCTATCCAAAATAGGTCCTACAAATGGTTGTAGCAATTGGAAGTTTGACGTAGTGATTTGTTTGCCGCCACTTGTGATGATTGCATTTGAGCCTTTTTATACATAACAAATTATTGAACATTCTTCAATGGCAGAACATCAGGATCAGATCCATCTAAAGAAGAGCTGAAGTTAAGAGGCGCTAGATGCAATGGTAATTTGAAGAAGATTGTAAAGGCATTAAATGTCTTTTTTGGAGCATCTAATGTTGCAACGCATATTCCAAACTTGCAGGATGAAGAGGTATTTGGCAGTAATAAGCTCAAACTTGACCTCCTATTTGTTTGGATGGTGACTCCCATCAGTTGGATAAAATGAATTTTTCTTAGCCAAAAGTATTGACTTGGTCTACATGCACACCTACAAAGTTCTGTGAGAAAGTAGAGAAGGTGGCTAACTTTAAACAAGTTTTACATGTCACTACCACATTGGGGAGCAATGGTGACACTTTACAATAGCATATTGCGAGATTGTCCCACATGTTGAATTGCAAATGTCAAGCCCAATAGCAAGGATCAAACATCACAAAAGGATGAAAAGACATTCTAGCTCCAATATACCATGGTAGAAAGAAATAATATAGCGGAAATAAAGATATTATGACAAATTTTTGGTTTTGTCCAAATAATGTTCACTGTTGTATTCAAGGCTCTTAATGCGCTTGGATAATTGACTAGTCTAAAGTACTAGACATTTGGCCAATACAAATGGACATCAATGAGGGTCTCCAAATGAAGGTCTTTGATATACGCAGGAGTCTAAAAATCTATGAATGCATGTGATCTGAGTTTGAAATAATTTTGACTAAAGTTACACATGTAGTTGCAAAAGTGTCAATTTCTCTTTGAACAAATATTGTCATTATTTGATGGAATGTTCTATACAACTTTCTTTCCATTTTTATTCATTTTTCACATCTAAATTGTTTTTTATATTCACAATATATTTCCAATATCATAGGCAATATAAAAAATAACAAACTCATGACTATTGTATACTAATCCTAATTTTTTATATATTTCAAAATGTGTAATTATTTTAAATACCCAAAAATTGAATGTTGCTCAAGCAATTTAAATTTATGTAATACTTTTAGTCCAAAAATGAAGATTTGGATCTAAATATTAGAATATTAGTTATCCCCCTAAAGTCCCAAGCATCCCCTTGGGGACTCTTGAAAGTTTGAGCAAATACCTATGATCTCAATTTCTGTCAAGATTTTTTGAATTTATTTTCAAGATAGAAAAATTGATTAACTTTTTGGGAGTATAATTTTTATTTCAATGAATACCCAAAAGCAAAAGCTATGCCACAATAAGCCCAAAACAAGCTAAGGCGGGCAACAACAAAAATACAAAAGCTTGAAATATTTTTGATTTTTACATTTTCTAGATTATGTATTTTTTCTATGTGGAAAGATTTGATTCATTCCATTTGGATAAATTATGTAAAAGTTAGGAAGCTTCTTATTTTGTAGCAAATTCTTAAGAAAATAATGAATTGAACTCAATTTTAACAGTTAAAAAAAACAAAAAAGATGCCAAAGTTTTCATTTGAATTTACCATAGGAACTAGTGTGATTCAATTCCATCTTAGAGCTATCAAAAATTTAGTTTGTCCTTGAATTCTATCTTGTACTTGCTTCAATTTAACAATTTTTAAAAGAATGAAAATTATAGGGATTTTGTTGAATTTTTTTCTTTGAACTTTCAACTCAATTTTTCAACATAAAAAAACAAATATATTCACAATTTTTTGTACAATAATTTTTAATCTTAGAGGATTCAAAGTCTCATAATCTAGTTAGAATAGGAGCGGAGAATTTTTTTTTTACTATAAACACTTGTATCTTGTGATTGATATGGTTAAAGTTTCTAAAATTCCTTCTAAATATTTTCATACTATCTAATGCAAGATCCTATGGTTGGACATGAAAAAAATCAAATGATTAAACTTTTTATTCTTTGTGTTGAGAATGTTTGTTTTTAGTGATTTTTGACCAAAAAAAAGGCCTTGAGACTTTAGGGGTTAATCTTCTGAGGTTACATAGAATCAAAATAAGAACTTTTTTAAAATAGTATAATCTTTGTTTGACTTTTAGTACTACATTAGCACCCAAGTAAAAAAAAATTTAAAAAATTTAAAAATATATATTTTTTGATTTTGACTTTTTCCCATAATTGCACCGGGCGGGTGCACAATTCGCGGCCTTCTAGAGGACTGAATTTTTTTGTAATGAAAGGTCTTTTTTATTGAAATGTAGTTTGTTGACAAAAAGCCTTCTTAATTTTATCTTTTGAATCTTTCTTAAAATATGCCATATATAGCTATCAAAATTGATATTTTATAAGTGTTTAAAGTAAAGAAAATAAATTTGGCAAATGTTAAAAATAAGAATATCGCTTCAAAATCCTTGTTTTCTACTATACAAAAATTATTTTTAAGAATCAATTTTTGCCAATCTTAAGCCAAATACGGTGTAAACGCTAAGTATTGATTTTCTATTGGCCAATTTTGTGTATAATTTTGGATTTTTTTCTTAAGGCTAAATTTTTGGCAATTTTATTTTTTTGCAATGTACAAATTTTCTACATTCTTTTTATTTTAATTTAATTTTTCAAAATGAAAGCTCTTATACTCCTATTATTATAAAAAAAATGCAACAAAATCATGCTTTTCTTGTAGTTACCCATGTATTCCATAGCTCCAAGCAATTTGCTCAAAAAACAATTAATTAAAAGGTGCATAAATTTTTGGGAAATTATTGACCTAGATTGTTCTTCCTCCCCCCCCCCCCCCCCCCCCCCCCAATATATATATTGAAGGATTGCCTAATTCATAGAAATTCAATTAGCATTCAATTTATAGAAATTCAACTTGCTTCCACTAGAAGAAAAATGTGTCCGCCACAACCGGCAATTGCAACTAAGTGTCCAATACAATTGTCCTGCAACTACAATCCTCTTTATTTGCACCAAATCTTACTTCATTGTTTTACATCATCAGCACATTGTTTTAGTCGCAAAGTAGTCGCAAAGTAGTCGTAAAGTGAAGTGTATATATTGTTTTAGTTGCAATAGTTGCAAAGGAGTCGTAGAATGGAGTGTAGGATTACAAGTTGTACTTAAGTTCAAATTTAAAATGAATGAGAGATATTTTCCATTCAATATTCATCACCGTTGTCAATGTTGAGAACTCTACACTCTGTGGAATCCACCATGTCAATCTAAAGTCACAAAAATCAACTAGGAAACAACTAGAAAACGACTAGGAAATGAGTGCAACTATAAAATGACAATAGTTGTTTTCTAGTTGTTTTGTAATTGTATCCTAGTTGTATTTTAGTTGTTTTGTAGTTGTTTAGTAGTTGTTTCCAGATTGTCTTATATCAATTGTCCCATATCAATTGTCAAGAGTACCATTAGGTTAGACTTATAAGACTTGTAAGTTGTTGTACTGTACACTTATATAGTAAATTTTGTTGATAGAGTTTTAAGATTTTGACAATGTGTAGATTTCTACATTTTGTAGATTTCTACAATATATAAATTTCTACAATATGTAAATTTCTATAATTTGTAGAAATTTTAAAATATTTAAAATCCAAGAAATTTTAAAACCTGTAAAACTATTAAACCAATGAAATCTATAAAATACCAATATTTCAACTTTTAAAATCTAAAAAAAGCTAGATTTGAAATCCTAAAATCTAAAAAATAGTTAGATTTGAAATTCTAAAATCTATAAACCATTGAGATTAGAAGTTCAAAATCTACAAATTCTATAAGTTATAAATGAGTTACAAATGAGTTGCACATTAGCGACTATATTAGAAAAGTTCATTGATGAAATTCCAAGTAGGCTATTGGATTCTCAAGATTTTGCAACTACAAATTTGACATGCGACTTGTCCACTACAACTGTAGTCTCCAAATCAGCACCAGTTGCAAATGAGTCACACAACTCAAAAAGCAGTTGCTCTTTGCAGTTGCAGAACCCCTTATTTTCTTCTAGTATTCATACAATCTTGCATTTCTTCTTCAACAACTGTAAATATATATTGCAAAGTTTTTTGCCTTGCCATTTTGATCATTCTAAAGCATAACCTCTCACAAACAAAAAATATCACTCACACGCAACAAACCTTGACATTTAACCCCTAAAGGCCCAAGGCCTTTTTTTTGCCAAAAAACACCCCAAACTGCCATTTTCTTAGCAAAGAGTGAAAAAAAATTAAAAATGTTTTTTTTGCACTTATAACCATAAGATCTTACACCTAACTAGTATGAGAATGTGTGGAAAAAATTTCAGAATTTTTGACTGCACAAATTGCAAGATATCTGTGTTTAAAGTGGAAAAAACAGGATTTTCAGCACATTGCGGGACCAGATTTTTTGACTTTAAACATTTTTAACTTAAAATTTTTGCACTACAGAGTTTTGAGCTTTAAACCTTTATAATGGAGAATTGAGTTGAGAGTCTAGGGGAAAAAAAAATTCAAAAAAAACTTAATTATCATTCATTAAAAAATTGTTAAGTAGAAGTAGGTACGAGATAGAAGGAAAATCTAAAATATTCATATATTTTTGATGGAAATAAATTGTACCAATCCCAATGGTGAGATTGTTCTAGCAAGCAAAATAAACCATTACAAAAAAAAAAAATTGAAAAATTACAAAAATTGCATTCCAAAATGAATCCTACACTTTATATTTTTCAAGAAGATGCTCTAACTGCTCGAAAAACAAGAATGTCCATAACTTCCTCATAACAAATCCAATTGAAATGAATCAAAGCTTTCCAGATAGACAAAAATATAATCTATGAGAAAAAAAATATTTTAAAAAAAAATTCAAAATTTTGCAAATTTTTTTTGATGCCCTCCCTCCCCACGCATTCCAAGAAACGGCATAACTTCTCGCTTGAAGGTCCGATTTCAAAATTTTTTTTCCGCCACATACCTCTCTCAATTCTTCACCTTCTCAAAAAGTTTCAAAGAATCACAACAAAATTTCAACCCGTAGGTACTTGCCCAAAAACGCATTTGTCCCCCGAAGGGACAATGGGCTTTTAGGGGTTAACAAAACTCTAACACACAAGCTACCTTGTGTTTTAGAATTTTTAAAGAATTTAAGGTTTGGAGGTCAAGACAAGGGTTTAGTTAAATGCAATTGCCTTGAATGAAAGTAACAACAACCATCCAAAAAATGTAAGAACAACTTGAATGAATGCCTAACTTATTTTCATTATATTTTAAAATTGAACAATTTCAACATATTATTTTTGAAGGTGCCTAACTGTTGTTTGCACTTTAATTAACTATTAGACATGAAGTTGCCCAAGCTACTAGGAAGTTACAAAAGATGGAGTATGATCTCTTTATTTGGATCTATTTTTCTTTGCATTATCATTCTCAAAAATTTGAAACTTTGAAACTTGAAACTTTGAAATTTTGATGAATTGCAATTTATAAACTTTTTTTTTTTTTTTTTAACAAATTTGAAAGGGATGAAGTTCCAAATTTGTGAATTCTATAATTTTTAAATTATGTATATGCACAATATTTAATATACACAAATTATTATATATTAAACAAAGCTTTGATATTCTTTGCACCAATAATGATTATCAATTCAAGATTTTGGATTCTTGAATTGTCAAAATGTTAAATTCTTAAAAGAATGGATATCTAAATTGTACATTTTGAAAGTAGTACTTTTGTACTTTAACCCCTAAAGGACCAAGCATTCAAATGAATGTACTTGAACATCAGATGAATGCAAATACATCCCAAGCATACAAAAATGAATTTTTTCATCCATCAGTTTTTTGGCGGAAGATTCTTGTTTTAGTTCTTAAACTTTTGTATAGTATAGATTATAAAGACTCAGTTTTGCAAATATTTTGTAATTCAAAGGGTATTAGTAGGTTTGGCCTCAAAAAATAACTTTTCCAGTTTAAAAGATGTCTCTTCAAAAATACTTGAATAAAAAAATAAAATAAAAATTCTCAAAAATCACTATGATTAGAGCTTAACATTCTGAATTTAAAAGAAAAATATTCTTGTGAAAAAAAATATTAGAAGGAGTTTTCAATTTTTGTTTTCAAATTTATTGTAAAATATTGATTTGTATAATAGTTGATTTAAATGTGTGGATATGATCTATGAACTATATTTTACAACTATTATTTGAGAGTTATCATTAAATTATTCTTCTAAATTGCATTTTATAATAGATCTTTACAATTTTAAAAATTTGGCCTCCTCTGGTCCTTTAGGGGTTAAGTTTGGTCCTATCTCCATACACTAGAAAGTTGTTATCTTCAACCACAAATTCCACAAATGCATCAAGAAAATACAAAATTTAATGACAACATTTTGGTAAAGTTGGTTTATGAGTAAATAGGATCCATTTGTCAATTTTCAAGCAACTATTCATACTAAGGTGCATGACATTCCTTTAAGATGAGCCTTTGACACGACTAAAGTGGTATAAAAGATTGAGTTTATTTTTAGAGAAGGTTCATAATTTTGAAGCCATCTCAATTTGTTTGCCTTTCTGTACACCTTTTTATAGTACATATGTCGAGTTAGTTTGCCAACTGTTTGAAGTCCCTTGCATTAGCTTAGATATTTATATTATTGTTGCTAATGTTCTCCCGACTAGTTGCATATGAGTTTCAAAATTCAAATCACAACTTTACATGATTCAAGATTTTGGATTTTGAAATGTCAACATTTCAAATTTTCAAACTTGATTAGTCTCTAGTAGCGTAGATCCCATTTATCAAACAATTATTCTTTATCGTACATTATATGTTCAATTCAAGAGCTTGCAATTGAAGTGAACTATGCTTGGTGCAAGTCTAGAAATGAAATGCGCTCGATCGTCGACACCCTTCCTATTGTATAAAGAGAAGCAAGACTCTAATAGTTTTTACATTTCATCAACTTTTCAACTTTTCAAATTGATTGGTCACTACCACTAGTAATGTAGACATTTGTGTTCACCAAGCATTGATCCTTCATCGTACACTAGTGTGACCCTGTGCCGTTGGCCCAATTTTCATCTACTCCCGGTTCCACTCCTGGTTCTACTTCCGATTCTACTCCCAGTTCTACTCCCGGTTCCACTCCCAGTACCAAGAACGCCACCAAAATCAAAGTAAAAGTAAATTTCTAATTTTTTAATCAATAAATACTTTGAAATTCAATAACTTTTGCACCACCGCTCCAAACGCCACGAAACCAAGCCGGTGCACCCCTCCTCGGCGAGAGCTTTTCGACGGTACCAAGCACGCGGCTGGGGGACGCACGGTCAAGAAGTTGTCCACGCTACAAACAAAACAAAACAAAACAAAACAAAACAAAACAAAACAAACAGCCTGATTTAAGGTATTGATTATTACGTGTTTAGTTCCAAGAATTTGGAATTGAAGTGACTTATGCTCGGTGCACGTCCAAAAATGAAATGTAATGTTTTTAATCACTGGCATCCTTTCTATAGTGCAAAGAGAAGCAAAACCATAAAGTATGTGCACCTTGAATTGCTGCCTAAAATGTTTTGAACACATTCATTTCAAGTGTCGATTCTGAGAGCACCTTAGTACTTTTTATATTTGATTATTATCATTATCAGACTACACAAGTATTGGTAAGTTAGTGACTTCGGGCGACTGTGCTAACTTAGTTCTTCATGACACTGCCCTGCTTTGCCATGACCTATTCGACAGCCTCAGAGGGAGGAGGACGACGACGACGACGAGCTCCGGGCGGGGCACCGGGCGATGGAGGGCGACTTGATTGCAAGCGGATGCCTGGATTACAAGAGATTTTAGTTCGCTAGAAACGAGAGGATTCCATTGATGTCTTGTTGTCGCAATTGCAGGAATCAATGGGTTCAAACGCAACGGAGTTGAGTGAATTAGGGTTTGGTCCTTGGGGAGAGTGTGAATGGTTTGGCACAGAGGTGGCGGGTGATTCCTATTCTCCGGCTGCGAGAATTTCGTCGACTCCGATGTCTTCTTTCTCGGTTTGTTTTCGGAGCAAGGACTGTTGCGCTTGAGGGAGGGAGGCTTTTGAAGGTTATTTTATGAGCAGCGGGTGAAACAGGGGGCGAAGGGGTCTGAATCTTTGCGATAGCGCAATTATTGAAGCGCGGCGCAGCTGGAATTGTGAGCCTTGTATGGATAGATTTGGATGGTTCAGAGAATGGATTTAGAAGTGTTTGAGAGAGAAAGAAAGTGTGTTGAATTAGGCTGGGGAATTGCGTGGAATTTGGTCCAGGTGTTCGAGGCGTATTAGGGTTGAGTAGGGCATTTGATTTGAGAAGCAGGAGGGTTGGCTGGGACACGACTCGCGAGAATGAGGTCGTCGGGTTTTCTTTGGCTCCGTTTCGTAGAACATATTCTGTGGTTATCAGTATGCTGACGCGGGGAAATCTGTATCATAGAGCATGAAGGATCGTGTTTGAGATAATTGGTACTCGCGTGTAGTGAAGAAAGGGCGGAGCCATGGCTGAGGCTCCGGCTTTGGGTTCCCAGGCCGTGGACTTTTCTGTGCTGGTGAGGAAAGCAGCAGAAGCGTCCGTTTCCGGTTTGAAGGAGCTTTGTGAGACATCTCCCGACCTCTCTGACACGGAGAAGAAGATCGGGCTTCTCAAGTTCATCGTCAAAACCAGACAGCGATTGCTTCGGCTCGTGGCCGTGACAAAATGGTGCCGCCAGGTAAGACACTCGACAGCTTTGGTTCCTTCTTCCTCTCATTTTCGTCCACCTCTTTTTGAACCTATTATGCAATCCTCGCATTAACGAATTTGTTTTAAGCTTTCTCCCCAATTTCTTTTTGGATTCACCGAAGTTTATGGGACGCACGAATTCCTCAGTCTACTTTTAGTCATAGATCATGAGAATCGGCTACTTACTGTCGCTGCCTCGAAATCATCAAAGTTGAGCCTAAATTGAAGAGACATTCTTCTTTCGAAATTACAGTACACGAACACCGCAATTGTGTCAGCAGGTGTCAGTCGTGCTTGCGGTTCCCATACCTGGCATCGCAATACCAAGTCCTGGGTGCTGTCACCTTATGCTCTTTTCGCTTTTAAGCTTTCGTCTATTCGGGTTCCCTTCGCAATGATCTTCCAATAAATTCATCATAAATTATGGGGCGTCACTCCATCGGCCTGAGCTTGCTTGTCCCGTCCTTTGCAGATTCCTCTAGTGGAGCAATGCCAGCAGCTCGCTGGTACCCTCTCCAACCACGATATGAGCTTCACCCAGGCAGCGGACTTTCTTTTCTATCTTCACGAAACATTGCAGCAAGCGCGCGCGCCTGTTTATGATATTCCGACCGCAACTCAAATATTGGTGACTGGAAATTACAACAGGCTGCCGAAGTGCATTGACGATCTGGGAATGCAACCTGTGCTAATTGGGGAGGAGAGGGAGGATGCTGTGAAAAGTCTGAATGCTGTTCTTCGCACTTGCCTGCTCGACATTGTACTGCCGAAACAGATCACCGAGATCAAGGTAACGGGCGGGCGAGTTATTTTCAAAGTCGCCGGAGAGTTTGAAGCGCACCTCACTCTGGGGTATCGTGGCCACCTTTCGTTCTGGAGGGTGCTCAAAATAGACATCTTGGTAGGAGAACCCACAGGTCCGATACAGTTTACCGATCCCCAAGCATACTTTCTGGGTGACGAACTGGAGCGACGGATGGCGGCTTCAGAGGATCCCTTAGGACTGATGTATTCTATTCTGCATCAGTTTTGTACCGCTTTGGTCATGGACACTCTTTTCCGGCAGATCAAAGTGTTGCAGGGTGGAAGATGGCGAGACTCAATTAAGTACGAAAAATTGTCAGACAGTGGGGTGGGAACTGCAGCTGGTCCAATTGCCGGACAACCTGCCGGTCCCATCGGTGACGTTGAGATGGAGTCTGGAGGTGCAACAAAATTAATACGAGGGTCTCCGGGACTAAAGATTGTATATTGGTTAGAAACACAGAAGGGGGAAGCTAGTCCAAGCTTGCGAATCGAGCATGGTTCAGATCAGCAGATTACTTGTTCACATTCACCAGCTGTGATCGACTCGTCGACAGGCATTGAAGCAGAGTTCGTGGTCGACTCAAGCTGCATCAACGTGGAGAAGTTGCTTCTGCGGGCTATCGGCTGCAGTATCCACACCCGACTTGTGGAAGTTCAGCGTGGCCTCAAGGGGGGCGATCGTGTGTGGCCATCTGACAATGATGTGTTCTTGAAACATTCGATCCCAGAGAGCTCTAGCGAGGTCTTGTTCATTTCCAGAGAAGTGTCTCCGTGTTTTTTGATTTGGAATTCGGCACATGTTTTGCTGAAGCATTTCGTGCACATGGTTGCTTCGCGTCACGAATATCTTGTTTTGCCCTCAGGACGAAGTGCTTTTGCTGAGTTCAGAAGGCACAGTATGTGTACGTCATCCGCAATTTGCTTCAGCGGACGTTGTAATGTTCTTGGACATTGACGAAAGCATTGTTGAAGATATGAATACAACTTGTAATTCTGAAAAATGTGCAAGATTTTTTATTGTATGATAACCTTGTGATCTCTTTTTGCAGACGACTACTGAAGGTGAGGACGTCGAGGAGGCCGGGGAAGAGGTTCTGTGTGTGCGTGCATTTGGTGTCTCATTCATGTCACTGAGAATAAGCATCAGGTCTGTCCCGATTTCTTTTATTCTGCATGTTTTGCCTTATACGCCGGAACACTCCTTGGAGGTCTTTTACGTGATCCATAAACACAGGCAGGTAGTGGACTGTGACGGGTCTCTGATCTTATTGCAGCATGCTCCTTAGGACCAGACATTTAGCGACCATTGTAATCGGGGCCTTGTTCCAATTTCAAGTCCTTTTATACCCTGATGGGTTTTGTAAGGGCCGTTGGTCTGAGATCTTACTTGCATAGATGTCGGGTGCATCTACTTGTAAACAGGAGCCGCTACATTGGACTTATTTGTCCGAATATCAAAGTGCGCTGATAGAGATTGGTGGCTTTGGCTTGACAGGAATGGACGATTCTTGCTACGATGTCCGAGTACAGTGCTCGCCGCTTCAATGACCAAAGAGATGGATGATTTCCTGAACATGGCGACTGTGCCGCCCCTTGATGCTTTTGTGAACCTGCGAACAAAATGCCTACTCCACTACTTAGGATTGATAGGGAGGTCATTGAACTTAAAGGTAAGTAGTTACTCTTCGCGAGATAGCAACAGAGCCTATTCATGTATCGATTCGATGAAAGGGTTGTGTGTACATTATTTGAATACGACGGAGAGGGATGTGGAGTCTCTTCCTTTGTCATCAAGTCTTCCGTAGTTTGCTCAGACGTGTCCTCTTTGCTCCAAGGAGAGTGGTCTGAGATATTTCTCTGTTCTCTTTCTCTTCCTGTTTCTTTGAATGAAGGGCGCCAGTCCTCCCATAGGTTCGTGGAGGGTAATCTCCATGTGAAGGCTTTTTGGCAACTGACACTCGATTGCATTGGCAGTTATACGAGAGAGGAGCATCAGTTTTGAATTTTCCGCTGGGAGGTCCAAAGCTTGGAGGTGATCTTCTGATAATGGGATTCCCGCACTGTGACGATTCTTTTTTTCTGTGTCTTCAACTTGACGTGAACTTTACTCCTTTGTTCACTCTTCTGGAGGCAAAACCACAGGCATCATCGCCAGGACGGACCACCCTAGAGTCTAGCGCCTTTGACATTTTCAGATGGATGAAAATCGACATCGAGGCGAGGACAATCCTTCGAGGAAACGCTGGCTTCAGTCTTCTCGAGCTGAGTGGTTACGAGGCCAAAGCCTCGTCTGCCAACATGGTTGTAAAGAGAATCGAGGATGAAGCTTATGGGAAATTCGGTGTGCCTCCTATGATCAGAGGTCCTAGCAGAGCAGGTGGACTAGGAATGGATGGGATACAGACAGGATCGGAACAGTATTACGCCTCTGACAAGGGAGGCACTGGGATCAGTCACAGGGGTAACATGTTGACAGTCCAGTCTCCGTCGAATCTGCAAGGTGGGTCTCCTCTGCAGCACGGAAGTTCACCACTGGAGCATGGGAGTGTAGGATACGGAATGAATGGTGGTTCCGGTATGATGAACCCTTCTATCACAGCTACCGGGTATCATCAAGGGAAATCCTTAGGAGGGAGTCCTACCTTTGGGGACGGTAGTCACAGGCTCGGGCGGCCGACTATGATGAATGGCGCGTCACCTCATAACATCCCCGGGGTCAGCCCACTCCGGGGTTCTGTCGACGTTCGGAACCAAATGCCTCATCGCAAGTCGACTCTGCAGGGTGCTGGCGACCAAGAGCTAATAAATACAAGATTACCTGTTGCTATGGGGGATAATGTAGCGTCTCCTATCGAGTTAGACGATGAGCACATTTCAAAACTGATAGAATCCATTTCTTCCAAGACTCCTAATTCTTTTACATCGACGGGGTCCTGGATCCCTCGGCAGGGCAGAGATATCGCACCGCCAAGAAGCGGAATAGCGGCTTCCAATTCGAGGCCATTAATTGGCAGGGGTGGATCTCCATCTGGTTCACAGCTTGCCCGATCATCAGGTCTTGCTCAGGTGACCTCTCCTGCGTGGAAGTCGACCGTGTCTCCTATTCCCTTCAACACAGATTCGGGGTCCTCGATCCAAGAATGGACGGATGTTGAGCAGCAAGGAAGACTAGGAGGTACTGTGCTTCAGCCGGATTTTTTTCTCTCTCCTGAAGTTGAATTTTCTCGTGCATTTGAGCAATCTGTGTGTAAGCATTTCCACGTCTTTGTGCTAGATAGATTTCTGAGAAGAGATGAGGGTGTCAGCACTGTTAAAAGGGAGGAAGATCGGGAACATGATGATTCGGAAAGTATAAATGATCAGATGCTCGCCTTGATTTGACAAGACGGAGACGGAAAAGTAGAACCGTGTTCCTTATTCGTTCACATGGTTTATCAAATGTTTTAGCTGCTTGCAGCATGACAGTCACGATAAGTCGAGGATATGTGTGTCATTTTCTTGTGAATGATAGGCTCGCCGTTGTCCTGTGCTTGATAGCCCAATCGTTCAAACTCTTGTTGGATATAATACCGATAGTAAGAAGCATAATAAATGCGTCGTCGTATTACTACTTTGTCTGCAGGCGGTTCCGACAAGTTGCCAGCGCAACGAAGCAATCGGAAGCGACCCATTGCAGATCTATTAAACTCTCTTTCCTCATTGCAAGCATTGTCAACGAGTGGGGAAATAGAAAAGCGGAGGAGAACAGGACTTGAGGGGGTCTTTGTCGGCGATTTTCAGCGAAATTCTCACTTGCCTTCGACCACCGCACCCGTTCCTCTGTCCATTTCGAATCAGGCTTATGGCCATGTCATTCGAGAGGCCAACCGGGGAAGGGCCTCTGCAGGTGCCTACCGAGCTGTGTTCCAGCAAGTAGAAGAGCGATGTAGGTTGTGCATCAAGCATGCTCGGTTGACTCGTCAGATGGATACTCAAGGGATACCGTATGTGAACGAGGTTGGCCTGCGAGAACCCTCTACTGTTCTCCGGTTTAGGCTTCCAGCCACCGTGCCGACTGGAGATTCAAGAACCAGACAGATCGAAACAGATGGTTCTTATGGGTGGCAACAAATGTCCTTGTGCCTAGGTAAACCCGGCAGTGAAGGTTGGGATGTGAAGGTGCTGGACACGTATTTCAGCGGCCTGTGGAAACTTCAGAAGCAATGCGAGGGGTCAGCGGGCACTGGAGTACAATTTGCGAGTCCCTCACAAGATGATTCTCACATGCAGTGCACGCATGAAGGGTTAGTTCTCAAGTACTCCACGGTGCGGGACGATAGTGTAACGAAACTGGTTACGGATTTGGAACGGATCTGGAGAGCGCGAGCGTTTTCAATCGGCATTCGTAAACTCCTGGGAAGCAACGAGGATGAAAAGAAACGAAATATTGAGCAATGGGTCAAGGGTCAAGGTAGACCTAGCGATACAGTAGGAGATAGAGCCGAAGTTGGGGAAAAGAATAAATGGGCTTTTAAGGTGGAGGCCGTGGGTCTGACGAGTGTTTCATTCACTTTTTCCGGGTCCATGCCAGGTACAGTTGCCCGATTTGTCGTGGAGTGGGGAACCACTCGACGAGGTTGTACTGTTCACTCACCCGAGCAGCTGTGGCCTCATACAAAGGTATGGACTTTTACTCGATTTGTGATTGGATATTGGTATTAAACTTGGTGAGGTGAACTAGGACCTACATTCTACATGTACATGCTATCAGAGGAGGTTCCACACAATCTTCATCTCGGTGTTTTCTTGGTTCTCTTGGTTTCTTGGAAAGTATGGTAGTTTATTCGCATCATACTTTGATGCAGTTACGGACGACAGGGTTGCCCCTAGCTGGAAGAAAGTTATGGAGTGCAAATAGGCAGATGAGGATGGTTAATCTGCTACCAGCTTAATATCTGGCCCTCATTCCCTTTGAAAGTCGCTTGCTTGCTGCTCTTCTCTTTTTCTGTGAAGCTGGGTTGAGACGTTGCTCTTCGGTCTATTAGAAAGTTTTGCTCGATTGTGTTTCAGATTGTGGCAAACATGCAACGTGAACATGTGTTGATTTGGACTTGTGCAGTTTTTGGAGGAATACATCAATGGCGGAGAAGTAGAGCTCTTGTTGGATGCCATCCAGGTCACCGCAGGTCCTTTGCATGCACTTGCTGCAGCGATTCGGCCCGCAAGGATGGCCGTTCAATCTTCTGGCTCAAATCATCGTCCTAATAACAACGGAGTTCCAGGCACTCAAGGAGGGTTGCCTTCAAATGCTGGCAGAAGCCCGGGGCCCGGGTTGGTTCCCAGCTCGCTGTTGCCCACCGACGTTTCAGTGCTACTACGTTCAGCCTATTGGGTTCGGATCGTGTACCGCCGGGACTTCGCAATCGACATGCGATGCTTCGCAGGCGACCAAGTGTGGCTGCAGCCGGCTCCACCTCCTCGGAGTGGAGGCAATGGTGCCAGAGGCTTTTTGCCCTGCCCCCAATTTCGCACATTTGTTGTGGAACATGTGACGCTGGGCATGAACAGTGCAGACGTGACCGTTGGGGGAGGGGCCGCAGGTCCTTCGTTGGCCATGGTTTCCAACTCTGCCAATACTGGGGCCAGCAATGGCTCTCGTCAGGCGGTAGCTGTGGCGAACCGTCCAGGAAACAACATTGGGAGTAGTAACACTGCAGGTTCAACCGGTTCTGGAGCCCTGAGAATCGCAGCCTCGGGTTCGGGCTTGGGAACTAGCATTTCTATACGAGGGGAATTGAACCCCGCTCTGGTCGGGATGGGTGACGATGGGGGCTATGGGGGTGCATGGGTACCACTGGCAGCTCTGAAGAAAGTTCTGCGAGGAACGCTCCGCTACCTAGGCGGCTTGTGGTTGTTTGCACAGTTTCCGAACATTCTGAAGGAGGTGCTGACTTCCACACTGAATCAGACGGAGGGTGCATTGCTCAATCACGACCCAGAGCAACCTGCCTTGAGGTTTTTTATCAGGTAGAGTCTATTCTGACTTCACTCAAATCTTTTTTCCTCGACATGACATTGTCACATTGTAGATCCAAGTGGGACTTTAGAGGCTCCAAGTCGACGTTTGCTCTGCGGACTGTTGCAGAAAGTTCCTGCATTGTTTGCGTGCGGCCTTGGTCAACTGTCTACATCTTGCAGAGCATGGCTCTGTGGTCGAGTGGTCGACTTGTTGTTGTTTAGGCATGTCTCGTTAACTGAATGATGATTTGCAGTTATCTTGTGCTCTTGGCGAACTGACTTGTTATTCATTTGCAAGTTTTTGAAATGACTCCTCGAATGGAGAAAATAGCCGATTATGTAGTTCTCACTCGCCTTTTTTCGTTTTTCGAGTAGGGGCTGCGTGTTTGCGGTGAGCATGCACCGACAGCAGCTGTTTTTGCAAGCTATCAATGTGAAGCGGTACCAACAACAACACGCTCAAGCTGCCGCACATCAGCAAGTGGCGCCTGGACAGGCTGTGAGTTTGGCATCTGAATTATCTCTGCAAGAAATGCAAGATATTGGTGACTTCTTTTCTCGGCGGGTAGCCTCCGAGCCATACGATGCATCTCGCTTAGCATCATTTGTGACTATGTTGACCCTACCTGTACCTGTACTTCGGGAGTTCCTTGTGCTCATCCAATGGAAGAAAGAGGCCAGTAAAGTAAGCATTTTCCCTGTCCGCACTTCCATGATTGATATTCTTCGGGTTTGACGAATGCCGTTGTTGTCGATCCTGCCGGTTACTTGTCCGTCAGAAATTGCTAATCTTTTGCGTTTGTGGACCACCCTATGCATCGAAATTGTTTTAAGCTTTGCTGATTCTTTCCAGCGTGCCGACGGCCTCTTCACGTCACAGATATGTGCAGAGTACTTTTGTCGACCTACCACTTTTTGCTGCAGAATCTCACACTGTATTGCTTTGCCGATTTTCATGCTTCCTTGTCCTGTTTGTTTAATTGCAGGCAAGTGGAGGACCATATGGTGTTGTCGGGGATGCCAGTGGTCAAGGTGCGTCTCCTCGTCCACGTGTGGGACTCAGCCTGGAATCACCAGTGGGCACGGGTGGAGGGGAACCTGGTAACGGACAACAAGAGGATTCGGGCGTCGTTGGTGGCAAAAGCAGCATTCAACACAACCAGCAGCGAAGTACCGTGGAGTTCACCCTCACATTCTCGTTCGACGCATCTCAGGTGCCCCATTTGAACGTGGTCGGGGGAGCAGCGTGGTTGCCTCAGTCGGTTGCCTTGAGATTAGTGTACCTGTATAATGGCGATGGGACCAATCGAACCATATCTTTGTCCCAAATGGATGGGAGTCACGGTGGGCGCTCTTGTTGGGCACGGCCGGAGGAATGGGAGCGATGCAAAGACAGAGTGATGCAGGCCGTGCAGGGAGCGCCAGGGGAGGGTCAAGGGCGTCTCAGATCAGTGGCGGAGGCAGTTCAAGTGGCATTGCAAACTGCACTCATGCAGACCAGTAAAGGTGCATTCCAACAACCACAACAATAACTTATGGCGCATGACATGAAACATCTAGCAGAAATGGATGTCATCGCCTCTAAACCGCAGACAGATGTGGTGCTCCTTCCGTGAAATCAAGGACTCGATCGGTTGAACTAGGGAATCATGCTCCATGATTGCCAGCTGACCCAGCTGAGGTCAGATATCATCGATCACCCGAAACGAGTGGAGGTGGTTGCGGTTTTTCAGCGTGTTTGGAGTTGGAACTTTTGATGGAGCGCTATCCGCCAGCCCTACCCAGTATGAGTGACGACCCCTCCCAGGTTCCTTATTAGGGACTCTTGTCGGCCTGCCTTGTCAATGCCAGATGCGTGTTGTTGTACAGTACAGGGGGAGGGTCGAAGCAAGGTCCATGGAATGCTAAACCCCTGGAAGGGTTGCCGTGTTCCGTGGTGAAACGTGAATGATAAGTTACATGTCCTGCGTCTGCTGCACCATTTCGTGGTAACGTTGGTTTTGGGAATTATCGGAGCGTTGGTAGAATTTTGAGGCCCAGAGGTTTTGATGTCTGGATGTCGAGTATAGTGTATGCAGCCAGTTGAGTCGGAGATTTATTTCTCAAGGACCAAAGATTCATGGTTTTTAACCAGTTTGATTGATTGTAATGTAAAAATTATAATTGAAATGAGATTGAATTAGCTCTCTGAAATCAGTGTAAGAATTGTGGTTAAGGAAATAATTATCCAAAGAAAATCCTTATACTGTATGAGTGAATGACCTGCTCAAAACTGCTAGAAAGGCTCAATTTCGGGCATCTTAGTCCTTTACGGTGCGGGAATTGGCCGGTGATGCTTTACGACGAGGTTGTTTCAAGAGTCGGCTTTTCCGCAGTTCATAGTCGGTCGTTCTCGTTTGTAGAATGTTGGAGCTGCACTTGGCACTCTATATTATCATGGTCTAGGTGCCAACGTGCTCGGGTTTTTTAGTGTTAGCATGGGCATGTGACAATACAATATGGTGTTAGCATGCCATTGATCACTACCACATTTTGATATATTGGTCTACCTTCTTAGTGAGGGATCGTTACCACATTTTGATATATTGGTCTACCTTCTTAGTGAGGGATCGTTACCACATTTTGATATATTGGTCTACCTTCTTAGTGAGGGATCGTTACCACATTTTGATATATTAAAACCGTCCATTTAAGCAATTTGACATAGTTGGAGGCACCTTTTTGTAGAAAAAATATTTTTAAACTCTTAGCAATTAAAAGTCACTATGCAAAAGTGGGTACATGGATAGAAATGGGTGCGCCTACCTCCGATGAGACCATATCCTTACTCAGTACATATAACTAAATCCTCAGGGGAGTGCACTCTTCATTGAAATTGGCGATAAAATGTATAAGCCGCATGAAACAAAAACATCTATTCTCAGTACTTAGAAAATTCATAATTTATTCATACTGCATCCAAATAAATGCATGCTAAGAGAAATTGGAATTCTGTTTTCACTCCCAACAAGACCCAATCAAATTCCTAGACAGTGTAATAACTGGATCCATGCTCCACTCATATAAATTTTCGTGCCATTCACGCCCCGCTTGATTCTGGTGTGATTGTGCTGTGGAAGGATCCAACTATCCCTTCCTGCAAGATTTCCAGTGCTTGCGGCTGGTTGCTGACACAACGAGGAAGCTTGTACTGAATGGGCGACGCGCCTCTGGCCACTGCCCCATTCATCATCTTCTGGAAAGTGCCCTCCCTCACAATACGAAGCTCAAGTGGACCAATTGTACCCTTGTAACGCCATCTCCTATACACGAAATTGAAGCTGGCATCCAGTGTGTTGGCACACTTTTGTAACACGTTGTAGTCCAAGTTACTATCACACACAAAAGTTCACCACGAAAAACGTCAGGTATTAAGGGATCAAAGGCAACGGTGTCACTCTAATCACATTCCAGAGCAGTGGAGAAGCTACACTCTCTGTACTTTTCACACCCGGCAAAATGTTTTATTGAGAAAACTTGAGAAAGCTTGAGTTCTTTTTTGAGTGTATGAGTTGATCAAAAGTACAAGGGAAATATTCCTTGATTGCTGTTGTTTTGCGAAAAAGATTATGTGTAACAAGTCCAACGACCAAAGGGTCAAAAATGGGTCATCGAGTTGAGATTATTAGCATGAAATGTGAACTAGGCGTGCAAGAGCAACTTGATGTTCAGAGAATGTGCACAATTACACTGAGACCTCTCTAATCGGACCCACTCTTCAACGCACATCATGGAGTATCGTACACACTTGCCACACTATCATTACATGCTGCACAATTGAATCACTTTCTTACTATTTGACATGTAATATGATTGTCACCCAAGCAGTCAGTCTAATGGTTTTTGAGTGTACCTGCTGTCCACCATCTCCAAGAAGATGACGTATCGCCCAGGCAAGGAAGAGACATCGCAAGCGGCTGTGTAGTCGGAAAGCTCCATAGCTGGTTGTGCCTCTCTGAGAAGCTTGGCAGCTTGGTCCACAACCGCTTGCAGCTCCTCCTCATCCGTCTTGTCTGAATGCACGCTGAGAACCACATTCATGCGTCGTACAAACGCAAACACAGGCATCGTGTTGCGGAAGCTTGTCACCCGTATTACATCGCCGACACGGTACCTGTAGAGCCCTGTGCCCCCACCATTCACAGTTTTGAAAAGGCCGTGCACATCATCATCTTGTAAAAAGACTCCATTCCACATAAAAGAAACAATTTTTGGGCTTCAAAATGCACGTTTCTAGCGAATTGATTGCTTCATCTTCTTCTCCACTAAGGTAGAATTACTTGAAACCAATCACCGAATTATGTCAAATAGAAGCCCTCTAGAAGTGTTACCAATACAACCTATAACCATCATATTGAATGTCTTCAATGCTACACACAACATTTTTTTAAAGTAAAGATCCTCTAGTGGATGATTTTGAGTCTTTTTGAAGGCAATCCAAAGATGCAACTATAGGAACAGAAAAATTCATTTATTGCTAAGATGCAAAGTAGTAGAGATATCTCCAATAGACTCTTTGTTCACAAAACCATTAGGTTTGCATTCTGTCGCAAATTAAAGAGAGAAGTGAACACTAGATAGATTTCATAGCAACAACGACCCGCCGCCTTGCATATGGAAATCCACGAGAAAATTACAGTTTCTCATGACCCCCAAATCCCCACTCCTGAAACTACAACAGTACCGCTGCTTCACCCTCAGCAACGTTCATTGACGCCAGGGCCCGCATCACCTCTCTGAAACAAAGTTTCCTTACCTGCATTATTCGTCACCACCAGCTCGTACTCTCGTCCCACTTCCAACTCACAAGCCTCCAGCACCTTCAACGCCCCCTCATGACCATCAATGCTACCATCCACCGGAATAAACTCAAAGTAATTCCTTTCAATCCAAAGCAAGTAGGTAATCTCTTCAGGTTCACAGTTCATTCTGGGGTTGAGTCCAATGTGCCCACACTCGGAGCTTGCATAGAAATCCGACACCAGTGGGAGATTCCCTGCGAAGTGTTTCAGAGTCGATGCGTATTGCAGCATACTTCCCGAGAGGATGCATTGCACGAAGTGAGCGTTTGGGAACAGGCGTGGGAATATGCCTTCCCAATTCTCTTGGGAGCATTCGAGCTCTATTCTGTTTGCGAGCTCTGGGTTTGGGTGAAGCGTGTTCTTCAGTGCGGCTCGAAGTTCGGGAGATTTGATGATTTGGGGGTTCAGGGTGCCTGTTCGGATGTCTGATGCGAGCTCTCGCCATTGTTCTTGGAGGGCTCGGACGGCAGCCACGACAGTCACTGCAAGTTTGCAACAGCTATAGATCAGTAAAGAACATAGGAAGCAGAATTGGCCACTTATTGAGACGAAAAAAAACAGTTCTATTGGACCAGTGTGCGTTAAGAGTCTGCTCAGAGTCTGTTTATTCTAGGTCCCTTATAAAAGCCACAAGACAGCATGAGTTGCACAAGAACTCCATAGCTTTGCTACGTGGTAGCCTCTGCGCAGATGTACATCAACAGACTCTACATAAACAGGCATAGCTCATCTTCATAAACGGACTGTAACGTATTGTTCAATAGATAAAATTCTTGAGGGTCAGACCTTTGGGTTCTAGCAGATTGGAGACTAAAATTTGGAATCTGTACTCAAGGATAAGAGCCTGGAAACGACAGTTAGGGCCTCTAATTCCATCATAACCATAGTCAGAAAGAGAGCTCAAATCCTTGACCATGAATCCAAACTCTGACCCCTCAATTTGATTCTTTCACTATGACTTCCATTGCACTCTCCAATATTTTTTACGAATGCTTACTTTGCAAACGCAAGGATCTGCAAGGATGAGATCCTCAAATTTTGATGCAGAAATCGATATTTAAACAGAAATAGTACGAATTATTACCTGCAAAGTTACCATACACTTTGCCGATCTCGGGTGCTCGAGCTAGTGCGCAAAGGAGATGGCAGTACATGCCCTGCTGAGTATCCTCACACAGAATCACCTCGTCAGGGACACACATTTCATCGCCTGCCCTCTCTCGGTTCCGAAAGCCCGCACTTCGGTACACATTTGTAGTGAAAGCTCCAGCTTTGAGCCCTGAGGGTGTCACTATTTGCTTCCCTGCAAATGCAAGACTCAGGGATTTGCCCTTCTTGAACCCAGGAAATGTCCTGTTCCACCAAGTCCACATGTACGCTCAGTTACACACTCTTGAATAAAATTCTTGCCACCAATAGGTTACTATTTGAAATAGGTGTCTCCAAGAACTCATCAAATTCAAAAATTCAGATACCTGCGGAGTGATGCATCCAGAACACAAAAAAATAATCGTCGATCCTCGTTGCTGGTACTGCCTGTTGCCGGTATATACTTTGGCCTCCCGCCTGTGGTTCCTGAACTGTGGTATCAACCCCACAATGAAATTCATCAAAATATGCTGCTGTGCAACGCACGTGAGGCTGTGTAGCTCATTTTCATGCTTTAGTCCGCTTAGAAATGTAGCTCAATCTCTCTTTGCATTGCCTCAGGGAATCTCCAATGCACTATGGAATAAACATGTAACTTCTCACCTGTTTATAATTAGAGCTTGAAATTTTTTATCATTGGAAGCGCATCCCAAAGTACTTCAAATAGGTACAATAAAACTCAAATTTGGACATTGGACAATGAAAATAAACCACATCAAAAGCACACTATAAGACAAAACTTATAGAGGGCTCGGCACATCATGGTCACCAAAGCACATTTTTACTCCAAATTGTGTGGTAGCCAGCACCAATATCAGGTAAGAATTTAAGGTAAAGGTAAGAGTTTAATGTAAAGGTATTCAGCAACAAAACTAGGTACTAAGAGTTTAACCAAAACTCGCCAAGAAAAAACCACATTACTGGGAGAAAGATCACGTAAGTTACCTGAAGTGGAACTGAGTGAGGGGGTCAACAGTGAAGATGGGCGCCGTAGTCTCCCCATTGACCAACCTCAGAATATCAGTTTCCAAGTCTCCGTAGCTCACAACCGGCACGCATTTTCGGAAACTCTCCACATCCGTGCGTCCATTCAATCCATGGCGCTGCAGATACTCCACCCCAACCTGCACCTCCAGAATCTTACGCAGCCTCGCGTGCTGCACGCGCATCACGTCCGCCGCGAGCTCGTCCAGAAACGCCTCCGAGTCGAAGTCCGACGCCGTCGTGTCCATGCAGCGCTTCGAAGGGTAAACGAACGTGTCCAGGCTCGTGGATCCATTTGCACTACTCTTCTGCAATTGCTGGTGTTCGCCATTTTCACCAGAAGCACAGTCTTCACTGTGTATGTCGCTGGTTACGACAGTCATCTCCCTCGCCATTGCAGGCATACCGCTAGCTAGCCCCTGCAAAGAAATTGAATGCTGCCACTCTTTAGAGCATCGACACCCATTCCCTTGAAATAAGGCTCAGGAAATGGGCTCCTCCAGGCTCTGCGCATCCCTTTCGTCCCCAGTCCCGCCTTACATTCTCGCTTCTGACAACTCGCTGCGCGGCCACTTGACGGAGCTTGCCTGAAATTCTGACTGTGAGCCCAACTCGCTTCTGACAACTCGCGGCGCGGCCACTTGACGGAGCTTGCATGAAACTCTGACTGGGAGCCCATCTGGGGTAGAATCACGACAATAAATGCACGCGAAGTCAATGACTAGTGTACAGGCAGGTTGGGGTCTGGAGTGTTGTAATTGGCGAGCCCGGACTTTTTCCTTCCCTGGGAGAGTGGGAGTGATGCTCCTCAAGCCAGAGCCGCATGGTGTCGTGTGAGTCCGGTCTTGTCGCCAGGCCTCTTGTGGCTGGTTATTTGTATTTTAATTCTTTGCAATGAAATCCCGTTTCATTTGTGTCACAAAGAAAGAAAAAAAAAAGAGCCGCATGGTCGAGCCGAGCTTGCGGAGGTAAAGTGCAGGGTGAATGTAAAAAAAAAAAGATCCCCTATTTCGTGTCGTCTTTGTTCAATTGGTAACACCTCTACTAGCTAATTTGGGACCTCTGATTGTAAATATGAACTCAGAATTTGCAAAATTTTATCATGCGTCGCAAGCAAATAAAACGTTCCTGCATTTTCCCCGTTTTCCCCAGGCTGGGGTAAAACGGGGGGTGCAAAACGGCCCTCCGCAAGAGGCTCGTCACGTTGCACTACTTTAGACTCGACCGGGCCACATGCATGCATGCAGAGAAACGCAGCCGATGCTCTTATCTCGATATCGATATGTCGATCACAACGCTGACTGTTTATGCATACTAGTCTCAGTAGTCTGTCAGTGTTGTCAGTCTGTTTATCCTTGTTTCTAGCGCCACTCGTTTCATTTGTTTCAAAAAAAAATAAAAAAATACTATCTGCTATTTATGAAAACTTTCCGTGCTTTCGTAATAATGCAGCCACAAAGTGACAAAGTTAAGAGAGGCTCTACAAATTAATGACTTTTACTAAAAGTACCAATTAATGCAGTCATAGACGGCACTGGCTCACATTCCTCACAGGGTCACAGTCACAACTCACAAGCCTGCGTCATGACGTCATGGCCAGGGCAACTGTGGTCCTTGAAAGTACACGTCCGAACTCCGAAGTGTGACTGCTCTCCAAACGATGGATACTTTTGACCCTGATTTCATTGCTGACAGTTCAAAATTAAACTGCCAATCAAGTGCAGCACTTCACGTGCTACAGTTGGGGAGGAGATAAGACAGTCCGGGACGAGATAAGAGCATGATCTCCTGCAGAACTGCTTTATGGAATTTAGAGCAACATGTTACCTACACAAAATAGTGCAATTAGGTTGCCAAAGACTAATATCTCGACATTCACACTGTATCAATATATCAGAGTTACTACAGAAGGGTGAAGTGATGTGGAGAAACATGTGCTATATGGGTTGGTCACTTGATTCATGGCTCGGGATCAAAGAATGGCTTGTGCCTCCATCTGGACAAGTCATGAGTCATGAGGTAACATGAGGTTACTTGTCTGGGGTAAGGCAACCTAATTGTCAAGGCAACCCAATTGCACTATTTAGTGTACACAAAATAGTGCAATTAGGTTGTCCCACACTAATTTCTCAACAATCCACACTATAGAAATATTCACTACTTTCATACAATGATGCATTCAATTGTATGGGATAGATTTGTGCATCAATTCAAGGCTTGGTTCAGAGAGTAGCATGCGCCTCCATGTCGAACAAGCATTGATCCATGAGGTAATTTATCTCAGGTAAGGCAACCTAATTGACAAGGCAACCTAATTTCACTATTTTGTGTAAGTTATTAGGATTTAGTGCAATATGCTACCTCCAAGACAAACAAACATCAACTTTGGTTACCTTGAGAATGAATACTATTAAAAGAAAATAGAAAAGATAGAATTTTGCAAATTTTAAAGGATTATTGGGAGTATTATGATACAAAATTAACAAAATAGATGCTAACTCCAATGTAGAGGAAGTTGCACATTGGTTACCAAATCTACTATTTGTTGCAATCTTGATTTAAGTCTAGTTTTTTCAAGGATTTTTTCCAATATACTTTTATCTCCTGAAAATTTTAAGTAGCAATGGAGCCAAATTTAGCCACTTCTATGAACGTTGTCTTGGAGCCCAATTAGCCAGGCTCCTTTAATTGAGATCCGTCAAATTCATTAGAGAAAACTTAAGGCCTCCGGAGGGCTGCTCCACAGTCCTCCGAAGTACCCTGAAATTTTAATTTTTTGGGGCTGAAAATTTCATTTTTCCCTATTTCCGCGTAGCTAAAGTTGCAGTAACAATGACACAGGAACTCAGTTTTACGAGTTAAAATTTTATTAAAAAAAAATAATAAAAATCTTAAAAAATAAAAAAAAATAAAAAAAAACATACACACTTATACGAAACCTAACTGTTTCGGCGAGCAGTCAGCTTGGCAAACTGCTCACCGAAGGAGCTTTTTAGATTGAGAGGCCAAGCTTGGAAGTAGCTTGGCATATCAATTTGGAGCAACCCTCTAAGGGCTAATATTTTCTCAAATGTAGAGGGGATGGCCATTTGTATCTCCAATAGTCATTACAAAAAGTTTGGGCCCTATGGAAGGCCGTCTGACAAGCCACCAAATGTGCAAATCCAAAAGAAAAAAAAATTATATATACATTTATTTTTTATTTTTTTAATTAGTCCCAGTCCTGCTTGGCACACACCTTGATAACGTTTTGAGAAAAAAGTATTTTTTTATTATTAGTTTTTTTAATTTTTTAATATTTTTTTTATAAATGCACATTTTACTATAGTTGCAGCAACCCTCAGCAGGGTCCAGATTTCTTCTAATGGCAACTCATTGGGAACAAGGAACGGAGATCAGTCAAGGCCAAGCAAAAACTGCATTAGAAAAGAAATGAGGGCCGTGAGTTATAGTGAAGTTCCCAAGCTTGGGCTTTGTTACAATGGAATATTTCTATGCCATGTAGATTGTTGACATGGCAGAGGACATTGCCACATCATCTGCCACCTCAGCAAATTATTCTTAAAAAAAACTATTTTTCCAAAGATAGAAAAAATTCCAAAAATAGAATTTTTTTTCCAATTTTCCAATTTTTTTTTTCAATTTCCAATGATGGGAACAAAAGGGCCATTTCATATTGTCTTTGAGCCTCCGTGAACAACTCAAAGCACAAGGGTGGCTTTGTCGCCGTCCTCACCAGCCGTGAGAGGCCTCGTGGTCTCTCCCTGCGTTGCGCTTCTAAGCGGGTGTTTCTCCCTGTCTTCTCTCTAAGTGGCTTTCCATTATGGTCTGTGTCGTGTCAATTGCCTCCTACCACACCACTTATGGTTGGTAAGTTTGTACCCTATTTTTCTTGGCAATGAAATTCCATTTCATGTGTTTCAAAAATGAACAAAAAAACAGTGCAACTCCCTAAAGTATACTTCCAACCAATCACAAGTCAAAGAACTTGCAAAAGCAGTACGTACCCTATCATTTATTACAACAATCTGCTAATCCAAGAGAATATATAGCGAGTAGAGGAATTAGTGACCCCTTCAAATATGATTTATTTGGAGGGAGAAAGTGAAGGTCAAGCTTGACATACACTATAATTGATTGCTTATCATCCAGAAATTAGAAGAGAGGGGATACTTGGAGGGTTGCAAGAGATGCTCTATGGAAAACTACTATATTTTGCCACACAATCTAATTGCTATTTCATCCTCGTTGTGCTACAATTTTATTGTTATACAATTTGTCCTATAATTCAATCACCCCCCTAAATTTGCGCCACAACTTAATTGCTAGTACCAGAGTATGACACAGCCCTTGTCTTTGTAATAATGAAAAAAAAAAAAATTTCACCCTAAGTGGTTTGTTTACGCTTATCTATACCTTAAGATAGGTTGTTTGTTTGTTTTGTTACACTGAGATCTCCTAGACTATGCATCCCCCCGGTAGCGTGCTTGGTACCATCAAAAAGGGCTCGGCGAGGAGGGGTACACGGGCTTTATTTTGTGGCGTTTGGACCTATGATGTGAAAGTTATTGAACTTCAAAGTTTTTATTGAATCACAAAATTAGAAACTTTAATTCATTATTATTGCTTTGCTTGTGGCAACGGCACATGGCACACTAAAGATGATTTCGGTTTTGTAGTCTTGTAATTATTTCACAATTCATCAATTCTTCATTGTGAACGAAATGGCATGTCCTTTCAAAGTTAAAAGAATCATAAAAGTAAAAACAATGTATGTATTGCGCTAACTCTTATTAATTTGAGCAAGTGCCAAAAGATTGCACACTTTTTTACACTACCATAGTCATGTTGGCTACCACTCTAAACCCTTCCAACACAAGTTGGCCCTTTATTAGTGAAAGTTTCAACATAGTCCTTATTTATTTTCTACAAATTTTACTAATTATTTCTTAATTTTTTATAAAAAATTGATTTTGACAATAATGAATTAATAAAAACAAAACGAAAGCTGGGTCACACTACTTGATCCTGGTTGTGCTACAATTCCATTGTCATACAGTTTGTCCTACAATTCATCCCTCCCCCTCTTTTATTTGTACCACTACTTAATTGCTACTTGATCTTTCAGTAGTTGTACTGGGTGATTGCAAGAATGACCTGTACTATTTGTTGCATTCTGTCACATCCTAGGTTTTTATTTTTGTTTTGGCTATAACTTTTGTGTTTTAGGTCCAAATGACTCAAAATTTGTAGAAAAGATACTTATAACCATTATATACTTAACCTAATTTTTGAGGATTTTTCAAAAATAATTTACTATTTTTAAACAACCCCAAAAATTTCTCACAATGGCTGATTTAGGGGGTTTTAGCACCATTTAAGCTCAAAAAAACAAATTTTGAGCTGAAATTTTGGGAGGATGGTCTCTTAGTAGAGTAATAGCTACAATCCAAAGGACTTTTAAAAATACTTGTTTTTATGTGGTGTAGAGGTCCACAAAAAGAGCATCTTTCTACATTTTTTTTCAAAGATACAAAACAATATTTTGGTGAATTTTTAGGCCAAATCTTATCACCAAAAAGTCTTCTCAAATATCCAATTTTTGTATACTTTTAAAAAAAAAATCCTATTTTTTACAAAGTAAAATGTTAGAAGTGGTATTTTCTTCACTAGACTTTTGGACATAGAATTCACATAGAATTTGGGTGAAGAAAATACCACTTCTAACATTTTAATTTGTAAAAAAATAGGATTTTTTTTAAATATACAAAAATTGGATATTTGAGAAGACTTTTTAGTGATAAGATTCGACCTAAAAATTCACCAAAATATTGTTTTGTATTTTTGGAAAAAAATGTAGAAAGAAGCTCTTTTTGTGGACCTCTACACCACATAAAAATAACTATTTTTAAAAGTCCTTTGGATAGTAGCTATTACTCTATTAAGATACCATTCTCTGAAAATTTCAGCTCAAAATTCGATTTTTTGGGTTCCAATTAGTGCTAAAACCCCCTAAATCAGCCATTGTGAGAAGTTTTCGGGGCTGTTCAAAAATAGTAAAGTATTTTTGAAAAATACAAAAAAATTATATAAGGTATGTAATAGTTATAAGTAGCTTTCCTGTAAATTTTGAGTCATTTGGAGACAAAAGACAAAAGTTATGGCCAAAAAAAAAAGGAAAAACTAAGGTGTGATATAGTACTATAGGTCATTCTTGCAATCACCCTACTACTGATTCTATTGTCACACAATTTGTCCTACAATTCAATCTCTCTCCAATTTGCACCACAATATAATTACTCAATGATCCTATTGGAGGATACTATTTAATTGTTGCCTTAATGTTTTGTGCCACAATTCAATGGCCACCCACAAGGGCAAGATTTTCTCTAATGTAAAAGCATACATTGCTACTCTTCTTTGTCTCTTTCTAAATAAAGAAAAATTTCAACAACTAAAATTATCTAAACTATTTTTTTAGAACCATGGAGCAACAAGAGAAAAAACTATGAAGTAAAATGCAAGAGATTGTGTTAATTTTGCATAAGTTGTAAATCCTAAAATACAAAGTTTGTAAGGGGTAATAAAAGTAACTTCAACAATTGTAACTTGAGGCTTAAATCCAAAATTAATTTGACACATTAACCATGTGAGGATGTTGTGAATCTCTTAGGTATGATGGATGACTTTAATATTAACTATAGAAACAAAGAATGTACCAATTGGTCCAATAATCAAAGTGATTTGGAAATTACCTTGGTCATGGGGACCGCGTCCTTCCAAGGTTACAAAATTCAATCATAGCATTAGAAAATTGCCCAAACAAGAGGTTAAATTGGAAAAAATTGTATCCAAAATGCTCTACATACAAATCCACCACCACCACCGTACTATAAATGGACGAGTTCATTATCCAAAATGACCACCGACTCCACATTGTTATTGCCCTTTTACTACTCATCATTTGAATCACTTTCTCCTTCAATTTTTCACCCCAACAAAGGCCAATATTTTGTCCAAGCCAATATTTTAACTCTACTTAATTACCTTATACAATTTAAGTCAAGGTGAGTTGGCCTAAACTTGAGAACCTGGAAGCTGCCCTAACTTATTGAGATTAGACCAAAGGAGAGGTGAACGTCAACAAAACTACTGCTTGTGAGGAAATTTGAATAGGACCTTTCTTGAAAAGTAAGCCAATTCTGTTCACATAGCCTCTTGCAAGTTAACTATTTGTGGTGTATGGTACACTAGAATGAAGAAATCTGCAAAATACCAACAATCACCACCTTGTGACAAAAGGGTCAAAGCCTATGCAAAAATAAAATAGCCATAAAGTGACTTAGACTGTGGACCAACCTTTGGAGGGGGGACAACTTTTGAATATTAATAGCAGAGGTGGCCTATACTCCTTAACCTCTAAATGCCTAAGGCTTTTTAGAAATTCTTGGAATTTGGTTTAAATTGAATAAAAGCTAACAGTTTGGAAAAGAAAAGACAGATTGAAAGATTATAATGTTTGATCATGAGGGTGTTAAAACAGTGAAAGAGATTTGAAGTCTTTGAGTCTTTTTTTCACATGTCAAATCTAAAAAATTGGTCACCAAAAAATATGAGGTTCAAGGGCATAACATGCATTACATCCAATCAATTTACAACTTCTCCAAGTCTACTCTACAATTTTTTTTAATGGATTCCTAAAGTGATTATTTCTCCAAGATCTAGCCATTCTAGCCCTTTGTTTGAGGCTCATTTCCAAGAACCCTCAACACTAGAAATTCAAGATTTGCAATGGACACCCTTGCATAAAATCTTGAATAGAAGAATCATAATCATTTATTTTCAAAATCTGATATTTGATGCTAAAACTAGACTTCAAAAACATTTTTTCAAAAATATAAACTATTCAAAATAGTAACTTGGTAAGGTTCTATTTAACCCCTAAAGGCCCAAGGCCTTTTTCCTGCCAAAAAACACCCAAAACTGCCATTTTTTTAGCAAAGAGTGAAATTTTTTTTTTTTTTTTTGCACATCTAACTGTAGGATCTTGCACCTGACTAGTATAAGAATGTGTGGAAAAAATTTCAGAATTTTTGACCGCACAGATTGCAAGATATCTATGTTCAAAGTGAAAAAAATAAGTTTTTCAGCACATTGTGGGATTGGATTTTTTGACTTTGAACATTTTTAACCTAAGACTTTTGCACTACAGAGTTTTGAGCTTTAAATGTTTATAGTGGAGAATTGAGTTGACAATCTACCAAAAAAAAAGAATTAAAAAAAACTTAATTTTCATTATTAAAAAAATTGTTAAGTAGAAGTAGGTACGAGATAGAAGGAAAATCTAAAATATTCATATATTTTAGATGGAATTAAAATGCACTAATTCCAATGGTGAGATTGTTCTAGCAAGTAAACTAAATTATGCCAAAAAAAAAAATTGAATTTTTTTGAAAATTGCATTCAGAAATGAGTCCTACAATTACTTTTTTCAAAAAGATGCTCTAATTGCCCAAATAACAAGAATGTCCATGACTTTCTCATAACAAATCTAAATGAAATGAATCAAAGGCTTTCCAGATAGACAAAAAAATTATCTATGAGAAAAAAAATACCAAGAAACAACAAAAAAAAAGGTGCAAATTTTTTTTGCTACCCGTGCTGCCCCCCATCCCCTGTTTTGAGCTTATTTGGTCATAAATTTTGTTCCCGGACATTGATTGTGAAAAGAATTATATTCCCACGAAGCTAATCAGCTTTCCTACCTCCAATAAAAGTTTAAAAAAATCAGGAGAAAATTTCAGCCTTTAGGTACCTGCCTGAATATGCATTTGTCCCCCAAAGGGACAACGGACTTTTAGGAGTTAAGGTAAAGCAGCCCATTGTGGTCAAAATTAGGAGTCTGCCATCATCCCATCACCAAAGTTTTTCAGTTTTTTTACCATGTGAGGACAAGTATGAGAATTTGTGAAGGCAATTGAAATCATAATTTTCAGAGAGAGTATGAAATAGCTATGAATTTCTCAAGTGTTCAGTCCAAAGAAGTTGACAGACTACCCCAAAACCAACTGCAAGTGTATCCATAATGCTCACCTAGTTCTTCTAAAGGAGACAATTTTTTTTTATATGTGGATGGCCATAAAAAGTCACTTCCTACAATGACTTACACTGAAATTACTGCATGTTCCTAATAGCGTCACTAATTACTCCTGTGAAGTTAGGTGAGATGTTGATTGTGGTCAGAAAAACCACAATGCGGTCATTGTGTGTCCCCCATGGGTCCGATTTGACCACAATGGGCTGCCTTACCTTAACTTCAAAGTTTTGCTGAACATCAAAATTTGGTGCCTCGCAAAAAAAATGTTAAAAAACTAAAAGTTTCTCGCTGGAGACTTGTTCTCTTAGTCTTGATGAACTGTTTCCTCTTATCAATGGAAATTGTCCGTTTGGTTAAAATAAAATAAAATAAAATTTCGTACCTCGGGCATTTAGGGGTTCATGACTACAGCATGAGTGGCTAAATTCTGAGATAAGTTTGGTTAGTAAGTTAATGCGGGATGGAGTTCTGAGTTCCGTCGTGATGAGTTAACTTACACCCTCGATTTTCTGGAGTGGTACGCCCCATTGAGGCGAAAGATGCATAATTTGAGATGCACATTTACATGAACTTAGGCAAACAAGAGTAGCAAATGGGGAGATGAATATGCTAGAAAACTATAACTCAGATTGGCAACCAAAAAAAATCATTTTGCATAAGGTAAACCAGCCTAAAGTCGTCAGCTTCCTATTTCCGTCATCCTATTTTTGGCCCCATTTCCGCCACTACACCTCGCACTACACTCATCCAACTCCACTCACTTTCCTGACAAAATCAGAGCATTGATATCACAAAGATTAATGTGTAAATTTTTCATTGGTCCATACTTATGTGCTAGTAGATACATGGAAGGGTGGTTATGGGTTGTTAGTATGATGTTTATGACTCTAGTCTACAAGCGGTTTTGTAATTTCAGGGTTGACACTTCAAAAATTCACAGAAATTACAATTTTGATCAAAAAATTATAATTCCACTTGGGTTTGATTTGTAAAACAAGCGCACACCTTTGAAAAATACATGCCCTCCTTGAAATTGGCTCCAATATATTCAGATTGCAAATCAGGGGGGTAATAGGCTTGTCTACTTTAAGTTATGGTTTCAATCTCAATTAGCACCAGTCTTCAGTTGGCTTTCTTTCCAGGTAGGAACTTAAATTTCACCTTCAGGACTAATGGTCGATATATAACATTCAGTATTGTACAAAAAATAGTGCAATTAGGTTGCCTTGTCTATTAGGTTGCCTTACCTGAGATCAATTATCTCATGGATTTATGCTTGTTCCACATGGAGGCCCATGCCATTCTCTAAACCAAGCCTTGCAAATCTATGCCATACACATGGCTTTGAATTCAATGCATCATTGTACAGTAGCAGTGAATATGTATATAGTGTGGATTGTCGAGAAATTGGTGTGGGACAACCTAATTTCACTATTTGTATACACAAAATAGTGAAATTAGGTTGTCCCACACTAATTTCTCAACAATCCACACTATATACATATTCATTGCTACTGTACAATGATGCATTGAATTCAAAGCCATGTGTATGGCATAGATTAGTGCACTTGTTTAAGGTTTGATTCAGAGAGTTGCATGTGCCTCCAAGTGGAAAAGCATTGATCCATGAGGTAATTTATTTGAGCTAAGGCAACCTAATTGAAAAAGGCAACCTAATTGCACTATTTTGTGTAGCAAAGTAGCAGACTACCTTTCCCCAGACGGAATGGTGTGGTATATTCGACACCATTTCATTTGCCGGATGAGATGGTATGGAATATCCCACACCAACATTAGCTAATTTACACGCGTCAATTTTGTCAGAGAATAAGTCAACTGGCCACAATTGTATAACATACATTAAAAATTAAAACAAAACCAAAGTTCATAGATCCATTAAACCAAGTACACAATAATCAGCGTTCTACACCCATATATTGGGTGTTTTGAAAATTCAAAATATTATTGGTTTTGTGTGAATGCAAGCTGGCCAATAGTTTGCTTCATTACCTTTTAAATTTTTTTTTTTTTTTTGTAACATTACAAAACATAAGTAATGTTACAAAATACAAAAAAAAAATTAAAAAATTAATGAACCAAACTATTGGCTTTCATTCATACAAAACCAATAATATTTTGGATTTTCAATGGGAAAGAAAGAGATATATATATACATATGGAGTGGTAGGTGGTAGAACAACCCATGTGGGATAAACAAATTAGAATTTGTAGTTTGTGAAGCACTCATAGTTAAGTCAAAAAAAAAGAATTTTGTTAAAAGTGAAATTTCAGACCTCATTTAGGCAATGTAGAATAACTCTTCTAAAAAAACTTGGTAAATGAAGATAAGTTTCACATCCAAAAATCTGTTTGCCATTTTGAATATCCAATCAAAAGTTATGGACAAATTTGAGAGAGGGGTTGAAAAAATGTTGAAGAAAATGTTCATTCCAACCCCTCTCGCAAATTTGTCCATAACTTTTGATTGGAGATTCAAAATTCCAAGCAGGTTTTTGGAAGTGAAACTTATCTTCATTTACCACCTTTTGTTAGTTCAAAGTTTTTTGAGAAGATTTATTCTACTATGTCTAAATGAGGTCTGAAATTCCACTTTAAACACAATTCCTCCTTTTGACTTAACTGTGAGTGCTTGAGAAACTACAAATTCTAATTTATTTATCCCACATGGGTTGTTCTACCTCCTACCACCCCATGTATATATAAAGAGTTGTCTTCTCACTAGAAAACCCAAAATGAGTTATGATGGCAAATGATAAGATTGCATTAGTGTATTATTCATTGGATTCTTGGTGTTTTTGGCAAACTATTTTTCTCTGCAAATATTTGTTGATTTGTATGTTGGTCCTAAAATTAACAAAAGAAAATAGAGAATACCATAATTTACTGCCACTATCCTGGTACTGAAGTTTACATTAACACTGAGAGGATGAATTCTGTGGATGAGGACTCCAGAGAGGAAAAGGCAGCCTCTCTGAAGGCTAATGAATGTTATGTACTGTCTGTCTCACTTGGCATCGGTAGTCCCTAGTACGGAGTATCACAGAAAGAATGAGAAGGTATCACAGAAAGAATGAGAAAGAATGAGGACTGGTACTGTTCTGACCTCGGAGTGTGTTTGGCAGGTGGTCCCGGTGTGTTACATTCGGAGTCAGTGCGTTAGTGGTGTGGCAGAGAATGACTCATCAGCTGTTCAGATCGGGTATGGCGTCGGTGCATGCTTGGTCAAGAAGACTGACGAAGATGGTGTTGGGATTTGGGAAGCTCCAGTACTTGAAGTTAGCTGGTATGGTTAAAGAAGAATTTGATAACCAAAATGCAGTCAGACCATCTGCATGCAATGCTGTCACGGCAAAAAGGCCCTGTAACAGTACATCGCGGGCCATTCCACAAGGCCTCTTAAGTACCGATTCTTTCTTTGGAAAATTTGCCCCAATGCAAAGACGGCATCCAAACGTCAAATGGACTTTACGATATTAGACCATCTGCAATGCGACCTTTAATAGTGACGGTATCGGCACTTTACCGTTCCAAAAGCCGTTTTGCATTAAATGCATGCTCCAATGCGGCCGTTATGGGGAGCTGTAGTTTCCCGTTCTCGGTAAAAGACCTCGCGGGACCGGCAAGTTTTGTCATTTTGCTTGGCCCTCAAAGAGTCTCGGCATCATTTATTTGTGGGGTCATCATGACAACGACTTTGGAGAGACGTGTCAGGAAAGGAAAAAATTTCTCCGGTGATGAGGAGCGTCAACTTTGTCTGAGCTTTCTTCACATTTCTCAGGATCCGATTCAAGGAAATGGCCAGCGAAAGGATGCATTTTGGAAGAGGGTTGAAGACCACTTCAATGCGAACAAGCCTTTAGGAAGCGATTCACGTCCTTATCGGTCGCTAGAGACCAAATGGGGTATTGTAAAACACGATGTTTCAAAATTCATTGCTGTCTATCGTAATTGTTGCACATTGAGGGAGTCTGGTACCACGCTTGATGACGTATTGCAAAATGCGCTTGAATTGTACAAGGTGAAGCACCCCAAGCAACAAAGTTTTGTTTTTCTGCATTGTTGGATTACTTTGAAGGATCATCCCAGGTGGATGGAAACCCCAGCAGAGCAACGGCAAGCACAAACAAGAGCGACACCACCTTCGAGAGCATCAGGGAGGGTTGCAGAATCCGGCGATGGTCAAGAGTTGGGTTTAGGGCATGATGGTGGACAAGAGATTGAAGAAGAGGGCGTTCGAACACCATTTTCAAGCCACCGAAGCGAAGTGACCTCACGGAAGCGAGGTCGCCCCACAGGCAGAAACATGGCGAAGGAAGAGCAGAAATTGCAGAAGCAACGAGAGTGTGCTATTCGTGCCCAAGCAAGAGCTGCTGGAGACATGGCTGCTGCAAACTTCAAAAAAGTGCAAGTTCTTCAAGACCAGGCCGCCTTGTCTTTATTCACGATGCCCGGAGCTGACCCTAAACAAGCCCAGGAGTACCTTGACCTACGTCGTGCCGAAGAGTTGAACAAATTGAAAGGCCGTATTGCCGTTCAAGACACCACGGTGGCGCAGCAACGAGCTCAAGCAGATAAGGAGGCGCAGCAAAATGCAGAGGAATTGCAAAATGCCAGCCGAAATCGAATTCCACCGGCGCCAATGCGTGCCCCTCTTTCTCCTGTAGCTGATTCTTCAGCCAGTGAAGAGGAACATGACGATTCGCCAGTTCCCACGCCTACGCATACACCCACGCCTACTCTACGTGATCAATTCCAAGGCATGGGAACCCAAAGCGCCTCCAATCAGGAACATCAAGGTTCGGAAAATGGCGATGGAGCGTGGATCCCTGAAGCTGCCGTTTACCAAAACACCCAATCATCGCAAGCAAACCAATTCACTACAGAAGAATTTCAGAGTTGGCGCCGATCCATTGCGGAGCATGTTCGTCCGCAGGGTGCCCCTACTCCTACAGGTGTGAAAAAATCTCCCTCTATGACTCTTGGTTGTGGAAATTTCTCCCTCTGCAACTCTTGGCTATTGTGTTTAGCATTTAGGATTTTCTTTGCAACTCATGGCAGTCTTCTTTACCGTTAAAGTTTTTGCTCAATTGTATGTTCTTGTGGATGCTTTTTTTTTAACTCTTTGTCATTGTTATTTTTAGGGATTTGAGTGATTTTCTTCATTGCAGAGAATTGATTGTCTTTAGGGTGTGGATCCAATGCACATTTGTAACCAATTTAGTAACCTTCATAGTAACATGAATTATTGTACTCAACTGGTTCCTAACTAGTTCCTAACTAGTTCCGAATATTTGCAATTTCAGTTCGATTATTTTAGGTTAGATATGGGAATGGATATGGTGGTGGTAAAGAAGAGAACACATGTAAGAGGGCTTCATGAAACTTAATTGACTCTCAACAGACAAGTGAGATTTTAGATCAATGTAGTTTATATTGCAAAGCCTCTTTGCCTATTATGGGTTACGCCAGCCACGATGATTTTGGTAGGCTTTTTCTTCACTGATATGAACTTAGTAGGTCAGCTTACTCTCATTGCAACTTTTGAAGTTCCTTCCTAGTTTTTTGTTCCTGCAACAAACCATTTGACAGATTTAAATTGGACCATTGGTGGATAGAGGACTTGCCCTTTGTTTTGTGCTAGCTTTTATATTGTATGTAGTCCCTGCCGCAATTGCTTCCTCGATCTGTCTGTCACTTCAGAATCTTCTGCCTTGTGTGGTATCAATCGGTGTTTCTCCATCATCCGTTACGTGAGTCATTCGATATGCTTGTGGATTTCGGTTGCTGGCTCGGAGTTCTTAACCACGGAACAAGGGTGACGATTGAGTCTCTGCAGGCTGAGAACCGGATGACAATGTAGACTAGTCGGGCCTTACTACCACCTGCTCTCCTTTCAGGATACCAAATCATGAGCAATGGGTGAAATGAATTTTGGGGGGCCTGTTCGTAAGAGTGCACCTCCTTGAGTGAAGTTTTTCTTTTTCAGTAGGAGGGATCATAGTTTTGTTCTTTGTTAGATGCACAATGCTGTTTTCTATGTGACATATTGACCTTAGTGCTTGTTGACGTGTTATTTTGCTTTTAGCAAAGTAGTGTTTGATGCATTGGATCTTGGCAATGCATATTTGGAGATCTTGTTAGATGCAATAAATTCTTTCTTGTATATTTTCCATTGATGTTAGATAGCTAGTGGCTCTGTTTTCAGACTTATAGTTGATGGAATTCATATGTTGGCATCATCTTTGTGAAAAGAGTTCATATCAAATACATTCTTAACATATAGCTTTGAATTGTTGGTGCATGTGCTTCCAGGGATTGCAACCGACTCTTTCCCATTTCGTGAAATGGAGAACTTACAATTTCGGGAGCCACCAATGACACCACCAGTAGGTTACAATTTTGGTGGTGAGGATAATCAAATTATGCTTTGGTTTGGTTCTTGTTATCTTTTCATGCATTCAATGGAATTTATTCTTACGTAAGTGGCTACAATTGTGGCGTTTGCTTGCAGGGACAAATGGATTGTTCTCTATTAGGGGAAATTCAACAAGACCCAATGGCCAGTCTATTACTTGCACCCAAGACATGTCCGCACAAGAATGCTCCCAAGCTCCTGCAGTGAATTTTCGTCGAGAAGATGATGGTCATACTCGGCCAATACAACACAATTCAAGCCCCTTCCTTCGTGATTGGTAATCCTATACCTATTAGATGAGTTACCAAATGCGTTACCTACTCATGTGCAAGTTTGGACAAAGTTTGAGGTGCCATTTGGAAAGGTGTCACTTATGGAGGAGGTTACGGGTAGTTGTAGTAATGTTGGATCTGGTGTTTTCATTAGCGAGTGGGAAGCTGGGATGAGACTACTAATGGCATGCAGTTCCCAACTGATTTGACTTTTTTAAATTCATTTTCATTGTATGCTTTGGCTACCATTTTTATGTTCCTCTGGATTTAGTGTTCGGGAATGATGTTCCTCTACATTTAGTGTTCAGGAATGCTTCCAGTGTTGGCAGAAGATAAGGTTTCTTGCACTACCGATGTGATACTATCATGCACATTACTAAATTGCACACTAAAGAGTTTACTAGTCTCTGCACTTGGCTAATCTGTCTTTAAATCCTCGCATCATTGAACAGACCTTGAGTTACAAGCTGATTAATTTGCTTCGTGGTGCAATTCGACATTGAATGTCTCCAAGAGTCCATCATTCTTTACATTTTGCAATAAAATTTGACCTTCTAGCGCTTGTTGCTCTCGCATCGAAGTGTGAATATTAGGAGATTCAACATTCAAAAATTTGTTTATTTGTATATCGGAACGCAGGACAATTTGGCAAATCCATAAAACCGCATTGAAGGAGCTTGAGGCTTCCGAGCATTTCCTTATTTATGTTCAATTTTCTTTTCTAAACTTTGTTTGAAGTTTTCAGAGATATGGACACACAAATGCTACCAAAAGATTGCCATGCAGTTATCTATGCAGTATTTTTACAGATTGATACTGCAAGAATAACCAATTATCATTTGTTTGATCAATTGGGTAGAACATCATAGTGGTGTGTGATGCTGAACCCTTCTAGGACAGGTCCATGACCTGTGATGTAAAGGCTCATTGTCAAAAATGGTACTATGCCTAGTTACTATTATTAGATTGGTCAAATTTTGCATGTTGTCTTGTTCACTTGGCAAGTGAAAGGAAGTTCAAATCCACCAAAGAACATAACATTTGGATACAATATGCAAAAGTCATGAAGGGTCAAATTTCGGTTCTAAAATTGTTTTTTTCACATATATACATAATTGATTTTGGAGAAGCACATAGAGTGAACATGGTGGTTTAACCCCTAAATGCCCATGGCACCCAAATGTGGTGTCAAAGAAACTTTGAAGTTAAATAAAACCTTACCAAATTTCTATTTTTAGTAGTTTATATTTTTGAAAGATTATTTTTGAAGTGTAGTTTTAGCATCAAAAATCCGATTTTGAAAATGAATGATTATGATTTTTTTATTCAAGATTCTGTGCAAAGGTATCCATTGCAATCTTGACTTTTTGTAGTATTGAGGGCTCTTAGAAATGAGCCTCTAAAACACTAGATCTTGGAGGAAAAAATCACACTAAAAATTAATTTGAAAAAACTATAGAGAAGATTTTGAAAAGTCACAAATTGGTTGGGATTATATTTGTTTGACCCTTCAATCTCAAATTTTTTTGGTCTTAAATTTTTTAGCTTTGACATGCAAAAAGAGAGCTCAAAGATTTTCATAGTTTTCACCCTGATGATCAAACATTATAATCTTTCAATCCTTAAATGATATTGTTGTATTTTCTTTTTTTATGTGATCTCTAACATGTCTAGTTTCAATTTGTACAATTACAATTCAAAAAAACTGATTAGCTTATCAAATTGTTAGTTTTTTGTTCAATTTAGAGCAAATTCCAAGAGGCTCAAAATAGGCCTTGGGCATTTAGAGATTAGGTCAAGGGTTTTTTCGGAGGTGTCCACCTATGTTGTGAATGAAATTTTTTACTATTTTTTTTTCAAATATGAAGTCATATGTCTACTAGAAGTCAAAGAAGATTCTAAATTTTTGGAGGAAAATTTAAAAACACTATGAACTTTTTAAGGAAAAAATTAAGAGAGTTTATATCAAATATCAAATATATTTGAAATGACATTGATTATTTCCATCATTCGAGTATATTATAATATAGACAATATGGTATAAACCAAATTTATTATGTGTCTTTACAATTAGACAATCAACAAACTTTGATTATTGGCTCAAAGTTCATATTGCTCTAAAAGAAGAAAAATAAGTTTCTTAAAAGCTGATGTAGATTGCAAACTCCATAAAAGATCCCAAAAAAATTATAATGCAACATTGAAACTTCAAAATTGTATCAAAAGTATAATTTATCTCCAAGTGAAAACAAAATAATGTTCAAAAGTAAATGTGCAACGCTTGTTGCTCCCTACTCTTGACACTTCCTACTTAGCCCTCAACAAAACTAGGACAAGTTTTCCCCCTTTAGCTGCCATAAGTGATCAATGACATCATTGCGCAAACCATAGTGTGTCTGCATATTTTCTAGCTCTCTGGTACCAGCATTAAGCTCACGGAAAGTCAGCTGACGAAGCATACCACCACTACCAATCACTTGATTGAACACAGGTTCTAAGTCTTCCCCATCTTCATCTTGAATCACCATGTTGTGCATTATGATGCACGCAATCATCATGTTGTCAATGGTCTCTAGGTCCCATAACCTGCAAGGATTTTTAATGACCTCCCAACGAGCTTGAAGTACACCAAAAGCACGCTCTACATCTTTTCTTGCGGCAGATTGCATCTTTGTATAATGCTCTCGTTTCTCACCTTGTGGCTGATGAATGGGTTGCAAAAAACAACTCCAAGGGGGATAAATCCCGTCAGCCAAAAGATAGTAACGATTGTACTCATGTCTATTCACCTGAAATTTCAGATCATTGCCTTCTCCCCGTAACATATTTGATACTAGCGAAGAGCGGTCTAAGACATTAATGTCATTGTTTCCACCTGGCAAACCAAAAAAAGCATACCAAATCCATAAAGATTGGTCGGCAATGGCCTCAAGAATAATGCTCCGGTGGCCATCCTTGTCTTGAAACTGACCTTGCCATGCCACTGGACAATTCTTCCAGGTCCAGTGCATGCAATCGATACTCCCAAACATACCGGGGAAACCTCTAGCAGTGTTGATATCTAATTGCTTGCACAAATCAGCCCAAGTTGGTTGACGCAAGAAAGTAGCTTCAAAACAACCCCGAATTGCAATGGTAAATCACTTCATAGCAAAAATGGCGGTACTCTCACCCACACGGCAGTACTCATCAGTAGCATCCGCAGCAATCCCATACGCTAACATGCGTAAAGCCACAGTGCATTTCTGCAAGGAAGATAATCCTAACCGTCCTACAACATCGTGCTTTTGAAGAAACCATGAATCGAAAGCACACACCTTTTCAACAATATGTTGAAATAAAGATCTCCTCATACGAAAACGGCGTCTGAATTTTGTATCATCATAGGTGCAATCATCTGCAAAATAGTCTTGGAAAAGACGATTATGGCCACTTTCTCGTTCTCGATACACGTACTTCCGCCCAAGCACACTCCCTCGAGGCCCAGCTTGTCTAGGAGGTGAAGAGTCCTCTAACAGCTACTGGAATAAGCTATCAAAAAATTCTCCCTCAAACTCATCTTCAGACTCTTCAAGACCTTGCTGTAATTGAGCCTCCAGCTCCATGCGCCAAGCCTCCATGCTCCCTCTTCAGTAATTTTGCAACCTTCCCTAATAACATATTTCTTAATTATCAAAGCAAATTGTCATTCTTATAGAAATCCTAGGAAATAACATCAAAATAATCCACACTATAAAATTGCAATTGCCAAACCAAGAGATGATATGCATATTGGAACCCTAAAATGAAAACAAACTAGAAATATGATCTGTGAAAGATCAAATTTGATCTTGCTCAGCACTTAAGAGTTGTCAAGTGAAAATTTTGACAATTATTGGACAAGGTATTGGAACCTACCGTGAAATAAATTTAGAAATACAATCAGTGAAGATCTAGTTTCAAAATACCCAGCACTCTAGAGCTTCAAAGTCAAATTTTCGACCAGTACTGGAACCCTAAAGCGAAAAAAATTTAGGAGGATGATCTGTGAAAGAGACCGTTTCATCTTGCTCAATACAGCGTAAATTTTTGACAGCTAAATTCTAGATTCGGACTCTTGAAAACTACTGTACAATACTGCTTCAAAGTTGGGTCCTAGCTAGTCCAGTTCAATTCATTCGATTGACAATCATCAAATCATACAACAAGACGAAACCCTAAATTGAATTTAGATGATGAGGTCCTGTACGAACTGGAGGATTTCCAAGCGGAATTAATTACCCACAACTGCACTGCCGCATCAAGGCAGAGTTTTGTTTTCAGGAATCGCTTGTGGATACAACCACGCTGAGATAGCAACAGTGATCGACTTAAAAAAAGAAAAAACAAAGAGCCAAGAGAAAACCCTAATGAGTACCGAATGAAAAAACAAAAACAACACATAAAGTACCTCGTGAATCCTGAAGAACCACCGAATCTGCGCAAAATTTCAGCAACCTACGCCACCTTTGCGATTGACTTTCTCCACAATCAATGATACAGTTTTCTAAAGAGGATGCGCATTGGGTCGCTTTTGTCTAAAAAGAACCCTACATTGTGGAGGCCTCGTTTTTTGCCCCGGCATTTGCCGTTACAGGGCCTCTTTACCGTCTTCGCATTGCAGATGGTCTTAGACCATTTGCAATGCAAAGACGGTAAAGAGGCCCTCTAACGGCAAATGCCAGGGCAGAAAACAAGGCCTCCACAGTGCAGGGTTGTTTTTAGACAAAGGCGCCTCAATGCGCATCGTCTTTAAAAAACTGTATCATTGATTGTGGAGAAAGTCAATCGCGAAGGTGGTGTAGGTTGCTGAAATTCTGCGCAGATTTGGTGGTTCTTCACGATTCACAAGGTACTTTATGTGTTCTTTTTGTTTTTTCATTCGGTACTCATCAGGGTTTTCTCTTGGCTCTTTGTTTTTTCTTTTTTTAAATTGATCACCGTTGCTGTCTCAGCATGGTTGTGTCCACCAACGATTCCTGAAAACAAAACTTTGCCTTGATGCGGCAGTGCAATTGTTGATAATTACTTCCGCTTGGAAATCCTCTAGTGCGTGCAAAACCTCATCATCTGAATTCAATTTAGGGTTTCTTCTTGTTGTATGATTTGATGATTGTCAAATCGAATGAACTGAATTGGACTAGTCAGGACCCAAATTTGAAACAGTATTGTACATCTAAATTTTTTTCACTTTAGGGTTCCAGTACTGGTCGAAAATTTGACTTTGAAGTTTTACAGTGCTAAGTATTTTGAAACTAGATCTTCACTGATTGTATTTCTAAATTTATTTCACGGTAGGTTCCAATACCTTGTCCAATAATTGTCAAAATTTTCACTTGACAGCTCTAAAGTGCTGAGCAAGATCAAATTTGATCTTTCACAGATCATATTTCTAGTTTGTTTTCATTTTAGGGTTCCAATATGCATATCATCTCTTAGTTTGGCAATTGCAATTTTATAGTGTGGATTATTTTGATGTTATTTCCTAGGATTTCTATAAGAATGACAATTTGCTTTGATAACCAAGAAATATGTTATTAGGGAAGGTTGCAAAATTACTGAAGAGGGAGCATGGAGGCTTGGCGCATGGAGCTGGAGGCTCAATTACATCAAGGTCTTCAAGAATCTGAAGATGAGTTTGAGGGAGAATTTTTTGATAGCTTATTCCAGCAGTTGTTAGAGGATTCTTCACCTCCTAGACAAGCTGGGCCTCGAGGGAGTGTGCTTGAGTGGAAGTACGTGTATCAAGAATGAGAAAGTGGCCATGATCGTCTTTTCCAAGACTATTTTACAGATGATTGCACCTATGATGATACAAAATTCAGACGCCGTTTTTGTATGAGGAGATCTTTATTTCAACATATTGTTGAAAAGGTGTGTGCTTTCGATTCATGGTTTCTTCAAAAGCACGATGCTGTAGGACGGTTAGGATTATCTTCCTTGTAGAAATGCATTGTGGCTTTACGCATGTTAGCGTATGGGATTGCTGTGGATGCTACTGATGAGTACTGCCGTGTGGGTGAGAGTACCGCCATTCTTGCTATGAAGTGATTTACCATTGCAATTCGGGGTTGTTTTGAAGCTACTTTCTTGCGTCAACCAACTCGGGCTGATTTGTGCAAGCAATTAGATATCAACACTGCTAGAGGTTTCCCCGGTATGTTTGGGAGTATCGATTGCATGCACTGGACCTGGAAGAATTGTCCAATGGCATGGCAAGGTCAGTTTCAAGACAAGGATGGCCACCGGAGCATTATTCTTGAGGCCATTGCCGACCAATCTTTATGGATTTGGTATGCTTTTTTTGGTTTGCCAGGTGGAAACAATGACATTAATGTCTTAGACCGCTCTTCGCTAGTATCAAATATGTTACGGGGAGAAGGCAATGATCTGAAATTTCAAGTGAATGGGCATGAGTACAATCGTTACTACCTTTTGGCTGACGGGATTTATCCCCCTTGGAGTTGTTTTTTGCAACCCATTCATCAGCCACAAGGTGAGAAACGAGAGCATTATACAAAGATGCAATCTGCCGCAAGAAAAGATGTAGAGCGTGCTTTCTGCCAAAAATCTCTCAAAACTGCCATTTCTAGAGCAAAGAGTAAAAAAATTTAAAAATTATTTATTTTGCACATCTAACCGTAGGATCTTATACCTAACTAGTATGAGAATGTGTGGAAAAAATTTCAGAATTTTTGACCGCACAGATTGCAAGACATCTGCATTTAAAGTGGAAAAAACAAATTTTTCAGCACATTGCGGGACCAGATTTTTTGACTTTAAACATTTTTAACTTAAAATTTTTGCACTATAGCGTTTTGAGCTTTAAATCTTTATAGTGGAGAACTGAGTTGAGAGTCTAGGAAAAAAAAAAATTCAAAAAAACTTAATTATCATTCTTTAAAAAATTGTTAAGTAGAAGTAGGTACGAGATAGAAGGAAAATCTAAAATATTCATATATTTTTGATGGAATTAAAATGCACTAACCCCAATGGTGAGATTGTTCTAGCAAGTAAACTAAACCATTACAAAGAAAAGAATTGAAAAATTACAAAAATTGCATTCCGAAATGAATCCTACAAGTTATTTTTTTCAAGAAGATGCTCTAACTGCCTGAAAAACAAGAATGTCCATAACTTCCTCATAGCAAATCTAACTCATAGCAAATCTAACTGAAATGAATCAAAGCTTTTTAGATAGACAAAGATATAATCTATGAGAAAAAAAATATTAAAAAAAAAAATTCAAAATTTTGCAGATTTTTTTTGCTGCCTTCCTTCCCCACGCATTCCAAGAAATGGCATAACTTCTCGCTTGAAGGTCTGATTTCAATTTTTTTTTTCCGCCACATACCTCTCTCAATTCTTCACCTTCTCAAAAAGTTTCAAAGAATCACAACAAAATTTCAGCCCGTAGGTACTTGCCCAAAAACGCATTTGTCCCCCGAAGGGACAATGGTCCTTTAGGGGTTAATGTTGGTACCAAAGAGCTAGAAAATATGCAGACACACTATGGTTTGCGCAATGATGTCATTGATCACTTATGGCAGCTAAAGGGGGAAAACTTGTCCTAGTTTTGTTGAGGGCTAAGTAGGAAGTGTCAAGAGTAGGGAGCAACAAGCGTTGCACATTTACTTTTGAACATTATTTTGTTTTCACTTGGAGATAATTATATTTTTGATACAATTTTGAAGTTTCAATTTAGCATTATAAATTTTTGGGATCTTTTATGGAGTTTGCAATCTACATCAGCTTTTAAGAAACTTATTTTTCTTCTTTTAGAGCAATATGAACTTTGAGCCAATAACCAAAGTTTGTTGATTGTCTAATTGTAAAGACACATAATAAATTTGGTTTATACCATATTGTCTATATTATAGTATACTTGAATGATGGAAATAATCAATGTCATTTCAAATATATTTTATATTTGATATAAACTCTCTTAATTTTTTCCTTAAAAAGTTCATAGTGTTTTTAAATTTTCCTCCAAAAATTTAGAATCTTCTTTGACTTCTAGTAGACATATGACTTCATATTGAAAAACAAAATTAATACAAACTCTCTTAATTTTTTCTTTAGAAAGTTCATAGTGTTTTTAAATTTTCCTCCAAAAATTTAGAACCTTCTTTGACTTCTAATAGACATATGACTTCATATTTGAAAAAAAAATTGTAAGAAATTTCATTCACAACATAGGTGGACACCCCCCAAAAAACCCTTGACCTAATCTCTAAATGCCCAAGGCCTATTTTGAGCCTATTTGGAATTTGCTCTAAATTGAACAAAAAGCCAACAATTTGATAAGCTAATCAATTTTTTTGAATTGTAATTGTACAAATTGAAACTAGACATGTTAGAGATCACATAAAAAAAGAAAATACAACAATATCATTTAAGGATTGAAAGATTATAATGTTTGATCATTAGGGTGTTAAAACTATGAAAATCTTTGAGCTCTCTTTTTGCATGTCAAAGCTAAAAAATTCAAGACCAAAAAAATTTGAAGTTGAAGGGCCAAACAAATATAACCCCAACCAATTTGTGACTTTTCAAAATCTACTCTACAATTTTTTAAATTAATTTTTAGAGTGATTTTTCCTCCAAGATCTAGTGTATTGGAGGCTCATTTCTAAGAGCCCTCAATACTACAAAAAGTCAAGATTGCAATGGGTACCTTTGCACAGAATCTTGAATAAAAAAATCATAATCATTCATTTTCAAAATCGGATTTTTGATGATAAAACTACACTTCAAAAATAATCTTTCAAAAATATAAACTACTAAAAATAGAAATTTGGTAAGGTTTTATTTAACTTCAAAGTTTCTTTGACACCACATTTGGGTGCCATGGGCATTTAGGGGTTAAACCACCATGTTCACTCTATGCGCCTCTCCAAAATCAATTATGTATATATGTGAAAAAAACAATTTTAGAACCAAAATTTGACCCTTCATGACTTTTGCATATTGTATCCAAATGTTGTGTTCTTTGGTGCGTTTGAACTTCCTTTCACTTGCCAATTGAACAAGACAACATGCAAAATTTTGACCAATCTAATAATAGTAACTAGGCATAGTACCATTTTTGACAATGAGCCTTTACATCAACGGTCATGGACCTGTCCTAGAAGGGTTCAGCATCACACACCACTCTTTGTTGTTCTACCCGTTTGATCCAGATAAATGATAATTGGTTATTCTTGCAGTATCAATCTGTAAAAATATTGCATAGATAACTGCATGGCAATCTTTTGGTAGCATTTGGGTGTCCATATCTCTGAAAACTTCAAACAGAGTTTAGAAAAGAAAAATTGAACATAAATAAGGAAATGCTCAGAAGCCTCAAGCTCCTGCAATGCGGTTTTATGGATTTGCCAAATTGTACTGCGTTCCGATATACAAATAAATAGATTTCCGAATGTTGAATCTCCTAATATTCACACTTTGGTGCGAGAGCAACAAGCACCAGAAGGTCAAATTTTATTGCAAAATGTAAAGAATGATGGACTCCTGGAGACATTCAATGTCGAATTGCACCACGAAGCAAATTAATCCGCTTGTAACTCAAGGTCTGTTCAATGATGCGAGGACTTAAAGACAGATCAGCCAAGTGCAGAGACTAGTAAACTCTTCAGTGTGCAATTTAGTAATGTGCAGGATAGTATCACATCGGTAGTGCAAGAAACCTTATCTTCTGCCAACATTGGAAGCATTTCTGAACACTAAATCCGGAGGAACATCAAAATGGTAGCCAAAGCATACAATGAAAATGAATTTAAAAAAGTCAAATCAGTTGGGAACTGCATGCCATTAGTAATCTCATCCCAGCTTCCCACTCGCTAATGAAAACACCAAATCCAACATTACTACAACTACTCGTAACCTCCTCCATAAATGACGCCTTTCCAAATGGCACCTCAAACTTTGTCCAAACCTGCAACATGAGTAGGTAACACATTTGGTAACTCATCTAATAGGTATAGGGTTACCAATCACGAAGGAAGAGGCTTGAATTGTGTTGTATTGGCCGAGTATGACCATCATCTTCTCGACGAAAATTCATTGCAGGAGCTTGGGAGCATTCTTGTGCGGACATGTTTTAGGTGCAAGTAATAGACTAGTCATTGGGTCTTGTTGAATTTCCCCTAGTAGAGAACAATCCATTTGTCCCTGCAAGCAAACGCCACAATTGTAGCCACTTACGTAAGAATAAATTCCATTGAATGCATGAAAAGATAACAAGAACCAAACCAAAGCATAATTTGATTATCCTCACCACCGAAATTGTAACCTGCTGTTGGTGTCATTGGTGGCTCCCAAAATTGTAAGTTCTCCATTTCACGAAATGAGAAAGAGTTGGTTGCAATCCCTGGAAGTACATGCACCAACAATTCAAAGCTATATGTTAAGAATGTATTTGATATGAACTCTTCACACAAAGATGATGCCAACATATAAGTTCCATCAACTATAAGTCTGAAAACAGAGCCACTAGCTATCTAACATCAATGGAAAATATACAGGAAAGAATTTATCGCATCTAACAAGATCTCCAAATATGCATTGCCAAGACCCAATGCATCAAGAACTACTTTGCTAAAAGCAAAATAACACGTTAACAAGCACTAAGGTCAATATGTCTCATAGAAAACAGCACTGTGCATCTAACAAAGAACAAAACTATGATCCCTCCTATTGAAAAAGAAAAACTTCACTCAAGGAGGTGCACTCTTACGAACAGGCCTCAAAAAATTCATTTCATCCATTGCTCATGATTTGGTATCCTGAAAGCAGAGCAGGTGGTGGTAGGGCCCGACCAGTCTACATTGTCATCCGGTTCTCAGCCTGCAGAGATTCAATCATCACCCTTGTTCCATGGTTAAGAACTCCGAGCCAGGAACCAAAATCCACAAGCATATCGAATGACTGGCGTAACGGATGATGGAAAAATACCGATTGATACCACACAAGGCAGAAGATTTTGAAGTGACAGACAAATCGAGGAAGCAATTGCGGCAGTTCCCTACATACAGTATAAAAGCTAGCACAAAACAAAGGGTAGGTCCTCTATCCACCAATGGTCCATTTTAAATCTGTCAAATGGTTTGTTGTAGGAACAAAAAACTAGGAAGGAACTTCAAAAGTTGCAATGAAAGTAAGCTGACCTACTAAGTTTATATCAGTGAAGAAAAAGCCTACCAAAATCATCGTGGTTGGCGTAACCCATAATAGGCAAAGAGGCTTTGCAATCTAAACTACACTGATCTAAAATCTCATTTGTCTGTTGAAAGTCAATTAAGTTTCACGAAGCCCTCTTACATGTGTTCTTTTCTTTACCACCACCATATCCATTCCCATATCTAACCTGAAATAATCGAATTGAAATTGCAAATATTCGGAACTAGTTAGGAACTAGTTAGGAACTGGTTGAGTACAATAATTCATGTTACTATGAAGGTTACTATATTGGTTACAAATGTGCATTGGATCCACACCCTAAAGACAATCAATTCTCTGCAATGAAGAAAATCACCAAAATCCCTAAAAATAACAATGACGAAGAGTTCAAAAAACAGCATCCACAAGAACATACAATTGAGCAAAAACTTTAAACGGTAAAGAAGACTGCCATGAGTTGCAAGGAAAACCCTGAATGCTAAACACAATAGCCAAGTGTTGCAGAGGGAGAAATTTCCACAACCAAGAGTCATAGAGGGAGATTTTTTCACACCTGTAGGAGTAAGAGCACCCTGCGGACAAACATGCGCCGCAATGGATCGGCACCAACTCTGAAATTCTTCTGCAGTGAATTGGTTTGCTTGCGATGATTGGGTGTTTTGGTAAACGGCAGCTTTAGGGATCCACGCTCCATCGCCATTTTCCGAGCCCTAATGTTCCTGATTGGAGGCGCTTTGGGTTCCCATGCCTTGGAATTGATCACGTAGAGTGGGCGTGGGTGTAGGCGTGGGAATCGGCGAATCGTCATGCTCCTCTTCATTGGCTGAAGAATCAGCCATAGGAGAAAGAGGGGCACGCATTGTCGCCGGTGGAATTCGATTTCAACTGGCATTTTGCAACTCCTCTGCATTTTGCTGCGCCTCCTTATCCGCTTGAGCTCGTTGCTGCGCCACCGTGGTGTCTTGAACGGCAATGCGGCCTTTCAATTTGTTCAACTCTTCGACACGACGTAGGTCGAGGTATTCCTGGGCTTGTTTAGGATCAGCTCCGGGCATCGTGAATAAAGACAAGGCGGCCTGGTCTTGAAGAACTTGCACTTTTTTGAAGTTTGCAGTAGCCATGTCTCCAGCAGCTCTTGCTTGGGCACGAATAGCACACTCTCGTTGCTTTTGCAATTTCTGCTCTTCCTTCGCCATGTTTCTGCCTGTGGGGCGACCTCGCTTCCGTGAGGTCACTTCACTTCGGTGGCTTGAAAATGGTGTTCAAACGCCCTCTTCTTCATTTTCTTGCCCACCATCATGTCCTAAACCCAACTCTTGACCATCGCCGGATTCTGCAACCCTCCCTGATGCTCTCAAAGGTGGTGTCGCTCTTGTTTGTGCTTGCCGTTGCTCTACTGGGGTTTCCATCCACCTGGGATGATCCTTCAAAGTAATCCAACAATGTAGAAGAACAAAACTCTGTTGCCTGGGGTGCTTCACCTTGTACAATTCAAGCGCATTTTGCAATACGTCATCAAGCGTGGTATCAGACTCCCTCAATGCACAACAATTACGATAGACAGCAATGAATTTTGAAACATCGCGTTTTACAATACCCCATTTGGTCTCTAGCAACCGATAAGGATGTGAATCGCTTCCTAAAGGCTTGTTCGCATTGAAGTGGTCTTCAACCCTCCTCCAAAATGCATCTTTTCACTGGCCATTTCCTTGAACCGGATCCTGAGAAATGTGAAGAAAGCTCAGACAAAGTTTACGCTCCTCATCACCGGAGAAATTTTTTCCTTTCCTGACACATCTCTCCAAAGTCGTTGTCATAATGACCCCACAAATAAATGATGCCGAGACTCTTTGAGGGCCAAGCAAAATGACAAAACTTGCCGGTCCTGCGAGGTCTTTTACCGAGAACAGGGAACTACAGCTCCCCATAATGGCTGCATTGGAGCATGCATTTAATTCAAAACGGCTTTTGGAATGGTAAAGTGCCGATACCGTCACTATTAAAGGTCGCATTGCAGATGGTCTTATAAAAAGAAAGGAAGAAAAGAATTTACATTAAAGAAAGGACTTTTCATGGAAACAAGGAAGGTTGAATTGATTGGTGCACATACCAATAAATTTTTCTTGGCATCCATTGGCTACTACCATTTGATGGGAGTCATGATGACTCCCATCAATCAACTTGCCGAGAGTTTTGCCGGGGTTGGCAAAATGACAAAATATACCGATCCCAGGGGGTCCCATACCGAGACCGGGAAAGTGAAGGTCTCCATACCGATTGCATTGGAGCACAATTTTAAATCAAAATTCTTGTCCACCCTACACAATGCCGATACTGTGCAAGGTGCCGGTTGCATTGCAGATGGTCTCAGGCTGCTCGATGCACTCCAATTCAGAGAATAGAGACTGTCACTCCAGTCACCGGACGTTCGCCATTCATGGTTAGAAAACAAGCAGTGATGGATTACGTACGTACGTAGCTGGTTGAGTCTCGGAGCATACTAAATGGTCGAGTTTGCAATGGTCGAGTTGTAGAGCAACTATCATACTTTACTAGCAATTCATATTTTGAGGAAGGTGCCATGTGTCATGTACGTTGTGATTGAACAGAACCTCGAAAAGAGCATGTGTGGCATGGAAATAGAAAAACATTACACCAGCAAAATTGACGAAGTCGTTAGCATTCAATTTATAACCAGTTGAAGTTTGGAGCATAATACATAACTGGTTGAGTCACGGGAGAAATATACTACATAACTATTGGTCGAGTTGCATACAAGAAAGGGTGGGTTTTATGTTTGTGAGCAGGAAACGTCGATATTTACCTGCAACACCTTGAGCATGTACGTCCTTACAGTCAGGAAGATACTCTCCATCAACCAGCGGAGTCTGCAGCAGCACACCTTCCAGACTTCGGATCAGTGATGATGGTGTTAGTACCTCTTGCCAGCAGTGATGAGCATCATCGTGTTGGGCGACGCTACAGAGCCAGGCCTTGATGTCCAAGGGGTTTTCCTTTCTTGCAATCCTCCACCAGCAGTTTCATCACGTGCAGAATCTCCTCGATCCGAATTTCTCTCTGGGACTCATGACCCTTCGGAGAGAAGAGCTCCGCGTTGTAGAGCCGCCGCAGGCGACGCCAGTATGACAGGTTGGAAGTGAGAGAGAGCACTCGGTAATTCTCGTCACCGTGGTGCCACACGGTCCATGCCAGCCGCTTGGGCCGGGAGTCGAACCTGGCGTCGTTGGTTTTGTAGAACTCCTTGGCAACGGCAGCCGTGGATATCACGATGCAGGGCTTGGACCCTGGTGCATAGTCAAACTAGAATTCTGGTCAGCTCAATTTCCTTTGAAAAAGCATTTCAATTTGATTGTTGCACTATGTCTCCGTACAAGTCTATTCATGCTTTATTGCAAAACCAAGGCACGTCCTCCAATCCAATTGTACAGTCAAGGTCTACACAAAATAAGGTAGAGCCACCCATAACCGACCAAATAAGGAATTCCAACATGATTTGGAGCTGTGAAGGTAAAACAAATATTTTTGAGAGGTACCTCGATAGAAATGACAAGGATTGCAAAAAATTTGGTAATTTTATCGATTGAACTGAAATTACTAGGAATTTTGGGAGGCAAAAAGTGCTCCGGACTTATGGCCAATGTCTAGACTCTTTTAGTGCCAATCATTCAATAACTTTTTTCCTAATCATTATTTCCTACTTTCTTTCTCACAACTTGGGACATGTATCATGTATTTATTCATTCCAACCTTTAAAAGGGAAAAAAAAAACATTCTAAGCTTGGTCAAAAATACATGCACCTATAGGTTGGAAATGGGTCACTGGTTGGAAATGGATGGCTCTACTTTGGTGAAAGTAGGTTGTCCCACACTAATTTCTCGACAGTCCATACTATAAAAATATTCACTGCTTTTTGTACAATGATGCATTAAACTTAGAGCCATGTGTATGGCATAAATTTGTGCACAATTTCAAGGCTTGGTTCAAAGAGTAGCATGCGCCTCCATGTGAAACAAGTATTGATCCATGAGGTAATTTTTTACAAGTAAGGCAAACTAATTGACAAGGCAACCGAATTTCACTTTTTTGGATAGTTCATTTACAACTGCCAATTTGAGCCTTTCCAATTTCAATTGCAAGTATAGAAAAAAAATTGGAATTTTTTGTCTTGCATAATTAACACCCAATTCTTACGCAATCCCAATCGTGCAAACCAGATTTCAATTTCAAAAAAGCAAAATTTCATTTTGTGGTGAATTTTTGAAGTCAATTTCATGATTCCGCATAATATTTTATTGAAAATAATGGATGATGAATTTTTTTAATTAAGTTGTATAGGTATATAGGACACATCCATTAGTAGGCATATCTTTTATATTGAAAAACACCCCCTTAACCCCCAAAAAATTTTGATTAAATTTCACCAAAAACACTCAAAATGGGTTGTTTCAATGGTAAAGGTCCCTCAAAAATGACAAATGAAATCTTGTTGCTTCTAACCATAAGATCTAGTGGTAGACTACTTCATTATGTTCTAATAAAAAATGGAAGGTTTTGATTGCACAGATTGTGAGATTATAGTGTTTGAAGTTGAAAAAAATGTTTTGGGGGGAATCCAAATTCCGGGCAGCCTTGATTTGGGGAGGCTTTTGCACAAGTTAATTTTGCTTTTATGCTTGAAAGTTATTTTCTTGCTTTTAATGATAAAATTGGCCACATGTTTAAAAATTTCATAACATTTCAAATTGGAAAACATGTATCAAAAAATTCCAATAGGGAACTAGCTTCAAGAAAAATCTCATACAAAGTCCTTTTTTCAACAATTTATGGCTTGCACATAAAATAATTTCTTCAAAATGTGAAAGGTGGAGTTTTAGAATTTAATTAGCTCTAGAGTAGAAAAAATAAAAATCACGCAAAACATCAAACTTTGGCAAGCTTGATCAATATGTGTCTATGCTAAAGTGAAGGGCAATTGTGCATATTAGGCCTAGCACGGGAGGAAGTTGGGTGAATTGGGTCAAGGTTAGCAAAGTTTAGCTCACCACAAACCACTGACACTAGATAAAGTTCTCCTTGATTTTAAAGATTATTTTCTTTCCCTCAATTTTGAAGGTATTCCTTGCTCCATAAACTATAATTCTAGTTAGTTCACCATTAATTTTCAATGATTTCATAATATAGCTTGTAAAGCCATGTACATTTTGTATTCCAAGATGAAAAGAAAATATCTTTATACAAGTGGGGTGGTAAGAAGTAAAACAACCCATGTGGAATATGTGAATTAGAATTACTAGAAGCTCAACTGCTCATAGTTAAGTAAGAAATAGGAATTGTTCAAATTAAAATTTCAGGACTCATTTTGTCATAGTAGAATAACTTTAAAAAAAAATTGAACTACAAAAAAGTTAAATCAAGCTAAATTTCATCTTCAAAAATCCGTTTGAGATTTTGAATCTCCAATCAAAGTTATGGACAAATTTCAAAATGGGGTTGGAAGGGACATTTTCATTAACATTTTCAAAAACCCTCTCTGAATTTTGTCAATAATTTTTTTTAGGAGACTCAAAATCACAAACAGATTTTTGGAAATGAAAACTAGCTTGATTTTCCAACTTTTTTTAGTTCAAAGTTTTTTGAAATAAGTTATTCTACTATGCCAAATTGAGGTCTGAAATTCTATTTTGAACATAATTTCTATGTTTTGACAATGAGTGGTCAAGCTCTCATTTTCAAATTATCCCATATCCTTTGAGGATTCAAGAAGGACACTGGATTTGAATATAAAAATTACCTCTCCACCCATCCTTCCAACAAGTTTCAAAGAAGCACTTGTATCAATTCACCATAAAAAAAAATTGAATGGGAGTTTGTCAAATGACAAATTGGTAATATGTTCAATGGATTCTTTGGGTATTTTTCTTTTTTATTTGAATGTGGTAGTTAGGAGTTATTGCCCATTTGGTGACAAGAAGCTATAGAGCATTTGACTCCCTACCACCACTTCCTTGTACGTTGTGGCAAGTTTATGAGTTCAGTAAATTGTCAGAAAAATACCAAGCTTGAACCTTGGTTGAAAGCCTGCCTATGGCCCTGCCTAAGCTCTTTTGGGCATGTTGTTGCATTTTTCACTCCAGTATAAAGAGCCTTGCATGTGTTGCCCCCAATCCATTGAAAATGACATTTCCCTCCCATAATTCATTGACAAATTCATTGACAAATTCAAAAGAAAAAAAATGTCAATGAAAATTTTCATTGACAAATTCAAAAGAAAAAAAACTAGTAGAGCGACAAGGTACTCCTTGTCTCCACATCCAAAAAAAATTTCAAAAAATCAAGTGTATTTTTCTATTTGTAGTGAGCTGCCCAAAATTGCTATATTGCCAAAAAAAATGTAGCTTGGTCCTTTAGGGGTTAAGTAACAAATACATGATCAATGAAGAGTTCAATGAAAAGTGCCATATTACTAAACTTTGAAGAAATAGATATTTCTATATTTTAATTAGATTTTGGTAAAGTAATTGTACAACATGTTCAAATGTTACAAAATTTATTACCACGTAAAGGGCCAATAGAAAAATTGAATATAATAAAGAGATATCTATTCTCCCAAATTAGGGCATTGTCGCGTCAGCATTGAAATCTCTATAGAAGGAATTGTAGGACTTTTTTGGGAGATGCTTGTTTGTAAGGAAAATGTGCATACGGATGTTTCCTATGTATCTAAGCAATCGAATTTAAAAAATTCGTCACCAATGTTTGTCAATGAATTATCTTATATTACCATGAAAATAAAATAAAAATTTCACCCAAAATGGACTATTGATCTTTTTAATGTGAAATTTGATATATATGATTGGGATTGCGTAAGTATGCAACGATAATTATATTGACCAAAATATAACAATTTAAATCCACAATGTACAAATTTTTTTGAATGGCTCAAACAAGCAGTTCGTAAATGAACTGGACCTGATTGTACATAGACGATTTGCTCTGCTCATACTTGTTAAATGGCATGTTCACATTAGAGAAAAAACCAGCCCTTCGAAGGGCTGCTCTATGGACCCCTTTAGTACCCTGGAATTTAGTTTTAAAAAGCTAAAAAAATATTTTTTCCCTTATTTCCATGCAGTTGAAACCGCTATGATAGTAGCCCAGGAACCTAGATTTTTGAATAAAAAATTAGAAAAAAAATAAAAAATAAAAAAAACAAAAAAATTCTGCGAAATCTAACTGCTCCGGCGAGCAGTCATACACTCTAAATGCTCACCAAGGGCACTTCTCCAAGTTAACAGGCCATGCTTGAAATAACATGGCATGTCAATTTGGAACGACCCTCCGAAGGGCTGATTTTTTCTATAATGCATAATCCCGAACTTACTACATTCAAGCGCCAAGAGCTCTGAGAACTACGACTAGTGCGGTAAAGCATTCAAGTTTAATTCTGATAACACAAACTCAGCGTCAATTTCACTGAAATCTCGACACCGTGATCTCCCATGATTTTAACAAGCATAAGTTTCATTCATTGTCACGGAGGATCAAATGTTCATACTCGAAATTGAAGAGAGTGCAGGAACTCAGAGAGAGTCGTACCGAAGCGAAGATACATGAGACCTCCATACTTGGCAGCCAGTTTCTCCAGTGATCTATGAGGCAGGTCTCCCAAAGCAGGAAAGTTTCCGACGACAGGCCATGGCCAGGGTCCAGGGGGGCAAGTGCTTCCGCCTCCTGGCTTCAGCACAGTAGTAAATGAGCAGAAACGAAGCGAAAGCTGCAGCTGACAGTGCAACGCAGAGCTCATTTGCAGGAGCTCGTGTCCACAGATCCATGTTTCACAAATTGCAAATGGTAGGACTGATCCAGTGTGTAGCATGTTTCGGACTCTGTAGAATTTGGGCCCCTGGAAGAGCAAGAAGCTGTTGCTTTTATTTATTGCCAGTGGTGTCTCATGGCTAGCTCTGGAGTTCATAAACTCAGTTATCATCGTCTATTTCTCCACAGGAGCGCTTTGCCCGCATTGTGGAATCAAGAGTCAAGAAGAGGTTGAGTTCTTTGTAGAGATGCTGATGAAGAAGTCCATTCCTCACTTGGACCTTTCCACTAGAGTCAATTCTATACTAAATTTAAAGCTAACTACATATTCACAAAGCTAAGAAAGAGGAAAAAGTTGCATCAAAATTTGAGGTGTAGGCGGTTGTCCTACCATCCCTTGAACCCCTGCCAAGGACAATTTTGCACCTATGATTCCCAAGAAATGTGTCATGATTCCCAAGGTGAATTTTGCACCTAAGTATGTTTCCACCTTACTCCATCTTTTGCAGTGTGAATGTTTTGCAGGCAATGGACGTTGATAAAATGGGACACCTCAACAAGAGCAGATACTGCACTACCCCACATGTCAATATTATAAATCAAGCCAATATTTGAGCTGTTTTCTTGTGCTCTATTAATCACTCAAATACTCAGTCTGACATCTTGAGAGTCCGTCCCTGTCATTTTTGTTTTTTGTTTTGTTTTTTGGACACAAATGAAACGGAATTTCATTGCAAAGAATGTAAAGTACAAACAATCAGCCAAAAGGGGCCTGGCGACACCAACCAGACGAGAGTGTTACTGAATTGATAAGAAATTTGTGGACGCCAAGAACATATTTGATCAGTCTGGCAGGGCCTGATTCAGCTGTAAGAGCATCTCCAATGCGGCGACGGGAACATGCACAGCATCCAGATTGCCGTCCAGATTTTGAAGTGGAGGTAGGCGGACCTCATTCAGTCAGTTCCGGCGACTTCTGGAAAAAAATTGCCGCAATGCAAAGTTGGCAATCCAAACCTCAAATGGACTTTTGCGCATTATAAAAAGGAGAAAAGAAGATTCTTCATTAACCCCTAAAGGACCAAGGCCTTTTTTCTGCCAAAAAACTCTCAAAACTGCCATTTCTAGAGCAAAGAGTAAAAAAATGTGAAAAATGTTTTTTTTGCACATCTAACCGTAGGATCTTATACCTAACTAGTATGAGAATGTGTGGAAAAAATTTCAGAATTTTTGACAACACAGATTGCAAGATATCTGCGTTTAAAGTGGAAAAAACAAGATTTTCAGCACATTGCGGGATCAGATTTTTTGACTTTAAACACTTTTAACTTAAAATTTTTGTACTACAGCGTTTTGAGCTTTAAATCTTTATAGTGGAGAATTGAGTTGAGAGTCTAGGAAAAAAAAAAAATCAAAAAAACTTAATTATCATTCTTTAAAAAATTGTTAAGTAGAAGTAGGTACAAGATAGAAGGAAAATCTAAAATATTCATATATTTTTGATGGAATTAAAATGCACTAATTCCAATAGTGAGATTGTTCTAGCAAGCAAACTAAACCATCACAAAAAAAAGAATTGAAAGATTACAAAAATTGCATTCCGAAATGAATCCTACAAGTTCTTTTTTTCAAGAAGATGCTCTAATTGCCTGAAAAACAAGAATGTCCATAACTTCCTCGTAGTAAATCCAACTGAAATGAATCAAAGCTTTCCAGATAGACAAAAATATAATTTATGAGAAAAAAAATATTACAAAAAAAATTCAAAATTTTGCAGATTTTTTTTGCTTCCCTCCCTCCCCACGCATTCCAAGAAATGGCATAACTTCTTGCTCGAAGGTCCGATTTCAAATTTTTTTTTTCCGCCACATACCTCTCTCAATTCTTCACCTTCTCAAAAATTTTCAAAGAATCACGACAAAATTTCAGCCCGTAGGTACCTGCCCGAAAATGCATTTGTCCCCCAAAGGGACAATGGTCCTTTAGGGGTTAAATAAAGACCTTTCATGCCAAAAAAAAGGAGAATTCCATTTTATTAGCACACATAACTACACTAAATTGTGCAATTAGGTTGCCCTAGACTATAGTTGACCATGTCTGAAAGTGTTAGATACGAGAAATTAGTTTGGGGCAACCTAATTGCACAATTTAGTGTAGGTTGAAAATATATGATAATGACAACTTTTGCTATTGTGTGCCACCTTGCGGGCTCTTCAAATTTCCTTAAATGTTGTGCCATAGATGGAAAATGGCGGGTTTGGTATTAAAAAGAGATCCATGTCATGTGCACTGGGGCGTGTTTTTTTAGTTGCCACATCATTGTGTAGTTCCCATGCTTGTTCCAATATCGCATTGGATCTGCTCTAACTATGCAATACAACGTTATTCTTGTAGACACAAGACTTTGTAAAAAAATTCAGTCTCTGGCTATAGAGTGCCATTATAGATGTAAGGTAATCGGCTATGAAAGCAACCATTTAAGAGCTGGTTGCCTTATTGGGGAAGCTAAACTCCTTGAAACAATTTTTAGCAAACTTTTATAGGAAGAAAAATGGAATTGGCATCTAACCAAAGTCGTTTCATATTTTTTTGGACCTTTGTGAAATTAGTTTCAAATTTTTTAAGTTGAAACGTAGTGTCACTAACATTGATCACCTCCTAAAATGTACACTATTATTACATTGAAAAAAGCAAAATGTATCCCTATGTCACAATTGTTTTTAGAGCATGGGCATTTTTAGAGCAGACTAGTACCTTATATCACAAAAATGAAATGAACAAATGTCTCATCTTTCACTCGGCTTTCACTCAGCTTTGTGAGCTCATTTGCAATTGAGTATTCCATGACTCTGGAATTTGTACAACAAACAAGTATTGCACTTGATGAGAGGCACTATTCCCACAACGTTCGCTTGCCTCCAAGTGTACAATCCTACGCAAACTTCTTCATGTTCACAGTATGTGTAGCTTTTATCAATGCAATGTTTCATCCCCTTTTGGTTCAAAGCCAATGCATGGTAATGTTTCCTTCTGTTGGTTTTAGAATGCATTTGAGTGATAGTGCTTTGATAGGTATACTAGTCACCTACTAGTTTCAGCTTGATTTCAAAGTCCATGTTTCTCATGACAAGTGTATGATGCAAGGACATTTCATTAGGAAAATTTCATCCTTCAACAAAGCCGCTAGCCTTGCACCCCCGTGGTGCAATTATGGAAAAAAAACAAAAATGAAAAATGAAAATTTGAAATGTGACGTAGTCGCATTGCTGCCACATCAGCACCACGTCAAATTGAATGTTTTTTAAATATCTTTTCAAAATAAATATAAAATAAAATAAAATAAAATAAAATAATATATTTATTTATTTTTCTTTTCTATAATTGCACCCCGCGGGTGCCAAAAATCACGCATTGGCAGTCTTGTTGAGGCCTGAAATTTTTTGTAATGGTGAAAAAATATATAAAGCTATCCAAAATAGTGAAATTAGGTTGCCCCATACTATAGTTGACTATGTCTGAAAGTGTTAAATATGAGAAATTAGTGTGGGGCAACCTAATTTCACTATTTTGTGTAGGTATTACTAGTAGAAGCATAGGCCACGTAGATTAGAGAAAAGACCCATGAGAAGACCATGCATGATCAACTTGACTAGTTGTGGTCTTTAGAGCATGTTTCCTAAGTCTAGGCAACCTATGTTTCTACTAGTGTATATTCTCACTTGGTGTTAAGAGTGTTAAGAGTTGATAAAAGAAGATCTTATCAAATGAATTTGAAAACACCTTTGTACTACATTCAAGCTTTGTTATCACCAACCCTAACACAAGAGCTAATTTGGTGGATATATTACTCCAAAGAAGGTTTTGAATATGCATCAGAGCATAGTTTTTGTAATACCAAAATTTTCTTGTTTTTTGATGGTTTTTGATTTGTAAGCAATTGAAATACAATTCTAGACTATATTAGACATCATATAGAAATTATGAATTATTCAAAATGTTGATTAGAAATGTACCAAAAATAGACCTAGACTCTTATGTTGGAGGTTTGTGTATATATATATATAAGTCATTCTGACCATCTACCTCGCGGTTGAGTGTGTATATGGGTGCATAGATATGTGATTATTTCTCCAAGATCTAGTGTATTTGAGGCTCATTTCCAAGAACCCTCAACACTAGAAATTCAAGATTTGCAATGGACACCCTTGCACAAAATCTTGAATAGAAGAATCATAATCATTTATTTTCAAAATCAGATTTTTGATGCTAAAACTAGACTTCAAAAACATTTTTTCAAAAATAATAATTTGGTAAGGTTCTATTTAACTTCAAAGTTTTGTTGACACCAGAATTTAGTATTTTGGGCATTTTAGGGGTTAATGATTGAGTTATAGTGTGGGTGGCTAAATTTTGAGATAAGTTTTTGTTAGTAATGGCGAATGGAGTTTTGAGTTCCTAGAGAATTAGACACCCTCAATTTTTCTATAGAAGTATCCTCCATTGAGGCAAAAGATGCATAACTTGAAAAGTGCATTTAGGCAAACTTAAAGTGTGTTTGCATTTGGTGTTAAAGAGTGTTGTTAGTGAAGGTCTTAGGAACAAATTTAGACCGACTTTTGAACCAAATTCACATTGCAAACATCACCCCTAACACCAAGTGTGAACATACCTTTAGGCTACAAGCAAATGGGGCGATAAATTTGCTAGAAACGCACGACTCAGATTGGCGACCCAAAAAATCACATTGCATATTGTTTCTCTCAGCACCGAGTCTTGTCTTTTTCTCTAGGCAGTAACTTAAATTTCCATTTTCAGGACTGTAAGTTACATGGCTGGGATGAACAGACCCCCTCGCTCTCCTCAGGAGGACAATGAAGAATTTTTTTATTTTCCATACATGATAAAATTTGCAAATTTTAAATTCATATTTGCAATCAAAGACTCCAAATTAGCAAGGAGGGATGTACAAGGTAAAAATACAAAATAGGGGGCTTTTTTTTAACATTCACCCCAATCAATTATATGGATCAAGCGAGCTATTGGTGTTCACTGACATGAACATTGCTCATGTAATAGTAACTGATGTGCCCCGTGTTGTCGCCACAGCCAAAATAAAAGTAAAAATATTTTTTTAATTTTTTAATTCATTAAAACTTTGAAATTCAATATCTTTCTTGCAATAGTGTGAGAGGTTGCTATTTTGGTACAAATAGAAAGCTTTATGCACAAAGGAGTGCAAGGGCTTTGTTTTTTTGTGGCATTTGGACATGCAATGTAAAAGTTATGGTTTTCCAACATACTCCCTTTGTTCCACTAATAACCTCCAAAAAGCTTCCCAAAGAGGGATTAACTACAATTTTAGTCTTTTTACTAATGATATAGGCATTCAAAAACTAGTAATACATCCTTTAGATCTATACAAAATCTCCAGCTTAGGCGCCATCATCTAGGCACCCAAAATCCATGCAAATGTACAATTTTTTAGCATAATTTGTAGATGCTACCAGCTCCATCATTTTTTATGCTTTAAAGATTGGTGGCAACAATAGATACTAGAAATATGTGCCCCAACCTAAATACCTACAACAAAGAAACCTAAACAAATCTTCATAGCACCAAAGTGGTCACCAAATACATTGTCAATACTATTGTCTTAGGAACACGGTAAGTACAAAGTGCTTCATATGGGCAAGACGGAGCAATCTAGGAGAAGAATGCTCCCTAATGGCTTGCTTGCCCCCACAAGGTTGCCCAACTCGGCCAAAACTTATTCAACAATCAAAATTAGGAAATGGAGCTTTTTAGTGGGACAAGAATTTTGCTTGATTTGGAGTTTTTTAGTGGGACGGAGGGAGTAAAATATGATTTAATTCAATTTTTTTAATTAGAAAAACCCATAACTTTCAGACCGTAGCCTGTAGGTCCAAACACTACAAAAATTGGCATGAATAGAATGCTATTTGCACAAAGGAGTGCAAGGGCTTTGTTTTGTGGCGTTTGGACATATGATGCAATTTATGTTTTTTTCCAAATAAAAGACAATTTACCACAATTTTTTTATTCATAAAAACTTTGAAATTCAATAACTTTAACACCATAGGCCCAAAAGCCATGAAACAAAAGCTCTTGCACTCCTCCTAGTAAAGGCTTTCCAATGGTACCACAAAATGCCGCCACACACTTCAAGGTTTGTTAGATCTCAATGTATTAAACAAAACAAAAAAATATAAACCATGTAATTACTACCTTTGTCCCACTAAAAAGCTCTTGATTTTACCTCCTATTTTTTTAGTAGTTTTGAGTACGCATATTGGATTCTTGCTTGGGTCTAATTTTAGTTTTGTTGCATTGACTAGATACAATGTTCTTCATGGATTGTGGTGATATAAAATTTAGACCATTATGAACTATACAGTTTACAACATAGCCAATGAAATTAGTATAAAAAAAACATGAGATAAAATAAGGAGCTTTTTAGTGGGACAGAGGTAGTAAGATATCAGACTAGTGTGTCTTGTGCCTTTGCTACGGCAAAAAATTAAAACTAAAAAAAAATTAATTAATTAATTAATTAATTATAAATTATTTGAAATTCAATATATTTTTTGCACAAAGGAGTGCAAAGGTATTGTTGAGGTGTGAGAGGTTACGTTCTTGATATGAATAGAAAGCTTTATGCATGAAGGAGTGCAAGGGCTTTACTTCGTGGCGTTTGGACATGTGATGTGAAAGTTATGGTTTTACCAAAATAAAATATAAATTAATTCAATTTTATAATTCATAATAACTTTGAAATTCAATAACTTTTGCACATAGGTCCAAATGCCACAAAGCAAATTTCGTGCACCCTTACTCATGAAGAGCTTTCCAACGGTACCAAGAACGCCACCAAGGGACTTATAATTTCTTAGATCTCAGCGTATCAAACCAAACCAAACAAATAATCTTATTTAAGGTGTAGGTAGGTTGTTATTCTAGCACTCTCAAACAACTAGCCATTCCACCTTAGACTTGGAATTGCAAGTTTGGAACACCCTAATATCCTAACATAATAATACCCTACGGAGAGTGCATACAAGTGGAAAAAATAGAATTGGAAAATGAGCAAGTAAAGTACAGTGGTAAGTACTATTTGTCTCTCATTCTACATTCAAGCAACTCATGTTGCACGGATCATGATTAACCCCTAAAGTCCCATTGTCCCTACGGGGGACAAAATGGATTTTGGGCAGGTTCCTATGAGCTCATTTTTTTAAGAAACTTTCTGAAACTTTCCCATAAGATAGAAAAATTTATTAGCTTTTGGGGAATGTAATTTTTATTTCAATCGGTGCCCGGGAGCAAAAGTTATGTCCAAATAAGCTCAAAACAGGGGAGAGGGGGCAGCAAAAAAAATTTGCAAAAAATTTAATTTAATTTTTTTAATTTTTTTTCCTTATAGATTATATTTTTGCCTATTTGGGAAGCTTTGATTCATTTCATTTGGATTTTTTATGAGAAAGTTATGGACAATCTTGTTTTTGGGGCAGTTAGAGCATCTTCTTGAAAAAAACTTTTTCTTTCACTTTGAATGCTGATATTTTTCAATCCGTACGGTCAAACACCACTAAATTTTTACTACATGATCTATAAAAAGTGTAGTACAAGATCCTACGGTTAGTTTCTAGAAAAAAATATTTTTTCTGATCTTTTAGATGAATGCAACAAAAGCAGTAGTTTTGAGTGATTTTTGACAGAAAAATGGCCTTGGGACTTTAGGGGTTAAAAAGACAAAATGATAAGACAAACATAAGATTGTATATCCAAGCAATGGTCCATCCCATGTTAGGATGGTGCATGTTATGCTTTGCTAGAAGCCTGGATACTTATCACTTAATTCAAGGATTAGGGTTGGTTGAAGAGCTATAGAAGACGATTTTGTTCATTGTAGGGGGGCCCTTATATCTCTTTATTGTAATTAGAGATATCAATTTTCAAAAATCTGGGCAGTATTCACACTAGCATTGAAACCTCAATAGATGGAATTGTGAAACTTTTTTGGAAATGCTTGTTGAAGGAAAGATGTGCATATGGATGACATATCTCTACAATCAAATTTAAAAAATTCATCACCAATGGTTTTCAATGAATAATCATTATAACCATGAAAAAAAAGTTTAAAAAGTTAACTAAGAATGAAGTTGTTGTTTTTTAATTAAAAATATGGTATGCTTGAGGGGGATTGTGTAAGATACAAATGTTGATTAAGGAAAACAAAAAATATCAACTCTGTTTTATATTATGTCAAGAAAATTGAATGGTCTAAATTGCACTTGTCAACCTTTGTTGGAAGGTACTGTACATTTATTTTGTATTCATGAAGCGGTGGCTAAGCTATTCTATATGATGAAGTAAACATTCAATCCATAGACAATATGATGGAACCAAAAAGCCTTGCAAAAGTAGAAATACCATTTGTTGTTACCATAAGCTAGAAATTCCTATTAAATGTAGCAAATGTTTTCACTATTTTTTGAATGTTTTCACTTTTAGGAGATTTTCGGTACAATTTTACTAGAAACACATATATTTCTAGTAAATTTTTACTGAAAATCTCTTGAAAGGTCATTACTTATATCATATATGTGTAAAACATTCAAAAAATAGAACAAATACAAGGCATTTAAAAACTTGATGGAGATGAAATTTTGTTAAAGAAATGATAAAGGATTATTTCTAAATGTTTAGAAATGCATACACAAGGGAGCTTTTGTTGCACCTACGTGGTGGGCTAGGAATTTATTGGTTTTAGAAGCCCCTCAATATATAGGTGCAATCCTATTGGACAAACAAAGTCTCCAAAATTTGTGAAATTCTTATTGGAAAATTTGAGAAAGAATTTGTAGTCTATTTACTAATTAAAAAATCTTGAAACTTTACTTGTATTAAAAAAATTCACTAATAAATTTGATTAAATTGTAAATAATTCAAAAAATTATTTGTTTATTTTTGGAAATTTATTTTGGTTTACTTGTACCACAATATGTCCAAATTTTGTTTAACTCCTAACTCCCTAAGTGACCATATATGGTCACTCTAAATTTCAACTCCTTTGTGTGTGGGCAGTTAATTCCTAAAGTTCTTTCATGTTTAGAGGTCCAAAATTGCTTCAAATTACTAGTCTTCAAAGGAAGGCTAAAATCTTCATCTATATTTATATCTTAGCAAATCCTATTGTGGAATCCTTTACTTTAACTTGTTAGAATACACTATCCTAAAATTTCAAAATAAAAAACCTTATCAACTGCAAGATCATGATGCTTGGGTTTCAAAAAAAAGTATTTTCAACTTTTGACTTTCCAAATGGTTAGATTTTATCTTTCAAACATTTTACTCGTAAATGTGTAGATCCTACAAATTGCAACTTTCTATAATATGTTGAAGAAACAAGTTGGGAATACATATAAAAAACCTCAAAAAAATGAAAATTTCATATTGATTTATGCTTTAAGAAAATAGTAAGTAGAAAGAAGTAGAGAATGATTCGAAATACAAAATTGTCAAGAAATTATTTATGGAATTGAAAAATGACAATCCTAATGGTTGCGATGTGGTAATAAATAATCTTCATTCTATAGTTTTATTTTTTTTGAAAAATATTGAAAATTTAGTTAAATAAAGGACTTTTTCAAATTTGATTTTTGAAAGAAGTGATTTTTTCTGATTTGCCAATACTGTTCAAGTTGAGAAAAAAAACTACATATCATACAATAACTTTTTAACTATGCAATCAAAAGTTATGAAAATTGTTTGGCCTTAAAGCTACTCCTCAACCACATATTGTGTGAAAATCTCAAAGAAAAAAAATAAAAACTCCATGTGTAGTGAGCCTCCCAAAGTCGCTATATTGCCAAAAAAATGCAACTTGGTTCTTTAGGGATTATATTCCTTTGACCGATCTAAAATTTTTAAAGGACAGTATTGAAGGTTACAATAGCTACTGGAAGTTTTTTATTTTCATTGAAAAAAGTACATTTCTTATTTTTTAGAGGTCTTCAAAGGCATATATGTACCATTAGTGAAATAATATAGTGTATTCATGGTTTTTACTATTGAAAATTTAAACATGCAAGTATTGGTTTGGAGTTATTTGTGATTTCTACACATCAGAAGAAAGCGCATTTCAATAATTGTAAGATAGATTGAAATGAGTTTGATAGCTCTTCATTTGAACTTAAAATTTTTGGAAGTGCATTTTAGTGTGCCAATACAATTTCTAAATGTTCATATCACCTCCAGTCCCAGAAAACTCTTATATGTAAATTTCTCAAACATTGTAGAGAGGGACAAGTATATTAAAAATAGGATACAAACATTTCTCTTATTATAATCTCACAACTCTTATGCAATTTCACACTCAAAACTAATATGCACACTAATAAGCAAGCTCTTTAAAAATCTATATGGTTAAAAATTGAAAAGAAAAAACAATCTACTTTTATTGGATATAACTACAAGCCTATACTCTTTTTTCAGTAGGAAAACCCACTTGGAAAGGCTTAGGCACTCATAGGTTAAAATCACTAATTTCTCAATTATCTCTAGCAAATTTTGGAAGTGTCCAGAACATTTTTGAAAGCCACTGTAAAACATAGTTCCAGTGTTAACTTCAAATATGTTTCCTTACTCCCAAAGTCATGCTTTGCATTTGAATTGTATGCACAACAAATTACATATAAGAGTATAATGCAAGACTTTCATGTTTTCATATTTTCACCCATGATATTTGGATGCAGGGACCAGTTCCCTTGAAATCAAATTTCTATCGTTACATATAAATTTCGGCTGAATTTTCAAAGTCGTAGACCGCTCACTACAAGCTTCTTCTGCAACTTTAGAGACCATTGAAATTGAGCCCAGTCAAGCATCATAGTGCTTGCTTCCTGATAAGACACTTGCTGATTAGTCCAACAAAGTATGGAAAGATGATTTGCTGTTGGTAACAGAGTCTCTTAAGCCCCTAGCATAGGTCCCTAGCAGTTTTAGTACCGTTTCCTCTACCTTGTGACACAAATACCGAATAACACAATTGTCTTGTGATAAAATGATCTGTGAGGATGAATGTCCCCTTGGGCGAACAAAAGGCCCGTCTCCATAGTACATCAAAATTTGCGAACTATCCTCACATCTACAGGTGCACATTCCGGAGAGAATCTCTACAGAAAAGGCCGCCAAACAGGATATGGCTTCTACAATCTGTTCAATACCTGACTCAATTCCGTCTCAAACACAAGGTCCGTGAATGCAGATTGCAGAGCACATCTTCATCATGGTGTGTTGACAAACAGCCGTCATGATCTAATAGAAAAACAAAATAAAACTCTCCTGGTCTGCAAATATGACATGTGAGAACTCTTGTAAAACAGCTAAAGTGGTCAAACTTGAAAGATCACCTACTTCCAGCAGTTACTTTGCGCTTCACTTTCCTCTTCGCGAAGACATTAGGAGTTTGACGTTGCCTGCCGTCCTTGTTCTGAACCTTTTGACCATCCAAGAGGCCTGTGATAAGACCCTTCGCAGGAATTACCCACTCTGATAAAGACTCCGATGACAATGAAGGCCGCCGGTACGCTTGAGAAAGCGTTCCATCGGCATGGACAACTGGTAACTCTCCTTGACCCAAAAACGCTAGTCTTGTTACGTCGCCAATTTGGATATTCAGAGCCCTGCATCAAAAAATCCTGGTTACTTCCTATTATACAGACACGTCAACAAATACATCTGGTAAAGACAGTGGCTATACGGAATGGCGATGATTGGGATGAGTACGAGATAATATGTTGAGGGTCTAGAGGCAAGAGACAGTTATTAGGCATAAACCTCTCGTTCAGACAAAAAACAGAACCGTCAGATCTTCGAGATCTATAGTTCTCTGGGAGCGTGGGGAGGTCGGGGATTATGACTCTAACCCTCCTCTTTTCCAACGCAATCCACCATGTCGCGATGAAAGTCACAAGAGAAGGTTATGTTCCAGATCAAAACTTCATCTTCAAAGGTTACTCATCTTACGAGGTGCTAGCGAGATACTACATCTACCCAATTACTCGCTGATTCAAAATGCAGGAATAAGATGATGGTTACTACCACAGAATTTGCAAGCCATGAAAGGTTGACACCGAGTTAATCAAAATCTTAGAATCGTATTCTTCAGTACACCTATGAGTCCCTTAATGACCGCAGTCCATTAAGGGACTCATGCAGGTAGGAACCACAATGCGGTCTACTGTTTCTGTGTTCCTTCATTGCAAGGCTGAATACAAGAAAATCTTTCACAATTTTCCGCTTACTAAAAAAATTATGCAAATTTCATAGCATGCTCTCCTATCGTTCTTGTAAGGCTACAAAAAAAGTACCGCCATACGACACGCTATGCTACATAAAGCCACTTGTATTTTTAGGTCCTCTCTGTACGGTCACCGTATGAACAGGGCAACCTCCTTTGGGGTTTAAATCAGCCCCAAGCTAAACCTATAAGTGAAAGATGGCCGCCTTCCTCAGAGTGAGGAGTTCAGTTCCCAACTATCAAGCTCCTAGCACAATGGAGGATGCAATAAGCAGTTCCACAAATTGCTGAACGGGACACGTTTACTCTAAACATGCATGATTGCTGAAAAGAGTTTCAGCACAGCGTAGGACATACCTGAGTCCCGCAGAGAAGAAGATGACAACGCCCAAATGCTGAAAATGGTCTTGCATAAGCCTTTCCGCTCCATTAAGCAGCTGGTACCTCATATTACCTGATAATCCCATAAACGCTCCATAACTTGAAGCACTTGTGCTAACTGAAGGGATCGGCACTGATAAGCTGTTACACAGAAATAGATTATGGATAGTTAAGCGTCACGTTTCAGCATAAAGCTGGAATTAGACCAGCTTACCGAATTGAACACCAAATCTGATGTCCTTATCCTCGTCAAAAATACTACCAGAGTAATAAACACAGGTCAATCCTCACGCAAATATTAGTGAGGGAATTGAAACTTACTCCTTATTTCTCGCTGAGGGCATCAGACTTGAAAGACCTGCTCCAACAGATCCAGTTATCATACCAACCAAGCTAAGTTGTGCGGCTTTGTAGAAGAAACTAAACACTCGCTTCGGCATATCAAATTCTCGTAGAGGGTAGCTCTTGTCGAAGGCGTGGTTCGGAAGCTTCTGAAGTGCGTTTTGGAACTCATATTTAAATGTTGAACCATATGATCGGCTAGGGGCTAACGCCCAGTTCATAGCCGCTGTGCTTGCAACCAAAGTCAATACATTCACGGCAGCAACGTCCCACTCTTGCTTTATCCTGAAAGCAAAACCCACAAGGGTCATTACATCGGAGTCGTCATACAACGAGGTACTCTTCTGCTCAACTAGAAAAAGAAACTATCTATAATGCTATTACTATTATCATCAAAAGCAGGGGAAAAATGGACATTTGCATTGCAAGTGAACATTTCTGTCAAAACCATAATATTCACATCAAGACCAGCTACTCCCATTCAACCATGAAGCTTACCTTTCCCCTCTGTGTTGAAACTCCCACCATACGGCGTTTCCAATCGTCAGTATCTCGTCAAACGCCAGCTTGTACAAGAAGCCAGGATCCGCAAGTACGCTGTATATTCACAATCAATTACAAATGGTAAGTAAATCCATCCAGTCTAATCCGTCGAGTTCACACGAACTCATCAGCATTTGCGATCGACATATCACAAAATCCAATACAGTGCTCTATCACGAATGAAAAGAGAACGCACTGCGAGTCAACCGTGAAGTATGCACATACGAAAAATGCTCGAGGGGGGAGTAATAGCAGGACATTGACCAGGAACAAACACAACTAGTAATAACATACCGGCCGACGAAACCTCTTGAAACTGATTCAGGAGCCAACCGTGACAGTTTCCTCGTAACGGTCGGCTTTGCGTTGAATGACCAAAACCTCACCATTTGAGCCGAGCTGATCAATCCCTGATTCACCGAAACCAAAAATTCAGGGCTTAGTCACAAACACAAGCTCTGAACTAGCTACAACAACAGGCCCTCGCCTCTGAATAGGTGAATCTTCTTTATTTCCATAGAATAGAATGCAGGACGTAGAGGATAAATTAACTTCAAGAAACTGGCATTCCGATAAGATTGAGATGCACAAATAATCAACGCACCAATTCCACAGCCTGCCGCATCCCTGCAGGCAAGTCGCTGATCGTCCTGAACCATTCCTGAAGAATGGCTTCAACATACTTACGATCAAACATCTGCGCGAATGCCACCACAACAAACCAATCAATCAATTGCCGACTCTCTCAATAAACATCGTCGACAAGCACAATCCTGCACATCGAATCCCAAAAAATGAAAGACAAACGCACCTCAGGAACAACCACGCGCCGTCCAAACAACCCTTGGTTATCGCCATCGTCATCGCCATCATCTTCACCGAAGTAGTCATCATCATCACCATCATCGTCGCCTCCATCCCCACCCCCATTGAAATTCTTATTCCCGATACCTCCACCACCCCCTCCAAGTTCAACCTGCAACAACAATCGGCGTAGTGGTCAATTGACATCAAAGTTAAACCAACGCGCACAATCCCGACCATCCATCAGAAACCCTAGGTCACTCTTATCCGAAAGGGACAGAATTATCCACAATCATAACCCCCTAACGTCTCAACCTCAATTCCTCTCAAATTTTCGAGAAAATGATCACAATCATCACCAAAAAGAGAAATTCATCACGATTCGACCACTAAAAGGTGAACACTCAAAGAACAAAAACAATCTCGCACCTCTCGCTCAACCCTAGGTCACTCTTATCCACAAGCACAGCATTATCCACAAGCCTAAACCTCAAACTTCGCTAACCTCCATAAACTCAATCCCCTCATGAATTCGCCAACACAATCAAAATGGCCACGGTAATTGCCGAAATTCAACCTCAAAAAACATAACAGAACCCTTAATAGTAAGAAATTTGAAAATTCCCCATACCTCCTGCTTAGGCTTAGCCGTGGACGTCGAGAAATCCAGTTTCGACTTCTCCAACGTCGCACCACCTCCTCCAAACGCACCATACCCCTTCTTCATCTCCACTGAATGCGACCTAATCGAAATATTCGGTACATCCTTCCCCACTGACAAGCCGTCCACCAACTCCTCCCCCCCGTCCGTCCGACTAAATCCCCGCACCGGCGCTCTCCTCACCCTCACCCTCACCGCCAACCTAACCTCCGAATTCCGTCGCAATTGCACTCCACAAGGGACGTGCACTTCGTTCTCCCAGTGCTGCACCCTTCCGGCCGAGGGCGAGGGCGCAGCAGCAACCGAGAGCGCCGCGGGCGCCAGCAACGACGACGCCATAGCCGCCATACCCCAAAACCTAACTCGAGGAAATCTGCCCGGCCTGCCCTCAAAGCTGGTGGAGGTGGTGGTGATGGCGGAAGCTTGTTGTGCTGAAGCTTGCAACGGCGACAACACAAAAGGGTTTCTGCGGGGCGGGCGGACAGCACAAGGCCATTTGGTTGGGGAAGACGATCCCGTGGCCGTAAGGAAGACGATCCCCTATAGCCGTGGAGAAGATGACCCCGTGGCTGGGAGGGGATAGAGTTTGCTTTCTAGAATTATCGAAACTGGGAAATTCGAAAATGCAAAATTACGTTATTGGATGGAAACTGGATAGGGATTGGATGGATGAAATCTTCGGGGCATGTCGGATGAAGTCTGTCAACAGAGTGTGTACCAGCGGGGGGGTTTTGGGCGAAATTTCGCACTTGTCAGACTGTTTCGGCCTGTCGGGTGCCCTCCCTCCAGATTTGCTCCAGTGGTTTGAAGGCTTCTGGCGACACTTGTCCAAAAAAAAAAAACTGATGTGTACCTCTGTGGATTGGTGGGACCCCATAATAATCCCGTTGGAGCCAGAGCTCCAGTTTTTTGGAGATTGTCAGCGAGGTACAAAACCAGAGTTCAGCGGGTATCGAAACTTTGGGATATCAGCGGGTATCAAAACATTGGCATACCAGCGGGCACTGGTATGAAGGATACCTTAGAACAAGCCCAGTGCAAACACGGAAAAATGTACAGTATCAAGATTTAGAAGCGCCAGGAGGCGGACCACATTCCGTTCTTGCAACTTTTAGAAAAAAATGGCCCAATGCAAAGCCGGCAAGCCAAATTTCAAATTGACTTTCTACAATATAAAAAGAAGAAGAATAAAGATTCTACATTAAAAAAAGATATTTCATGTAATAAGGGAAGCTCCAATCAATTGGCACACATTACTAGGCTTGAAAAGGGGAAACATTTAGGACTTTTGCTATTGTGTGTCAATTTTCGAGCTCTTCAAATTTCCTTAAAATGTAGTGCAGTGGATGGAAATTGCCAGGTCCGGAAAAATAAAGAAACCCATGCTATATGCATTGTTGGGTGTTTTTTTTGGTAGGCCCAGCATTATGCCGTTCTGTGCAAAATCCAGTCGTTGTATTGGAGCTACTCTTAACTCTTAAAGGATGCCGCTGCAATTTTTGTTAATGAATGAAAGAGAATCCTTCTATATAAGATAGAGTGCACCTATTCATATTTGGAATTTTGTTATGAAAAGAGGAGGTCTTCTATATTAGTTTGCCTTCCAATGTGGAGTGTTTTTGCTTTTTTTTTAAGCCAATGATTCACATGGTAGCCAAAGGGATGATTTCCGCGGTCACTAGTCTATCTATTAACCCCTAAATGTATTTGACTATGTTTTCACCAAAAACGCTCCAAAACTACTATTTATAATACAAGTGCTAAGTATTAGAAAAAAAAACATTTTTGGACACATGTAAGCGTAAGATCTTGTAGTAAACTGGTTGAGAAGATGTGGAAAAATTTCAAAAATTTCCACCTTGTAGATTGTAAAACAATAGCGTTTGAATTGACAAAAAACAAATTTTGTCTCTGCAAAAAAACAGGCAGCTGCCCTTCACAAGGTCACATTTGTATGAAAAATTTCCAAAATGGTGATTACTCTTTGGATTTATTTTTCTAGACAATTTTGATACATGCCTGAAAAAATTCAAATCATTTAGAACTGCACAACATATAGGAAAAAAATAGTAAATAGAAAGAAGTGATAATGATTTAAAATACTAAATTGTCAAGAATTTAGTTATAGAATTAAAAAATGCCAATTCCAATAGTTATAATGTTTTTTAATAAACAATCTACACCCAATATTTTAATTTTTTTCAAATTTTTTGAAAATTGAGTAAAATAATTTAAGGATTTCAAAGTTTATTTGAGAGTAGAGATTCCATAACTACCCGCAAACTAAAGCTCCTCATAATTTTCATCTCATTAATCAAAATAGAATAATTAAAAGCTTTCCATATATATATAAATCTAGAGAATCAATTTCAAATTTTTATTTTTCTCAAAAGTTATTTAAAAAAAAAATTAAAGCTGCCTGCTGAGCATTGAAAATCACATATCATACAATAACTTTTTAACCATGCAGTCAAAAGTTCCGAAAATTGTTGGGCCTTAAAGCTACTCCTTGGAAAATGTTGTGTAGAAATTTCAAAGAAAACAAATTAAAAACTCCATTCATAGTGATCTACCTAAAATTGTTTTGTTGCCAAAGAATGGTGTTTGGATATTTAGGGGTTAAGGACTAAATGAGGTGGGTTTTTTAATTATTTTTTATTTTATTAAGGTCAAATCTTAAGAACCGTGTGTCCGTGATTGAACTCTTGGTACCATTGGAAAGCTCTTTATGGTGGAAACACTCAAAATTGTCAATACAAGCAATTCAGCATAATTGGAGGTACCTTTTCCTAAAAATAATATTTTTGTAGTCTTAGCAAGTGAATCAGATGTGGTATGTAATTTCTATGATTTTTCAAAGTGGCAGCTCCCTAGACCATTGATTTGTCACCTAGGTGAACTCTAAACTGAAATTTGCAAAAATAGTAGTCAGCAAATCAAAATTAGGTATGTGTCCTTCAAATGCATCAGTAAATCAGAGTTAAGCATTTAAAGGATACATTAATGAAAACTTAGGGATGCACTTAGTAGTAGTCTAGGATACAAGAATAGGAATAAAGATGCTTTGGATGTTTCTACCTTACAAGGAGGGGTGCAGGAATTTTTTTTTCTTGGCATTCCAACTCTTAGTAGAAAAGATATTGAATTTCAAAGTTTTTATGAATTTAAAAATGAGAAAATTAATTTTACTTTTGTTTTATTATACAATGGCATCAACATTTGCACACTACACTGAATAGAGAAATTAGGTTGCTCCACACTAATTTCTTGACATTCTGCACTATATCAATATTACAATTATTGTAGAAGGATTTAGTGATGTGGAAAATATGTGTGGTGCATGGGTTGGTGTACTGATTTATGGCTTAGGATCAGAAATTGGCTTGTGCCTCCATCTGGACAAGGAATGAGTTATGAAGTAACATAAGGTAATTTATCTGGGGTAAGGCAACTTAATTGTCAAGACAACCCAATTTCACTATTTAGTGTAGTTAAATGAAAGAGGAGGGCACAGATATTTGTTAAATATTGCAAACATATACTTCCACTTTATATCAATAATAGTGAAAATGTCTTTTGGATAATATGGTATCCATATTATGGTACTTGAGTTTTTTAACACCAGTGCAACCATAGGTGTTGGTCGGGTGTATAAATTTAAAAAATCAAACATCCAATTTCTTTCAGAAAAATTGAAAGCTACAGGGATAAATAGAAGAACTAAGAAAAAGTTAGAACTTAGATAAAAGTGGTAAAATGATTGGATTTTGTATTTGAATGTAGAAGGCTATATGACCTTCTAATTGTAAAACATGGCAAATTTCCCACTTCCATGGAATCACAATCACTAGTAAGGTAGTCTGCTCTTAAACTAACCATTCAAGAGCTGATTGCCTTTTCAGGGAAGCTATAACCTTGAAAAAAATTTCAAATAAATTTTTGTAGGAAGAAAAATGGAATTGGCATCTAACCCAAGTCGATTCATATTTTTTGGATCTTTGTGGAATTAGTTACAAATTTGTGAAGTTGAAATGCAATGGTCATTGAAATCGACCACCTTCTAAAATGTACATTGCCAATATAATAAAGAAAGCAAAATGTACTTGTGTCATGATCGCTTTTAGAGCCTGCTTGCTTTTAGAGTAGACAATTTTATACCCTATTCCATTATTACAATGCGATAAAAACAAGATCGGTGCACTTGTGAGGCTACGTACTAAGTAGACAACAATATTAATTTATTGATGAGTCAGACCCCACTTTCCCACTCCAATGCAATCCTAAGTGAATTGTGCAATGTGATTGCAATTGTAGATAGGATTTGGAAACTAGAATTTAGAAACCAAAGTTGATGGCTCAATGCCATGGTTGTTGTCCAAAGGACAAAGCCAATAAAAATAAAAATAATTTTCTAATTCATAAAAAAATTCAAAATTCAATATCATGTCTATCATAAGTCGGAACATTACAAAACAAAGTCCATGCATCCTCCTCACATAGAGTTTTCCAATGGTACCACGAACGTGATTGGGGGCGCATGGTTTCTGAGACCTCATTGTAACAAACAAAACAAAACAAACAACCGAGCAAACAACGTAACTTAATGTGTAGACTAGTGTGCCCTATGCCATTGCCACTTCTAAAATAAAAATAAAAGTGATTTTTTAACTTTTTAATTCATAAAAACTTCAGTATTCAATAACTTCCACACCGTCCTAGGTTCAAATGCCACAAAACAATGCATGTGTACTCCTCATAGAGAGAGCTTTCTAACTGTACCAAAAACACAAAGAGGAGATGCACATTTTTGGAGATGTCACTGTAAATAAAAAATTTAAAAACAAAACTCATTTAAAGTATTGATGTTTTGGTGTTTAAACTTGTAATGTTATTGCAAACACTAAGTGTCTATTTGGAAGACTTCACCTAAGATTGTAGGATGGAAAAAAAAATGTTTTTCCACCCAATTTTTTTATAGAAGTTGCTTGAGTGCATTTTCAATGAATATGAATATAACTTCAAATGCTCTAGTTATGGTATTATTGACCTTTTTAAAGAAGAAGATGCTTAACCCCTAAAAGCCCATTGTCCCTTCAAGGGACAAATGCGTTTGCGGGCAAGTACCTGTAGGCTGAAATTTTCTCTTGATTTTTGAAACTTTTTTTGGAGGTAGGAAAGTTGATTAGCTTCATGGGAATATAATTTTTTCACAATCGGTGCCTGGGAACAAATGTTATGATCAAATAAGCTCAAAACAGGGGACAGCGGGCAGCCCAGGCAGCAAAAAAACAATGGACAAAAATTTGAATTATTTTTTTAATATTTTTTTTCTCATAGATTATATTTTTGTTTATCTGGAAAGCTTAATTCATTTCATTTGGACTTGTTATGAGAAAGTTATGGAGATTCTTATTTTTTGGGCAATTAGAGCATCTTTTTGAAAAAAAATAACTTGTAGGATTCATTTCTAAATGCAATTTTTCAAATTTTTCAACTTTTTTTTTTGAATGGTTTAGTTTTCTTGCTAGAACAATTTCAGCATTGGTATTAGTGCATTTTAATTCCATCTAATATATATGAATATTTTAGATTTTCCTTCTATTTCATACCTACTTCTACTTAACAAATTTTTTAATAATGAAAATTAAGTTTTTTTGAATTTTTTTTTTCTAGATTCTCAACTCAATTCTCCACCATAAAATTTAAAGCTCAAAACTTTGTAGTGCAAAAACTTTAAGTTAAAAATGATCAAAGTCAAAAAATCCAGTCACACAATGTGCTGAAAAATTTGTTTTTGTCACTTCAAATGTAGATATCTTGCAATCTATGCGGCCAAAAATTCTGAAATTTTTTCCAAACATTGTCATACTAGATAGGTGTAAGATCTTACGGTTAGATGTGCAAAAAAAACAATATTAATTATTTTTCACTCTTTGCTAAAAAAATGGCAGTTTTGGATCATTTTTGGCAGAAAAAAGGCCTTGGGCCTTTAGGAGTTAATCTACGGATCACCCTTAAAATGTATTTTGGCCCTTTCTAGATATTTATTCTTAATGTGAATTTTGGCTATGAAAATGATATTTTTGGATTTGAATTCAACTAATGAATTGAATCTTATTATGTACAATTTCTATTCCAATTAGAAGTTTTGAAAAGATCCTAAATTTCAATATTTTATAGCATATGAACTTTGGATCTTTAACCATGGTTTTATTATTGATTTTCTAATTTTAGAGTGGCTTGAGAACTTTGGTTATACCATGATGTTCTACACTATAGTAAAAAATTTAGATTTTTTGAGTATATTTCGCGTTTGATATGAATTTTTTTCATTAAAATCAAATTCACATTAATTCAAACTTTTTACCAAAATTTGAAATTTTTACTTGTAGTAGATATATGATTTTGTCTTTGAAAAATAAATATGAATTTTTTCATTCATATCTAGTTTCTAGCCCACCCACCCCCCACCCACTAAGGATTTGTTGCTTAATTTTGGAGGGGATGGTCTTCTAATAGACCATCAGCTATTTTTTGAAAGAATTTTAAAAATAGATATTTCTATGTTGTATGGGAGTTTACAAAGTGATCTTATTTTTATTTGTAATTTTACACATGTAACATATTATTTGGATGGTTCTTTAGATAAATGACCATCTTCATAGAGCTGTTACAAATGACTAATTTTTATTTTATTTGAAAACTTTATTTCCTATTTTCTACAAATTAAAATTTCAAATTATCTATTTCTTGAAATTTTGCACTTTATTAGTTCTCCTACTTAGAGAAATTTTCCATGCTTTTTCTTCCTAGCTAGAGTACAATTTTCTCAAAGGTTTATACATTGGCCATATTTTTTATAAATTATTTTTTTTTTCTAATTTTAAAGTAATCCTAAAAAGAAAACGTTTGAACTAACAAGTCTATATGGAAGAGAAAAAATAAGGAAAAAATTTAAAAAAACATTATTCCTATTTAAAATACCCCATCTTTGAAAATTAGGTAATATAAGGGTATCATAAATTTGATAAAAAAAATGTAGTACTCCCGCAATAAATACCTTTTGGAAGCACAGTATGGAAAACATAACATATAGTGACCTCCTAAAGAATACACCCTTCATATCATGATAAGAACTTGGGTGCTCAAGTAATTTTCTGATTTGGATTATCTTTAGGGTCCCGACATAGTCACATAGTTTGCATGGTGGACTTTGGACTTGGCATCCACTCAGAGGAAGTAACCAATAGGGTGCCAAGGCAATGACAAATGTCTTCCAAACATTGTTTTAGCAATGTCAAAAATACAATTGATAGACAAGCACCTTTACAAGGTGGTACAAAGAAGTATTATGATTTTTGAAATACCAACAACCATGCGTAGATACATTTGCATAGGCTACACTTATACAATTCTCCTTTGGTATTACATCTTAAAAATACACATTGTAACCTAGCTTTTGTTTTTTGAACGAACTAAATTTCCTCCAAATAAAAATAAATTCACCCATAATTGACACAAAATAGAACCTCAACAAACTTAACCTCTAAAGGACCAAGGCCATTTTTTTGGGCAAAAAACTTTCAAAAGTGCCATTTTTGCTACACTCATCTAAGAAAAAAAAGAAAAGAAAATATCTTTGTAGGATCATGTACTTTATTTATTTGAGATCATGTAGTAAAAATTTCATGAAGTTTGACGGTATAGATTGGAAGATATTAGCATTCAAAGTTGAAAAAAAAAGATTTTTTAAACTTTGGCTTGGAATTTAAGATGACTTTGACTACCGTTTGTGGAAAAACTTTGTACTAAAGACTTTGAATATAAAAACAAATGTTGAATAATTAAGTTGAAGGTGTAGGAAAAAAATCTTGAAAAACACACACTTGATTTTCATTCTTTACAAAATTATTAAGTAGAATTAGGTCCAAGATTGAGAGAAAAAACTTAATTATTAATAGTTCTAAGATGGGATTGAAACACAATAATCCCAATGATGAGATTGTTCTAGCAAGCAAATTAAAAAAAAAATTGAAAATTGCATATCCTACAAGTTGTTTTTTCAAGAAGATGCTTAGATTGCCGAAAAAAACAAGGTTGTTCATGATTTTCACATCACTAATCCAAATAGAATAATCAAAGCTTCACATGTGGAAAAAAATAAGATCTATAAGAAAAATTCAAAAATTCAAAAAATACTTCAAGTTTTTGTAGTTTTTTTTTTCTATCCGGCAATGTAAAAATTATGTTTAAGATGGCATAACTTTGGTCCCGAGCACCAATTGAAACAAAATTGATATTCCCCCAAAGCTAATAAATTTTTCTATTTTATGACAGTTTCAAAAAATTCACCGAAAATTGAGGTTATAGGAACTTGCCTAAAATCCCATTTGTCCCCGATGGCAAGGAGACAATGATCCATTAGGAGTTGATACTAATAACATAAAATTGTATGTATTGGATCTTATAGGAAAGTAAAGAGGATTCCAAAGGCTTTTAGCATGCATTATTTGAACACTACATAAATCAATAAGTTATGGAATTTCAAGGTATTATTTGTAGGTGTAACAAAAATAATTGACATTAGACTCTCCTAGGCTCCTATGTTCTAATTGTATACATCTTGTGTCATCAAAGTCTAAATTTTAGTATAGCATTTTGATCCAAATACAAGTGTGAATTTGAATAGTTATGATTATAGGTGGATATAAGGTGGGTACATCCAAAATCACACCCTACCTAAAACCGCCATTGTCACTCTATGTACATCTCCAAGATCAATATATACATATATTGAAGGAATAGTTTTTATACATCTACCAAAAAAACTTTGACCCTTCATAACTTTTACATATAGTATCCAAATGTCACGTTGTTTGGTGCACAGGCACTTCTTTTCCTTTGTCAACAAAGAAAATATGAAAAATTGACGTCAATTTGGGGGTACCCACCTTACCTCAGTACATGAATACATAACTCACAAGTCATTCTATTAAAAATGAAGTTATAATTCTAGAATCTTCTAGGTTACATGTGCTGCACAAATAAGGAACTTAAAGGTTGGTGTCAGGGGTGATGTTTGCAATGTGAATCTGGTCCAAAAATAGGTTTGAACTTGTTCCTAAGACCCTCAATAACAACACTCTTAATACCAAGTGTGAACATACCTTTAGTACCAAAAAAACCGTGCTTCCTTTTGTCACGGAGAGGCCTGTATGTCTCTAGCTTCTAAATACTGACCAACATTTTTATTCTAGGAGAAATTTTACCAATTCTAACAAAAAAAAAAAAAAATGCACTGATGTCCCTCCAAATTTAATGCAATGCCACACTGCCAGAAACACAAGTTCTACAGTGAAAAAAAATAAAAGCCCTTCTCAATCTCTAGAGGTTGATTTCTTTAGCCAATCCAAAATTTAATATAATTATAGTTCTATAGTTACTGTATTAATCAGATCTTCATGCAATCATATGCATGCTCCCCTGAGTCCCCTCTGTTGCCTCTCTCAGATTCATACAGTAGATCTGCAGAATGACCTCTGGCTGAGCACTGTTGAATTTATCCTGTAGCTAGAGTTATTCACGCCTGGTTGAATTCCTCTCTGGTTCGTTCAATCCTCGGTTGTGGAATTCGAGACGGATGTTGCTCTGAGTTGTTCAATTTACAATACGAATTCTTGGTCGAGGAATTCAATCTGCTAAGGTTTATTATCACCCCCAGGAGACTTGGGCGAATTCTCCGGAGTTACAGCAGTCGAGAGTGAAACATATTTGAGATATGAAGACAAAGTAGCAAATCTGAATACCGTACTTTAAGAATTTTTTCTCAAAAAATGAAGTTTAAACTCATCACACCTTTCACTTCTGGCCCATCCCTAAGTCTAATTCGTTGCTAAAAAATGCTGAGCTCTGCTCTACGTTCTGCTAACTCAGTCTAACACATCTGTTTCCATCAGATTTTCTTAGAGAGAAACGTCTAAAACTGGGAAGTAATAGCCCTAGCTACAAAAAAATGACAGTCAGTGGGACCATCATCGTCTTATTTTCTTCTCATTTTCAAAAGCTTCAAAGCAAGAGCTTCCTTTTCAGCTAATGATAACTCAAGGTCTGAAGGATAATCTTCCATGGTATCCTGTTTCCGACCTCCAAGCGCTCCTTTCTTCCCCACTTGACGTCTCTCTAGCTGAGCGTCTGAGTCAGAGTCTTCTGCATCATCATGGCTACTTCCATCATCTTGAGCTATTCGCTTAAATTTTCTTCGCTGTCTTTCTTTGATGTTCTCACCATCACTCTCACTATCGTCAAAATCACCGGAGTCTCCACCACTGTCTGCAACTTCATCATCTTCATCATCTGATTCTGCACGGAGCTTCTGCTTCAGCTTCGTTCTTTTCTCCCTGAGCCTTTGTTTCTCTTGAAGGCGATCCTCCTTGTCTCTCTGCTTCATTTCCATCTTCAACTGTTTGAACCGTTCATTGGCTGCTTGTGCAATTTCGTTGCTCACACCTGTACATCAGGGATAACCCATTTACACAAATTAGTAGCAGCTATATGTACAAACCACTGCTAAATGCAAAAGATTACAAACTCTACGGAGGAAAGATTCACCGACAGGTGCATTTGAGAATTAAACCCTGGGTGCCAAATGGCCCAAAGTGGCCGCTCTGGTCAATGGAAACAATGTACTACAGAAATGAAATATGAACTACGGAATGGAAATACTAAAACAGAAAAAGCACATGATTCCTAGGACACCGTAGTAAAAGAATCAAACAAACTGATATCAGGGGGAGTAATACCAGGTGGCGCATTGAGTACTTCTTTGCTCTGTTGAGCAAGAGCAGCAAGAGGGGGCATAGCAACACCCTCGTCATCAAACACCATACGATGCGCTCCAGCCCTGGCCGGATCTATCTTTAACTTGTTCTTTTTCAAAACTTTGACACCCGCGCTGCAAGGACGGCAAGAAATTACAATCGATTAGCGGAAATAAAAGAGGCGCTTGGACTTAGACCTAACCCTTCTCACATAAACTTCGCAAGATATTAGCCCGACAAACGAATCACGTATTAAGAGAGTGTCTGCTGATCAAAGTCTTAACCTCTTCACCTTCATTTGCTTGCCCTCAACATCTTCCTCATCGGGCCTTGCTTTCTTCTTCGTCAGGAACTCATCGCCAGCTACCTGTTCTCTAGGTCTTTTCTTCGTCAAAAATTCATAGGCGTCACTATCATCCTCACCGCCACCACCGTCCTCATCATCATGTGCTCTAACCTTATCAAATGCAGATGACAAAACATCATTATTTTTCCGAGCGAACAGACGATCCAACTTGTTGTTGTTGTTCTTCTTCTCCACAGGGCCATTCGCTGTCTCCTCTATGTCATCTCCAGTAAACATAGGTTCGACCACGTCTTCGCCAACATTTTCATCGTCATTTCCTTCATCACTCACATTCTGGACAAAATTCAAGTCGATCCATTCAGATATACAGAACTATAAACAACACTGCCGTGCAATTCATTGGCAATTGACATCAAGGTAACAAAAGATAGGAGAATCTATTCCCCTTAAAACACCCATAATTCTCAACACTAATTCACCAGTCATAATACGAATGAAAATTTTGCAAAATAATACAAACCAAGGAATCATAGAGGTACCAGAGAAAAGAGTAAACTATCTGCCGCATCACAGACTGCGAAGCTTCGCCAGAGAAGTGAATAGGTACCTGGTCTGAACCTTGAATGTTCTTGCCACCCTTCACCTTTCTCTTCAAGAAACGAATGCGAGGGGTGGTGGGCAATCCCAAAGATGCAGCATACGCCTCATGCGGAAGCTGAGTTACGTCAAATATTGACTTATCTGCACGAACGTGTATAGAGCGCAGGTATGTCGTAAATGCACGTTGTGCCATGTACTTCAGATCTGGGTCTTTAGACAGCAATCCAGCGAGAGCCCCTGATACAGGTTGAACCTATTCCTTATTTGCCTGCCACATTTCCAATGGATCTATCACTATGAAGAAACGGTTACAAATAGAGCTCGCAAAGCTCAACGGTTCTGTCCTAACAGAAAGAAGACGGCCGTCAGAAAACAAACTAACAGTATTCTACTGCACTTGCACAATTTCCTTCAAGCAAACACCAACTAAAAACTCGACTTACCTTGATCAATTTCACAGGAATCTTTGCTGCTTCCAACGCTCCTAGCACCCGCTGCTCTGACGGTGAGAGAAAGAGAAGGGAATGACCACTTGCGGTATATCGAGCAGTACGCCCCACTCTGTGAATGTAAGTGGGGACATCTTCAGGGCAATCCACCTGATTCACGTAACAGAATGAATTCAATGAGAAACAAAACTGTACAAAAGTCACCTAAAACCTAATAAAGGTCGCAAGAGGTAATGTTACCTGCAGAACCCAATCAACATTCGGAAAATCCAATCCTCATGCAGCCACGTCAGTAGCAAACAGGAGTGCGTCCTTAGTTTCGATGTATTAGTAGAATGTAACCATCCTCTGCATCTGTTTCATGCGTCTATGTAAGCATGATAAAGGTATACCAGGCCGCAGTCGCCGAAAAGCTTCATGTACAAACTTCACCTGCTCACCATCCACAACCAACCGCATAAGCATCACAGTAATCATTAAAAGCAGTGAAGCTCAAGGAGACAATATTTGTACCTACAGAGATGAGCAAGTGCATGGTAAGCATCTTTACCTGTTTGCAACTGGATAGGAAGACAAGCATCTTCGTGTGCAGGTGTGTCTTCACAAAACTCCACAGCACGTCCAATTTCTCATCCAACGGAACTATCATGGCAGTTTGTTGCAGTCTAGCGGGTGTGGCAGCTGCAGATTCTGCATGAACTGCCAAATACTCGGGGTCTCGTAAGCTCAGGCGAGCTAAATCCTTGATCGACCGAGTTTGTGTAGCTGAGAAAAGCATTGTCTGTCTCGACTTGGGAAGTTGTCCTACGATGGCATTCAAAATTCCAGCAAAACCCATGTCCAAGATGCGATCCGCCTCATCCAGCACCAAAACCTATTTTCTATCACAATACCAACAGCTTCAGCTTTGGTTACTACTATATAGGATTGGAAGAAAATCAAGAAATACTGAGAAACGCAAGAAAACACATGTCTAGGAAGTATTATTTTGAAAACCCTGTCCCAACACACAAAGACAGTGACAACGAGAAAGTTCTACAGGGCACAGTCCTGCTTCACACAACCCTTAAGGCACTGCATTCTATCATCCAAGACAAAATCAGCAAGCACAACTCACAGTGGTAGGCCATGAAGGAAATGAAAACCTTATCACCTGAAGTTGTGAGCAGTCGAAGTTCGGTGTCTCATCCATGTGCTGTAATAGCCGACCAGGGGTGCAAACCAATATATTCAAGTTGTTCACGGTCTCCTTCTCAGTGTCCACCCCCTTGCGCCCTCCTATAAGCAGCCCTGCGCTGATGGAATGGTGTTTTCCCACTTTGCGAAGCTCATCGAAAATCTGAACAGCAAGTTCTCGCGTCGGAGAAATAATGATAGCGCCCACCCCATCTATGGAACCCCACTTCAATCGATAAAGCTTCTCGATTACCTGCACAGATTTTACTCCTGTAAGCACGAGCATTGTCCTGAAATTACTCTTACGCAGGTCAGACATGCCACTGACTGCACACCCTCCCGTTCTCCACAAACAAACCACACACCAATCATGGTTGCAAAAAATGTTTGCTCATATTGTAAGAGATTTGGTTCCCTTCCTGAGCAATATATCCATATATGCAATTGCAAAATTTTATTGTACAACCAACTATTGCTCATCAGACAACTGAAAAAAACTAAATGCAGTGGATGTGCGGTGAAGTATTACTTTCAAATGAAATTTGGACATCACTAAAATGCATCATAATTTCCAAAACATCAATGATTCTTGAACCATCTTTCTTATCGAAGTCTAGGACTCAATCATCAATAGTTGCAAAAGGACTCAATCATTTAACACATCTTAGATTTTGAAACTATACTACATGAGAACATTTGAAATTCAAATTCGCACCGGTAGAAGAAATGCTAGCGTCTTGCCGCTGCCGGTCTTCGCAGCTCCCAGCACGTCATGGCCACAGAGTGCATGGGGAATCGATGCTCTTTGAATTGCAGTCATATGCACGAATTTATTCTCCTTCAAGCCCCGCTGCGTCCGGTCCGACAGAGGCAGCCCTGTAAAATCCTTCGCTCCAGCGTAAGGCCGTAAAGCACCCTCATCTCCCTCGGGCTCCTTGGCAATCGTGAAAGCGAGAGGATTCGTCCCGGGCGAAGGTGCTCTTGCGGCAATTCGAGCCTCGAGAGACTCAATCTCTTCTTGCTCGTCCACTTTCTTACCCCTGAATTTTGCCCTGTTGGCTTTCCCTTTCCCAATGCCCACTTGGATCTGCCCCGGCTTCATCCTCCCAGGGGCCATCGCAGAGTAGACAGTACAACCTAACAATTGACCTAGTGCAAGTTATGGTACATTCGTACTTCGTGCTAGGCTGCGGGTTTGGTGCTAAACTGCGGGTAAGATCGATGTTTCGTAGCTGTTACAGGAAGCCCCACAACTTTACTGAAAACAAACAATACAGTCTCCGTGAGCCCTCTATGACCAAGACGGAATCAGCCAACGCACAATTGAAGACGCTAAATGGAAATGCAAGTAAGAAATTGTGAAAAAACTTCTGAGCAAAACCAAATTTGTTCATAAACTCTAGAGTGCAGGATCCAAATGACCAAATGAAAGATGTGATAAGCAGAAAAATCCACCTTCCTGACAGAAAAACCACCCCTCACCTTCCACCGACATATTTCGCAACCAAAAACGTTGAAAATAAATAAATTGAAAGACGGAAAAGCATTGAAACACAAGAATCACGGGAGAGCACAAATTTCACAATGCAATCGCTGTACAACCCTAAGAAATCAAAATACGCTAAATTCGGTATACCCTCTCCACCGGCACATTTCACAATCCAAAACGCTAGAAAACAAACAAAATTCACAAAACACCAAACCTCGAAGATCGAAGTTCAAATTGCAAACACATAAAACCCCTAAGATTTCAGAATACCCTGTCCTCTCCGCCCGCACATTTCACAATCAAAAATCGCTATAATAATGTAAAATTTATAAGCGAAAACACCGAAACTCGAAGCTCAAAATTCACATTGCAAACGCTGCAAAACCCTAAGAATTCAAAAACGCCCATCCTCTCCACCAACACATTTCAATACCCAAAACGCTGAAAAATAAGAAATAAAAGTTATACTCGAAAACACGGAAACTCGAAGCTCAGATTGCAAACACTGCCAAACCCTAAGAAAGTCTAAAAAGACGCACACCCTCTCCAGCGACACATTTCACGTCCAAAATGAAAATAACATAAAAATCATACACGAAAACGCCGGAACCCGAGCATGAGACTACCGTATGAGAGGAGAGTTTCAAACGTCATCTTGCAAATCCATCTTCTCTGAAGATCGCGTGACCACGAAACTGCAAGTACTACCAAAACGTATGTCGAAGAATATTTCACCGGAAATAAAAATGAGAAGGATCGAACAATTAAGCATTCTAAGAACTCTCTAAATCAAGCAAAGAGGTGGAAATGTATGGGCAGGGACATACCAGCAAGGGATTGGGGGCGAAATTCCCAATTCGAGCGACAACTCGAGCGGCGCCAGTTCAAAAATGGAAGCGAAGATGTGGCAGGTAAGTCCGCAATTTTCATAACAATTTGAAAAAGCACAAGAAAAACAGAAACTCACAATGCAATTCTGTGCATTGCTCGTCTCCTAGAGTCCTAGCATGCTTGCAAACTCCGCAGTGAGACCTAAACTCTCATAACTGTGCAGCGGAACGAGAACGAGGAGAAAACATAAGCTTGTGCGATTTGAAGAAACGGAAGGCACTGCGGTAAGGCAGACAAGGGAATTAGACAAGCAGAAGTCGAAATTCACAAAACCTCAAAACCCTGAAGTCCGGACCTTATGTTCTACATCCATAGCCTGCATGTGAGACCCGGACACTCACTGGTACCCGGATCCTCCCATACCATGCACCTGACATGGATATGTTGTGATGCACAATTAACATAGAACTACAGTAGTGCCCTGGCCGTTGCCTCGGCCAAAATAAAAGTAAAAGTAATTTTATTTTTTTTAAAACAAAAATAACTCAAAAACACCATAACTTTTGACAAAGACGAAGCGTGTGCACCCTTCCTTGTCGAGGGCTTTCTGACGGTATCAAGAACACAACCAAAGGATCCACTATCCAAAGAATCTCATTGTACCCCCCCACCCCCCCACCCCCCACCCCCTACAAAACTTTCGACGAAGACGAAGCCTGTGTACCCTTCCTTGTCGAGGGCTTTATGACGGTACAATAACGCAACCAAAGGACCCACTATCCAGGGAATCTCATTGTAACCCTCCAAAAAAAAATTTAACCCCTAAAGTTCCTTGACTATGTTCTCACCAAAAATGCTCCAAAACTACCATTTCTAGTGCAAGTACCAAATTTTTGAAAAATATCTTTTCCTAGGCACATGTAACCATAGGATCTTGTAGTACTTTGGTTTGAAAAGATGTGGAAAAAATTTCAGAAATTTCCACCATGTAGATTGCAAGAATTAGCGTTTGAAGTGGCAAAAATCTTTTTTTTGGCCCTGCAAAAAAAACGGCAGCTGCACTTCACAAGGTCAGATCATTATGAAAAAAATTCCAAAATGGTTGTGCTTCTTTGGATTCGTTCTTCAAAGCAAGATGGCTACATGCTTGAAAGTTTTCAGATCATTTGGAATTGTACAACATATAGGAAAAAAATAGTAAGTAGAAAGAAGTAGAGAATGATTCAAAATACTAAATTGTTGAGAATTTCGTTTTGGAATTGAAAATTGCCAATTCCAATGGTTGTAATGTAGTCATAAACAATTTACATCCTATGATTTTATTTTATTTTTAAAATGTTGAAAATTGAAGAAAAATAGACAACTTCAAAGTTTATTTTAGAATAAAGAATCCATAACTGCCCACAAACTAAAACTCCTTATAACTTTTGACTCATTGATCAAAATGGAATGGTTTAAGGCTTTACACACACACACACACACACACACACACACACACACACACACATTTATATATATAGATTGAGAGAGAGGTATATATATATATATATATATATATATATATATATATATATATATATATATATATATATAATAAACCAATTTCAAATTTTTATTTTTGAAAAAAGTGATTTTTTTTCTACCCGGACTACCCGAGTTGAGAAGCAAACTACATATCATGCAATAACTTTTGATTCATATTTCCAAATGTCAAGAAATTTAGTGCATATGAAAGATATTCCTTGTCCCTACCTTCTATTAAAATTAAAGCCCAAAAGATGGAAATCTCTAGTCACACGTACCTGCCTAAAATTTCTATGTTGCCGAAAAATACATGTTGGTCCTTTAGGGGTTAAAGTATGGATTCTTATCAGGGCTTTTTTGGGGACTAGTGTCCCCCCTGTTGCCCTCATAGCAAAGGTCAGATTTTGTAGGGACAAAACCGCAAAGGTCATAGATCTGACAGATTTGGCAAAATTTTGCCCCCCCAAAAAAGCCCTGATTCTTTATGCAATCCTAATGAAGCACATGAGATTTAACCTTTAAAGGATGGATAGGTGACCATGAAAATCATCCATTTTGATGTCGTGTGAATGATTGGTTTAAAGAAATCTAGAAGCACTAATTGGAAGTCAAACTACTGTAGAAGAGCTCCCCTTTACTCCCTAAAGGACAATTGTCCATTGAATGGACAATTGAAAATCTGGGTAGGTTTCTAGAAAGTCACTTTTAGTCAGATGTTTATGAAATTTTGACGTAAAGTATGAGCATGTCCCCCCTTTGTAGAAATATAATTTGTTTTTTGATTGGGTACCCAGATCAGAAATTATGTTGCCCTGAACATTTTTTTCTAATTGAGCAGCTTTTGCAAAACTCCTCCTTTATTTTTGAAATTTGGCATGTATGAAATTTAGATGAAACAAGATGCAAATGTCAAAAAACATGACCATGTATAGTAATAAAATCTCACTCTAGGAGGAGTTAAAGTCTGTTAGCCCTATTGGGCAAGGTTGAAAAAAAAACTTTTTCTTCTATTTTCAAACGTTAAATCTTTCAATCTGTGCAATCAAATTTTCTGAAAATTTTCCACATCCTTCCATAGTAGTCTCTTACAAATTTTACGATTGAATTTTGAAAAGAAAAAAAAATAAATCATTTATTTCTCACAACCCTAAAAAATGGCGTTTTTTCACAATTTTTGCCCGAAATATGCTTCCAGGCTTTAGAGGTTAATACAACATTTTGAGGTTGGAGAATTGCCTTTCTATCCTACTTGGAGAGATTCTTTGTCATTCATCAACTGAAAAAAAGCCGTAGCGTATCTAAAGGTTAAGTCTCAAAAAAGCACAATTCCATCTTTGATGAATTTTTTCATTTTATTTTAATGGTTTTGCATGATCCATTCTTCATTTCTATATTTTTTGTGGAAAGCAAAATGTGGACATTTTTTAAATCTCAACAAGTACTATGTGTACTTTCAAGGGTATGGAACATGAAATCTAGACCATTGATTGGATTTTAGATCTACTACTCTAAGGATGTAGACATTCATCATTGGATGACAAGGATGGATGGCAATAATAAAGCCGTCTTAAAAGCAATCCATATTGCCAAATTGGACTTGCTGTGGCCCTCCACTAGTACTATAGAGTCCTTTGGTATACCTTGAAATATTATATTTACCAAAGGTTGCGATTTACACAAGAAAACGAGACTTCTACATTTCCATTTTAAAAAAATATAGATTGCACATAGAAAATTTATAATAAAAGTGGCCATTGCCCCCTGAGTTGTAACAAGATGTAAGACATCCAAGATTACGTAACAAACAAAATCTTGGTTTTCATCACAAGATCTCTCTTCTTCTTCTTTTTCTTTGAGTGAAGCTAATTAAAACCATTCAAAATACCCGACAAAGAATTTTTATATAATGGAAGGATGCGCACAGCAACAATGTTTCATTTCTAATTTTTTTTAAAGTATGGAAGCTTAGCTTGGAAAGAAACCCATGAGTTTCTAAGATAGTGAAGGTGTAAGCTCTCAAATTCCAGTCATTACAGGCCTTACAATTTGCAAACACAACATTACAGAAAATTTTAGTCCTCTAGAGGGCTGATCCAGAGTGACAAACCAAGTTATTTCGAAGCTTGATCTGTCACTCTGGAATAGTGCCGCAGTGAGCAATGTGCTCACCGAAACAGTCAGATTTCACGATTTTTTTTTAAAATTTTAAACTCTTAAAACTCAGTTCCTACGCCACTACCACTACAATTTCAGCTGGGCAAGAATAAGGGGAAAATGATTTTTTCAACCCAAAAAAAACAAATTTTAGGGTACTCCAGAGGGCTATGGAATAGACCTCCGGAGGCCTGAAATTTTCTCTAATGCTAGTGATTGAAGAAGGTGCTGGAGCTACCAATTTGGAGTAAAGATGTGTTGTTTGGGGAAGAAAAACATCCCAACAATCTCAGCTGAGGTGAAATTGCAAAGAATTTTGGATTAAATTAGAGGAAGACACAAGTTGGAGATTTAAGCAGGTGTTGGAGGACTTGAAGAACATCCAATTGAAATTACTAATTACACTTTTATCCTAGACTAAGGACCAAGTTTTGGTCCTCCAAAATCAACCGGTGAGATCTGCAGTGTCAAACTTTACTCAATCCAATAGCATATGTCGGATCAATAATATTTGAACATCTCCTTGAATTCGGACGAAAGGAGTCTCTTAGGACATATTGTATAAATTGCCCTTGTATAGAAATTATAAGACAATGATTTGGTATCTTATCTTGAGTCAAGTACTTAGTTAGGAAAGGTTGTTTTAAATAAATTAAAGCAAACTAATACTTTGCTAAACTATTAACTAAAGATGCCCATCCATTTCACCTTCCCCATGCATAATTCCCCCACTCTAGAAAATAGCAAAACAACAAGTTAGTGATAAAAACTTACTACACCTATAATACAAAACCAACCAAATCCAATACCAAATCTATCCTATACATAAATACTTCAAACTACTATAACAAAAAGATACACATCACATTCCCTCCATCAAGACTATCCCTTTTACAAATAAAAATAATTCACACCAATCTATATAAGAATATTATCATTCATTCTCTGATTATACACATACAAAATCAACAAGCCCATCTTTATGATAACATTGGCAATTCTTAGCTACCCTCCCTAAAACAAGACTTTGTTGGCTTTAGAAATAATATTACACAACCAAATCTTACAATATTCCTTAGATCTAGACACCAATACAATCATTTGAAATGAAAATGTAATGATTATGTGAAAGATATCTAACTAAAACAAACAAAACAACCAATACAAATAATCAACAATTCACACTTCCAAACCATTTCTTTTCACTAACCACCTTCAATATCACACACTCATATTTCACCTTTTTCCTAATATGTCCACTTAAATTACACTAACCTCCAACTTCAAATACTAAATAAATTATACATTGGGCTCGATTAGCAATACAATCCAACACTACCAATAGAACACTTTTCATACTTTCAGATGATAAATGATACAACAAATAAAATTACAACACTCATGAATTCAACAAAATCCGGCCATACCCTTGCATACCTACAACCTTGCTCATTCATATACCAATAACTATACCTCAGTAACTATATCTATAAGAAACGCCTAACAGAAACCTTTACATTGTAAATACTCCATGTCCAACACTCAACTATAGAGTTCACAACAAACTCACCTATACAACTTCTACACAAAATAGTGAAATTAAGTTGCTTTAACAATTAGGTTGCCTTCAAGGGAGAAGTTACTTCATGACTCATTGCTTGTCTACATGGAGGCACATGCAATTCTCTAAACTCAAACCATGAACCAATGCACCAACCCATGCAATACCCATGGTTCCTACATTACTGCATCCTTCTACAGTAACTGTTCATATTTATATAGTGTAGAATGTCAAGAAATTAGTGAGCAGAAACCTAATTTCACTATTTTACATATAACAAATGCTAACATAACTAAATATAAAACCATTTCTTCTTCAACAAATTCTTCTTACTACACAAACCATTATGGTTAATAAAATTTACAAATGGAATACAATACCTATATGACCTTGAGCATGACCCATACATTTACATCCTACCCCCGGCTTACCTCACCCATGCCAACATACAACAATCCATTGCAACTTAAACCGGTGATTGCAAGAAACAGTAGCACTATTGTGTGCCACATGTAGCATACTGATTTCTTTTTTGGCCACAATTTTTGCATTTTCATTCCAAATGACTCAAAATTTATAGGCAAGGTACGCATGACTATAAGCACACCTTGAATAATTTTACTGTAATTTTCAAAAATATTTTACTATCGCAAAATAGATTCCAATTTAATGTCCTACTTGTCAATTTGGGGGATTTTAGTACTATTTAGTACCCAAAAAAACAAGTTTGAAGCTCAAATTTAAAGCAATGGTGTTTTGGTAGACTTGTAACTACTGTTCAAAGGAATTCTAAAAATAGTTAATTATATGTTGTATAAAAGTCTACAAAGCTTCTTTTTTGCTTGCATTTTGGAAGATATGAAATATTATTTTGGTGGTTCTTTTGGACAATGAACATCTCCATAGAATTGCTACAAATGTCCAACTTTTATTTAGTTTTTTTTTCTTTTTTTTCTTAATTAAACCATCAAAATATCTATTTTCTTGAGATTCGGCACTTTCTAGTTCTCCTACTTAGAGAATTTCCCTATGATTTTCCTTTAATAACCTTTACCTTAAAGGTGTATACATTTTTCATTTTTTTTTTTAAATTTAAAATTATTCTTGTTATTTTATAGTACTAAAAAAAAGTATGAAAACTGAAAAATCACAACAAAATCAACATGTATTTCTTACAATCACCCAAATACAACTCACTACACTTCTACTTCATTGATAGCTTTTATAAACCTCCAATACAAAATCCTCTCAATTCAAGTATTTGGACACAAGAAAAAGAAATCTACGGAATATACAACTATATTCACTATAGTCATATATTTGCTAGATTGATGGGACAAAAAAATATACTACAAGTAGAATCAATGGTTATCAACATCTCTTACAAATCTTTACAACGTATTATCCGGCACAAACAACCTTCATTTTCACCAACAATTTTAATTCATTCTACTTCATCATCAACCACCTTAAACATCCCATGTCTCTACACAACTATATGCATCTAGACAAAATCCTAATTGCCTCCATTACCACTCTACACAAATAATGAACAACCACAAGCATACTTTCAAAAGTCAAATTCCATGACAACATCAAAGACAATCACATTGACAAATTAGCAAATGAAGGTACTAATTTTCCAACTTCACCCCCACACAATTGATGAAGAGTTAAGGTAGAGCCACCCATAATCGACCAAATAAGGAATTTCAACATGATTTGGAGTAATGAAGGTAAAACAGATATTTTCTAGAGGTACACCAATAGAAACAACAAGGATTGCAAAAAAAATTGGTAATTTTATCGCTTAAATTAAAATTACTATGAATTTTGGAAGGCAAAAAGTACTCTAGATCCATGGCCAACCTCTAGACTCTTCCACTTCTGATCATTCAATAACTTTTTTCATAATCATTATTTTCTACTTTCTTTCTCACAACTTGGGACATGTGTCATGTATTTATTAGTTCCAACCTTGAAAAGGAAAAGAAAACATTCTAAGCTTGGTAAAAAATACGTGCATCTATAGGTCGGGAATGGGTCACTGGTCAGGAATGGGTCACTGGTCGGGAATGGGTGGCTCTACCTTACTCCACTCCATACTAGGGGTAGTCACAGTGTCTTCACTCTAGGAAAACTGTCGTGCGAATGGAGATGTGTCGGCTCCTGATTAGCTTCCCATCCTCGTTCCCATCGCCTCTCCAAGCTTCTTCTGTGAATGCTTTGCAACGTACATTAGTCTCCTGCAGAGGTGAATAATGGGCGTCGCTAGGCGTTAGTACGCGAAGCTTGTTGCTGCTTTCACCCCGTAGGCTACTGCTTTCACCTTAAGGATTGTTGCTTTCACCCAGGAGGCTGCTCATTTCACGCTGGAGACTGCTGATATAGTCGCACGAGTAAAAGCATTCGCCGGTTTAATTTCGATCCTCTATGCTTGACACACCAGAAAGGGATGTCACACCTTCTTCATGAATTCAGGCTCCCCATTGGCTCCTCGTTTTTCTCATTCTTTTGCAAATTTTGGTGGAGTGAAGACACTGTGACTACCCCTATTATCATCAAAGCCTTCACACTTATCCTACCTATAAATACAAAGAGGGTCCTATCAAATTCCTTGAAAACTACATACAAACACTCACCAACACCAATAGCACCCTTGCTAATATTTTCACCAACATCATTAAATAGACAAGCAATGCTTCCATTCACTTAAAACTATCTAATACAATCTTGAACAACTCTTCAATATCAAATAATCAAATAAATCCCTAAAGTTCCTTGCTTATGTTTTCATCAAAAATGCTCAAAAACTGCTATTTGTAGAACAAGTACCAAAGTTTTGAAAAAAAACTTTTTTTGACACATTGAATTGTAGAATCTTGTAGTATGCTGATTTGAAAAAAATTTAGAAAAATCACTACGTGGATTGCAAGAAATAAGCATTCAAGTTCATAGAAATCATTTTTTTGGCCTTGCAGAAAACATGGCAGCTACACTTACAAGCTCACTTTTCTATGAAAAAATGTCCAAAATGGTGGTGCTTCTTTGAAATCTTTTTTTTAGACAAGTTGGCTACATGCTTGAAAATTTTCACATCATTTGGAATTGTACAACATATAGGAAAAATATAGTAAATAGACAGTAGTTAAGAATGATTCAAAATACTAGATTGTTAAAAATTTACTTATGGAATTGAAAAATGGCAATCCCAATGGTGGCAATGTTGTAATAAATATTCTACATTCTATGATTTTTTATTTTTCAAAAATATTGAAAATTGAGTAAGGTAAAGGACTTCAAAGTTCATTTTACAGTAGAGAATCCATAACTACCCGCAAACAAGAAATCCTCATAACTTTTGACGCATTGATCAAAATGGAATGATTCAAAGCTTTCCATGTCTATATAACTTTAGATAACCAATTTCAAATTTTTGTTTTTGAAACAAGTGATTTTTTTTATCTACCCAGACTGCTTGAGTTGAGAAACAAATTACACATCGTGCAATAACTTTTGGCTCATATTTTCAAATGGCATGCAATTTAGTGCATATAAAAGATGTTCCTTGTCCCCACCTTCCATCAAAATTTGGGCCAAAAATATGGAAATTTCTAGTCACACGTACCTGCCCAAATTTCTATGTAGCCAAAAATCGCATGTTGGTTCTTTAGGGATGAAACATCTACTAAAATTTTGCTATGGCCAATACATGAGCTTTTCTAGAAAATATCTCTTTTAGCCACTACAATATTCTACAACTACATAACCACTTTGTAATTTCAATCAAACAAATACTTGGTTACATGGTCTCTTTTATTGTATTAAACCACACATTAATGCATTCCACATCAGACAACAATTATAAAACAATACATGAAATAAAAAAAACTCCTCACTTCTCACACACATGCTATAATTGTGCCACATGCTCATGAATGCAAGACATTTCCAAGATAGTCACACACAACAAACAAAAATCCCAAACATTTATCCTTGTACTTGCCTACACCTATGTGATTGTAGATGTAGCGCTAAAATTTATCCAAATATTCTTTGCATGAAAAACTTACCATTCAAACATGCACATTCACCGTACCTATCCAGCAACTAAACAATACAAATTTTAGAATTCACTTACAACAATGATGGTTTCCTTCAACAAGCCATTATTCTCAAAAAACAAATACATAATTCCCTCATAATCAACACAAAAACAGGAGGTTGGAATACACAACCACTTTTGTTCTTTACTGCATGTGTCGGGGGTACTATATATAACAATATCCTTTCCGTGCTATTAAGTATCGCAATTCAAATAACCTTGGCTTTCTATTATTGACACAACATTGCCATCACGGATAGGCCACTTATATCCTACTTAAGAAAAGAAGATTAGAAAATAATCAATGGCAATTTCAATTCTCATTGATCCACCCTGACATCCATTAAATTCAAACTCTATGAACCAAATCTTCACAATCACTTTCATCGTTTCAAATATACTACCAAACAATGGCATTCAATATACCCGCAACAATCCCCATCTCGTTAAAATGTCTACCTACCTTCTTATATGTATTCAAAGACAATACTGTGTATATGAGATAATCCAATAGTAATGTGCTACAAATATTGTTTCTTCACCATTGCAAACAACATAGAGCCTCCCTCTTAACTGAGGTATGTAGTATTGATGTCACTTATACAATTATCTGTAATCATATGTAGGATTTGACTTGAACAGGCTCTTAATTCATTTGAGTGTAAATGAGTTGGAGTTATTTCTTTCTCTATATACCTTGTACAACAACATTTGGGGTATTTATTGAATTCTACTAGCTATTTCCTTTCAATTCTTATATTGAACGGATTTCAAGTAGTGAGTCTAGTTTTTTCTCTATTTTTTAACTCAAAGTAGATATTTTTATAGATTTTTCACCCATGTTTTTCAAACGTTTTCAAATTACAACCAAGTTTTTTTCCAATTTCACTAGCTAACATACAATGAACTAACCAGCAATTTTCCTTGAACATTGTGAGAGCATTACCACCCATTCATAGGAAATAAGGGACAGAACACTATAAAAACCCTGCGTTTTAGGCGACAAGCCGTGATTTTTTGACAGATTTTAGTGGACATCTAATGCAACAATAGGGAGACCTTGATTTCTTGGAGAGTTTCCCTGCGTTTACGTGAACTCAACTACAACAATTGGCTGATGTGGCACAATCATTGCTACGTCATTTTTGCAAAAAATAAAATCTGCTTAAAATGATATTTGAATTTTTATTTTATTTTATTTTTAATAAATATTTTTTGACAGCCTGTACCACTATTCATAGAATCGGGCTAGATTGAGAAACGGGCCTGAAACGGCCCTCCATTGTGCTGGAATGTCATCTAATGCCTTAACCCCTAAAAGACCATGAGTGCAGATTTTGAACAATGAATGAACGGAAACACATCCTAAACTCACCAAAATGCATTTTTTCATCCATCAATTTTGTTTTGAAGATTCTTGTATTTGATCTTTAACATTTGTACGGTTCAAATTATGAAGATTTTGCTTTGTAAATATTCTATAATTCAAAAGGTAGTGGGAGGTCTAGCTTCAAAAAGTAATTTTTTCAATTCAAAAAATGACCCTTCAAAAATGACTTGAATCAAAAAATCAAATAAAAATCTTCAAAAATCACTATAATTAGAACTCAATATTTTGAACTTATAGGAAAAAAGATCTTTTAAAAATCATAAGTATTCAATCTACTATTGATTTTAGAAGGAATTTTCAATTTTTGGCTTCAAATTTTATTGAAAAACATTGGTATGTATTTTTGTTGATCTAATCATATGGATGTGATCTATGAATAGCATTTTACAACTATTGTTTGAAAGTCATCATTAAAATATTCTCTTAAGTTTTATTTTATAATAGATCTTCACAATTTTGGAAATTTGGACACCCCTCCAGTCCTTTAGGGGTTAAAGCTACTCAGTCAATGTTTGGCAGAGATGGTGTCTTGTAGTTTCTAATGCCAATACCTATGTGGCTGGCTCTTTTTCTCACTCGCCGAGTTTGCGGTGGGGGATCATTTCTTGGGTTGAGTCTATTGTAGTGCAACAAGCCTAATGAGGAGGTCCAGCCAAGGGTGAATGTAAAAAAAATGCCCCCCTATTTGCATGTTCTTTTTTAGGCAATGTAATGCCCAATTTCCTCCAAAAAAATGGGCAGCTTCAAGCCTATAAGGAAAAACTAGGATAAATGTGTTAAAAAAATGCCAGGTTGTAATGATGCCCTTGCATACTATTGCTACAATGTTTCTAAAACCTCATTTCATCCATCGTGCAAAGCCAATGCATACAAAAATTGCATTCAGAACTTACATATTCAAAATTAGAGTTAATCGTAAAGTGCGTGCAATGCGGGACCAAGAGCCAGAGTTTAAAAACACAGGATAAAACTCCCCGGAGCACCAAAACTCAAATATGATGGAGTTTGGTGCCATGTTTGTTTTATACTACTCTTAGTTGAACCTTCCTCTGACACCAACTTTACGATTAACTCTATTATATACTCTAAATTGACTTCCTTCAATTTGATCCTTCAGAATGAAAGAGCCAGGAAACTCAAAACCTTCTTGAAAGAAAGGCCACACAAACTGATTTGTCCGGAAACAAAACAAAACAAAACTCTTTTTCTGAATCCTCCCCCTCTTTTTTTTTCCTCCTCAAAGCAGCCAGAAGGGTTGGTTCGAAAGCAGCTCCGAGTGTGTTGCAGTGAGTGGAACCCCTGTCCTCCACGTGCCCCACCTCCAACGACAAATTTCCACTGACGGAAAGCGGGCCTGAACCCCTGCTGCTCACTTGCTGGCTGCTCAGTTAACCCTGTTTAACTTAATAATAATTTTATCACTTCTGGTCTAAGCCCCTCGTGAGGGCCTTCCCTCCCTGTACTTAATTAATTCCAACTTTCCTTGTCGGCCACACGCATTGCCCCCGTGGTACTCCAGGAATTGCCGGCAATGGAATCAATCAATTGCTGTTTGGGACAACGGAAACTCCCACTGTACAACACGGCGGGTGGGGTTTGCGTATAGGGCAATGCCCAAGGAGGAGGGGATTGCGGGAAAAAAAGTGCTCACGAGGAGGGCGGAGCCCGACGAGGAGGCGCTTTTTTTCCCGCAATCCCCAACAACGAAGGCGTTGCCCGACGTAAATCACAAGCAGGAAAGGATGATAAATTGAGAATGAGAGTTGGAACCGGATGAAAAACCTGTAATGCTCGATTACGCAGTTTTATCCAAGTAATCATGGATTGCAGTCGAGAACCACCCCACAAAATGAATGGGAGGAATCTTGGGAGTGGTTTACATACAATTAGGGCAATGTCTGCCAAATAATCTGTCAATGAGGAGCGCAGAGCCTAACGAGGAGACTCGATTATTTGGCACAATGTTTGACAATAAGGGTCATTGTCTGACATAAACTGTTGCAGGAAATCAACAAAATCCGATGAAGTCGGAATGAGAATTTTGATGCCGTAAAATCCATAATGCCCTATTATGGAGACAACACTGCAAAATCGGGCATTATGGTACAATACCCGTCCGGAAAACATACGGGACCTTTCCTGTGAGTGGTTTATGTGGATGAAAGAAAATTCTTTTATTACAATCATCATCATGTCAGTCTTCATCCCCTTTTGCACAAAATTGTAGTCGTTCTAATTGGCTTTTTAATCGCTAAAGGACCATTTGTTCCCTCGGGGGACAAATCAAGTCTGGGCAGGTTCCTACTGTCTCAATTTTTAGTATTATTTTTGGGGATTTTTTGAAGTTGTGTGTTTTTGTGAGAGCTTTGTGAATATATAATTTTTATTTTAATTGATGCCTGGGAGCAAAAGTTATTGCACAATAAGCAAAATTGAAGTTCGGCGGGCAGCCAAAAAAAATCACAAAAAGTCAAAATATTTTTTTTCAATTTTTTTTTTCAAAGATTATATTTTCGTTTACATGTGAAGCTTTGTTTCATTCAATTTGGACTAATTATGAGAAAGTTATGGACAATCTTAGTTTTTCGGGCAATCTAAGCATCTTCTTGAAAAATTAAATTATAGAATTCGTTTTTCAATGCAGTTTTTAGAAATTTTCAAAAGAAATTGTTAGACAAGGTTAGATTTTCTTGTAAGAACAATCTCACCGTTAGGATTATTGTGATTCAATTCCATCTAAAAGCTATTAAAGAATTTAGTTGTTTCTTCAATCTTGAACCCACTTCTACTTAACAATTTATTAATGAGTGAAAATTAAATGCTTTTCATCCTAAATTTTTTGGAAGACTCTCAACTCAACTACTTAACATAAATAAGTAGAAAATCATAGTCCATAGTGCAAAATATTTAAATTAAAAAGACTCAAAAGCCAAAAAATCTAGTCAAGCAAGGTGCAAAAAAACTTGTTTTCTTCACTTTAAATGCATATATCTTGCAATCTACATGGTCAAAGTTTTTGAAATTTCTTCCATATATTCATATACTAGTCATGTGTAAGATCTTATGGTTGGATATGCAAGAAAAATCAATTTAAAGCTCTTTTCTCTTTGCAATAGAAATGAAAATTTTGAGTGGTTTTCGATAGGAAAATCACCTTGGTCCTTTAGGGGTTAAATAAGGGCAATCACTGAGGCGTGAAGGGAATTCTAATACACAACCCTTCAAAAAATAAAAATAAAAAAATAAAAAAATAGGATGATGAGAAGGGTGAAGCCTGACAAGGATTGCTTTTATTTATTTATTTATTTATTTATTTATTTATATATTTATTTATTTATTTAAATTCTTAACAATGAGGATATTGCCTCAATGTAAATGCCCATCTAGAAATAGATGCAATCTATAAATAATGAATGAAAAATTGGTAATAGATGATTACGCAGATTTCACATATTAAGGAGAAAATTATGGGAAATAATTTGTCCACCTTTTCAACGGGACAATTCTTGGCGGGGGATAATAGGGGAGCCAATTTAAAAGATGCAATGAATCCAATAAAGACATTGCAAAAAAAATAAATTCAAATATTTCATTTTTCATTAACTATGGAAAGAAAGAATGCACCTATTGGTCCAATAATCAGAGAATTTTGAGGAGAAGGAGTTGCACTTCTATCCTATTAGAAAGATACATTAAACTTAAAACATCTGTGTTATCATTTATGGGTTAAGATAAGCGAAACAGGCTCGACTTTTGGATGATTTTCGTTTGTTCGTTGTTTGACAGGCTACTGAATTGAAGCAAACGAACAAAAATTATCCAAAAGCATCTCCAAGTCAATCCTCCCCAACCGATTCCCTTGGTCAAGTTTATAGTTGTATAACAAACCTCTTGCGGAGGTAAAGCCTAGGGTGAATTTTTTTAAAAAGCCCCCCTATTTTGTGCCATGTTTGTTCAAGTGTTAACACCTCACCAAGCTAATTTGGGGCCTCTGATTGCAAATATGAATTCACAATTTGTAAAAAAATTCATGCGTTGCAAATAGACATTCCTACGTTTTTTCCAGGTGTAAAATGGGGGGGGGGGGGGGGGGGGGGAAACAGCCTCTGCAAGAGGCTTGTCATACAACCAAGGTCAGACCACCCATTTCCAACCAAGCCGACCATTTCCCAACCAGTAGTGTCCCTATTTCCAATCAAGGCTTATAATGTGTTCTTTGCTCTTTTTTAAGGTTGAAACTAATAAGATCATGACACATGTCCTATATTATACACAAGTAGTAACAAGAAAGCCAATAGTAGGAAGCTAGTTCTTGAGTGATTGGAATTGGAAGACTCTATAGATTGGGAATTGGTTTGAAACACTTTTTGGCTCCCAAAATTCACAGAAATTTCAGTTTTGCAAAAAAAATTCTAAAAATTTTGCAATTTGAGTATTTTCTATCTCCCTATACGGGAAAAATCTCCATCGCATTCAACTGCTCACCATCTGTGCCACAAGAGCTTAAGTGATTAGGTATAGGTGGTCCGACCTTATAGCTGGGTTGTGTCTAAAGTAGTATTGGGAGCTTCTTGCAAAGGTAAAGACCAGGGTAAATTTTTTTAAAGAGACCCCTTACTTTGTGCCATTTTTGTTCAATTATTAGCACCTCTTAGGCTAATTTGGGGCCTCTGATTGCAAATATGAACTCAGAATTTGCAAAACATTTCATACGTTGCAAATAAAACGTTCCTGCGTTTTCCCCAAGGATGGGCAAAACGGCCTCCGCAAGAGGCTCCCAATACTACGTTAGAGCATCACCACCCGGCCTCTTGTTGCAGGTCAGTTTTGGCTTGCAAATTATGGGGGTCATCCAGTTTACAAGCCGCGTGGAAGTGGCAAACCCCACCCATGACCTCTTAAGAGGCCACTGTTGGAAGGTAAGAAGGTGAACTCTTGCTTGTAATTTTGAGTAACTGGATAGTCGCAGTATCATTTCACTGGTTTGCAAATCCAGAATACTCAATTATCATTCAAGTACTCAAGTCTACATGTTGTGAAATGTTTTCTAAACCAAAATCTAGATAACCCTGGAATTAAGGTAAGAAGATGAATGGTTTGTTGCAATCTATTTTATTTTGTAATCAAAACATAGTCATTTGTTTCCCAATTACTAGCCCCGTATGTGTTCAAATGATGTTCAAATGGAATTTTGGGTTGTTTGTTTAATTGAGACTTGTAATTAAAAACCAAGCCAATTGCAAAAAATATGAAATTGATGTACATAATAATAAAATTAGCATCAATTTTGTATTTTGCATCAATTTCATCTTGAATTTGCCATAATTTTCAATATGAAACTAAATCTGCATCAAACTCATCAATTTTTGATTCAAATTTGCATCAATTTCAATATTAAAAATTGCAATCGCATCAATTTGCATCAATTTGCACCAATATGCACCAATTTTATATTCAAATTAACATTCAAATTTTTATCAATTTCATATTCAAATTAACATTCAATTTTGTTTCTTTTTTCCTATTCAAATTGAAACATAATATTCACGAATTTCAAAAATATTAAAAATGCTGCAAAGTTGTTAAGGTTGATAATTTTGAGTAAATACCAAAAATTATGGAAATTGCTGAAATTGTCAATGGAAAAATGCTGAAAATGCTGAGTATGACAAAAAAATGCTGAAAGTGACGGAAACTTATTAAAAAGCTTACATTATTCATATAGTATAATGTACAACATGAAAGGAAAATTAATATTTCAACGACGTCAAGAAACCAATTTTATCCATAAATAAAACTTTCATAAATTAATAAGCATGCTTATTATTATTTACAAATACCAAATAAAACAAATTGTTTTAATGTTTGGTTCTTCTAGTTTTTTTGTGAGCTTTCAAATGACAGATCATGCCAGGGTTACATTGAAAGTGATTTCTGTGTAATTCAATCTTAACTTCGCTTCAAGCTAGGTTAAAATTATGAACTTGGAGATTCATTGTGCCTCTGCAGAGGATCACCGCAGGAGGTAAATTAACACAAATCGCATGAGGCTATTTGAGATTAAAAAAAAAAGATTTGGCTTGTAGCGACCCCGCAACTCGGAAGGACTGTCGCATTATGTTTTGGAGGCCAAAGAGCCAGCCTGCAAACGGACCCCATTTTGCAAGTCGACCACCGTTTGGAGGCCATCCAGACAAGGAGGTCATCCATTTTACAAGCCCGGTGGGGCAATTTTGAGGGTCAGTATGAACAAGTCATCCGTTTGGTGGTCGGTTTGATGGTCGGGTGGTGATGCTCTTAGACAGGACCCTACACTGTACCTGAAAGCTCGACCCCGATTCCCCTCGGCTTCCGCCGACAAGCCCCGCTGGATCCCGGGTGGAACCTCCCGAAAGCCCCCCCCCCCCCCGCGATTGCAGTGCCACGCGTCATGCAAGTGGCTGCTCACGCGGCCAAGCAACCGACAGCTGCTCAAGTGCCCCGCGCCTTCACCGCCCGTCCCAACACACCCGGTCGTTCGAACGTCCAACGGGAACCAGATATTCCCGGAACGGAAACCCGGGGGAATTCGGGGGAACCCGAAGGAACCCGAGGGGCGGAACAGAAATCGTTCCCGTATATGTTCCCGTACACGTCCCCATGAAGCGTTCCCATCCGGTGCCGATACAGTAGCCTGAAATGCGACACTTGGCAACGTCAGCATTTAACACTCGGGCTATGGAATGATTCAATCCTAACCATGTGCTTAGCTTAGCTCCGCTTAGCTTGAATGAGGTTCACGGCGTCTCTCTCGCGCGCCTTATTGCCGATCCTCTTCAGTTCATGAGCTGCTCTCCTCTGTTGCAGCCCTCATGCTCTGCTCGGAGCACCTGCAGGCCGGGTAAGCCAATGCTAAAGGACTTGTTGCAAATTTTTCTCTCTTTCTAGTAGGCACTTTGGGTTGCAGTTTCATGCAATCTGGGGTTGTTTTGGGAAGGTGAAGCTTCTTCTAGTTTATGAAAGAGTTGCGTTTGTGAGTGTCAGAGAACGAGGATTGGAAATGAGTTATTTTCGGGTGGTCTTGTAGATGGTGTCATCTTGAGCACCAGATGTTTTAGTAGTATTGGATCCTGTTGCCCTCATGCTCTGATCGAAGCACCTGCAGGGTGAGCCAATGCTGAGGACTTGTTGCGAATTTTTCTCTCTTTTTGGTAGGTTTTTTGGGTTGCAAGTTCATGCAATCTGGGGTTGTTTTGGGAAGGTTAAGCTTCTTTTTAGTTTAAGATCGAGAGAGTTGAGTAGGTGAGAGGTCAGGGAACGAGGATTGGAAATGAGTCGTTTTGGGTGGTCTTGTAGATCGTGTCATCTTGAGCTCAAGATGTTTCAGTAGGACTGGTTCCTGTTGCTGAAAATGTCTGGATATATCGAGGTTGTTGCAATGGATCTGGGGTTTTCTGCTGTTATGAGGGTTTGGACTATGTTTTCGGAGACTTAAAATCGGGGGGGAGTTTGGATTTTGCAGTCGGTTTGAGTTCGGGACTGTCTACGTGGTTTCTGGGTTGCTCCGTAACGCGTTGGAATCATATGTAACAGTAGCCTTTTAACGCGCCTGGATGAAGGCCGTTTTTTATTGTTACGTTCATGTTACATAGAAACTCACGGCTATGGTGCCTGGTGTTAAGATCTTGGTTTTCTCTCTCAATATGAGTTTCTGAGGGTCTTTGTTACTGTTTTTGTGGCAGACAGGGTGTAGTCGTGAAAGCAACAGCGAGGACTTGAGGATCTGTTTGCTGCAATAGGAGATCGACATGGACCACGGTAACGACTCTCATCCGGATCTTCTGTAGTTTTCAGTTTCTGCTGTTTGAAAAAAAATGGTGAAACTTCTAGTTTTCTTTTTCCTTTTTGTTAATGTGAGAGATCACCAAATCAACCCTTGCGATTGCTTGATTTGGAGCTGAATAGAATTTTTTTTTTCGATATCTTAATATTTTTATTTGCAGGACGGCATGATGCGAATGGTTACGAGGGCTCTACTGGTCGCAAAGTGACCCTGATGTCACTGATCAAGCATCACTTGCGAGATTGGATTGCGATTGTGATTATGGGCATCCTGGAGCTCTGTGATTACCTTTTGGTTCCCCCGTTCAAGCGCTTCGTGAATGAGCCCATGATGGCAAACCTTCGGTATCCACATAAAGGGGAGACCGTGCCAACTTGGAGTGTGGGGGTATGTATTTTCCCTTCTGAATGTGGGCATGATTTTGATAGTTTCAGTTCATTTTTGGGGTTGGAATTTAAGGATTTTAAGTGTATGTGAATTTATGTGAATGACTTGTCTTTTTGAAGTGTGTCAGTTCTCCAGTAAGTGAAACTTCTGCAGTAGCTCTGCTTTGATTTTATCTTAGGGCCAATGTTACTCTTCTGAAGGCATGATTGAGACTTCGGATTTTCTTGGCTATGGTGAATTAGGTTATCGCCGTTGCCGGACCTTTCTTCCTTTTCTTAGCGATCTATATTAAGAAGAGGAGTATCCGTGATTTCCACGATGCCTTCCTTGGTGAGTACTTCATTGACAGCACCTGCGATTCATTTGGAGCGCAGTAGTTTGTGCAATTGCCTAAATGTGCAATTACTGTGGCGCATCTAATCCTATTAAGCGTAGGGTTGGCTGTAAATTCGTATTAAAAAGTGTCTTTGTAAACTGATGGGAACACGTAAAGAATGATGTAGTTTACAGTGTGCAAGTCCATCGCCATTGCACTTTCTGGTTTTGTGCCATTACACACACACACACACACACAATGCAGCTTTGTCTTTCCTTGTTCCTTTTGCGAATGCTTTTTGAACATTCTTTTTGAACATTCCTGAGGGGCTCCCTTCTTCGAAATAGATAAATCTTTAAGCGTTTTGTCCATCCTCAGGCTAACATGGGGGTTCATTGATAGTATCTGGGATTGCTATGAGGTTGTTGAATCTAAACTAGCATTTTTAACATTTTAATTTATTTCTATTCTTCCTGTGCAGGGCTTGCAATGGCAATCGTGATCACAGCTCTCTTCACAGATGGTATCAAGAACCTGGTTGGGTACCCTCGACCTGACTTCTTCCACCGGTGCTTTCCTGATGGTATAGCGGTAAATCACAACACTCTGCTTATCATATGCCTATCATGTTACTTTCATTGCTTTCATTGCCCCATGGTGCTTTGCAGTTAGAAAAGACGAAGGTCTTGAGTCTTCCCTTGTAGAGCCACAGAACTCTAACATTCTTGACTTAGTTCAGAGGAGAAGGTTAATGACTTTAAACCCTCACTTTCCAATCGTCCGCGGCTTGAATGGTTATCTAGTACGTAGTCTCTGTTCTTCTTGCCATAGATCTTCAAGATGCGACTGACCTGATTTAGTCTTGAGGAGAGGGTTATATGTCCAGGTTTACTGATTTTCAAGCAAACTTGCCATCTCCTCCCATTCAATTTTTTTGTGATGTTTGAGCTTCTGGATTTCATGAGTGATTTTGAAATGTGCCACAGGTTTACAGTGATGACGCCGATCGACGAGTCATCTGTCATCCCAATGTGTCCAAAAGGGAATTCCGTGATGCTTTCAAGAGCTTCCCAAGTGGACATGTAGCATGTATGTCCTTCCCATGAACTCACTCCTTGGTACCTACTGAGAATTCAATTTTGTGCTAGCTACACCGTAATTATCATGATTTCATAGGATTTTAAATGTCAGCCACATAATGTCCCAAATGACAGTAAATTACCTTTTTTTAGATTTCTGTGCTTAGTTTAACCTAGGAATGTCCATGAGGACAGGATTTGTCATCCTAAAGATATACTAATACTTGATGCATACTACTTAACATTGAACCGATGAAATAGTGTATCATACACTGAATTGAATACTCTATGCAGTGTTCATTGGGATTGATGGTCACTGTTTAATCCCAAGAAATGGGCTATCGATGAATTTTTGGGGTTTTTGGGCTATGGCAGGGGCATTTGCTGGTCTTGGATACACGTCCTTCTACCTCGCTGGGAAAATGTCTTTGTTCGACAGAAGGGCATACGCTTCCAGAGTCTTTTGGGTTCTTCTGCCTCTTTATGTGGCCATTCTAATTGCAATCTCTCGGGTGAACGATTATCAGCACAGTTGGTATGATATCATTGCTGCAGCCCTCCTTGGTAAGCCCTCATAACCCTCCCCCCGTCCCTTAGCTCGCATTGCAATTGAAAAACAAGGTCATCCAGTAGTATCCTTGCACTCCCTTGCTCTCAGAGACCTGGAGGTTTTCAACATCTGAAGGACTTGATTTAGTCTGGAAGAGAGGGTTATGTCTGATAATAGTTCTCAACCTACTGGCTCTCAGAAAAGATTGCTTGAAACCGTGTACTGTGAAAGTAATATTTATTGCTAGATTTTAGGAGTAGTTTTCTCTTTGATCAGCGATTGTAACGCAGGTTTTGGTGAATTGTGCAGGGACCCCTATTGCCTACATCTGCTACAGACAGTTCTACCCAAGTTTCTACGCCAGGGAATGGGGTAAGTGCACATAATCATACCCTTGCTAAAAGTTCGGTGAAGCAAATTATATGTCCCTTCGGGACCGAGATTTCAAATCGCCAGTTGCCATTCATATTGTGGACTTTTTTATTTCAGATTAGCCTAAATCTATATCACCAGAATCAGTGAACACCGTTGCATGTTTTCAAAAGATAAAAAGCAAAATAGAGCTAAAGAATTTCCATACATGACGCCCCTCTTTTGTGCTTCTGGTTCCTCGAGGAAATGCAGTTCATCAGTTGCAAACTGCGTTCAGCTATTACTGTTATCTCAATTATAAAGAAGCAATGAGCTTTGCTCGAAATAACAAACCTATTCAATGGTGAAATTGGAAATTTCCACCTCAAAAAACATCCAAATTCTGTTGCAAAACGCAATGCTAGCATAGTAATCAAAGCAGGGTTGCTGGAAGGTGTACGTATACTTGTTTGATTATGCATATTTTTCAGAAAGTGAACATTGTTGTAGTTTTTCTGAACTAATTTTTTTCCTTTGCAGCTGGATATCCATACGAGTACCAACCCCAAGGAGTTTTCAGCCATGGTTTACATGGTCCCCATGCTTTGCCGATGATGAACTCCCAGTTCAATAGTTCGGTACCCCCCCTGGGTCTTGGTGGAAATGCATACGACCCCAGACGTGTACCCAATGATGTGGAGACTGGACGAGGTTGATTTCGATTTGGGTTGGTGGTTCCAGCTAACATTTGTGGACAATTCGCAGCATCGTGTATCATAAGAACACTGTCTAGTTGTTGGTTTTTTGGTTTCAGAATTTTATAGGTATTAGGAATCAGTAGGCATGTAATTTTTCAGTGCTATCTTTGAATTTGAAAGGAAGGTGAAGAGGTTATGGTGATCGATGTAGGCTGCTTACTTTAGAGACTGCTGGAGATGGATTGTGGTGGTTCAAAGCGATGAGATTGCTGCCTGCGGGTTATTAACTTAGTGAGGACTCTAGTTTCTGGATTGAAAAGAAAACGTTTTGGGGGAGAGGATGTTTTCTCTCAAAGACCTTTATGGCATTATCTGGGCGGAAGCTTTTAATGAATTTGTTTTACAGACTTTTGGCAAAGAAAGTTCATTCATTATTTACTGTTTGGAGCATCAGGCAGTAACAGTTCCAGTTCCATCAACTATATTTACACAGTTGCTTACAGTGCATAACTTAGCTGCCGTATAAACTCTCACGAAAATGTCCACTACCTCTTCATTTTTATTTTTATTTTTATTTTTATTTTTGAACAAATGGAAAGAACCATTGCATTAAAAAAAACCACGAACCAACACACACAACAGCCAAGGTGAGAAGGCTGGACAATGAAGAGATAAGAGCAAAGCAGAAAAAGAACTAAGAGAAAAGAAAAAAGGAAGAACACCTAATTGAAAGAGCAAGAGGGGGGCCCTTTTGTTCCAAATAACACTAGTATCAACCCTAGATGCCAGGATAGGAGACTTAAGCCAAACTTTGCCCAGATAGACCCAACATCTTGAGGACATTGTCTAATCTTGATTTGAGACTTCAACTGAGCCGCTCGACCTGAGTCTAATAGGGCATCCCAAATAGCCTTATGTGTAAGCTCCAAAGGCCAACGGTGTTGGAAAAAAACCTTATTGTTACGGGAGATCCATATAATCCAAAAGGAAGAACCTTGAAGTAGAGACCAAATCGTCTTGAGATCTTTAAAAGAACTTGGAATTAGGGCGCTAAAAACACATTAGGAGAAATCCCATCTTGCATGCGGTCCAGCAAACGGTAGTACTCCATTAATATGAAAAATAATAGAAAGAGCATAGTCCTAGACTTCCAATGCATGTGGGCATGAGTAGAACCTATGGTGTGGAGATTCTTCAATCCCAAGGTTACAACAGGTGCAACTTGTATTGATGCTTGGAGAAATACCAGCACTCCACGAATTCACCGCAACTGCATTGTGGAAAATTGACCACATAAAAGCAACTTCTTTCTGGGATCTGGCCTTGTGCCATACGTCCATCCAATTGGGGGAGAAAGAATGGAGAGATGCTCAGACCAACTACCTCTTCATTTAATCACATCTAGGACCTAGTGAATATGATGATGAATATTTGAATTGTCAAAACCTACCTCTGGTTGTGAATATCCTGTGAAAAACTTTGAAAAACTCACAAATGCAGCCATATACCGGTATACAATAGGGGCAGCCACCAGGGCTTTTTTTTTGGCTCTCTGGTGCCAAATTGCACCAAAAAAAAATAATTTGGCTTAAAAATTAATGGCAAAAAATTGTGGAGTTTTTTGCCAGAAAACTTCAAATAAAAAAAAAATTTAGATGAAATTGTTAGATTGTGGATGAAAATAGAATTATATACATGTGATATGTGCTAATGTGATATTTTCTATCCAATATGTGGATGAATGTTGAAATTTTTAACACCACTGTAACACTTTATATTGCCACTTTGGCACTTTAGGAAAAATGAAAAAAAAAGACCCTTGGTAGCCACACATTCTTCACTACTCTCAAATTCTCTGCCACTTTGGCACTTCATGAAAAATGAAAAAAAAAGCCCTGGTAGCCACACATTCTTCAGTGCTCTCAAATTCTCTGTCAATTTGGCACTTCATGAAAAATGAAAAAAAAGTCCTGGTAACCACACATTCTTCATTGCTCTCAAATTCTCTATAGAATGAAAAAAATGAGGAGCCAATGGGGAGCCTGAATTCCTGAAAGTGTGACATCCCTTTCTCGTGAGCGGAGGATGGAAATGGAGGATGGAGTTGTAGACACCAAAAGTTGTGCAAAAGCAACACAACATATTTCAAAGAACCAACAAAGACAAGAATGGAAATGGAAAATGGACTTGCAGACACCGAAAGTTAAACAAAAGCAATATAGCATAACTCAAAGATTGAGAAGCATTCTCCACGTCCATTATTCACCTCCGAAGGTGAATGATGGACATGGAGAACGCCTCGCACAAGAAGAATATTGTACTTCAGAGAGTCAACCGAAATCCAATTCAAAGCCGCCACGTCCCCATTTGTAGGAGAATTAGCAAGCAATGAAGGTGTGACTACCCCTAATGTTGAAATAATTTACATTTTAATGTTGTGAAATCTTCTTCAAACGAAGAAGATCATTCGAATCAACTAATAGCTACAAGAATAAACATTCAAATTTTCCTAATTGCAAAAAGGTAGACAAGCCTATTATCATACAAAGTAGCAATGTGAATATCTTGGGGCCAACTAAGAAGGGCACATATTTTCAGAGAGATGCACTTGTTTCACAAATCAAAACCAAGTAGAATTATAATTTATTGATTAAAATTGTAATTTTTGTGAATTTCTGAAGTGGTCTATCTTGAAATTACATAATCGCTCACAAAATGGAGTCATGAACATCCTATAAACAACCCATAACCACTCTCCCATGTATCCATTATGATACTTAAGTGTTCAACATAATGCTGACACGGTACCCTTTGTTGGCACTTAGGGGCGGTCAAGATGCCATGTGTTGTCTCCAAGCTAAAAAGAAGCAAATGATTAGCCCCAAGTCTAGTGTATTTGAAACCACCACCTAAATCTCTATTACCACCCTTTTGTAAGTGCAAAGTTGTCTTGCCCCTGTCCTATTTAAGTCACGCAATCAAAGAAGGAGTGCGGCATATGCAGGGAGAGACTTCGGCACTCCTCCTTCATCAGTACCAAGGGTGAGTGAGTTCCAATTCTCTCTGTACCGGCTAAGTCGATGGATGCATGGAAACTAGTCTTCATGAATTTGCATTGGAACAGGAATTGATTCCATTACCTGGTGGTTGTTATTTGCATGCATACAACACAAACACTAGATACCTGGCTTGTAAATAGCAATCGATTTTCAAAATCTAATAGGGCATCCCAAATAGTCTAATAGGGCATCCCAAATAGCCTTATGTGTAAGCTCCAAAGGCCAACGGTGTTGGAAGAAAACCTTACTGTTATGGGAGATCCATATAATCCAAAGAGAAGAACCTCGAAGTAGAGACCAAATCATCTTGAGATCTTTAAAAGAACTTGGAATTGGGGCGCCAAAAACACATTGGGAGAAATCCCATCTTGTATGCGGTCCAGCAATCGGTAGTACTCCATTAATATGAAAAATAATAGAAAAAGCATAGTCCTAGACTTCCAATGTCTGTGGGCATAAGTAGAACCTATGGTGTGGAGATTCTTCAATCCCAAGGTTACAACAGGCGCAACTTTTATCGATGCTTGGGGAAATACGAGCACTCCACAAATTCACCGCAACTACATTGTGGAAAACTGACCACATAAAAGCAACTTCATTCTGGGATCTGGCCTTGTGCCATACGTCCATTCAATTTGGGGAGAAAGAATGGGGGAGATGCTCAAACCAACTACCTCTTCATTTAATCACATCTAGGACCTAGTAAATATGATGATGAATATTTGAATTGTCAAAACATTTGAATTGTCAAAACCTACCCCTGGTTGTGAATATCCTGTGAAAAACTTTGAAAAATTCACAAATGCAGCCATATACTGTTATACACTAGGGGTAGCCACCAAGGCTAAATATTTTGGCTCTCTGGTGCCAGCTTGCACCAAAAAAAAATAATTTGGCTTAAAAACTAATGGCCAAAAACTATGGAGTTTTTTGCCAGAAAACTTCAAATAAAAAAAAAATTTAGATGAAATCGTCAGATTGTGGATGAAAATAGAGTTATATACATGTGATATGTGCTAATGTGATATTTTCTATCCAATATGTGGATGAATGTTGAAATTTTTAACACCACTGTAACACTTTATATCGCCACTTGGCACTTTAGGAAAAATGAAAAAAAACCCACCTTGGTAACCACACATTCTTCATTGCTCTCAAATTCTCTATAGAATGAGAAAAATGAGGAGCCAATGGGGAGCCTGAATTCCTGAAAGTGTGACATCCCTTTCTCGTGAGCGGAGGATGGAAATGGAGGATGGAGTTGTAGACACCAAAAGTTGTGCAAAAGCAACACAACATATTTCAAAGAACCAACAAAGACAAGAATGGAAATGGAGAATGGACTTGCAGACACCGAAAGTTAAACAAAAGCAACATAGCATAACTCAAAGATTGAGAAGCATTCTCCACGTCCATTATTCACCTCCGAAGGTGAATGATGGATGTGGAGAACGCCTCGCACAAGAAGAATATTGTGCTCCAGAGAGTCAACCGAAACCCAATTCAAAGCCGCCACGTCCCCATTTGCAGGAGAATTAGCAAGCAATGAAGAAGGTGTGACTATCCCTAATGTTGAAATAATTTACATTTTAATGTTGTGAAATCTTCTTCAAACGAAGAAGATCATTCGAATCAACTAATAGCTACAAGAATAAACATTCAAATTTTCCTAATTGCAAAAAGGTAGACAAGCCTATTATCATACAAAGTAGCAATGTGAATTTCTTGGGGCCAACTCTAAGAGGGGCACATATTTTCAGAGGGGTGCACTTGTTTCACAAATCAAAACCAAGTAGAATTATAATTTATTGATTAAAATTGTAATTTTTGTGAATTTCTGAAGTGGTCTATCTTGAAATTACATAATCGCTCACAAAATGGAGTCATGAACATCCTATAAACAACCCATAACCACTCTCTCATGTATCCATTATGATACTTAAGTGTTCAACATAATGCTGACACGGTACCCTTTGTTGGCACTTAGGGGCGGTCAAGATGCCATGTGTTGTCTCCAAGCTAAAAAGAAGCAAATGATTAGCCCCAAGTCTAGTGTATTTGAAACCACCACCTAAATCTCTATTACCACCCTTTTGTAAGTGCAAAGTTGTCTTGCCCCTGTCCTATTTAAGTCACGCAATCATTGCAGCTATTTGTTTAGAAAATGAATAGACTTATATGATTTTTGGTAGGTATTGGGGCCAAAAGTAGGATTAGGCATCTAATGGAAATGGGCTCATCTACCTTACCCAAAAAGTCTAAGAATTTGAAGGTGTGAGAATATTATGATGAGCACATGTATGGGCTGTGCTAGTAGTGGCAAAATAGTAGTAGAAAATTCTCTTTAAAACCTCAATTTCAGAAATCTAAATCCTTCTTACTACATTCTCACAATTCTTCATTCTTTCTTTGTTATCACATTTGTATTGCAATTTCTATAATATTTGATAATATAATTGAAATATAAGAGAATTATGAATTGAAAACATAAATTTCTAAGATTTTGATGCTATATTGAATTATATTAAAAGAAATTTGTAGCCAATTTGTGTATGTACAAGCCTTACTAAGAATCAAACTATGAAATGGTGATAGGATTAAGTTAATAATCATTCAATTGTTGAAATTGCAGGTAGAAGGAAACTTTCTTATCATCCTTTTTTGGGCAATAAAACATCCTAAGGTGATCATATTTAGTTTTTAAATGATAATTTCATACCAAAGTATCAAATTGTATTCACCACAATTTTCATCCATTTGAATGATTTCTTTTCATATATATAATCACCTTTCCTCTTCTTCCAACTACAATTTCATCTATCACCACTCAAGCTATGTTCTCCAAACCCTGTTTCTCACTTGCTTAGTTGTCAAGTCTTTAATTCATTTGTAATATAATTACTATGAACTAAAATTGTCCAAATATACATTTGAGCATGATTCAATTGTCTCAATACTAGTTGAATCTTATTGCCAACTCTACATTCCAAATTCTCTTAATATGAATTTTTTGGATGTTGTATGAGTAAACATTAAATGTTTAAGTATTGACAAGAAATGTACCTAAAACAGACCCTAGGCTCTTATGTTTAGAAGTTGAACATATTTAGGCAAGAATATGAAGGTTTTGGTTTTGCAAACAAGGTGCAATTAGGTGCAACTATCTAAAGGTAAATACACTTAATTGTTCTACAACAAAACTGCATCACAATATACACCTGCATTTTTATTGAATCCAAATCTAGGATAATGATATTTGAGTTATGAGATTTGTATCTCACGAGTATGAAAACCCTAGATTCAAAGTAGGCATTAGGAAAAATGGCAACCCTCAAAGGGGCTGCTTCCCTTTGAGGAGTTCCCCTCAGGGAGGTGCAGCCCCTTTGAGGGGAACGCCTCTGTTTTTGAACAGGGGGGTTCATTTTTAAAAAATTTAAAAATTCATAATAATCATATAATATTAATATAATACTATAATTATAATTAAAATAATTAAAATAATTAAAATTAATAATAAAATAATAATATAAAAAATAAAAAATATTAAAATAATAATTAAAATAATAATAAAATAATTAAAATAAACTAATTCTCAAATTAGGAAGCTGATGTGGTCGCCATGGTGCCACATCAGATTCCAAAAAAAAAAAAAAATTAAATTAAATTAAATTAACTATTTTTATGTTTTTTTAAATATTAAAATAAGGTTCAGTGCCAGTGTCGGGCGCTGTCCAGGCTCTCCCGTTGCTAGAGGGGGATTTTTTTTTTTTTTTTTTTTTTTTTTAAAAAAAAAAAAAATCAGTTGCTGTTCCCTCGTTCCCCTCACTCACAGCCCCTTTGAGGGCTCCAATTCTTCCTAATGCAATGCTTAAAATGCAACATTGTAAAAGCATGTTCTACATTTAAAGGAACATATTCTAGACATTGTGGCTATTTACTTTGACAATTTACAATGAATTCCACAAGATTCCAAAAAATATGAAATTATTTGTGCTAGATGCATCTTTCACTTTTTTCAATGAAATTTATAGAAAAATCTAATACACCAAATTGCAATCAAGAGTTAAATGGTTTGCTTCAATCATGCACCTCCTACCTTAAGTTAATTTCTGAAATGAAGAATAGGATCAGGATATCCATATAGTGCTACCGGATTCTTCCTATGTGCCAATCATAAAATCAAATGGTTGGAGTTCTTCTCTATCTATGACAGGGTTTTTTGAGGGGTGGTGGTTTGTTGTTAATTTGCACCAAAATAATGGGCCTGCATCAACCCTATACAACAAAATAGTACGAAAAGGGCAGAAAATTGCCAGAAAACTTCAAACTAAAAAAAATCTTGGATGAAATTGCCAAATTGTGGATAAAAACTAAATTATGGATATGTGATAAATACTAGTTTGATACTTTCTATCCAATCCGGGTATTTTTTTTGAGCAATTTGTTGTCAAATTGCACCAAAATAATGGACCTTGCACCAAGCCTATAGAACATTGAAATGGTACTAAAAGGGTGGAAAATTGCCAAAAAACTTCAAGCTAAAAGAAATCTTGGATGAAATTGCCAAATTGTGGATGAAAATTGAATTATAGATATGTGATATATGCTGAGGTTTTATTTTCTATTCAATATGTGGATGAACGTTGAAATTTGGGGCACCACTATAACATTCAATATTGCCACTTCGGCACCTCACAAAAAAATAAAAAAATAAAACCTATATCTAATATGTGGATGAATGTTGAAATTTGGAGCACCATTAAGGAAGGTAGATACACCCATTAGGTCCCTGCTCCCATTTGTGTACCTTAGACTGTCACCAAATCTGTCCCTAGACTTCTCATAAATGTGTCCTTGAAATGCTTGGCCCTAATTCGCTGACGCATTTGAAAGACACATACCTAGCTCTCATTTGCTAATTACTGATTTTTGTTGATTTCAATTTTGGGTCCACCTATGTGGCAGTTTCAGTGTTCTAGGGAGCTATTTCTTGTAAAAATTATACAAATACTTAGGACATTCCAATTTTTTTTTTTTTAATATTCATCATTTTCACTTACCAATACTACAAAAATATTAATTTTAGGAAAAGTTGTCTCCAATTGTGTTGAATTGCTTAATATTGATGGTTTTGGCACGGTTTTTGGGTGCTTCCACCTTATAACATTCAATATTCCCACTTTGGCAAATCATAAAAGATAAAAATAAAAACTCGGATCAATGATAGGATAGCATATGCACTAGTGTGCCATGTGCCGTTGCCACAGCCAAAATCATAGTAAAAATAATTTTTTAGTTTTTTATTTCGTAATAAATACTTTGAAATTCAATATCTTTCACATTGTCATTCCAAACGCCACAAAACAAAACCTGTACACCCCTCCTTGCCAAGAGCTTTCCAACGGTACCCAGAACGCAACCAAAATCAAAGTAAAAGTAATTTTCTAATTTTTTAATCCATAAATACTTCAAAATTCAATAACTTCTGCACCGTAGCTCTAAACACCACAAAACCAAGCCCATGCACCCCTCCTCGCCAAGGGCTTTCCGACGGTACGACGCACACGGCCGGGGATGCATGGTCCGTGAGATCTCAACGTAACAAACAAAACAAACAAATAGACAGACAGACAAACCGATAGACAAACTGAAGGTATGGATTGTGCCCCAGTTATGTGGGGATCACAATTAATTGGGTTGTCCAGCACATTATACTAATTTACCTAAAATTAGATTTAGGTTTCTGAGTACCTACTTTGTTACAGGCAAGCTCCTGTTGTGCCATACTTCTGATCCTCAAACTGGACTTTCAACTGACTCTTGAACGGCTTGAAGTGGGTCTCCATTGATTCCCCTTATCCCCGGAGCAAGATTTCGGGGCCTCCATCTCCAGCTTGTGCAACATCACCTACTTACAAACTGCATGCCCAGCGTCAAAACTGAGGTACTACTCTTTTCAATTCCACAATAGTTACAGCTAGTGACATTCGATCAGATGAAATGGTTGTTGAGTAAGACGATTGCGAAGATTAGTATGACAACCGTGATGCTGTTGTGGTTGCGAAGTTTACGAGGAGGAGTTCCCAATATGAGTGTGGCGTCACGCACCCGATCACGCCTCTTGAAGAAGGAGTGCGGCATATGCAGGGAGAGACTTCGGCACTCCTCCTTCATCAGCACCAAGGGTGAGTGAGTTCCAATTCTCTCTGTAACGGCTAAATCGTGCATGGATGGATACTAGTCTTCATGAAGTTGCATTGGAACAGGAATTGATTCCGTTACCTGGTGGTTGTTATTTGCATGCATACAACATAAACACTAGATACCTGGCTTGTAAATAGCAATCGATGTTCAAAATCTTAGTATGGAACTGGACAATGCAAAGTTGCAAAATAAGAGTTGAGTTTTTGTTTTTGGGGTGATAGATCCTTATCCGACGACGGTACTTGCGATTTACCTCGTGCATATATGTCTGATTGTATGAAAAAGCTGATTCTGTAATCGTTATTTGTTCCTATTTAGACAAAGCACAGCATTGTATCTACTTGAAACATTGTAAAAATCTGTTTGATTTCTATAATTGAAACAAAATCTTAGTACACGTTGAATTGGAAAATGCAAAATAAGAACTACTCCGTATCTTCTTTAGTTTTTATTTTTCTTGTGAAAAAACACATGCATATCAGTTTACGGTACTGGCAATGCCTCACAACAATTGTTCTGATTCTCTAATCGTAGGTTCTTTGTTCCTGAGCAATGCCGCCCGCACAGCATTGATTCTACTTGAAACATTGTAAATATCGATTGATTTCTAATTGAAACAAATCTTACTTAGACTCCAAAAGGAGAAATGCAGAGCTGCAAAATAAGTACTGTTTTGATTTTATTGTGAGAAAACAGATATCAGTGTACGGTACTTTGCACGGTTGCAGTAGCTCACACTAATGTCTTGTTACAAAATCCAGATATTCTAATCGTTCTTTCTTCCTGGGCCATGCAGGCTACACAGCATTGATTCTACTTGAAACATTGTAAATACCAATTGATTTCCATATAATTAGAAACAAAATCTTAGTCTTCATTAAGAAATGTCCTCATGAAATCCAAACTTCCAAAAACAATAACTATTGGCAAGCTAGGCTTGGCCTGCCATGATCTGATTAGAAACTTCATAACTCTAATGTTGTTTTGCCTGCAGGCTGTGCCCACGAATACTGCACCGATTGCAGCAAACGGCATTCTGAGGTGAAGTTCCTGACGGGAAACTGTCACATCCAATGCCCTCATGAGAATTGTGACCAGATTTACAGCTCCTTTCAATGCCGAGCCCTGCTATCTAAGTCCAATTACAGCATTATGAGAAAGAGGCAGATAGAAGCGGCCACTCCCCCGAGGCTCCGATTCTACTGCCCTTACAAAGATTGCTCCGCCTTCATGAAGAAACCGGAAAGCGGGTCAAGTTTCAAGTGCGTTTCGTGTCGCCGGCAATGCTGTCTCGAGTGCAACGCCCCATGGCATGAGAAGAAGACTTGCATCGAGTATCGTGCGGAGGAGGAGAATTTGAGAATGTGCGGAGATCAAAAATTCCAAGACCTTGTGAAGGAGAAGCAATGGAGGATTTGTGGGAAGTGTACGCGTGTCGTGGAGCGCACGGGGGGCTGCAGCCACATGGTTTGCTTGTAAGACCCTAAACCCTAAAACTCTGGAATGTCTAAATCCTTTCTTGAATTTTTTTATTTTGAAGGTATGTAAATGCACCTAATTGTGATCCCTGCCTAAAATTGGCTCTTAGAGATTCTTACCTACACCATACTCCCTCTATTTATGAGAGTCTAGGGTTAGTTTTAGAAATCCCTATTTTTAGCATTTTGAAAATTCATAGATTATTTATACAATATCTAATAAATGCAAAAAAAAAGAATCTAGAAGACTCACTTGAGCTAAATCATCACATGGACATAATTTCATTGACATCAATTAAGTTCCAAATCCTAATGGAGATGAGTTGTATAAATGACAATGCAATTTCATTTGTTATGAATAAGCCTAGTTATAATTGAAAAGCTATATTATTTCTTTCATTTTTATTTCTAAAACTACAAGGAGGGTCATCAAGAGAAAGACCTAGAGTCTGTTTAAGGGTTGGTGTATAGAAAGAGTTTGTTCATTTGATGACCCACATAAAGCCTGAGAAGGAGGTCCATAATCTTGTTCAAATAATGGTTCTTATATGGAAGATACACAATACAATTAGAAAAAGACATGTGAAAATATACATTATGGATTTTATAGAATCTTCGTAGAAAACTCTAGTACAAAATGGATTAATAGGCAAGAGTAGCTACTTCATCACTCCTAAATTATCTACTACATATTAAAATATACACAAATTGATGAATTAATGAATTTTAATTGCAATAACTTTGCACCCATGTTGTAATTTTATTTTGAATTTAATAAGGTACATAAAGCAAGAGGTGCTAAAATAATTCAATCTCTATAAGCATTATCTAATGTAAAGGTAAATATTGCATTTTTGTATATAATAATAATGAACATGTCAGATAGGAAAGCTTTTAACTAAAGCCTTTTGTGGTTCCAACATCAAAATTCTACAATATATATAATAAGTAAGGTGTGACTTCCTTTTATCCTTCAAAGAAAACCTAAAAATGTTTGGAGATGCATAAATCCTCCAAAAGACTAATTTTTTTAGCACGCCCTACTTTATTCCAATGTGTTGGGTTTCTATCTTGACTAGTCTATTGTCTTGTTGTTTTACAGATGCAAAAATGAATTTTGCTATCACTGTGGAATCAAGTGGAAAACTGATTGTGACTGCCGTTTAATATATGGATATTAAGAAATACAAGGTGTTTTTTAAGACATGTTAGCAAAAATTTGGTGCATTATTGGGTTTTAGATAGTAGAATGTAGATGTATCCTTTAATTATGCCAAAACATCGATAGTGGGTATTACCAAGGAGTATAAAGATCAATTCAAGATTTTTTAATAAATGGACAACTAAAATCTAGAATCTCCTTTTGATTTCAATGATTTTAATAAGAATTAGAAAGTTTAATGATGGAAACCATGCTAAATGTTAATTCAAATAATTTTACATGTGCATTTATCATCTTGGGGGTACAAATGTTCAAAATTTTCACTTTAAAAGATAAATGCAATTTTTTTCTACTTTAAGATTGGCCAATTTTATATATTGGTAACTCAAACATTCCTACGTATTGCGAGACCTTTGAGTCCAATATGAATTAAATTTTTTTAAATTTGAATATGTGATTGTAAGTTAAACAACTCCCCATCTTTTTTCTAAGGTGAAAAATTTGGAGTTGTACATCTTTTGTCTACAATACTAGTAGAAAATTGTGCTTGTTATCACATTCAAGACACGTGTGAGATATAAATGCATTTCATCAATGACATAACATAGAGAATTGGCCAAGTCAATTTCAATGTATTTTACATCACATTTCCAAAAACATAGTGTGTTCACCCCCATTGTTTAAATACTTCAAGTTTGCACATGTTTTGATTGCATATTTTCACAATGATATGACAAGAAGGTCAACAACTCAACAAATACAATATGGATTATGTCTTCCAAGCTCAACTTTCAAACTTTGGATGGTTTGGAAGGGTTGCAATCTGCCCCAAGAATGATATATTTAAGGTGCTATAGAAACTAATATTGACATTTTCACATGCATTCATCCATCTCTGAGACCAAGTATAAATTTTTTATGTAAAATTAAGCACTTTCCAAAAACATTGGGCTTCTTAATCTACATGTCAATGTAAATGGATCATTATATACACAAATTATGATAGCTTTGAATTATTCATGAAAGAACAAAACCTATCAATAAGGTATTTTGTCTAAAGTGTTAAAATTGCTTAACTCCTAAATGCCCAAACATTGTTTTTTGACAACATTGCAATTTTAGGTAGCTCACTACAAACGGAATTTATTTTCTTTGAAATTTTCACACAACATATGCCTGAGGATTAGCTTTAAGGCCCAACAATTTTCATAACTTGTTACTAAGTTATTGTATGATATGTAATTTGCGTTGCTTGGCGAGCAGCTTGGGCAACTTGAAATAAAAATTTACAAAAATAAAAATTTGAAGTTATTTTTATAAATTTATATATACATTGAAAGCTTTTAATCTTTCCGTATTGATTAATGAGATGAAGTTATGAGGAGTTTTAGTTTGTGGGTAGTTATGGAATCTCTATTCTAAAATAAGCTTTGAAGTCCTTTATTTAACTCAATTTTCAACATTTTTGAAAAAAATAAAAATCATAAGAAGTCAATTGTTTATTACTACATTTCAACCATTGGAATTGGAATCTTTTAATTCCGTACTAAAATCTTAACAATTTAATAATTTAAATCATAATTGACTTCTTTCTATTTACTATGTTTAACATATTTATGAGTCACTTATTAGGGAACAATTGTTTTGCTGAACATACTGCAACTAAAAGACTGCTATGAAAATCAAGGTCAACTAGGAAATGTCTCATTTATCACCAAAGTATAGCGACCACGAATTTCAACCAAATTTAAATGCAAAATAATTTAATTTTTTTAATTTTTAAAACCACGTAATTCTTTTGTTTTGTCTACATTGCAAATATACTACCAACTTAGCCAAATACTAAATTCTAAAATTCATGTCAAATCATCCAAACAACCAAATTGATATCCTTAACCCCTAAAGGCCCATTGTCCCCTCGGGGGACAAAATGGATTTTGGGCAAGCTCCTATGGTCTCAATATTTGTTGTAATTTTCTGAATTTTCTTGTGAAAATAGAAAATCACATTAGCTTTCCAAAAATGTAATTTTTATTTCAATTGGTGCCCGATAGCAAAAGTTATGGTAGAAAAACTCCAAATTTTAGTTCTGCGGGCAGAAAGAAAGCCTCACAAAAACTTTAAATTTAAATTAATTTTTTTTTTTTCATATAGGTTTTATTTTCATCTACATGGGAAGCTTTGATTCATTTGGATTTATTATGCAAAAGTTATGGACAATCTAATTTTTTAGGCAATCAGAGTATCTTCTTGAAAAAATACCTTGTAGGATTCATTTCTCAATTTTGACAATTTAAAAAAAGAAAGGGTGCACAAGGTTAAGATTTCTTGCTAGAACAATCTCACCATTGAGATTAGTATATTTCAACCCTATCTTAGAGCTATTAATGATTTCATTTTTCCTTCAATTTTAAACCTATTTCTACTTAACAAATTTTTAATGAGTGAAAACTAAGTGTTTCTTTTTTGAATTTTTTTCCTGGACTCTCAACTCAATTCTTCATCATACAAAATTAGAAATTCAAAATCATTAGAGCAAAAATTTTAAGTTAAAAAGGTTCAAAGCCAAAAAATGTAATTGAACAAAAAAACTTGATTCCTTCACTTTAAATGCAAATATCTTGCAATCTACATGGTCAAAGTTTCTAAAATTTCTTCCACAGATTTTTACACTAGTGTAGTACAAGATCCTATGGTTAAATATGCAAAAAACACATTTAATTTTTGTTTTTGCTCTTTGCAATAGAAATGGTAGTTTTGAATGGTTTTTGGCAGAAAAATGGCCTTGGGCCTTTACGGGTTAAGAGAGTGGAATATTTTTGAAATATTTTGAAACAAGGATGTACTTTTATTTTCAAAAAAATTCTAAATAAGACAATATTCTATAGTTATTACTAAACATTTGCTGCACTAGTACATGAATTCTGCTCTTGCTTTAATTGGGAATTAGTATTTTGAAGAATTTCTCTTGTCAATTATTCCATATTATGGATACCTTTACAATTCTTGTTTACAACTACCAAAACCGACACGACAACACGCCAAGGTTTCATTATTTTACATTGAATATTTCAAATTCACACATTCAACATTCTCACTTCTCGCATTTATAATTTATTTATAAATTTACGCATAACGTATCCACTATTTTTTGCACTTTCAAAAAACTATAATTGATGCTTTTTCAAAACATTTAACATCCTCAATTTCAATTAATTTATGACAAAACAGATCACAGCATAGGATAAGTGATCACCATTGATTCTTCCCTCTGCAGTAATCAAATTTCAATTATACTAATCATTCCGAGATTCTTTAGAGTTAATCATAAAGTGTATGCAATGCAGGACCAAAAACCGGAGTTTGAGAAAGTCACACCTTGGAACATCCAAACTATAGTTTGATGGAGTTTGGTGCCGTGTTTTCTTTTTGTACTATTCTTAGTTAAACCTTCCTCTAACACCACTGTTATAATTTGGAACGACCTTTACCATTAACTCTAAGATCTACAATTAACCTTGAAGCGCTCCAACATCCATAATGACCAAATTCATGAAATTCCGGTAAATGATGTTACAAAGATATAAGCAATAATGTGCAAAAATTCAGAAAAGGATTGAGACGTTTAGGGGTTAAACTAACAGCCAGAAAACAGAAGAAACGAAGCAATACAGTACGTGAAATTTCTAGGATAAGAAAATCTGCTGAAATTCCCAACATTGGAACATATTCAAGCGCCTAATAACTCAAACCGTGAGTGTGTCATATTGAGGAGTGTGAACAAGAGATTGCCGAGATTCACCATCGTACATGGAATCAGCTCAATTTTAAACTCCCACAAAGCTCAAAGTGGAACTTTGTACCTCCCCAAAAGCCTATTAATTATTAGGCGAATCCTTTATTCTAAAACTGGGTACAACAATATTTAATCCTAAAAGAGTTGAAGTAACTGCTGGACAGTGGGGTAGTGGACACAATTTAATTTCCCCCAAAGATTGACGTTGACAAAAGCATGAGTCTACAAACACAGACCTAAACTCAACTCAATTAAAAGTCTTGCTACAGTAACCCACATGAATGACCAGGTCTCCTCAACTACAGCAACTTCACAAATAAGCCAAACCTTAAGTTAAGTTACGTCTTTGACAAAATCGAACCCAACATCAGATTAGTTTATATTTTAGCACCTAACTTATATTTTAGCACCCTAAAAGTGCACCACCACCGAAATATAGAATAATGATCTGAACCCTAAAATCATGGAACTAAATTTGACTTTGATTGAAGTCTCCGTCCTAAAAGAACGGTAACCTCGATCAAATTGCAGCGTTAATGAAGGAAGCCTCCCCGCATGTTCTCACGACCGCCAAGTCTACAATTTCTGTAGATTTTGAGACTGAAATGTACGATATGTAAACGAAGGGCAACTTCGGCGGACTTCTAGAGTGTGACAGGTACACGTAAATTGTGAGAATGGAATGTACGCTGAGGGTTGATTAAGAAAACCCGTAGACTATGCTCCCAGGATGTACGTTTCGGTTGGATTTACGGCTTCAATCACGGCGTTAATTAATTAGCGATGGCGGAGTGTGTGCCGTAGTCGGAGCCGGGACAGAAATTGTGTGCCGCGAACTGCCATAGCTTTGATTCCTAGTCGGAACGGAAGAGACGATCCGCAAGATCATCTAGACTCTAGAAGAAGAAGAAGAAGAAGTGTGCGGACAGAGCTTTCGAGTTTTTGAGTTTTTACATATTGTTTGATTTAGACTCTGGACGGAGTGCTGCTAGCTAGCGCTTGTCTCGAAGCGGACGAAAGCAAATAATGCACCACGACTTGAGGAAGTGGCCGGACGGAGGCGCATTCACTCCTCCTGTCGGGCCCTACCATCGCCAGAGGAAAAGCCAGAGGAAAAGAGAAGAGGTCATTTCAGGTGGCAGCTGATGAGGGATGGAGAGAGAGAGAGAGAGAGAGAAAGAGAGAGAAAGAGAGAGAGAAAGAGAGAGAGAGCGAGGCGTAACGGGCATTAATAATTTAGTTACCTTAGTCCTAGGGCGTGGATGCGACGGAGCCTCCGTCATTACAAAGCTTTGGCCGAGGTTTGTGAATTGAATTTCGTTTCGTATAAAAGCTTTGATTCAGTCCTCTGGCGACGGTGAGTGTTGGATTGAAGCACCAGGTTTGTGAAAAAGGAGTACCGAAAGGACCTGACGGAATGACGGAGGTTGCCAGAGTCAGTGGTGGTTAAGCGGCACTTCGTGTTATTGTAGGGACGGAAAAGGTGTGTGAGAGTGTTTTTTTTGGAGGCGGACTGAACAGACAGAGAGAGAGAGAAGGCGCTGGAAGAGCTCAGGGATTGGAAGTGTGACTAAGAGGTTGAATTTCTGGAATGCGAGCCTCATTTGCTGGCGTTTAAGGTTATGGAACGTTAAGAGAAGAGAGGTTTTGGAGGAGGTGAATTGAATTTGTGTTTGTAATGTCAAAGCTTTGGATTGCTCTGGCGAAGGCGAACGTTGCATTGGAGAAGCAGGTTGTGGCAACGTTTGTGAGGAAGGAGTGTGACGGAGGATGTCAGGGTTGTCGTTAAGCGGTTTGTCGTGGTGGTTAGTGCTTTTTAGAGTCTTCTAGCGCGTGTGAGTTTTTTTGAGGGCGGAGGTTCAGAGG